>JAYDZK010000169.1:100665433-100688986 GCA_034509185.1 Euphonia xanthogaster | reverse complement strand
CAATAGTCTCAAACTGTCTACTTCTTGTTTTAAAGACTGACCTTAAAAACTACTTGTTTTTACTTTTTTACTGTAAATTAAAAGCTGTTTCCTCACATTTGCTTTACATATTCTACTAATTAAGGTAAAATGAAAATCATTTTGGACCTGAAAAATCCTATTTCTTTCCTGCAGTCTGCATTTATAAATTGAATTAGCTCTTTTCAGTCAACCGCACCTACCAATTCAAAACTGTCAGAATAAATCATAATCACAAAAGATATCTCAATAAACAGGCTCTGATAGTCTAATTCCTAAGGGGACATTTCAGAGTCAGCAGACTTTTTTTCACCATCTTTTTTCTCAAGGAATGATTGAATATAGGCTTCTACAAGTGAAACTTTACAAGTGGTAGCCCAGAACTCATTAGAAGAGAAGATACTTTTCCCATGTATATTTGACCATCCTATAGGTACTGTGAAGTGAGTAGATAAACTGTGCTCTTAGTGCACTCTGTATATTGGTTTCAATAGCTAAATGCTCAGACTAGTACAGTTACAGCTCAGAGAGCTTCAGTTGTCAACACCATTCTTGAGTTGATTTTTATCTGGTATGAAAAAAGGTCTTCACGGAATTAACTTCATCGTTTGGTGAGAGGATTTGTGTGAGGAGCAGCAGAGGGAGCTGGGGGTGTTTAGCCTGGAGAAGAAGAGATTCAGGGGGAGACCTTTTTGCTCTCTACAACCCTCTGAAAGGAAGGTGTAGTATGGTGGAGGTAGGGCTCTTCTTCCAGGTAGCAAGAGGCAGGACCAGAGGAAGTGGCATCAAGTTGTGACAAAGGAGGTTTAGATTAGGTATTAGCAAAAATTTCTCCACTGAAAGGGTTATAAAGCACTGGAATTTTCTGCCCAGAGAAGTAGTGGAGTGACCATCCCTGGCAGTGCTGGAAAAATATATGGATGTGGCACTGGAAGACATGGATCACAGAATCACAGAATGAACTGGATTAGAAAAGATCTTTGAGATCATCAAGTCCTACCTATGACCTAACACCTCCTCATCAACTAAACCATGGCACTGAGTGACACATCCAGTCTTTTTTAAAACATGTCCAGAGATGGTGACTCCACCACCTCCTTGGGCAGATGATTCCAGTGCCCAATCTCTCTCTCAGTGAAGAACTTTTTCCTGATGTCTGACATGGTGGTGGTGCTGTGTTGATTGTTGGACCTGATGATCTTAGAGGTCTTTTCCAACCTTAACATTTGTATTATTCTATTATTTAACTTGCTTTGGGCTCCTCAGATTTTGTGTGCTCCATCTCAGACAGAAAGGCTACAAATCCCTGCAGTCCCCAGGGGCTAAAGCCATCTGTGATAAAAACAGTTGTTTGAGTGTTCTGGTTTGGGTTTGTTGCTGTTGCAGGAAGACACTTCCACGCTCCAATCTCTCACTTTATGCACTGTCCTGCTTCTTGGCAGATAAAGTAAATGTAGTCCTCCATCCATTTTAGGAGATGGATGTTTAGAATCCACAACTTTGCAATATTCAGTCATCCTTGCCCTGTCTCCAAGCAGAAGCAGGTATGAATAAAGGCATGCTTATGGTCACTCTTAACCACCTCTCAGTTATAAAAGCATTATAATTTAGGTTGGAGGATGCCTTTGGGGTCATCTTGTTCAACCCACTGCTCAAAGTAGAGCCATCCCCAAAAATGGATCAGGTTATTTTGAGCCTGTTCCAGCTGAGATATGAATATTTCCAGAAACATTGATTCCATAACCTTTAGAGGAATCATATCCCAGCACTCAGCCACCCATTGTGAAAAACATTGCCGTAAGTTTAGCCTCTATGATAGAGGTGACTCAAAATATATTTTGATCTCTGATTTAGGGTTATCCAGAAATTTCAGACTCCAGAGTAGGAGGTGCTATAGCCTAGGATTTGGAGTTTTAATTGTTGTGGGACTGGAAATTTACCTAAAAACTGGACTATGGCCTATTCTAATAACCATTTTGACTGCATTTGTCAAGGGCTATTTCTTCAATTCCAGTCCACTAATTTCTCCCGGGTCCATCATTTTTTTTTGGTAGTGTTCTCTGCTGAATTAGATCTTGTTGCTGAGTCTGATACCTTCTCTTCCAAAGAAAGGATGCAACAGAGGGGTGAGCAACAGAAACTCCCTGCTGAAGAAAGTGCTCAGGCTGCCTGTTGTTTTGGTGTGTGGGAGATCAGTTCCCAGATTTACAAACAAATGATGAAGTAAAAGGCAAAGAAGTGGACAGCTGAGTAGCCATCTAATACATGGACTTGAAAACTGAATTTATAAAAGCTGAAGGTGTGAGAGTGTGAGGATAAAGAAGAAATGAGCCAGAAGACAATGCTGGAAAGAAGATTAAATGGAGAAAAATAAGAGTGGTTTGTTCTTGTCGTATGGAACACGAGGTAGCTGTATACTTGTTTTCACAAGCAGATGGTTTCACTTCCTGTAGCATGTTGTACTGCAAATTGGAAGTACTTCCAAATACAGTCAGGTACTTTTAAACATAAATACAAAGAGTGTAGACTTGACACTCTGTAAATATGTGACTTTTGACTTTGGGATTCTGCCAAATCTGAGAAATAGAAATCTTTATGCAGCATGGCATATTATAGTCCAAATTATTTGACTAAAATGGCTTATGGTGTTCATTCCTTCTGCTTCAGTGTTTAGACAATTTGATACCAAGGGCATAAGATGATGCTCTTCAACTTTCTTCCTTGCTAGTTTGTTTACAGCTTTTCACTGCATCTGTAGCACTACACTTTGAGGTTCCTGTGTGGAATGTCCTTGAAATTTGTACAGCCAAGCACCTCTGTGCAGCTCAAAGTAGAAATAAAAGACAGACTTTGTTCATGCTAATTTGGATTTAACAGTCAACCAGTAATGCCAAGACAGAGAAAAACTATTAAAAATTGACTTGCAAAATGAGGCGTACGATAATCCTGTAAAAATAGACAGAAGTTAAAACTTTCCATATTTTGAATTAAAAAGCCCTGGTTTTCATAAACTCAGTTTTTTGTTATATCTCTCAGTCATAGCAAGGGGAAATGAAAAGTAAAGTAAGTGAGAAAATTGGGAAGTAAAGAGAAATAGAGATAGACTGGGCTTTAAAATAGGAAAATTCCAATTTTAAAGGAAAGAGTAGGAAATGAGAAAACAATAGTGATAGCATTTTCTAGACAAGATATCATAACAGTGATTTTCTATCTAAATAATTTTAAAAAATGTGTTACTGATCATTAATTGTTTTGTCACATGAAAGTTAAAAAGTGAAAATATTAAAGCAACTCTGAGTTGTTGAGAACTTTCATGTTTTTCAATATGGATTGGTTTTTAAATTCTTATATTTTTTAATTCTAGCAGACATTTAGTAAATTTATCATTGGGCATTAAGTGATTTCTTAGCCAAATGTCTGCTGACTATAAACAAGATTTAAAGAAGAAGTTGAATTTTTATTGTTGTTTTTATCAGTGCTTGAGACATTAGAACACTTCTTCATTTATCTTTTTTATATAGTGTAAGAGCAGTGTAAGAGCATGAATATATAAAATAAATATATAAAACAGAAGAACAGGTCTTCTGAGGAGGTCTTGTGTATTTTTATTATCTTTTTATCTTTTTAGGCCTTTAATTTTTAGCTTTTTTGATAAAAAAATCTTCTGTATAAACTGAGAAATTTAGGACACTAGGCTTCCCCTTCTCTTTAGGATATGGGTTTTTTTTTTCAGTCCAGAGCAATATATCTAGAGAGGAGAGATGATGGAGACAGATCTGAAGTAAGAATGTCTGTAGCACATAGAACCACATTATGTTTATAGATTTGTGCAGATTCCCAGAGTTATTTATAGTAAAATGTGTAAAGTGGCAGCTGGATGCTTACTTAAAAATTTGTAACATTTTGAGAACGATGATAGAGAAGCAGCTTCACTTCTGGCTGCTATTTTTAAAAGTCTTTGTTTTGGTTTTACTGTCAGATGATTCAGCAGTGAATAGAGAGTAAGGTTCATTTCATTTATAATTAATGAAAATTATATTAAGTGGAACTATCAAAGACTCGAATTGTTGTGGCTCTGGGTTTTGCATCTATCTTCAGACTATCAGTAGTGGTGGTTCCATTGGCCATCTTTTCTAAAATTTCAACATAATGACATATATATACTTAAAAGATCTTAATTTAAATCATAAATATATTATATAAATATAATTATAAATTACTCCCTTTTCCCACTCTATTTTTTTTCCAATAATTTCTATTTACAACTTTTAGCCATATTTTAGTTTGTTGTCCAAAAATATTGTTGTGCTTCTTAAGCAGAGAGATATACCTTCTCTAACTGTACGTACATAATTTAAAAAAATAGACAAAAAACCATCACCATCATTTTGGGTCAGTTTTCTTCTGTGACTTACTGCACCCTACTGGATTATTGTACATTGGTTTAGTTGCAGTTGTCTACTCTTTATCCACCCATAAGATTTGACTGAGCATTGCTTATAGAGGCTAAAACATTTGGAGGAAAATTCCAGACATTATTAAACATTTCAATATGCAGGTTAATAAAAGGGCCTTTCTGCAGTCTAGGATGAATTTCACATGCAGCTTAAAGCTGTGGAGTTCTCATCTTCTGCAAGAGTGCCCACACCACCGTATTTGCTTTGTTTGAATGTCTATTTCCTTGTGGGCTTCCATGACAGAACTCTGCCATTGCAGGTTAAACAGCTCCCAAGTTACTGATGCCTGGGATGGGCTTTACATAAGCTTGCACATATTTTGTTTCTAAGACAAATGGAATATATATATATATATATAAATAATATATATATATATATATATATATATAAAAGATCTCCCAGCTATGTAAACCAGTCTCCATTTAAACACAAAGGGATGCGTTGCAATGTCATCCTTGAAGCTCAGGGGGTTGCAAGAGGATGGCAAAGTGTGTTTCACTTTGAGAATGTCAGTGTTAGGTATTCCCTCAGTAGTAACTGGGGAACCCTCACCTCCCATGACTGCCTACAAGAACTGCTGTAGATGGATGACCCTCTATTAGCTGGATTTGAGCTGATGACCTTGACATAAAAGCCTTTATATCTGAAAATGAATCTCCAGGTTTAACTGGCTCTTGACAAGTCTGCTCTTTATTGCCTGTTCTTTTACAGTGCTGAGAAAATGCTGGGGTCATTCACAAGTCATTAAGTCCTGGGCTGGTGATAGTGCTCCTACACATTTTTGCAGAGCTCTTACTTCTTTCAGTAGTTCCTGACTTTGTCACACAGTCTGCACATCCACAAGTGGCAGCAGGACAACTCCATGTGCCCAGTGACTACCGGAGCAGAGACCAATCCTGAGGGACCAGGCGTGGTGTGGCAACCTTCCCCTTCAAATGCCAGTTCCTGCCTTACTTTACAGTTATGACCATTACTTTCATACCTCACTCATGGCTAGATGAGTTCTTCTACATTTATAAGTGTTTTTTGTAGCTTTACAGGATTTCTGCTATGGTAATGTCTTGCCATCTTTATTGAATACAGCAAATTGCCTTTGTACCTCTGTTAGTTGGCCCAGAAGAAAGACTTCATCCCCTCCATACCTTCACCAGTGGTATAAACAATTAAATTTCTTTGGATTTCTCAGACTATTTGGGGAAAGAAACTTTCAAGGTAACGCTCAACTGATTAAAGATTAAGTACCATTTCATAGCTATTTCCTGAGATGAAGTAAACAGAAACGACAAAGGGCTCTTGAGATAAAGCAGGTGGGATGTGACAATCTGAAAGGAAAAATTCCGTCCTGTGGTTCAACATATAAAGCACATGATTTGATGGTCCTGATTTCCCAAAGAGCCTTCTGTTAGGTCTGATTCTGGCTTTGTTTACCTCTGTTAAGGACATCAAACCTTTTCTGCGTCCCAAGGAAGAAACATGGAGGAATCCCATTTTTTATCACATTTTTCCACGTGCTTTCCTCTATAAACTAACAGCTACAGCCAGGCTGATAAACGAAATGATAGAGGGGCTGCTTTTTGGTCTGAGGCCAACTGGCATGGCACAGATATATCCCTCCAGCTGGATTCTCTGACACCCCAGAACAGGATGACTGCACAAAAAATTTTCTGTTGGGGCTCAGCCAACCCGTGAGCTGTATGCAGGCACTGGGGGGAAGCCTGTGCTGATATTGTGACACAGAGCTCACTAAATGTCAAAAAGTAAAGACAATTGCATGCTATTGCTTCAGCCTGTACTCTCAGCCTTTTATTTCCCCTAAAAGATAAGGCTAATTTGGATGATTATTCCCATTTCATCCCAAAGACTTCCTTTGCATTTTAAGATGTTATACAATAGAAATTATAATGATTCAGTCTTAGTTTAAGGATTAAATACATTAAAAGATTTTTTTCACCAGAATTTGTCTTCCTTCCTTCCTTGTATTTTATGAAAAAATATGTAATTCTTCCCCCAAGAAAAGCTTGAACCTGTTCCCAGCCAGTCTGCAGAAATAATGAATTCCTAACATAGTATGACAGTTATCTTTGCCAATTAGTCCACCTGAGCGAGTTCAGCTAACAGGTGCATTTAAGCTCAGTGAGACTGCCTTCATCACTCTCTCAGGGAAGAGGACAGCTATGCTGGTTTCTGAATTAGACATTGGAAAAAACCCAAAATACCTAGCTCTGTTGCCTAGCTGTCTCTGTGATTGAAAGCCAGTCCTGCAGATGCTGGTGCAAAAAGAGTGCCTGTGACTGGGAGTTGTGTGTCTGTCTGAACAAAGAAATGGAAAGCAGTGAAAGAATCATTAATCAGTTCTTATGAACATTTCTGATTTTAAATTTCCTCTTGAGGAAAAAAAAGAAAATCTTTCCCTAGATTATAATTAAACTAAAGAATAAATAAATCTCATTTCAAATGTTAAGGGATTTGTAGAATTTCTGTTGATTTTGCATACAGAGAAAGTTATTATAGATGTGGTAAGGAAATGTCAATCCTGCTTCTCTGCCTGCACATGGATTTGAGCAGGCACATTTGAAGAGTAACTAGCTAGGCAGGGGGTTGTATGATATAGCATGTAGAATATGTCACTATGGTTTTTTCCAGTATGCCAGGCAGAATATAAATACAGAATGTAATACATCTCCATTGGTATTTACAGCTGTAAAACATGACTAAAGGGGAAATAAAAAAAATACCCTGTGGTTTTAATGTTATTTTCTACATGCCTACCCATCTTTGAACTTAAATATTAATAAAGCCATTTTACATGAGTAAATTATTAAAGCCTTCAGACCTAGTCAGAACAAACACGTGTCAGAGATAGATTGGGATTTGAAGCTTTGTCAGTTTTGAATGCAACACTCAGGTTTTGTTCTGTGTCATTAGTCAATTTCCTTATAGCTTCTCTGTCAAAAAATTCAGCAGTGTTACTTTTCTCCCATAAAACAGATTTTGGTACCATTCCTTGGCTGAGGCTTCTTTGAAAGAGAAATTAGTTTCCAGAAAGTGAAGCCATGCAACCCCAGTATCCAGTTAGTCTGCAGCAGCTCCCCATCAGACTGTGCCTAGCTCCATAGCAGCAAACCAAGCACAACCAGGGAACAGTGTGAGCACACTGTCTGATCACACTGATCACACGCTGATGAACTATTAGCATGATCCTCAGTATGTGTTTGGCTTCGTTTTAAAGCAGAAATATTCCAAATAATGGGGCGGGGGCGGGGTCAGGATTTAGCAGTTTGCCGGGGTGAGGGGTGATTCTTAGTGCCAGTCTGTGTGTGGCCCCCTCATTTGGGTGGGAACAAATTCATGTCTACCCTCTCATCCTCAGGGCTTAAAAATGGAGGCTTGTTTTTTTATTTCCTTGTGTGCATACACCCTCCCATATCATGTCTACCTTCCTTCACTTTTAGAGAAAAAATGTATTTCATTAAAGCACCTAAAGGCATCAGGTGTATTTGCAGGAAACAGTAGAGCAGTGTAGTGACTCCACTGTAAAGTTGACATTCCAAATTTCTGCAAAAAAACAGGTGAAGACAAGCCCTTATGAGGTAAAAGTCAGGAACAATTTTTTTAGTGTAAAAAGGCTATTTACCTAGACAGTTAAAAGGCATAAGATAATTTACTTTTTAATTGAGATATTTTGATAAGAAGGTGTAGGATCCTTTTGATAATCCTTTTGATAATAAGGATAAGGAATGAGGTCCAATGAGCAGTGATAACCTGTAAGTACTTCATTCTGTAGGCAGCACAAGTCCCGCTTTTCACTACTTAATTGTGATCTTTTTTTTTTTTCAATTTTGTTGTTGTTTTTAAGCTTGAAAACTCGGTCAGTCCCTATTTTGATTATTCAGATACATTTCTGTTGAGTTCCCAGTTCTGGAATAATTAAGTAGAAATCCTATTTCCTGTGAACACAAATCTGATATGCACACTTCTGCACATGATATCCTGAAAACATTTGTGAGCTGTGGGCTGATTTTCTAGCCCTCTGTCTTGCATTGCTGAATCTTGTACTCACTAAAAGAATCTGCTGAATGTCTTGTCTTGCTGTGCTAACTCACTGCTGTGTCATCCCAGGGTTACCTCTTGTCTGCAAAACCTTGTTCCTGGTATTTCCCACAGCTCATGTTATTAACTCACAGAAGGAGCAGATTAAATTTAGTTTCAAGATTTTGAGCTGACAAGTCCTCAGGTGTTCAAGCCTTTTCTTTCTCTCTGTGTTTCCTGATACTGAAGGTGAAATCTAGGGCAAGGAAAAATCACTGCCAGGATGTAGTATTTCCCCTTTTTCACTGTCTTCAAGTTTTGTGCCAGGAAGACCTTTCTTATTAAATGACACGTAATGATTTAGGCAGAAAAGCCTAAGGATGGTTCAGAAAAATATTAAACTATGCATGTCCATTATAAGAATATTCTAAAGGTGGCATTGTCTCCTCTGACTTCAGATATTTTATTGCAGGATTAACTCTCTCTGAGTTCTCTTTTTAGTTTATTGAGGGCAAGATGATCTGATTTAGACTTTCAGCAGGAAAAAAATTCATAAAGTCATAAAAATAATGTGAAAGCTGTGGACAGGAGAAAGAATAACTGCCAAAGAATCTTGTCTTCTGCAGAGGCTGCAGCATGCACTTCTGGATCATAGAATCATAGAATATACTGAGGGACACACAAGGATCATCAAAGTCTAACTTCTGACCTTCAATTGAATGTTTCTTAAACTCTTGTCAGGCTTGGTGCTGTGAGCACTTCTCTAGGGAGCCGGTTCCAATGCCCAACCACCCTTTGGGTGAAGAATCTTTTCCTGATATGCAATCTAAACCTGCCCTGACACAGCTTGGTGCCATTCCCTCAGGTGCTGTCACTGTCACCACAGAGCAGAGATCAGTGCCTGCCCCTCTCTCCCCCTCTAAGGAAGCTGTAGCTGCAGTGAGGTCTGCCCTTGGTCTCCTCCAGGCTGAACAGACCAAGTGACCTCAGTCACTCCTCACACGCCTTCCCCTCAGGGCCCTTCACCATCCTTGTGGCCTCCCTTGGACACTCTGCAGTAATTTAATAGTTTTAATAGTTAATATTGTGGCACCCAGAGCTGTCCCCAGCACTGGAGGTGAGGCTGCCCCAGTGCAGAGCAGAGAGGGACAATCCCCTCCCTTGCCTGGCTGGCCATGCTGTCCCTGATGCCCCCAGGACAGGGCTGGCCCTCCTGGCTGCCAGGGCACTGCTGGCTCATGTTCAGCTTCAACCAGGACCCACAGGTCCCTTTCTGTGGCACTGCTCTCAAGCACGGGCAGTAGAGAATTTACATGCAAGGCAACCCTTTTAGAACCAACCCAATTTTTAGAAAACATACAATCAGTCAACAACAGGCAAGAATCCAGGTAAACCAGGTTTAATTGGCACCTCTGTGATCATGGAACAATTTGTTTTATAAGGAAAGTCAGTGATTGAGATGAACTGAAAATGAAGTGTTGAAAGTTAAACATCATGGTTTAAAAATGTGCTTACTCTGTACTACCAGCATATTTGGAATAGAAAAATAAATGATTTTACGAATATGACATTTTGTTTAATACAATTTTTTTCCCCTGAGTTTTTCCTGTATTCCATCTCATTCCTGTGTAATCCAAATTACAAGTGGAGAGCTCTCTATGAGCCACCATGGTCCTGACATGCTGTTATGACCAGTGCCTGACTGTCATAAAGTGAACACTAAGCCCATCTGTCCTGGAATGCAGAGATATGGAATGGGAGCTTATGCTGGCTGGGTGTTTTTTTCCTTTAAGTGTAATTTCTCATTTTGTCCCTAAAAAATAATTAATCCCTTGGAAAACTCTTTCATTTGAATATTTGTAAATCACTGTCTGAGATAATTTCAGAAGTGTTCTCATTGATAATGTCTGAAAGGTTTATGAAATGCCAGAAGACTGAAGCCAGACAAATGTAGTGTGCAAGTTTGAAGAAGTAGGAAAGGGAAAAGGAAAAAGGGAATATAAACCTGCACTTATCTTCAATTTCCTCAGTAATTCTGGATGGTTGGAGGCCTTTCTACAGAAATAAATTGTAGAGATGATACATCTTAGCTTCAGAAAAGCTTTTGGCACTGTTTCACCCATTTTACGTACAAGAAAAGATGTTGAGATGTTCTCGAGGAAAGTACTATAGTATGGGTGAAAAAGGGTTTGTACAAATACACACAGAGAGAAATTTCATGGTGGGCTTTTTGTGTGTGTGTGTGTGTGGTTTTTTTGTTTGTTTCTTTTTGGTTTTGCTTTGTAGGTTTTGGGTTTTTTTTGTTCTTTTTTTAATGGAAATGTAAGACATCTAGATCTTGTACTGTTAAGTTCTTCTATTAATCACTTCAATTATTTTTGTTTCAGACTACCTGAAGCCAGGAGATAATGAAATTATTTTGAAGTACAGATTAGAATTCAACAAGTCTTAAAAGATTGAAGATATGATATGAAAATAAGACAAGGCTCTTCAAGACAACACAAGGTTCTGTAAATTGATGGGAACAACTAACTACAGGTATGGATCTGCAAAGTGATATAACTGCACTGTCTGTTACTCAACAGCCTTTCCCAAGAATGGTTCTCTTCTGGGAAGGAATGGACTTCAGGAAAGATGAACAGGAGGTGGTTAAGGCACTATGGTATGTACAGGAATGACTGAGGCTGTGAATGGGGATGCAGTTACTGCCCACAGTTACACAGTTTTGTTGTAAAGAAGGGGAGGTTACCTTTTCTACAGATTCAGGGTAGATAAGAAGTAATCTGTTTGAGTTGCAGCAAGAAAAAAATCAGTTTACACATTTAGAAAAAATATTTGAACTGGAACTGTAATGTAATGCTGGAATAAATCTCCTGGGAACTTTGGAGATTTCCTGCCACTGAATAACTTAAACAAAAGAAAACATTTGAAAGTTGTCAACTTAGATAAGTTTTCAGGTTTTTTTTGCACCATTTTAACTAAGGTCTGTAAATTTGGTGGATTGTGTTTTCTGTGGGAAGCATAACTTGAAGATTTGCTGAGTCTGTGTGAATTGCTTGGCTTCATTACTGACTGAACATATCTTTCAGCATTGGCCAATTTCACTCCTTATTTCCATAGAAAAGATTAGGTAGCAATAGCTGTGGATATGTGCTTTCTTGAAAAATGCTTGATCCTTTTTTATAATCTATTGTTTTTATGAGTGATATTGAAAAAAAATTAAAGAGTGGTTGTAAAATCCCATGTGACAATTTCTAATTGGAATATATTTCCTCGTCCAAGCCAATAATTTACATTAGTTGAATAACAAGCTGGGTTTTAAAAATTCCCATTTGTTGCTTACAAGGTAGCAGGTGGTTGACTTGGTACCAGACTATTCTAGCACTTTAAATTTTAGGATCATTGCTTATATCCTGCTATCTTCCCTAATACAGTATTTTTTATCAGCTTCTTGTAGGCTGGAAATAACCTATGGTTCAATATTATTTTCAGTGAAAGTCAATGTTTCTCTCAGTATTTTTTTGACCTAAGAATATTTTTGCTTCTTCACTAGCACAGGGTGTAACTAAAATGAAGTAGGGAGAATACAGGATGAAAGAAACACAGCTAAATTTTTTTAAAAAATAAATGACATATGGCACATATTTTGTGAGATAAGCAGGATCTATCTATTAAAAAGTCAAAGCACATTTCTTTAAGATATTTCACAAGTGCTCATTTGCTCACTGATAAATCCTTATTAGCCCTTCATACGGATCCTCAGCAGTCCCACAGACCTTGCTTCAAGTATTGGATCCTGCTCTTATCCATTGCATCTGAGATGATGAATAGCAGCTATTTTTACACCTATTTGAATTAAATATAGTTTACAAAAGGATGTTGGTGGGGGGGGTGTTTGATTTGTGTGTGTGTGTTATAAAGAAAAAACGGGAATGTTTTTAGTATGTTTTCATTTTTCCTATGGGTCTGTAACGAAGAAAGATGTTGATCCACCTTGGATGAAGACTTGCAGTTCTGATTGTCTTCTATGCATTTACATATTCTCAAGATGTTGATAAATCTTTTCTAGATGGTGATTAGATGTTTTCTTGTCTATCTGTGAACGATACAGCTGCTCAGCCCCTCATCACATGTAATGCAATCCATCTTTATCTAAGGCAGACAACTTGACTTTTATAATGAAATTGAATGTTTTGAAGCTTTAGAGCAGAAACTTTAGGAAAATTTATACTTTCATCTACTTATTTCTAATTTAAAAATTTACATTAGATTTCTGTGCATTTTTATTAGTATTTCTTGTATATATACTGGTGCCTTTCTAGAAACTGACATCTGTTAAGAGATTTTTTTGAACTTCGAATATTTGTAAAGGAGAAAGCTCTCAAGCTTTATTCCGTAGTTTCTTTCATATGTATTTTCATTGCCTTGCATTCATTCAATTATGCACCTTTAGAAATTGGCCTTTCCCTCCTCAGTTGCATTTTCCAGGAAAGGTTTAGCAATTTAATCGACCAGTAGTGAAGAAAGACAACATTTATAGTAACAAAATTTATTGCACTGGAACTTTGTCAGAACAGTTGTCATGGGACTAAGGTTTGAATGGACACAGAGAAAACAAGATTGAATCTGTTCCTGAAGTTCATGTACAGCTCCAGCTTCTCTTACAGGAATTCTCCATCATTCTCTGGGAATGATGTTCTTCATCACAACAGGAACTCCTTGAAACTGTGTTGGGTTCTCTTACTTATACCTGGAATACCCCATCTCTCTTAAGTTAAGAGCCTCCTGGCCACAGATGGAAGATTTGTAAATTGTAAAGACAAGTAGTCAAAAATAAGAAAACGAACATATCTATTTTCACTGTTTCAATTCAGAATTTGTGTGGGTATATGGTGTGTTATAAACTCTACATATACACTGACCAGTCATTTTTGCCTAAAAAAACATCTGCCTCACTCAGTGAAAAGAATATAAATGTAAAGGGAAAAAGCAACTGAGGTTGTGCAGGTTAACACAAATCTTACATTTCTTTTTAGTCACTGAGAACATGAACAAATGGTTTTCATTAACATTGGTTTTAGCTATGTAAACAAGCATATAGTAGTTGAAAGGAAAGGAGTGACTGTATACAGGAAGAAATCTGTGCAGAGAACACAATAATTTACCAGAGATTTATGGGCTACTTCTGATAGTTGCTGTAGAGTTCTTTGGGGCTTCCTGTGTTTCTCAAAGTGAAACATATTTTTCTTTCCTGTTTCTTTGCCCTGTTCCTAAAAAAGAGAACTGCATAACACACCTGGGACATAGAAGGTCTCCACCCTACTTATGTTTTATAGTTCTTTGCCTTTACCTTGGATAGCTTTGGGGCTTGATTTTTTTAATGTCTTATGTACAGTATAAAAGAGCAGCATAAAGAAGAAATTGGGGAGTTTGTGTGAATCATGACATAAATATTTATATATGTAATAAACACTCTGGTTTTGGGTTTGATACGTCTCAGATGAATAAAATCAAACACAGTAAGCTACTGATGGTAGAAGAGGAACTTTTTAAAGTTTAGAATAGTATGAGATGTGCTTTTGGATGAATGCTTTTGAATTCCACCTGATTTTTCACATAGTTTCTACATATTGTGAGTAACAAGTCCATTAGGGAATGAACTGAGACTCAATTCTCTTCACATTAGTTATCTGATGTTTTTAATAAAGATTTTTAGTTGCTTTTTAGATGGTCCAGTGTCATGACAACCAGCTCGGAAACAGATTTCATAGAGAAAGAGTTTATGTCTCATTAATCTCTTGCTAGTATATCCACCTTGGCACAATGGGAGTTTTGTCTGGTTTTTCTAATAAACAATTTTTATGAAAGTAGCCTTATCCTCTCTCTTTATTTTCTTGGGGGGCTTTTTGTTGGTTTTCGTTTTTTTGCTTTTGTTTGTGCTTGTTTGTTGTTTTTGTTTTTATTTCTTTGTGTTTTTCTGTTTGTATTTCCTGAATGCATAGTTTGAGATATATCATCGGGTACAGAAGAGACAGTTATTAATTTATTTAGAAAGAAATTAATTTGACATGAAGTACCTTTGTTTCAGAAAACATGATTGTATTGCCTTGTATGCTGTGGGGTTTGTGCTTTGAAAATTTATTCCCTTGACAAGATTTAATTAAAGTCAATTCTACATATAGTGGCATGTTTTACATTTTACAAAGAGTATGATTCCTAGTGGCTGCAAGTTTTGTCATGTAATTGCCTTGATGGTCTTATAAACAGGCTATGACTCCCCATTATAAGCTGGAAGGAGGAGATAAAGATCTGATTATATGACAGAGAGAAAGTTTTATGTCTTGAAAATATCATCTCAGTGCCTAACAAACTTTGGAAGATAAGTGCAAGAAATCCAATTTGTTGCTGCCCAAAGAAAGTCAACAGGATGCGTCACTAGCAGAGGGGAAGGCATCTTCCCACTCTACTCAGTGCTTGTCAGGCCACACCTGGAATACTATCTTCACTTTTGGTCTCCTCTGTACAAAACTGATGTGAACAGAATGCAGAGGGTCCAGAGAAGGGGTCCAGAGAGGATCGAAGGTCTGGGAAGCCTGACATATGAGGAAAGGCTGTGAGATCTATCTGGGTCTGCTCACCCCTGAAAGATGAAGACTTGGAGAAGGCATTGGCACCATGTTCCAGTATTTAAAAGCTGGCTACAAAGAAGATGGAGGCTTCCTTTTTAGGAGGAGTCATATGGAAGAGATTAGGGGTAATGGGTATGAGTTAATTCTGGGGAGATTCTGATTGGACACAAGGGGAAAATTTTTCACTGAAAGAATCATCAGCCCTTGTAATAATCTCTCCAGGGAAGTGGTAGATTCCCCCAGATTGGACACCTTTAAGATTTAGCTAGACAGAGTGCTGGGCCATCTTGTCTAGACCAAGATTTTACCATGCTGTTACTAAGAAAGGTTGGACCAGACAATTCTTGAAGATCCATTCCAACTTGATATTCTGTGATTCTGTTAACAAATAATTTGAATGAACATTAAATCAATACCTTGTTTGATACTTTTATCTTTTTTGAAATGGAAATATACAGATGTATATTTTTAATGAGTATCAGCTGTTAAAAGCGTGTCTTTTGAAATATTTGTGAATATTTACCCAGTGATATTCCTAAATATCCATTCTACTTTGCTTAGGATCACACCAGAATAGCACTTCATAACAGGATTTAAACATTATTATTCCTATATTATAGTGTAGTAAAAGGTTACTGATTAAATTCATGGCTAAGTGAATAATTTGTGATGAAGTTTAATGAATCTTTCCAACAGGGCAGCTTGAGCCACAACTTAACATCTCTCAGAGCCATCATTCTCAAATGTCATTTTTGGCCATCTTTCAGATTTTTACCTGGGTCATCCTCCCACCTGCTGCTGCTTCTCCCTGCACCCCCAGCATTGCCATGGCCTCACATCCAGCCTCCTCTGAGTGATGACCACTGCTGCCTGTTCCCTCACAGAACTGACCTCTGGCTCAGCTGGCTGTGGCCTCAGTGTAGTACAGTCCCCTGAGAATTCTCACAGTCCAACTCACAGTGTTTCCTCTGCTTTCCCATCGATTAGGTTACTTTCCATTCTCCCACTCAAACTTCATCCATAGCACATCCAGTCTATGTTTGGGGAGGATGGACACTTTTCTTCAAGGACTCTATATGTACAACTCCTCTGCAGCCCTCTTTCCTGCAATTTCCCTGACTCCTCCAGCTTCTTGCAGACGTGCACCAAAACTGTTTTCTCCTAGACAGGAAACTTGAAAGTGGTTACACCAGAAAAAGAGAGAAAACATTTTTTATGTCTTCGTATCTCATTGTGGCAGGTGAGATGGAGGAGATGGTGATTAATTGGAGCTGCTTTAGTCCCTACTCACATCCTTGTCCCAGTGTCTGTAGTCTTTAGTTAACTGATGGGCTCTTCCTATGGAAGTCACAGTAGAAAGTCACAAGTAGAAATCTTCCAGTGAACAGAGTGATCCAGTGAGAGAGATTTGAAATAGAAAAAAGCATAGCTGAGTGTTGGATGGAGCATTCTTGGGGTTTATTACAATTTGGAGAAGAATCATGTCCCAGTTCAAGGACTTAGACCATCTTTTCATAAGAGATGAAAGGCCAGATGTCATGCCTCAGGACAATCAGAAGGACTGTTTGAGCTACACAGAGTCCAAACTGAGGAATAATATTTAGGTATGCTACATTCCCTTTTCTGTGGTTTGAAAAACAAGAAGTCTAGAGCTTGACATGAAAATTTGAAATACTTATCTGTGTAATGAGCATATAAAGCTGAACAAGGTAACAGGATATTTATCAGCCTGCAGTATAAACAGAAAATCTATGACAAAATGAAAGGATCCCAGCAAAACAAACTCTAGAAAGATTTTTTTTTTTTAATTCCATTAATGACAAAGCAAATTCAAACTTTCTGGTTAGTGGAAGAATCCGAAATTAAAGATTACTCCAATTTTAAAAACGTCTTCAATATTTATCAGCACAAAACCTTACTTGCTTTGTTAAGTTTTATGCATATAAGTTGTTTCTGATTGGTTGATATTTGTTCATATCAAACTGTATCTTATTAAGTGTATCTACAGAGATTACAGAAATATCAAGAATATTTTTTGTAGATGTCACAGTCTAACATTCCATTTCACTTTTCTAAATCCCAAAAGCACTTGAGAAAATAATAGGGGTTATTTTTCTTCCCTTTATACCTTCAGAAAATAAACTTCAGTGAATCCTAAACAGATTTCAAAAACTGTCAAGTCAAAGGTAAGATGAGAACCCAGCTTTCTCCTTCAGTGATCTATACCTTGACCACGGCTGTTTGTTTCCAAATGCATGAAGACTGGACAAACAGAATGAAATCTTATATTCCTTGCAAAGTCAATATCTGTACTGAAACAACTAAGGCAGAGGTAGAAGGGGAAATGGAGGCTTGGAGTTAAAAAGAAATTGTAGGATAGGTGCTAGTAATTTTAATTTGAGGTTCTTTCCTTGTTTAAAGGTTAAAAGCTGTAAAGTGTTAACAGGTAGTTGTTAAAAAGAAAAATTTATGACAACCCTGTATATTTTGAGAGACAAATTCATGCTCATGCAGATGCCAAACCACAACTCCTCTGCTCAACATCAACTTGTATAAATTAAGCAGGATATAATGAAAGAAATAACAATGAAATTATACTTAATCTGTAGCTGAAGTCAAGGTGACCTTTCCTGTTAGCATGATTGTCGTTTTGAAGGACAATTTGCTACATCTGAGAAAGGTCTACATCCATTAGTTCTTAGAAAAATAGGCTCTTCAAAGAATGATGCATCAGTTTTTCTAGGACACTGTCTGAACTGAAAGTGCAGTAAAATATTTTTGAATTATCTTAAGCTTTGTATCTTACATTGTCCATATTCAAAAACAACAACTGTATATATGAAATTATATTTTAAGAAATTGTAATTATTCATATAATTGAGTAATCTATGAAAATTTACTGTTGCTTGACACTGAGAAACAAGGGACTTGATTTGTCAAAACTATGACTAATTTTAGTAAGGACATGGATCTTTAAATTTGATATCAGTGCAGCCAGAAGGAAAGGAAAGAATTGTAACACATTTTCAGACGACAGAATAAAGTTGGAGTAACTACTTTCCTTTGGCAAATGTGAAAGTTACAAATCTCTGCCCTAAAATAAACAAAGCCTTCTATCTCTGTTTTTCACCCAGCATTTCTGATATTTCTCATACCTAATTATAACATGTATTTCCCTTTAATCAGTGCTACATAATTTATTTTGTCATGCTTATAAATGTGCTTTTCAGGCATGCTTATTGGAATACATACAAAATATCTTCCTATAAAAATATTTAATGATACAAATATATAGAGATTTCAGGCAAAAATAGTTGTGGCTTTCAAAATAGTATTTTCATTTTTGATAGTAGACTTCAGAAACAGAAATCAGCCTTTTATTCCTTAAATTTAAGGTATAAAAAATACTTGAAAATAAAATAAATTTCTAGAGATTTCTGCCCTATGTGCATTTATAGATGTAAATCTGATGACAAAAGTGACAAACAATATATTTTAATTTTTTTTTCATTTTCTTGGAGGCATCTCACACCAAAAACAGAGTAGCAAGACCAGAATCTTATTAACAAAGGAACTAATGGTTAGATATCAAACCAAGGGCATCATTATAAGATTTAGGACTGGGTAAGGTGTTGCTAAGGAAATTGATGCTAAATATTAATACACTGAAATTAGAGCTCTATTTTATGTCCTTTATTTTGTTATAAATACAAAAGCTATATCTATACCATTAAGCTGAACAAGCCCAGGACATTTTCCCAGAATTAGCTTGGGATTATTCATAGTCTTTAATCATTAGTACATTCCTTGGTGCATCTTTTGGTTTTGCTGCATAGCACCAGCCCAAATAATGCTAGTTTTTGACTTAATAAAAGTCATGGACCTACAAGGCAGAATAGGTGAAATTACCTTATTTTAAAAAGAACAGAGTTGATCTGTATAGAACGAAATAGATTGCACTGCTTGGTCTCAGGATGAGCAGACAGATCACTACACATTTTATTTCCTAGTTCCAGCTGAGGTCACTGCTCAGACCCCCAGGCAAGCACCAGCTCTTTACCACACAAACCACACAGGAGGGAGAACCACCACATCACCACATCCCCATCAGATTGGTTGAAATTGGAAGGGGCCTCTGACCATCATCTCGCTCAACCTCCCTGCTCAAGCAGGGCCACCTAGAGCCACTTGCTCAGGACCATGTCCAGATGGCTCTTGAATGTCTACAAGGAGGGAAAGCTCACCACCTCCCTGGGCAGCCTGTGGCAGTGCCTGATCACCCTCACAGAGTGAAGATGTTTAGACAGAACCTCCTGTGTTTCATGTCGTGCCTGTTGCCTCTGGTCTTGTCTCTGGGCACACTGGAAAGACCCTGGCTCTGCCTTCTTTGTGTCCCCCTCCAAGAATTACCACACATTGATGAGATCTCCCCTGAGCCTTTGAACAAACAGTCCAAGCTCTCTCAGCCTTTTTTCTTAGGGCAGAAGCTCCAGTACCATCACTTTAGCAGCTCTTCACTGGACTCTCTCCAGTGCCCATTTCTCCCCTGTACTGCAGAGCCCACAGCTGAACACATTATTCCAGGTCTGACATCATCAGTGCTGAGTAGAGGGAAGACTGTTCTTTCTCACTGTGAGCTCCAATCTCTACATAAATGGTCTCAAAAAAATCCTAATTTTATATTCTTAAAATGTATTTATTTTCCCCTCTCTTGTGAAGAAGTGTATGGTACATTTTGACATTTATCTAATTCAGGATTCAGCCAAAACACAGAAAGTAAGCATTTTCTGTGAGACAGTCTGCTGGTTCGGGGCTCTGCCCCTGTCACAACTGTTTCATTGGTGCAACACTGACATCTCACTCAGACACTGCTGGGGCTAACTTCCAGGTTGCTTTCTCTCTCCACTGTAATCCACACCTGGATTGAACAATTTGGTTTCCTGAACAAATTGCGTCCTGGTTAGGAGGAAATTTTACTTTCAGATTGCGTTCCATGAAAAGTGGCAGACTGAGCAGGCAGCCTGCTGAGGATGAAGATGACTCCCAAGTCTTACTCCTTTTTGCATTGAAGTGCTTCCATAATTTCTTATTTTCAGCTTCTTTCTAGTCGTGAAGTGCTGCCTGCTGTCCTCTTTTTCAAAATATTTCAGAATCAACCTGTGCTAAAAAGAGCAATTAAGAATATGTATTTTTGTGATATTGCACAGCTGGTTTTTCATGTATGCAAACAGTTGGAAGACATTCGTGGTCTTGCTGAAGGAGCAGGAGCAGTGTGAGTGACACGACAAGCAGGGATGTTGTCCATGTTGGTATTGGCAGTGTCCTGCTGGACCCTGAGGCAGCATGTTTAATGCAGTCCTGGCTCTGCACTGTCTTCATGGGAGCCGTCTCAAAATTATGTCTGGCTAAACTTGTCCAGATGGAACGACTCTGTGCTGAGGAAAAAAATCACCTCTGGAGGGCAATCATGTCTCCAGTGACAAGGAAACAGAGATGACTAGTTTAATTTAGACCTTAATTAACAATCTTGCCAGGTTCTGTTTCCCAATGGGAAAAGCACCAGATACATTTACAGTCCAGTTTAGTCAAACACAGCACATATTTAAAGTGATTTTTATTCAGACTCTTAAGCACATGTGGGAGTCACACAATATAATGAATTCAATAAAAGTATTTGAAGCTAAGAAAATGTTTAAAGTTGCTTTTGAAGAGAAGCTCAGGCAGGAATCATATGAGATTCAGCTCACTGCTCTCCTAGCCTTGTATAAAAAAATGGGTTGAATACACAGAACATTTTGTCAGGGGTCTTGATATATTTCATCTGTCATTACACAGTGTGCTGGGTTTCTGGTTTTCAAGGACAAATTTTATTTTTTATTTTATTTTTTATGCTTTTTTATTTTTTGCATACAATTTAACCAATAACAGCTGTTAACTACCTATTCAAAATCCTCTTCATATATGTATTCAGACTTTAACAGTGTGCTGCTTCATGTTCTCTTTTTAACGTGAAGTCATTTCAAAAAGTTTCAGATCAGGAAGTCTTGGTTTTTTGACTGTTTTGACTGTTTTTTCATTGACCTATAGTTTATCTGAAAATGCAGTCATCTTGAAATTAGATGCTGGCATAACAAGGTAACTCTGTTCCTCCTAATTCTGCCCTTTCATCACATTAGATGTTGTCAGGAATTATTTTACATGTAGAAATATATAGTTATATATATTTATATACTATTTTCCTCACAACCCATCTTCCTTGCTACTCAAGTGAATCAGCATACTAATATATTTCTATAAATGACAATTCAGAATTACTTAGCTCAAGACTCTTCTCATGAGCCAAACTTACTTGATGAATTAATAATTTAGTTTTCTTTTTATTATAATAATTTGGTCTATTTTTGAGTAGGAGCGACTAAAAAAAAATATTTTTTATGGCTACCAGGAATATTTTTGCTGTCAGTATAGAAGCCTAATCAAAACTAACAAAGTTCTATACTTATTTGGCTTAAATGTGAGCCAAAGAAATGCTTTCCTGATTCCTCATATCAGTCTGCCCTTTCACAGAAAATGTCAAAAGTTCCAGAAGATATGCTACGAGTTGTTGATAATTTTGAACAAAAATATTTGCTCACACTTAGCAATGTTTCCAATTTGATCAGTCTGAAACAGACCTCTTAAATTAGAGCAACAGATAAAATCCTGTGCAAAATGTAATTTTGTTTTGTTTTTTAAAGAAATTGCATGCATCACTTGAAGCGTGTAAAACTTGAACACCTAGAAACACTTTGTTTTCACAATTTAAAAAAACCTACATGCAAAGTTGATGTTATCACAGTAAGTAAATTCATTTTGCAATTGTTTTACAGGCAACAGTGAAGTGGTAAAATAAATGAAATAAAACGGGGTGTTGGTAGTGGTAAGGATTATTAATCTGTGCCTGTGGTAAATGCAGCAAGCATAGCCCATGAAGGAGACATGACTCCATCCTCTGGCAGATGTTCCCTCAAAGCAAGTCATTGCAGGCAGAGGGAAGTGAAACAGAGTTTGCCTCTAATTTTTGCCTTTCATGTGGCATCAGCCTTGGCCCATATGTAGAT
This sequence comes from Euphonia xanthogaster, assembly GCA_034509185.1. Lineage (NCBI taxonomy): Eukaryota > Metazoa > Chordata > Aves > Passeriformes > Fringillidae > Euphonia > Euphonia xanthogaster. The sequence goes on along the minus strand of JAYDZK010000169.1, from coordinate 100,666,753 downwards.
GCTTACAGAAAAGGCATCCCTATAAGGACTGAGTACTCATTAATCTGAAAGTAGGTCTCAAAATGAACTTTTACTTTTGCATCTTTAATAGGCTACGGGTAAGCCAGGAATGGAAACGGTAAATGCAAAAAATAGTTTCTTAAAGAGGAGAAGACTTCCTGGGTTGTGCCCTGTTTTGCATTATCATGCACATGCTGAGGGAATGAGAAAATGAGCTTTCATGAGGGGAAAGTAAGAAAAAAGTAGATTTTATTGTTTACAAGCACATAAAGAGTGTGGTCTCCCACTGGAGAAAGGGTAAAGGACAACACAATAATCAATGTAATAATCAATCAGCCATGATTAAGAAAAAATTTATTTTGAACTGAGAAAAAGCATGCAGGGAGAAAGAGAGGAAAAAGATAATGAAGGTATTAAGATGGAAACCAGAGTTTTTACAGGTTTATAATTTTGTTACTTTGTCAAATCACAACAGCTCACTTCCAGAACAGGCAGGTCTGCCCCTGATATTTGGAGAGGTTTTACTGAAGGCATCAGGAGAAGGTATGTCCTTCTCCTTATCACAATAAAAACCAAATGCAGTCACCCCTCTGAACTAGCAGCTGAAGGTTAGGCCCTGTAAAATCTGTGTCTTAAAATGAAAACAGATGACCCTTCTGAGGCAACTCAATTTTACTCAGGGGCTGACATGCACAGAATATTAAGTTCCTCTTATAGTTGTTAAGCTGGTAACCCTCCCTCACTGTGTTACTGGTCTTTGGGTGCCTTTTACCATGCCTCAAATTACTTTTGAAGCAGAACACAGACAGGAATACAGAGCAGTTGTTTATGTGTGTCACATAAAAGAGGGAGATTTCCTCAACCCTTAATGTGGGGAGATGGACTTGACCATTGGTGTTTGATTTGTCTGTCAGCATCCCAGGAAAGCTGAGACCCTTGTACCTGACCAGTCTGTCAGTGTCCCCTTAGAGGGACCCTTCACTGAACACTCCTGCTGGATCGAGGAGTGCTTTGACTGACTTGTTCAGGGAAACATGACAACAACATAAGGGAGATTCCTCAGCAGCTCTCCTTTTCATTTGGGTCTGTTCCCTGCTGCCAGTGACTGCCAGCATCAGTGAAAGACACCAACAGTTTATGGAATAACACTTTTTATTAATATAAAATTGTGACAGGTTAAGGTTTGAACACTATTGGTGACAGTATCTGACTGCAAAAATGCATTCAAAGCAACACACAGACCAGCTGTAATCCCCAATAAAAGCATTCAGCACACACAGAGTGTGGTTCTTTCCCAATAGGTGTCCCTATGGGGGAGAA
>JAYDZK010000169.1:100606877-100657105 GCA_034509185.1 Euphonia xanthogaster | reverse complement strand
TCTGGCACAGGAAAGTGCTGATTATAGGACATAGCAATTGACACAGCTCTGTACTATTTCTGTTATTGATGGGATAGAATCATGGCCTGGCTTCACTGCTGGACTGAATACCACCAGCTAGGTTAGGAACCAACCTTATTAACTGGTAGTTAATTGCCATCAGCGTGCCTGAGACTGGAAACATGCAAGAATGGAAATAGTACATTTGAGCATACCAATACATCATGAAAAAGGAGTCCCAAAAGATAAAGAGTAGCTAATGGTGAGCAAATGTATGAATTTAACTGTTCCACTTAACAAGCTTCTACAATGTTTTTAAGTTGTATTTTAATTAGAGTATTCCATACTTTCTTGTGGAGTGCCTTAGAATTTTTTAAAAATAACTAAATGGATCAAAATTATTTTTTGAATGGAATGGAAAGCTAAAAAGAAGAGACAGTGAACCAGAAGCAAATAATGCTTTTATGGACACCTTTTGTAAAATCTAGATAGATACTGGCAAAATTTTTCAGTGGACGAGCAATTTTGGTAAATCCAAATAACAACAAAAATGGCTTTACAAAATAAATGAACCTTCAAATACTTTATTGCAACTGCCTTGGTAAAGGACTTAATTCTTCAGTCATAGATTATATTTTCTGTATATTCCTTCCTCTTACTGATCCTGGATTTTGAGGATGAATTATTTTTATTTCATTATAGTGTTTCCATTGTTTTATTATATAAAGGATATAAGTAAGCTGAATGCTATTTCCAACACTATCTCAATATGAATGGGAGGGACAGTTGCTAAAGGTGATGAAGGTAGGATTATTGATAGCAACAGAAGTGATGGAAGGAAAGTTTTGGGAAATGTTGGTGTCTCAAGGGGACTGCAGAGAGGTTTTCCTAGAGAACCATTATGAAACGAGACAAATTCCATGGGTTAGCTTCTTCTTTCCCATCACAGTATCCTCCACAGGCTCAGACAACCATAAGGGCTTTACTTTCACTGGTTGGGACTGTACAATGAAACTGGACAACATCTTAACCACAAATGCTCATTTTGCCACAGTCAGCTTCTTTAAATCTGGCCTTAAAAATACTTACATTTACAAATTTATAAGGAAACTTTCTAAATATAAGGAAGTTTTATAATATATTTAAGAGGAGAGCAAAGTTCAGCTAATGGACTGCCTATGGCTAACAAAATGGCTGATGTGAAAAGTCATGTGCGTGTCCCCATGTGTGTCCCAATGGGCACTCATCTGATTTCACAGGATATTCACTCTACAGCACTCTGGTTGTGGCTGTAATCTCATTTTAGTTCTTATCTTAGTGTGACGTGAAAGAGCCTGATTCCTGGGAGATGTTTCCACTATCTAATACATCTCTGAAATGCTTTATTTATTCATAATTGCATGTGTGTGTATAAATATCTATATATAGAGATAGATTCCATTTAAATAAAAGCTTCTCAGTTCAGATGTCTTCACTTACTTTTCTAACTCTCTAGATTTTGTTAAAAAATCTAGACATTATATGATGGAAAAATTACTGTGTGCACAATAATGACTGAGTGTTTAGTCCTAAGAGCTTCTGTCTAGCATTAGCAAATGTATATTTCTTAATTCAAAGTAGCAGCAGTTATTATTTTCATTATAATGGATGTTTTGTTTTATAATACATTTGGGCATATGATTCACTTACAACAACATTGTGTGTGTAACAAATATAAATGGAATTTTGCTTTAATATCTTATCAGAGAGGAGTCAACATCTCCTGACTTTTAAAAAAAGAAAAGACGCCAGTTTTGTGGCTGGAACATGAAGAAGAATTCAATCCCAGACATAAAATTAAATTATGCAATCAAACTAGTAGAACAATCTTAGGATGAAACCTGGTTGCAGTTATTTACAAAGTCTAGAGGCAAACATCTGGCTATGTTTTTGTCCTTCAGGTATGATAAATTTTGCTAAGAACAGCATCATGAAAAACCCCACAAGAGCAAAGTGGCCTGAGAGAAAACTAGAAGGTAAGAGAAAAGCATCTTTATTTATTCATCTTACCTTGACTATTTCTGATGCTAGGTTTGCTTGAAGTGAAATAGTTCAAAAGTAAATTCTGCTTATTGCTTGCCTTAAAAACTATTTTGTTCTGTGTATTTTTAAAATATTTTTTGCTGAAAGGAAAATGTACTAGTACTTTCCAATAATTGAGGTCAGTTAGCATTCAGTGTACTGGGGCTGTGGTTAGTGATCCCACTGAAAACCTTAACATTTATCTCAGCTAAAAGATAGATCTTACTTTCTAAAGGGAATGGGTATTGTGTGGAGGCTAGAGACTGTCAGTTATTGCAGACACATTAAGGAAGATTATAGTAGCATCCAAAATCCATTTTACCTTTCCATGGAGTGCACTATGTATTTGTACTGTATTTACCTTCTGTATAAAATGGAAGTGAATATAGTGAAACCTTGATTCAGGGCACAAGATTCTGAACTGGAAAATGCACAAACCAGACAAAATGTTTGAAAACAAAGTGCTGAAGCTCTGGGAAGCATGTACAGCACAAGTAGACCTCAAGACAGTCCCTTCTAGATCTCAGTATGGTGGCTGAAGAGGGTTTTGCCCTGAGGCATTGCTTGCTGGCTAGACTCGACTGGCCCTTTCCATCTAAAGATGGAAGGACTGTTTGAGATCTTATTTTCTATGCTGTCTGTTCATATTTGGCTGATTTTGTATGAAATGGACCAGACTGTATTTACATTGACTTTTCTACCAGGAGTAGTTCACTGAAGTGGTAGTGCATACACGGAGGAGGATTCTGTTATTAGCACAGTGGATGTTTTCAAATTTCCAATGGAGTTTTATTTTGATCCAAAATTTGGTGATTTTTTGGTAGTTAAAAAAAATGTTTTGAATATCACATTCAATCCATTCACATTTTTTTCAGTTCTCCTATTCGCATCAGGCACTAATATATTTTTAAAAGGTAGTAATTCTCCTTCATTCCCCAGTGGAATCTTTCTAACTGAAGTCTAAAATAAATTAGTAAATGCCTGCTTGAGGCAGACATCCAGAGTGCAGGCTTTCAGCATCACTGGTTGCAGAGGTGATCAGTGAGAGGAAACATCAGTTGACAGTTTGAGGTGAGGGGTAACCAGCTATAGTTTCAATAGTTTTGATAAGCAGGTGGAGCTAGAACAGCTATTGCATATGTTTGTCCTCTCGAGATCTGTTTTAAATTCATTATTTATTTTTCCTTGCCTGGATTTAAACACAGAGGATAAAATAAGTAATTTCATCTGAGGTCTGCTGTAAAAGCTAATGAGAGCTAATCAACCTAAACCTTGAATGTTGATATTGGAAAATGTTTTCTGACAGTGACATATATTATGCTTTGGGATTGTCCCAGATTGAAAATTGCTAAAGCCAAACTTCTTGGATCATACCGGCAAGGAGATGGAGATTAAGAAAGTACATTCTGTGAAACAGCTGCATAAAGCAGGAAAAGGAAGTGATGATCTGAGAATCCCCTTCATCTTTTAATGTTGTGATTCTATTATCCACTTTTATTTAATTTAGAGACTGTTCAGTTCTTCATGTATTTTAATGCTCTTTCTTCATTATCAGGGCAATATGAGAGTCACTAACATGAAAGAAAGAAAAAGAGTAGCAGCAAGAAAACACCTCTCAAGTTACTAATTAATCATAGAGTGAGTTTTCTTCCAATGCACCTTCTTTCCAACTGCTGACATATGGTGCTCATATAAGCAGCTGATCTGCAGTATCACATCCATACATCTGCCTGTCAGAAAGGTCTTCTGCTTTTGTAAGCTAGCTTGGTGGTTTGGACTCTGTGAGGCAGTGCTTAAGATAAAGGTCATCCAGAGGGACCACAAGGGTTTAGGAAAGGGAATGCAGAGGAGAGGAAGTATTCACTTAATCCTCCCTTCTCGTATCCAGTCCATTATTCTCATGTTTTAGGGGCAGATGTGCAAGCTGGGAAGTTTTCCAAATTCATTTTTCAGAACATTAGGTCCTCTCAACATTAGGCACACTAAGTAAATCCCTCTTTGTAACAATTTTGCCACCAGCGCTGAAGATGAGCTGCTTTCAGGATGAAAATAGATGGCAGAGAACTTGGGCCAAACCAAGCAATTTGGAGATAAAATTACTTAGAAAACTTTTTATCTAGTTTTCACACCCTCTCTGGTCTACTTAGAGTTCTTCAAGCCTTTGAGCACTTACATAAAAGCTCTTTTTATGTGGACTGTTTCTGAAAAAATAAGAAAAATCCCCAAAACATAGTACATGACAAGAGGCTGACAAATGTTTCTAGAAAAATTCTATGTATTAGACAATGACTCAGATACCCCAAGCTATTGATCTGATCACAGAGTTTCTAAATATCCAGACATTGCTACTTAACTATGTTATTTTTTTATTTCTTTTGGGTTCTTTCTGCAGGTTTGAAAAGTCTAGAAGAGTAATTTGTTTTCCTAATAAAGAGGACAGAATTTTGGAAGATTAAAAAGAAGTATTGATTCTCCCTTTCATTCAGCATTCTCAATTTTTGTTTTTCCTTCCTACTACTTTGATGAGACTCCTAGTGGAGTTTAGTTTTCTACTGCAGAGTCCTGGAGTTAGACTCCCCTACATCTGCAGTAGCTCAGATATGCTGGTATTCAACAGAGTTCAATTGTTTTCCTGTGCTTTTAAATAATAAATTGAAGAGACTGGATTGTAAATCAACTGGTTTTTCTATTTATTTTAAGTCTGCCTTATTTATTACTATCTACATCTACAGGGAAACAATGCAGAAGAGTGGTTAGCTAGATGAATAACTTTTTGTTAGGTGTTTTTTTGCACAAGGATTTTAAAATGTAGGGTTTGTAATGAAGGTGAGGGAAAGAGACAGATGGATAAACTTGGAATTAAGGCTTAACCCTGCTCCTGAGTGGTTCAGACTGTGAGAATGCCCAGGTGAGGGACAGATGGTTGATGCCCTTTTCTTTCATAGGTTTACACAATGTTGAGTTATTTGATTTCTCCAGTACTGGTTGTACATATCTTTTGTTCTCAACACAATTTATCTTCTACATCCTCTCAACCAAAGGAGGAAAATTAACTTTTAAAACCTTGGCAATTTTATAATGGTGATGAATATATCTGAAGGGAGATATGGGGACTCTAAATCATCATAAATCACGCTTCCAATGATGGGTCATTTGCAACTTCTGTGGGCAAACTGTTGGAGTGTCTTAATACCTTAATTTAAAAAAGAATGAACCAAAAAAGTGCCCTGTAAGTACAATCCTGGTAAATATATATATATATGTATACACACACACCGTTTTAATAAGCCCCCTTTATATACTGAAATGCCTCCACAAGGTCACCCTCTCTCCTCCAGGCTGAAAACTCCCAGGAAATGGCCTATAAACACACCCACAGAAGGCAAGGTGTTTCCATTGAACAACCTTCCATTATTTGAGAACCTTATCAGTCTAGTAGAGAATCTATATGCCTTTACATTGGTAACCTCAGTAGTGCCCAGAAGTTGATTTATTCCTGTACTTTCAAGTTAAGGAGACGACTAAACATTGTTTAAATGTGAATTGTGTTCAGCAGAGGGAACAATGGTATTATATTCAAATATTTCTCCACAATAAATTTAAGCCTACAGCCCATCTGTAGGCTTCTTAATACTGCCCACTGTATAAAATAATTAAGAGAGGATTCAACAGAGGTTTCAACAGTAATGAAAAAGATTCCCTGTGTTTTATAACTGGATCACATTAAAGACTTGTACTCACAGCATCTCTAATAATTCCCAGAGCTGAAACAGGTCCATTCCAGAAAGTCTAAAGGGGATGGATTCTATGTTTACACAACTGCATATGCAAAAAAGCTATGTAGTCCTTTAAGGCTCTTCAGCTTTAACTAATTAAACAGGGATTTTGCTGCTTGTCAGAAAATCAGCCGGGACACAAGCAGCTATGGGAAACTCTCCTATACAAGTGACTGCCTCTGGGTACCATGCCACTGAGCAAGAGAAAAGGGACATGGGAAATTGTGCTGGGGGGACTCCAGTCACAAACTATAGAATTAATTCCCCTAGGATGAGGATAGCCTCAAACATAATTGCTTACTGCCTCCAGTTTATGGCATATTTTATTTACTGTATAATTTCTATTACAAGAGTGCAAGAATATGCATATAGATGTTATTAAAAAAGAAAAAAACAACAAAAAAAAAACCTCACCAAACTAACCAACTAAACCAAATGAAAATGAAAACAGTATGCATCCATATTTTTTCCTGGGAAGGTGGTAGGAGGAGAACCGAGCCATGTGTAGAAGATGTTAGAAACTCTGCTTTCATGCTGTAGTAAAAGGCAGAGCTGAAACTGTTCCACTGTGCATAAAAATGGAAGTGATGGATGTGGATTTGCACACAAAATAAATTAGCTGTTGTCCACAGCTGAGTCAAACCTTTAGTGCATTTAGTACTGTATGCAGTTCAATTATATACACAGAATTAAGGTCCAAAATGCTGTACTTATGTACATATCCAAGGATTTATCACTGTTAGATGTCTATTTTCCTCCTAATACTCAGGGATTAGGGGAAAGGTGTCATGACAGATGTATATTTTCAGTAGTTAGTTCTGAGGAGAGCTTCCATAACCATCCAGAAGGGAACAATGTGGGAAGAGTCTGGTGCAAATAGTGTGATGAGTGAATAGTGGGCTAACTCAGAACAGGTACTATTTTATCTTCCATTTTCTAAACATCCAAAGCATGAATCTGCTTGGAATATGAGTCAGCTAATGAAAAAAAAAATAAAAAAAGAGAGACAGAAGTGCTATTGCTTCACTACTTCAAATAGTCTAAATATTTTAATGGTTAAATGGTCCAAAAGTGGGAATGCAAGTTCAAATTCCTTAAAGAGAATAAGGACTTGAATTATATAGTTTATACCCTAAGGAGTTTATTTCTCTGACTACCAACCTATTTGACTGCAGCTGGTAATTCTGGGTGTTTCACTTAATTTAGCTTTAGACATTCAACATCTAGACAAAAATGTAAGAAAATTTTTTGGTGTTCTTCTACCTAAAGGACCTAAAGAGAGATTCAAGTGGCTTACTTTGAATTCAGGTTTCAAGACATGAAGAAAAATAGGCTTCTTTTTTGTTGTAAGAGTGAACAAACCCTGGTAGAGGTTGCTCAGAAAGACTGTGGAATCTCCATCCTTGAATAAATACAAACAGCAGCTGGAATGCTACTTTTTTTTTTTTCTTTTTTTTTTTTTTCTGTAGGGTGTACTCGCTTTAGTCTCAGTTTCCTAACACAGATGAGATGTATCTCAGGTGCTATCAGCTTTACCTGAAAGCCAGACTGGCATGCTGAGAAACAGATAGAAGTGGAGGAAAATTGTTAGGTATATGGTGAAGTGAAGAACACAGACTGAGTCTGTGTTAGATAATTAAACTAAAGTCTTCTGATATTTAAGCTACAGCATTCTCATAGCAGAACTACACTTCCACATGTATCATGTTAACACATGGCTTTCAATTAGAAGCCTTAATATAAATGTTGTATACAGGAATAAATCATATGCACTTGGGAAGGGCACAAGGCAAGACATGTACAGCAAAATGACTTGCAGTTGTTTCAGTGTTGAAACATGATAATTACACAGTCATGATCATGACAGATACATCCCACTGAAACATTTTCTCTTCTTTTGTCCTTGCTTCTGACTAGATGAGATTTCATAAGTTAGAGACCTTTTCCATATCTGACAGTTCTTATTACATTCTTCTACAAGGCAATTAATTCAGACTGAAATCAGAACAAAAATTAAAATTTGATATTAAAAAAGGGAGAAAGATAATGCCGCTGATTCTATATTATGTATCATGTCTATTTTGACTGTAGCAAGGTATAATTTCTTCAAGAATGATGAGTAAAAATGATTACCAAAATTACTGTTTACACTTCTAAGGATGTCCAAGAATAGATTCAGTAGAAATTCTCATATGATTGTCTTTTTAAGGCATTTATTTCTTTAATGACAAACAAATGGTATTGCAATTTTACTTTCTTGAATTATATAAAATTTAAATAAATTTGGGAAGTGGGTTTTGACCACATCTCCAGCCTAATGCATGTATAACTATTTGAAAGAATCAGAGGAACCTAAATGAGAATTATGTGTTGCTCCCTTTGAACATAAAGGGAAATACCTTGACTTAGGACAGACATGTTAAGCAGGCAAAACTAGATATACATCAGTATTGAAGCAATCTGATAAGGCCAGATTTTTTTAATCTATTGAAATCTATGTTTTAAATTTAAAATAGTAGTGGGAAAGAATTTTTTTTTGGTTTTTTTTGTTGTAGTGGAAGCTTCCATTCATACACAGTAAATCCACAGTTTTCAGATTGTTTTGTGGATCTAAAACCTGTTGTCAAATGAAGTTGGCTAATAGCACTAAAAGCTTCTGATTTTTGCTTTTACATAAGAAAATCAAATATACTTTTTTTGTCTGCTGCAAGACTCACCTGCCATGAAGCTGATAAATAGTACAGCTGTTTTGTATCTCTGAAGAGCAGGGCAGGTTTATCTGTGACTGACTTTCTGTACAGAAAAAGTGCCCTCAAACTCTCCCTCATTTCTTGATTCTGCCATTCTCTGCATGGCTTAGGGCATCTCACTAGGCCCCTTCTGAGACCTAAAATAATTACCCAGTCTCTTTAGAGTTTTGCATGGCTTTCCTAATTAAGATGAAAGGAAACAACACTATGATATTGCAGAGGTCTATTATTATCTTAATAAAACAGACAAATATTGCTTCAGGGATTTTGCACTCCCTGCTCTTATTTTTTCAGGAAAGCCTGCTCAAGCCACACCAAACTCTGATGATCTGTTGTTGCATATCCTGGGCATGCACATCCAAAAATATCTTGGCAGTGACTGTGTTCAATGGATGATTGTTGACCTTTACTGAATCGCTTTCCTAATGTTTGGTATTTATGCTTTTAATTTTAATAGATAGTACAATGTTCCAACCTTTTATAGCAATAAACAGCCTTTCAGCCATGGTAACAAGTACTAGAGCATTAAAGTGATTTTATTACTAGCAGTCCTACGGTCCTAGGTACCCTGGGAGCCAAAGAGGGTGAAAAGGAACTGAATGTATCAGTGCTGCTTCTTTTAGAGCATCTTTCCAAATGTTACCAGTGAAGTTTTTGGGTTTATACTAAGAATCCTCTAAGTGCGAGAGACATTCCTTTTGGCATAAAAAATTTCTGGTAATTGTATTTAGGTAGAAAGAGATGTGATTTTTTTAAATCTCAGATAAATGCTGGTAGACACAGAGAGTCTTCTGTAGGAGAGAAGAGTGTTAATTTAAACCGGAGAGAAAGTTCATGAATTTATTAATTTTTTTTATTAGGTATGGTTATCTTGGTAGCAGGTTTCTGGATAAATGTTACAGGCAAAAAATTGAACTAAAAATTTCTTGTTTTCATTCAGAGTTACAGGTAGATCCTAATTAGCCACAAGGGCTCAGTGCCTGTGAACAGTCCAGAGGATATCCCTGTAATGTGAGATCTGAAAGCAATTAGTGCTGCGATTGAGAAGCATGGTGCCAGTCCAGTTCTCACTGTTGAATTTCAAGAAGCAGATGAGATGAGTCATTGCTGTGAATAGAAATCATTGATATCACAACATGCACTCCCACATATCTAGGAATTAATCTGTCATTTAATTTGATCATCGTTAAGGCTCACATACTTGCTCACGGTAAGAGCTTCTGAGGGCTGGGACATGGGAACAAATTACACCTTGTACCATTTTGCCTGCTTTTTATTAACCTGTTTGTTCTTTCAATCCTATTTTATAATTTCAGAGATCTTTAAAACATTAGTGCACCTTAGAAAAGCAGATCCTGCTGAGCACACATAAATTCACTGTGATTTAGGCTGTTAATCCGGATCTAGAATATTTATCTCTCTCTCTTTCCTTTTTCACCAAATGAACAGGAATAAATTACAGGGAATCTGTACAAGTACGTGACACTTCCACATGCATGTATGTAGAAACATTATACTAGTTAAAAAAATATTCATCCCTATGATATTTGCTTCAGAAATGCTTTCAATAAAAGACCATGTACTATTATCCAAAAGGGTGGCAACTTGGAATATCTCTTTTAAAAATAGAGCTCTTAGCACAACTGCCTTTTTGTGGCAAAGTAAAAGCTGGCTTTGTATATCCAATATCTCCTAACATTCTTATTCCATCTGGCAGTAAACTGAGCCTGAGAAAAAATATTATGAGCTTAGACTTTGATTATGCATTTTTGGAGAAGAAAATGGTACACAGTGGTGCTGCATTAATCAATGATACACGTAGAAATTAAAACACAAATGTTCTAGACGGGCTACTGAATCTTCAACCAGTCATGATGTTTTCCTCCATGGCAAACGGGGCAAGTCCTATTTCCTGTCGACAGCAGATAATAAAGATGCAAGTCGTACATGAAGACCAGCCTGTGGCCATGTAAAGGGAATGTGCTAATAGGGAAATACAGGTGGTCTTTCTGCTTGTGCCTTTCCCCAGGAAAGCACCATTTGGAAGATCCTGATGGGGGGTTGTGATGAGGGGTGGTAATGAGTCTTGCTTACACTCAGGGAATTACTTAGCAATTCCCATTTTGTGGCACTTGTTCTGTTTCTGATGGATGAATGGCAGCTGAGGTACAGCTCAGCTCCTGATGAAACACAGCCTGAGCTGGCTGATGCAGAGACCAGTTAGAAATGTGCTTGTGGTGTGTGGTGAGGGACTTTTCAGTCAGGAATTGATGGAAGAGTTGAGATTGGAAGGCATCTCTGAAGGTCATGCTGCCCAATGCAGCTGCTCAATTGGGGCCACCTAGATCTGGTTGCCCAGGACCAGGCTCTTGAATATATCCAAGGAGGGAGATCCCCCACCTCTTACTTCCCTGGGCAACCAGTGCTAGCACTCAGTCACCTTCACAGTGAAAAAAATGTTTCTTGATGTTGAGGGAACCTCCTGTGTTTCACAATGTGCTGAGCCTTCTCTATGTGCTTTTATCCAGCATCCATTTCAGAATTTTTAGGCAGAGAAGAAAGGATGTTGGTTACATGAGTACATTTTTGAAAGGAGAAGAAGGACTCATGATAGTTTTGTGTATTGGTGTAACCTTCACTTGAAAATAGCCTGATTGCTAGGCTAAGGTAGAGTTAAAAACAATCCAAGACCTTAAAATAATGTCAGACCTCATACTATTATGCCATGGAAAAACTGGAAATTTCAAAATATGCATTGGTTAAACTGATTAATTTGAATTGATCCATCTCACATTAGTCCTCTGAAGAGCCACTGAGGTACTTCAGTGTCCAGAGATATATCTACAGTAGGCATCCCACATGTCAATAACAGTCCTGCTATTGATTCAAAGAGGGCTGTAAATTCTAGCCTCTGTACTGCTGCTGTTGCACTGTGCTAGCTCAGTACTTGAGCTAGCTAAATTAAAGATGGCAGATGTAGCTAACTTCACTGCAGTCCTTTGGATTCTATGGCAGACCCACCTTTAAAATACAAAGCTTTTACTTGGACACAGGAAATGAAAAGTAAAACCACAATTAATACAGAGCAGTACGAACCAGCACTGCTCTTTCTAAAACTGATATTAGGGTAGGAAAAGTTATGGTTCGTTATACTGGTCTGACTTTATTAGGGTAGGAAAGAGTTATAAACATTCAGTGCACTGTGAGGCTGAGTGCTGCTCCAAAAGGCACAGTGTCCATCCTGGCAGCATCATGCTTTGGTCAGACTTAGCATTTATAAAGCCTCCATTTTTAACATGCAGTATGGCTGTGTTTTGTAGGTGACACTGATGAAGTCTGGCTGCCTTCAGTTGGTGTGTCTGCCCTGGGTACAATATCTGTGCACCTCTCCAGTGCTCCACAATGTGTCTGCCTGAGGACAATGGATATGATGTGCACAGTCCAATTTCATAGACAGATATTTTGTGGTGGTGAGGATAAGATAGCTACCTACACATTTTAAGCCCAGCTACTTATGAGTAAGGCCAAAAGACTTTGAAAAAATTTTTTGTTATTTTTCTATTTTTCTCTTCCAATTTTTTCACTGGAAGATTTTCCTTTTGGGATAAAATCTCCAGGGAAAGGCACAAGTAACAAATACTTATCAAAGACACTGGAAGGCTTTTAAATTGATTAAGAAGAAAGAATATGTTAGAGAAATTTCCTCCTGGACATATAAAAAAGGAGCTGTGAGTCACATCATTATCCATGCTTGAACAGAAGTCTTTCAAAGATCTAGATTATGTATATTCTTCAAAGTGCTTAGCCTTTTTAAGAGTTTTAATTCCCAAAGGAGTAAAATAAAAAAATCTATCAGTGACAATTAGATATGGGGTGAGTGCTTCCAATCAAGAGGTGACACTTTGGCAAATCCCTGGTATATTGAGAGCTTATGTTGAGAAACACTGCTGTTTGCCTGCTGGGTACATCCAGACTTGGATTTTACCAGAGAGGACAATGGAGTTGGTGTCACCATTCATTATTTGGTTGGCCCACGTCCAATAAATAAGAAATATAATTGACTTGTCACATGTGCACTGAAAGCTCAGAGTGCATGTCAGAAATGAGATAGAACTCCAATTCAGCAGCGCACTGCACGCAACAGAAATGTTGCCCCAGTCAGCTCTTTGCAGAGTTCTTTAAATGCTGTAATTCCAGTAAAACCCACTTTTTACTATCTTATGGCCACATTTAAAAAATATCCCAAAGGCTTTGTAAACTCAAAAAGAAGAAAACAAAAGCTTTGACTGCCTGTGTCAGAAAATCTTCCCACCTGTACTTTATCCTCAGAAAATCATCGTCTGCACACTCAAATGGTAGGAATATTGTATCATACTTTATTACTCTCTTGAGTAGTGTAACTTTACTGAAATATTCTGCTGCCAGGCATCTTCCACACAAATGCACCTGAATAAAAGCCAGCGTACTTAGTTTCTCTTCTTCTTCTGCATTATAATAATATCTATAGTAAACCAGAACATTGTTTGCAAGAAATCATACAAATATAGTGGAAAACAATGAACCAAATCAATATTGCCTTACTTCATACAAGTTTCTCATACACAATCCACTCTAAAAAATCAAAATGTTCAAGTAAATAAAATTGACATCAAGTTTTGCAAGAAAGATTTTAACAGTATCTGTGTTGTTTGTATTTAAGTTTTCTTGTCTGTGTTTTGTTAGCTTCATTTATTTCCTACTTTGGGAAAGAAAACTACAATTCCCTCCTTTTGTACTTCCAGAAGGTTTCCCGTTGAAATCTTTTGAAGTATTTCTGAATTAGAGTTATAAATGATAACCAGTTCTCATCTAAAGTACATCCTTGTAGGTAACCTTATATTATTAAAAGTTCCTGGAGCCAGCAGTTAAAAGAATACCTACAGAATCATAGAATGAGGTTTAGTTTATGTGATATGAATAAAATACAGAATTCCAGCTTACTTTTAAGTGCATGTAATTATATTACTTTTGCAGATATGTTGACACTATTAAAAAATTAAAAAAAAAAAAAAGAAGACAAAACCAGGCATATTTTTCTGCCATCAAAAATTTGTTTTCAATGTGATGGAAAGAAGACCATGGTAATGACTTTGCCTCTAGTCTTAGGAAGCCCTGCCACAAAAAACTATAAATTTGAGGTTGAAGTGTTTTTTATGATGGAAGGTTATGCCTAATGAGTTTATAGGCACTCTAGGTATTCTGCAGACTGGAAGTTGCTCAACCCAAACTTTTCATGAATACTTCCACAAATTAAACATTAATTCCTTATTTTAGGTATAACTACTGCTAAATCATATAGAAACCTCAATATACCTTTATTTACATACAGTTAATTTTCTTAAAACAATAAATGATATTTAATTATGGAACAGTAGCCTCTTTTTAAGAGCTCTCTAAAATTTTACACTGATGATTTCAGTCATTATCAATCACTTTATTTATCTTTTTGTATCTTTCAATCTGAAATTTTTTATAAATTGTTTTAAAAAGACATTATGTTTCTGGATGCAGATTGATTTTCAGCAAATTGGGATGCTATAAGTATATCCTTTAGTGTTTATCATCATGACTGAGTTCAACCTACCACACCACCTTTACACCATGCATAGTTCTACACTTTTTGATAGTAGTCTCTAAAATTCTAGGAATGAAGAAAAGAGTGTAACTGTTGAAGAACTAAAATGTGCATTATTCAGAAAAAACCCAACAATGTGTAAATATCTAAACAAAGAATAAAATAATCTGGAGAGCTTCAGCCAGACGGCTGCAAGCATGAGGGCAGAACAGCTATTCTATTTTCCTCTGGAAAAGGGGAATATTTACTTTGTTGCACCAATTACAATCATTTACATCCATTAGTACAAGACACTTTAAAAGACACTTAAAAAATTCAGATACTGCTGTCCACAGGCTAATGCCATTAGGAATGCTATTTATGGAATACTATCCCCAAACTTATTGTTCGCATGTCACACTGTAGGTGAAAGGTTCTGGATAGAGCTAAAAAATATGTTTTATCACAGATTAATCACAGCTAAATTAATCAGGCCCTGGGAATAAAAGCTCAAAATTCTGAGTTATTATTTCATGTCTTATGTGGGTAAAATTCATTGACTTGAAACTTATGTCTATCCATTTTGAAGGCTACAAACCACTTGGAGAGAAACGAGAGAATCATATCAATATTCAGAGCTTTGGGAGATGTGACCTAGTACAGCTGTATTACCTAGAGAAGACAGGCAGGAATGAATAATGTTAATGGATTTCAAGTGCAGGAAAGTTGGCTGCAGACAGAAAGAGGATAAAGTGGTGTTCATAATTACCAAGCATACTACAAGAAGTAATGAGATCGTATTTCAACAGAGGAGAATCAGTTTAAAGATTAAAACCCCTTTCTTGTTGCAGTAGTAGGGGAGCAGTGGAACAGACTGCTGGGAGAGATTGCAGCATCCCCATCACTGGAGGATGTTATGATCAGCCTAAGAGAACACCTATTTTTAGGTTACTACAGGTCATATTCCAGGGGGGAAGGAACTGGTGTCCCAATTTGCTCTGTGATGTAGTTCAGACTATGTATCAAAGGGCTACCTGGTGTTCAGAGCAAATTTTATGATGAAGAGTAAGATGCTAAAGAAGGACCACCTCAACTCATATCTATGTTGTGGACCTACTTAAAGTAAGAGTTTCTGGCAACAGCTGATGGCTGGAAAGGTAACATGACAGGAGGTGTATAACAGACCATTCCTGTTTTTACTGCAGCAATTTCTTTACACTACCAGGTGTAACTTTTCTCATAAAAATACCAAAAAATCATTAGCCAGACTGAAAACCCCTCAATCTTCTTATAAAAATTACCCCTATGGTTTTTTTTAGCAGAGGGCAGGGGTGAAGGCTGGGTGGAGGGGTGAGAAATAATCTTGAAAATATTTGCAGTGAATTGATCAAGTTCAGCTTTAATATCTTTTTATTTTTCACTAAATAATAATCTATTTAATTTGGGTAACTTTAGTCAGCAAATAAATATAACTTGACTTGGAGGCACCTTCTAAAAGCCACCCACCCAAACAAAAAACAACTACAAGAAAAAAACTGGTTTCTAAATATGGAAACCTTTTCTCCAGTAGAATAGAATCATAGAAGCAAGGATCATCTAGTTTCAACATCCCTGCCATGGGCGGCCTTTCACTAGACTGGATTGCTCCAAGCCCCACCCAACCCAGCCTTGAGCACTTCCAGAGATGGGGCATTCACAACTTGTCTGGGCAACTGGTTCCAGCACGTCAGGATCCTTTGAATAAAAAAAACTTCTTCCTAACATCAAATCTGCACCTGTCCTCTTTCAGTTTAAAAACATTTCACCTTGTCCTGTCACTATCTGCTCATATAAAAAGCTCTCTTTAGGTAGGAAGGTGCACTAAGGTCTCCCCAGAATCTCCTCTTCCCTAGGATGAGCAACCCCAGATAATGCCCTCACACCTGCTCCTTCATGAAAAGCTATTAAATATTTCAATATGACTTGAAAATCATCTGTTTCAATCATCCAAGCTACATACACTTCTCAGCAGATCTGTATGTGAGCTTTTATAACTACTGGGTGTCTCCAATGACTGAAAATGCACATTGCCCTGTTTCTGGCAATCTACAAAATGGCTGTTGATTTTTTAACCTCCAGTTTAATAGTGACAGCTGATTTTGACTGCCAGTTAAGAAAAATATTGAGTCCTTTTGATGTATCTTGATACAGATGTTTTCAGTTCTACAATTAGTGATAACTGTGTCCCACCTTTTTCTGGAGATGAACTAATACAAAGGTCCTCTTTTACAGTATATTTCTGAAAAGCAGCAGGTTACAATATATTGAGAACTAATATTATTATAAACCTCCACCATAAGAGATAAGAGGATCTTTGGAAAGAAAATTACTGTAGAGGTTACCTGTGTGTAAGAGAGTAGGGTACTGATCAATACTATTCAGCACACTCCACAATCAATATACAGAAGTAAAAAAGATTTAGGAAAGAGAAAAAGTATCCAAAAGGTTGGGTTACAGCTAAGCTTTATTATACTGACTGCAGAACAGAGAATTTAAGCAGGTATTAAAAAACCCCAAAACCCAGCAAAACCAAATAAACAACAAAACACCAGAACTCAGCTGCTAATCTCTTTCTTTGTCCTTTTCAGATAAAATATGACTTCATAATTAATGTTGATAAATCACACACAGTGTGATGAAAAGCACCCAAAAATTTCTGAAGCCTTCCCATTCCTGGATGCACAGGAACGCTGAAGTCTTTTAAGATATGAGAAAAGCTCTATAGGTCTGTCACCTTCTTCGGGGTGAAAAGATTTTTGTGATTTGTCAAAAATAGTGAAGCTTTCCATGGGAACACTGTGGTTTCCTTGAAACTTTCTCAGTGGATCTGTACTTGTCAGTGGCAGTGTGAAGCCAGAGGAGAAGGAAATTGACAGGGGAGCAAGCAGTCTTGCCCTGAAGGATCTGGTATAAGATTAATATTTCCAGCCTGGATCTCAGAGATAAGGAAATTGGATGCATACCTGCCAGCTTCCTCAACCATTAATTTACTTACCAACCTGGAAAGGGGACTTCTTTTTCTGCACTATCTTGTTTTGCTTATCAAAATGTATGTTTCTCTTAGTTTTTGCCCCAGTTAGACAGTGATACAGGATGAAGGTTTTCAAGTACCTGGATGCCTATTTGGATGTCTGTTCAACATCAACCTTAGAACTAGGCCTTTTAATCTTAGAATCATTATTCTGGGTGTCCTGGCTTTGTCTGTGATGGAGTTAATTTTCCTCATAACAGCTGGAATAGGGCTGTGGTTTAGATTTGTGATTGAAAATGTTTTCAGTACTGCTGGACAGTGCTCACACAGCACCACGGTCTCTTGTGCTCTTCCCCACCCCAGCAGTGAGGAGGCTGGGGTTGAACAAAGAACTGAGAGGGGGCACAGCCAGGACAGCTGAAGTTGACTGAGACACAGAATATTCCACACCAAATGATGCTCATCATATAGAGCTGGGGAAGAAGGGGGGGGAGGGGGACGACGACACATTTGGAGCAATGGTGTTTGTCTTTCCAAGTCACCACTACTTGTGATGGAGCCCTGCTCTCCTGGGAATGGCTGAACACATGCCTGCCCATGGGAGGTGGGGAATTAATTCCTTGATTTCTTTGCTTGGGTGTGTAGGCCTTTATTTTACCTATTAAAATGTTTTATATCAACCCATGAATTTCCTTGCTTTTACCCTTTCAATTCTCTCCAGCATCCCATGGGGGGCAGTGAGTCTGTGGCTGTGTGTGGCTGAGTTACTGGCTGGGGTTAAACCATGACACTGGGATAAAACTAAACCAGAACAGGGATTTGATAGCAGTTACTAACAGCATACCCATTCAAATGTTCATTCATGCAGGCACACACTCCTCAGCAAATTGAATTGTTTTCTGCAGTTTGAAACAGATGAATATATTCTTTTGTTTTTAAAATTCTTTCCAGGATTTGTGGAGAAAGCTATAAAATAAGGCCTTTGGGAGAAGGATAATTACAGAGTTCAAAGCTAAATAAATAGATATTAACAACATCTTTATATTCTTAATCTCAGTCTCTTTCTAGAGTCTGTGTTTATGGGGCACAAAGTATCTCTGTTTTCTTTAGTATTGATTGATTTGCATTTACTGCCTGAAGCAATCAGTAGTTTTTGACACTACTCACCATGTCTTATGAATTCAGAAAACTGAAAAAAAAATTAACTCAAAGTTTGACTTTGGTAATACTGCACCACCTAGTCTGAAGAAGTGCATTGTTGCAACACGTGATCTGATCAGACATCATGACTTCAGAAGGTATTAAAATTAGACTTTTATAGGAAAACTCTGGTCACCAAAAGTGAGTGCATAGGGAAATAAATTTCAGTTATTCAGATGCTGTGTTCTCAAGTGGCAACACTTTGGATGGCACCAGAAAAGAGACAAAGAGCAAACATACCATTGTGGATCCCTCGTTCCAGCTGTGACTGAGCAGAGCCCAGGCATATTCACTGCAATGCGCTGCCTTTGCCAGCAGCTGATGACACCTGAACACAGGTAAATGCTGCTGTTCAGAGGTGAGTGAGTGGCAAAGACTCTGTGAGCACCTGATTTTCTGAATCTCAGGTGAAAGAAAATGATAATTATGAAGCACTCAGTCAGACACGGCCTGGTGCTCACATACCAGGTGAATTTAAGGTGCTCCTCAGTCAGGAGAATCAATACTAGATATCAATAACTGGCTGATTTTCAGAAATAGCTAAATGTTGCACAACCTTTCAATTTCTTCCCACCATACTAATGTTATCTGGTTTTGGTGCTTTTAACTTTTGAGTCACTTATTGATATGAACTCTCTATGAACTTCAAGTCTCCAACTTTCCAAAGTCTTGGCATGACTCAGCATAAGACATTTTTACTTCAAGCTACTAAGTAAGTACAGTTTAAGGGATGCTTAAATGCCAGTGATAAGACTGATGCAATGGTCTGACTGTGCCAAATAGCAATTTTTGATAGAGATTTGTGAGTCTTTCACTATGACTTTGCTTCAGTAAAAAGGAAAGAGGAGGAAATTATTGTTACCTGAACACAGGGTAAAGAAGGTACCAGAGTAAGAAAAGCTTTTGATACCTAAAGCAGGATACAGGAATCTCAGTCCAACATGACATTTTACCTGCAGCCATACTATTTAAACTATTTTAGAAATTTTCCTTTTTTACCTGACCCATTTTAACATACCTAGAGCTGTGCAAAATTTTGTGTGCCTCACCAGTTACAGATTAGTTTCCTATAGCTCTCTCCTGTTTGATTTCTCCTGTGCATAATTAGATAACTACTTTCACATTTCAGCTTTAGCCAAAGGGTGGATGGAGACTGATAATTTGGATTTTTTTCTTTTTTTTTTTTAATCATTTGCCCATTTTCAGGCAGTGGATATCACTGAGGCCTCCAGACATTTCTCAGGCTTAACTAAAATTAGCTAGTAGCTTCAAAAATTACTGTGGTTGGCTGGGAACAAAGCCTGACAGAGTGTTTAGGTTGACTACACAGAGGAACAGGCAGGCAGGCAGTCAGACCACCACACCTACAGTTGGATGAGGAAGCTGCATAGTTCTTGTCAGTAGCCAACTGCGGAAAGGAGTTATAACCAAGGAGGTTAAATCTGATTTAATTGAATTAAGCAGCTTAATGAGAGATTCAAACTCTCTGTTCAGACAAATGAAAGTCACAAACACGGTTATGGTAATTTTTTTTCTCTGCTCTGTTTTGTTGGTGGTGGCTTGGTTTGGATTTTGGCTTTGGAAATGAGTGCTAAGAATTTCTAATCATCCAGCTAAACATTCATTTCCATGAAATACACTAATAATGTGCCCACAGGGGAAAAAATAATCTTTGAATTAAAGAAATATGTATGATTGTACCTTCTCTTTTCATATAGATACTGCCAGAGGAATTCTAGTAAAAAAATGTCCAATTTCTTTCAAAACCATACAAATTGGTCCTGGAAGTTGAGTTATGGTAGAAGGGCAGACCAGCTTCTCTGTTTATGCACATAATAAGAAAGCCCTTCAACAAACAGCACATTATTTATAAATTTACCAATATTTATAAACATATGAACAGATTACATGCTTTTTCATGCTTTGAACAAGAAAAAAATATCCCAAACCAATCCTAGCATTAATTAAAACCTTAGTTATCAGCCTCAAGATCTCAAAGTGATGTCAAGGATTAAAGTTCCCTTGCTAATCATTCTCTGTAGCACCTGAGCATTCTCATTACACAGGTAGTGAAATACTATAGCAGAGCAAGGAGATTGTGCAATCTCTCCAAAGAAAAGTCTTTCTGCCAGGTGAAGACTAGTCTGTCTAGGTGAAGAAATTATCTATCTGTATTCAAACCCACTCCAATGCAGATAACTGGAGTAAATTATCTCCTGTAGTCCCTCACAGGTCTTTATTTTCATACACTTGTGTATAATTCTTTATTGCCTACAGATTTTGCACTACATAATTTTTTAGCTTCAATCTAATATTTTACTCTTATTTCAAAAACAGTGTCTGTGAGGGGAGAGATTTTTTTATCTCAGAAAATTACTGTACAGAAATCACTCTTCTTTACTTGATTCTCCATTGTTTAATTTGACAGTTAAATTGCAATTTTAGCAGAACAAAATTGGTGATCAGAAAAGTACCTTGACAGTTTTCAAACTGTTCTTACATATTGCAGAATGAACAGCAACAGACCTTTTTTTTTTCCCCTCAGCTCACTGGAGAGGTGATAAAAATAGAGCACAACAGAGAGAAGAAAAAAAATATTTACAGGTGTTCCCAAAATTTCCCTGCTCTACTGCTTCTCAAAAAGGCCAGTTGAGTTAGAATAGTCTTATGGTATGCTCAAAAGTGAGATTTGGGGAATATGCAACAATATTACAGATTATTACTTGCTGTGAAGTATTTCCTAATGAGTGACTAGCTATGACTTCTAGCTTCTGATTCCTACCAAGATAAATATTTTCAGATATTAAAGTCAACAGACTTCTGATCTAAGCTCTGGAAAAAAATAACTTCTCTTCCCATGTTTTTTCCTTTTTATATATCATACATAAAATCTAGAAATGTGTTGGTAAAACTTTTGGGAGGGTCCTAATGCAGTACAAATATATAGCTAAAATTGATATGGTATTGTCATTTGCTACATGTTGCTTGGACTAATAAATGATACACTCAGCTTAGTTTACTCATTGTATTTATAGATTGAATAAAGTATGTGATAGAAAACTTTTACATAGCCTCCTACCTGGAGAGAATAAAAAATATTGAGTCTGAGTTTCTGAATCCTTATTTGTGGTCTGTTAGCTGTACAAAATCCTTTAGATTTTCAGACCTTGTATCTCATCTGAAGGGCTTGTGATTAAGAAATATCACATTTGGTTAACTGCTATGTGCTTGATATGGAATTTTTTGTGATCTTTTGTATTAAATGATGTCTGCTTTTAGAAGCAATATATAACAGCAGTGTAAAAGGAACCAGAACAAAAGTATATTTGCCCTTGAGTGTAACTTTCTAAATAAAATATTTAAATAGCTGAATGCATTCATTATTCTGTATTCAAGTGCCACCCATTCTCAATAGCTGATGTAAACTTTTTATGTTTTTCTTGATCATCAAGCATTTGAAGAGTCATCTCACCAATCTTGACATCTAAAACGTAGAATTCATCTAACACACCTGACACAATGGGCACCCTTTCTACCCCATGTGATGAGATAAACATGTCTCCATTTAGCATTGTAGAGGGATAGACAGAAATCAAGTTTATAATTCTAGGGAAGGTACTTAATATATGTTGTATGAAATGATCCTTGGAAGCTTCTCTCTGTCCTAGGAGATGACTTGAAAGAGAAGTGATAACTCCCAGTTTAGATAAACCTGACTTTTGTTGCTAAATATTTTTCTTGTGTTCTTGAGAAGACTTTTTTCTCCTTCACATATTCTTTATATAGCCTTTCTATCTAAACTCTTGGCAGAGCACTGATTCTTTTACATTTCAAGTCGATTACTCTCAGTCTTAAAAGTTCATTTACTTTCTCATTTTGTTCTGTCTTGGATTTAGAAAGGTTTATAAAAGGTCTTGCATAAGCAAACAACTTCTACTGCCTTTTTTAGGATGAAAGTAATCTATTAGACAGAGAAAGACACAGCTATTAACCTGTCTTTCCACTTTCCTTCAAGCTCTCAGACAACTGGGAGTCAAATGTTCTTCAGCAAATAATTTGGAACTATATTATGCTGTCTCATGAAAGTCAGGCAGGGATAAGTAAAATGACATTCCAAATAAATTGAAAATGCCTTCATGTATAATCAAAAAAAAAAGCTCTTCAGTGGTAAGATAAAGAAAGTGGAAGGTTTGTATGCCATTGAGGGAATTCTTGGAGATTAGATATACTGCACATCAAATCTTCAATATTCTAGCACCAGCCTTTCTAGGCCTGGTGCTAGAATATTGAAGATTAGAAATAATAAATGGAATTCAGGGAGAATTCCATTTATTATTTCTAATCCCAGCTGATTTCATGTACCAATTGTATTACAGCACAATATGATCTGATTGTATTTCACAGTTACATTGGTCTCATTTTGCCAATATGTCTGTAAATGAGTAGGTGCAAAGCAAATTAGATGCTTAGGATAGACTGTTTCATTTTACTTAGTCCAAATTTAATCCATTTAAAATACTTCATATTGCAACTAGCAGGAGAACTCTCAAGTTCTACTCCTACTACCTGAATTCAGATAGTAGGAATTAATTGCATATCATGCAAAAGGAAATGATCTAAACTTGTCACCTCAGCAAAGATGTCTTCAAAAGGACTTGCATAAGCTCTTGTTACAGGAAATTCTACTTCAAGATTTACATTTACTTCATAGATTTTGCTGCTTCCTTCAGGAATGTTCATCATTTCTTTTCAGCTCTATTTTTGCCAGATAAGGGAATTTCAGCCTTCAAGCTTATCAATAGACTGTTCAGTCACTGAATGAAACACTGTACATATCAGGAATTGTCCTAGAAAGCATTTCAAGAGAAGAAAAAGTAGATTGCATGGGGTGTACAGAATCATAGAATAATAGAATCATTAAGGTTGGAAAAGACCTCTAAGATCATCAAGTCCAACCACTAACCCAGAACTACCACCATGTTCACCACTAAACTATGCCCTCAAATGCCATATCTGCTTGTTTTTTGAACTTTCAAGGACGGTGACTCTACCACTTCCCTAAGCAGTCTGTTCCAATATTTTACAGCCCCTCCCATGGAGAAATTTTTCATAATATCCCAACTAAACCTTCCCAGATGCATCTTGAGGCCATTTCATCTTGTCCTGTTGCTTGTTTCCTGGGAGAGGAGACCAACCCCCACCTGGCTACACCCTTCTTTGAAATACTTGTAGAGTAGTTGTAAGGTTTCCTCTGAGCTTCCTTTTCTCCAGGCTAAATACCCTCAGCTGCCTCAGCTGCTCTTCATCAGACTTGTGCTCCACACACTTCCCCAGCTCTGTTGCCTTTCCCTGGACATACTTCAGTACCTCAATATCTTTCTTTTGGTGAGATGCCCAAAACTGAGCATGGGATTGGAGGTGCACCCTCCCCAGTGCTGAGTGCAGGGATGGTCACTGCCCTGGCCCTGCTGGCCACTCTACTGTTGATACAGGCCAGGATCCCATTGGCCTTCTTGGCCACCTGGGCACACTCTGGCTCATGTTCAGCTGCTGTTGAACCCACAGGTTCTTCTGTGACAGGCATCTTTCAGCCACTCTTCTTCAGCCTGTAGAACTGCAGGAGCTTGTTGTGACCCAAATGCAGGACTGGGCATTTAGCCTTGCTGAACCTCAAACTATTGAGGTTTCATCCAGCCTGTCCAGATCCGTCTGCAGAACCTCCTGACTGTTGATTGCTGTTTCTATATTTACTTACAGAATCCTGTTCCAAAAGACAGTTGCTATTTCAGTCTTTGGGTTCTGAATATTTTATTCTATTTTCATTTCTGACAAGTGAAGTGGAATCCCAAAGAGTGACTGTTCTGTGATTAAGAAAATTTCTTTTTTTCTAAGGTGTTGTTAAAAGCATAAAGTTTTTGTACCATCCAGAGAGTAATAAAATTAATATGCCCTGGATTTGGTTTCTAACTTTGATTTGGTACACCTTTGAGAGAATGTTTTCTGACCTGAATACCATGGGTCACAGAATTTAAAAAGTGAGTGAGGTATTAAATCCATTGCTACTTCTTCTTGACCTGCTACTTTTCTGATTCTTAACTTTTATCAGTACAGAATTCCCAGCTTCAGCATTATGATTGTGCAGATCTTTTAAAGATATATTTACTCTTTCTTGAAATATTTCAAAGCTACGTTTTCAGGATGACACACACTGGATTTTTATAACATTTTCAGTAATAACCTTAAGCCTTATTGAACAAAACAAAGTAGTGAAAAAAGGATTTTAAGTTTCTTTTCATTGCTGATAACAATAAAAAAACAGACTTAAATTCTCATCTGAACAGAATAGAATTTTCCATTGCCTTCACTTAGCCTTTCAACATAAATTTAGCTTGTTTATTCCCAGGATGAATTACATGCACATTTTTTTAAATGGGAACATTCAGATGAATGATTTTAAATTTTAATATCACAGTAGATTAAAAAAATAAATGCCTGTGAGAGGAAAGCATTCATCCTGACAGTCCTAGTCTCTGTAGTATAGCTCTTCTCATCAATCACTAGCAAACAAATGCTTATATTCTTTGTTAAGGTTCTATCACGTCTGTGTTCCTAATTATTTATAAAACTTAGATCTGGCTCTCCTTCAGATAGCCCAGATGTAGAAAGCCTAACTCTTAGCTGGGATTTGCACATTGGTACCTCCTCTGACATTCAGTAGGGATCCTTAAATAGGATAAATATTAAAACATCTATTTAACTCTTGGTTAAAGAAGAAAAGGCAGAAACGATGAGATTTTAATCTGAACACCAATTACACTCAGCTAATTCAATGTGGGGTTGAGTTTTCAAAATCACACAGAGCTTATGCTTTTACAGATATCTTAGCTACCTGGTTTTGGCCCTGTATTGTCTGTTTGGTGGGGAGGACTCCCTGCTTTAATACACATTTTATTTGCTCCCTCCTTTAATACACATTTTATTTTGCAAAGATAATGAGCCCAGTTTCCTGTGATTCCAGGATGTGTGAAAACTATTTACCACTGAATGATACCATGATACCATCCACATATATCATTAAGGACTTCCAAAAGGTGTATGACTACAAGAGCCACACTTATCTATGGCTGGCCCTGTTTGAAGCATGGTATTTTGATGGGTATCTGCTGTTGTACTGTGGTAGAGAATTGTTACTCACATAAATTAAATTTCTAAACATCCCAGCAAAATAAAATGAACTCTAATTATTGACTTTGCTTCTCTATGTTTTCTACTTATTGCCTATTACAAATGGATTCATATAGTTCATTCATATAGTGCATGTCTATAAGAAAACTGCCAGTAAAATATATATTTAAATATAATGAATACGTTTTTTGAAAGATTCTAAATATTTCTGCTTCTCTCTTGCATATGAAGATGCATTCATGGAGACACTTTCTCTGTCTAATAGACTCATAAAACTATGACAAACTGGCTAACGCTCTTGTGCTTGGACACTCTCTTGAATTTGCTTGGGTCCTTTTGTAGTACCTTTTCTAATGCATTAAGATTTGTTTGCAAGATTTGTTTTCCTGTGATATATTCTGATTTTAGGATCCTCAGGTTCAGAGAAGAGATGTGAACCACATTCAAAATGGTGTTTGGAACCTCATTTATTTTTGTCTCACTAAAATTCAAAACACACCAGTTTTCCATTGTACCATACCATCACTTATAGAGTCATTAAAGTTGATGTGAACACTAACTTTTCATATAGTAGCTGTTGCTGATGCTTTACTTCTGTAACTTATCAAAACGATCTTCTTTAGCAAACTCATTATCCTCACGATTTTCTAATGTGCATGCAGTCTGCATCTTCCATTACAAAGGCATTCAAGCCTGAAAAGTGATTCCAGATCCTCTGATATAGAGCAAAAAAACACAACACTTCTTTGATTGTTGATACTTAAAGCCCTAGACAACATTATTACGTGGCATGCTTTAGTCTCTTGCCTAATACATGAATTAGAGCTTTATTAATAAATCATTCTTATGAATCACATTTGTCTGTAATGTCATACTTGCTCTCTGAAAGTCTATGAAAATTAGTGGATATGGCATGTCAAAGCAACAAACAATAGTACTTATTTTATCATCAAACCATGCTTAATCATAGCTCATAATGCATAGACCTTTAGAGTTCTATCACTTGTCAGCTGTTCCTTTTCTGAGTGGTCAGAAAAGTCAGCTTATCAAAAATTACTTTTTAAGCCTACCTATATTATTTCTGTGACTTCACATTTAAAAATAATTCCGTTGTCTCCATTGCTCATGACTATAAGGTATTATTAACAGTCTGTTTTGATGATGATCCCTGAGAAATAAATTGAGTTTTGGCTGTGGCCTAAGTGCGGGTGTTTACAGCATTGCACTGCCATTACAATTAACAACCCCTCTGGCATTATGTCTGAGAGGGGTTCTTGAGCAGTTCAAAATGAGTAATGAATAATAAAAGCCAGAGCTGCATGGGCATACCAACCAAACTACATTTTATGCCCTAAAATAAATTTCCTCATTATTAGAATGAGTCATCTTGGTGAATCAAAGTGAAGAACTATTTTGTTACAACTCTAGTGTTTTATTTTGTCCTGTAATAATTGAAAAGTTCTTTCTCCATTCTTATTCATTTTGAGCTCTTTACATAAATTTGAAGCTCATTTACAAAGGCTAAAACCTCCCTGACTCTTGATAACAGCCACTTTATTCTATAGTTAATAGAAGACAGACTTCTCTGACTCCACTCAGAAATGGCCTGAAGTTCTGCTATAATACCACACATTTTTCTCCTCAGATTGCACATATAATATGGAACATCTGTGAAAAGCACTATTCTGGATAGAAATGTTCTGGTTTTGCTTTTATCCTGGAGGCTATTTGTTTTATTTCAGCTTTACAAATATCTGCAGCCCTTTCTGAGGCAGGCTTTTCTCAATAATGCCAAGTGAAGCACCAGAAGCAGTAGGAACAACCTGAAATATGGGAGGTTTCCTGACCATCAAAAACCACTTTTTTGCTCTGAGGGTGCTGGAAAACTGGCACAGGTGCCCTGGTAGGTTGTGTAGTCTACCCTTGGAAGGATTCGAAAGCCATCTGGACAAGGTCCTGGGTAACAGACTAGCTGGCATACAATGAATCATATTGTCCCTCTGAGATTTCAGGGTACAGAATGGGTACTAAATAATTTTGTTATCACAAATACATATTTATTTTTAATAAATAAGTGATAACTCTCTAAATCAGTTTATACTATAGGATATCTGAGATTATTAAGATTACACTAATAATTATTAAAAAAATAAAATAAGTACTGCTTCTACTACTATTTTGATTTTCTGTCATTTTCATTCCTTTGTTTTGAAAATCATGCAAACAACAGTGAATGTTCTGTGCTCTCTCAACTACTCCTTCTGTGAGCATGTTTATCCATAATGCTCCAGATGCTCAGGTATGTCATACTAGTGGATTCTGGGGAAGACATTTAAATATTTTTCTGCTACCTTTCTAGCATGTGGCCTGACTGCTGCAGCAAACTCCAAGCTGTTGAGCTTTTCTAGCTAAAAAAGTATCAATGTTTCTGCTCCGTTTCCCACTGTCTATACTGATTCTCCATCGTGACTGGGCATTACACCAGAGCCAAGAATGGGTGTGAATGTTGGTACAAATGCCCAGAGATGGTCAGACCAATGACCAGTATTGCCCAAAGACTGGAAAAGTCTGAGGCTTTGGCCTACGCCTTAGAAAGTGATCAGTCCAAACTGACTGGAATGGTCCCCTCCTCATGGATGCCTTTACCTTTAAAAACTCATGCTGCAAAACTGCCTTGCATGACCTCAGGCAGAAATGAACCCACAACCTTTATGAAGTAGTTTTAGACTGTTAGCATACTCTGATAGTATCTAGGTAATCACTGTGAGGTAATGAAAAAGTTTTCTCCTAGGGGAACTTAAAAAAAATCTCATTCCAAAAAAACACAGCAATAGTGGGGATCAATCTATTTAGTTAAAATGTAAGTAGCCTGAGAGCAACTCAATGTTTTTAAATACTGAGAGAAAATACTTAGAAGCTGATTACAATGTGACTTCTGTGGGTAAGAAACTGAATTTTATTATATGGAGATGGTAAAGTTAGATCCAAATAAACAGTTCATTAGGTCTGATACTGAGATTATTACCAGGGGATAATTTTGCAGTCATAGTCCATGTTTGGTTTGTTATGATAGGAGGGTTTTTTGAGTGCTTTTGTGGTTGGGGTTTTTTGTTGGCTTGTTTGTCTGCTTTTTCTCTGTATTTTTGTCTGCTTTTTCTCTGTATTTTTTAAAAGAACGTGGCTTAGCATATAATTTGCTGATTGTGAATGTCTTTGATTCACAGAATAAAAACTGAGGGTAGTTCAAACCCTCCTGCATGTCAGGTAGCTGAGATCTGAAAGATTAAGAGAGTGACAGCATAGCTGGAAAATTAATTTTTATTTCATTAAGTGAATGCATTGCACTGCACATTGGAGTTTACATCCCTCAAGAGGAGTAAAGGATTCATTGTGTGAGAATAATTTTGAGCAATATTCTACTTGGTGGTATTAAATATGTTTTACTGCTGGACTGTTGTGGATTTAATGGGCCTTTTTATATGTTAGCAGGAGATATTAATACCATAATGATGATGATGATGATAATAATAATGGGATCTAATAAGCTATATATTTTTGTTGGAGGGATTAACCATAATATTTTGGTGGTGTTTTTTTTAATCCAAGTTATAAGACATTTCATTACCTGGGACTGAGAAATTCAACCCTACAGTATTTCTAGACTATTTCCTTTGATAAAATTGAGATTTCCTAGAAATTTCAAGTGTTGCATAGATTAAAGATTAGAGTTTCTTAAGTATTTACTAATTCTACCCAAAGATAGGGTAGGTGGAAAAGAGGTTTCACTTACACTTAATCACAATTTCTTGCTTTACCTACTTAGACAGTTTGGAGACTTGTAGATATAAGACAAAAGTTCTTTTCTGATATGTTGACTACTTGGACATCTTTTATAGCCATTTCTGAATAAATTCTTCAAATATAGTGCTTAAAGGACATAGCAGATGGATTAACTAAGGAAGTTTTAAAAATAATTAAAATTAAATAGCATCATGTTGTTTGAATTAGATTTAATCTGCATGAAATATTTCTCACTGATGAGAACTTCCAACTTCAGAGTATCACATATTCAGTGTAAATTAAAAAAATTGGTAGTAAAGATTTATTGAAAAATAAATTTCAATTAACAAGTACTAAATATCTGTTCCTAATAAGAAAAGGCTATGGTTATTAGAGATAAACTCTGAAAAGGTTTATATGAGGTTTTTATGTTTATTGCCCATTATTTATTTTGTTTACAAGGCAGTTCATACAAAAATTGCTAACAAAAATCTTGGTCACACAACAGTCAATCTGAATGAACATATCCAGTTATTACATAAATGACTCATCTTCCATATTTTTCTGTTGTCTGTCCTTTCTAATGTTTCTCATTAGGGCTCATTTTCTTCTAGTGGATCTCCCTTGTGTTACAGAACAGCCAATACCTAAGAGGAAGAATATCTGATCACTACTTTTCTACTTCTTGTGCAAAGTCTGCAAAGTTGAGCTATGAAAATGTGGTCCAAATGAAGCATATCTTTTTACCTTTCACATCACACTAATTCTTCACAAGTGCATTTTGTGTCTAAGTGATTTTCCGGAGGAAGAGTACTTTCTGCTGAATAGGCTGTGACTGAAAAATATGGATTGGACAAAAACCGAACCTCAAAATTTAGGGAAGCCATTATGTTTGCTCTCCTTACTGAAACATAAATCCTTCTTTTCTGATAAGGAAGCAGAAGGTCCCAGAGGGCCTTAAAGTGAATGTAAACAAGACAGCAAGACAGCAAGTGACAAGACAGTTTTTTTTTTCTTTTTTTTTTTTTTGCCCACTAACAAGATGAGCAGAAAAAGGCTAGGACTAAGTACAGAGCATTGAGTTCAAGAGAATTAAACAAGTATTGCCATGGAAAAATAAGGCTGACCTCAGTTCTCAGTTCATCTCTGTAAAGCTTTAACATTTACAAGTGCAGATACCTTTGGAGGATCCCAGGAAAATGGTAGGTCAGGATCAGATGTCAGGATGAAGAGACTTCTCCAGTTCCTCAGAAGTGCATGCAGAACTCCCTATTCCTGGATACAACCTTGTAAAGCTCTGTACCTTCCTACTACAGTTTGTTGTAGGGCTCTACAAGCACCAAGGCACTAAAGGCTCAGGTCAGGATTACATTGTCCAGAGGAAGTTGTTACTTATCTGACCGTCCATCCCTCAGTGCAATTCACTGAGTGAACTCTCTTACAGGTGTGGAGGCTATTATTGCTCATACATGTGTTTGTAGACTCCCAGGAGTCCAGCTGATTCAGGTGGGTCATACTGAGTGCCTCTATTTAGTTTCCCATAGAAATAAATTTTTATTGTAAGTATAGATTTTTTTCTCATATGAAAACATTGTCTAATTTTGTTTTTAATTTTTAGTAAATTTAATGGGTGAAAAGTTTGTCAGTTCACTTTCCACAGATGTAAATTTGGTAAACAGCTTCCATATTTTACTTCTATGGGCAGAAAATCTAAAGAACTTTCTGAAAAAATTAAGGTTGGTTTATAAGTCACTACCATACTCATTCTTCTCCTCACAAGACTGAGTTTCAGAAATCTCAGTCTGTTTCTGTTTTGGTGCAATTCCTTATGACAATTATGCAGTTCAAACTTATCAGTGCTTGAGAGATATTTGGACAATGCCTTTAACAACATGCGTCAACTTCTGGTCAGCCTGGAATTGGTCATGCAGTTGGACTGGATGAATGCTCTACATTCCTCCCAACTGAAACTGAAATATTCTATTCTATTCTATTCTATTCTATTCTATTCTATTCTATTCTATTCTATTCTATTCTATTCTATTCTATTCTATTCACTTGCATATGAAATTGATATATCTAAATTAGGATTTGAAATGATGAAATGGTTCAGGATGAATCATCCTCTAGATTCTTGTCTCCATCAACTACAAAAACTAAGAGAAATCTAAAAACTATATCCTAGAGTAAGTAAGTAAGCAAGTAAGTAAGTAACTAACTAACTAACTAACTTTTTAACAGATATACGAGATGGAGCCCTTCTCTAATGACATAGCCTTAAATTAACACCTAATAAATCTATACAGTCAATAAAAAGAAATAAGGCTCTGTCTCTTCAGCCACTGAAAATAATAAAGTGATGGTGTGCTTATTTTATTGCATGCCTAAAATGCAGTCTTGAGTCACATATTCCTATGGGTAGCCTGGATCCTTGCTTGAGAATCTCTTGTTAAGCGCTGGCATAATCGTGTTCTAGGTAATATGAAGGGATAAAATCAGCACATTTCTACAAATCCATGAAATTTATCAGAGCCAGGAAGGAAGGAACAATGCATGCAGTGCAATAAGTGAAACAGACTTCCTGATACAGAGTCATTGGGGGATTCCATCTCACCTAGACTTACATATCTTCTGTGCAGATATCTTAATCAAAGATAGCCTAGATATCTTTCAAGTCAATAAAGAAAAAATAAACCTTAGAATGGTAACTTTTACATAGATAAAGATAAAAAAGGTGAATTTCATCCCTACACTTCAGTTTTATTGTCAGTGGCCAAAGTGAGACACACCCTATTTTGAAATACTTGTCTAAAATTATTCTCTCTATCTTCTGTAGGTGTTCTGCTCTCTCACCATTGACTACATGAGTAATCCAGAGATTTTTTTTTTCAAGTAAACTTTCAGATTCCCAGAGTTAAGAGTGATGTCCTGTGGTATTTTCAGGGTCCCCTGTGGCAGGAAGGAAATGATGAATCTGACTCCATGTTCTTAGAAGGCTAATTTATTATTTTATGATATTATATTAAAGAATACTATATTGAAACTATACTAAAGAATAGAGAAGGGCTACAGACAGGAGGCTACAAAGAATTATAATGAATCTCATGACTGTCTCTCCAGAGTCTGACACAGCCTGACTGTGATTGGTCATTAAGTTAAAACAATTCACATGAAACCAAACAACCACCTGTTGGATAGACACTCTCCAAACCACATTCCAAAGCAGCAAAACACAGGAGAAGCAAATGAGATAATATTGTTTGCCTTTTTTCTAAGTCTTCTCAGCTTCCCAGGAGAAGAATCCTGGGCAAGGGGATTTTTCAGAGAACATGATGGTGACAATGTCCCACTGACTTAACAGGTCAACTTTTATTGTACTGCACTGATACCAATATCTGGAGAGCACAGAATTCACTTATCCTTGAAGAGCTGATTGCCACCAAGACCGCAGTTCCTGCCACAATGCCTTTCATGCTCCATTTAATCACTTACATATCACTGTTTATCACACTGATGGCATCTCAGTGGATCCAGGGCTTGGATTTTAAAAATCAAACAAAGCCAATACTTCTCCAGAAAAATCAACAAAACTATTTTGAATATCTGACTTATTTACACTTTAAAAGAATATGATACTCAAGACAATACCTGGGTAATAAAAGGGAAACTAACTCCTTTAATTCTTCTGTTCAGCTCTGCCTCCATGGCAGTGGTCTGTCTACGGGTGAAAGAATAATTGATAGATTCTGTTCAGACATTCTTGTTTTATTGATTTCGCCATCTGTGTTCCCAAACATCTAAAATCTCTGTAAAGTGAAAATATAAAACATTCATTAGATTTTGCTTGTCTAGGAATATTCCATGTTAAAATACACTTTTATAATGATCTACACCTGGAAATGCCATACAACATTATAATACAGTATGTATTATCCATTTATGTGACCTCAAAATGATGCGTGTGAGAGGCTTTAATATGATACAAGCTGTAAATATGACAAAGCAGTGAACTTTCTAAGGCCAGTAAATTGTTAGAAACAGCATTTTAAAGAACTCTGCCCAGGAGAGGTATCATTTTTTACTTCCTGGAGTTAATGATCTCATGTCACAGATAAACTAGGTTATAATCTGTTCTTATGACTCAAGAGAAACATCTAAGAAAATACAAATAAATCATGACTGCTGTCAGGTCATTTGCCAGAGCATTCCTTGGGAGCTTCGTTTAAAACAACCTCGAGGCATTTTCCAGTACATTGTAAAGGGCATTGTAAATTGCCCTTTTTGAGCACAAAATTATATTTCTTGTCTTTATGGCACTGTTTTGATCCCTAACTATGGCTTGGTGACAATAATGCCCTGACTCCTCCTACAAGGAATTGCTTACTCCATTACAGGAATGCTTAAAGTAACTGGCAGGTTTCAATCATCTAAATAACTTTAACTGCTTAATTGTGCATTAAAATAAAAACTTCCCATGTACATATTTTGTGGCTAAATGTAACTCTGCATCCATGAGTTTCTTAATATGCTTAGATATGTGTGACAGAGAAATAATAGCTACTTTGAAGAACGTTGGCGATATAGGCCTCAGTCCAGCCACCTTTTGCAGCCAAAAGAAATCCTTCACAAAAAGGAGAAAAAACAGACCATACTATGCTAATATGATAAAAGTATAGATTATTAACTAGATATAAAGCATGGGTGATTACAGATTTAATGCTAATATGTCAAAAAATGTTTGTAAAGCCAAGACAGTGTTTAATTGTTTAATTACTGACTTTCATTGGAGTAGGAGGGCACCAGACAACAATTCCTTACATAGAGTTACCTCAATTTCTTTGGAAAAGTCCAAACTGAATCAGCACTTTGTACCAAGAGGTTTGCTGGATTTTGTGTTAATAATATAGCTGAGAGCAACATCTTCATTCAAGGTAACACTTAAACACCTGAATCAACTCAGTCATTTATGTTAATGGGTCTTAAGCTTCTGCTTAATACTTTGTTAAATACAGATATCTAATATAAATGGTTGAAGGCAAGTTCCATGGGAAATAGTGGTTGATTGGAAAGCTTAGACACCAAGCAGATTTCCAAACACCTTATTGCATTGTGGAAGTCATGTGTAAAACTCTTTCTTTTAATAAATAAATCAACTCACTTTTCATAAATCAACTCCAATTTTGGTTTATTTGTGGATTTTTTTGGTTTGTATTTTTTGTTTGTTTTGGGTTGGTTTGGGTTTTTTGGGGTTTTGTTTGTTTGTTTGCTTGTTTTGTTTGTTTTTTGAGGTTTTTGTTTTTTTTTTTTTTTTTTCCGTTGGTTTTATTTGGTGGAGATATCATCAGACCAGCAATATAAAAAAAACCAGTTCTATTTAAAATACTGTTGCTGTTGGTGTTTCTGGCCAGAAAGAGAGGATGGGAAGGTATCATGGTTTTGGAATGGTGTTCTCCAGTTAAGTGTTCCAACTGAAAGCCACTTGCTCACCCCTACTTCCCCCTCCTTCTCTGCTGGAGAGGAGAAATGGAGACACAAAAGGTAAAGATCATAGGCTGAGATCAGAACAATTTACTGGGAACAGCAATGAGATAAGAAAATGATCAGCAACAGCAAAAAAAAAGAGAACACGAGAGAAGAGAGTCATCACTATACCATGTGGAGCCCAAAAATACCCTACCACTTCCTGGCCATGCTACCCCAGCCTGGAAAAACCATTTCCCCCTTTCCTGGAAAATCATGTGATGTGCTAGAAAATAGCCTCCATGTCCCAGCCATGCCCACTCCTGGCTGCTGCCAAAATTGACCCTGGCTTGTCTGGAACGAGGGTAGAAGGATCAAGAGGAGGCAGAGTGAAGGAAAAAAAAAAAGAGGAGCTGAAACGCAGGAGTGGGTATTCAGTCAGGGCACATAGCCAAAATCTGGGTACCATATTTTGGGTACTACAGTTGTGACTGTCACTTACAGGTATATCCCTGTACTATTGCTGTTTTCCTACTTGTAGTCTGGAGGATATAGGTGATCGTAATTTCTAGTAAAGTTTATTATCTATACTAACATTATAAAAACACTTAGACTTACCAAAATAAGTAATTATTTTTTTCCTCCAAACTAACTTTTATCCAGAAAAATATTGATTAATCAGACTGCTTTAAACCCAAAATTTCCTTTGTCAGCTGCAGTTTGCAATTCTGTTTTTTTGCTCTTATTTCTGTATTTTTTCTAAGCAGCAGAAAAATATGCACATTTAACTTCAGTCATTATTGCCTTTCCACAATTTTTTATTATCCTTTCAGTGTAAAATTTCATATTCCCTTAGTTTTGGTTACTCTTTTTCATTGGTTTTAGCTGTTGTATTTTTTTCTCCATCACCAATATTGTCAGCCAAATTGAAAGTGGATACACATCAGTCACCTGTTTCATAGGTCATATTTACACTATTTTAAATTATGACCCCATTCTTGCTTCTTAATATCTGCTTCTACTTGCTTTGTTCTTTTTTACACTTTTTAGTGAATAATCTCTTTCCATTTGTTTTGTTTTGTTTTATATGAACTGAATTAGGTTGAGTTTTGACACCTCTTTCATTTTATTCTTTTTTTTCTTTTCCATTCATTCTGTGTATTACTTCTGGAATACTGCATAGACAGCTTGAAGCTCCTTTATGCAATATTTTTGCTTTTAATTTAAGATGTTCCACATCACCCTAAAGGAAGTTTCAAACTTTCAGTGTGTTCTTGTCCTTTATTTTTCATTTACACTGATTTTAGTAAATAGCTCAAAGTCATCCACCTTGAAATGACTGCCTTAATTACAGACTATTTAATTTAAATTTATGATTACTGCTTCCAAGGTTATTTTCTCCAGTAGCTTTTCTGAAGTTTCTTCCTTGTAAACAAAGCCAAGTCTAAGATAGCACTAGCTTCTGGAATGTTAGGATACAATTTATCTTAATTGTAGCAGACATCTAAAATATCTACTTTTGAGTGTAATAGATTATTTTCTAGAAATGACAGTAATTCAACAGTGGTTGTCCAGGGAGTATAGAATAACTTGCCTAGGTTTTGGCAATTAATAGTATCAGTTAGCCAAATGAGGTCTTTTTATTTTTTTGTTCATCCCCAAATCCAGTGAACATCACTAATGTCAGAAAGAATTCACCAACCAGTTACCCTTCATATTTCATGTGTAAAACATCAATTAATGCAATATCTCACAACACTCTTTCTCATAAAGCACTTAAAAAGGAATTCAGCATTTAGCAAGATGCTTCCACGTGTGATATGCCCACATGCCTTTTTCCTAGGAGCCTTTCCACACAGTGCATCCCACTGAATGTCTCTAGGAGCCAATGAAGCCCATGCTTAACTGCAGAGAGCAACAGGTGTCCAAAAAGGCTCTTAAGGCAGAGGGATTAGGACCTTGTCAGATGGTGTGCACAACAGAGATTGTTGAAGTCTGTAGGATGTGATGGTGGGAAGTGTCACAGAGAACGCTTGATTTGTACCACAAATGTGAATGATTCTGTTCAAATCACTGCAGACCTCTCTGCCTATGAAGAGTACTTCCACAGTCATTTTCTGTCCAAAGACAGCCCTGCCTCTCTGTTACCCTGAGAACTGCTTCAAGTGCCACTATATCTGCTTTCTCAGGATTTGCAAAGACAAGATGGAAGATATAAAGCGCTGCTAGAGAAAAATAGCAAATAGTTTATACTTTGGGTTGTGTAGGGCTAAATAAACTTTGGATTCCTTTCCCACTTTTCAGACTCTATGAAAGACACTGGGTCTGAATCAGAAAGA
Organism: Euphonia xanthogaster; assembly: GCA_034509185.1. Classification (NCBI taxonomy): domain Eukaryota; kingdom Metazoa; phylum Chordata; class Aves; order Passeriformes; family Fringillidae; genus Euphonia; species Euphonia xanthogaster. The sequence continues at coordinate 100,619,951 of JAYDZK010000169.1, read as the reverse complement.
TCCAGAATTGGAAAGCATTGTGGAAAAAACTTCTGTTTTCTACATACAACAGAAATTCCAGAGTAACTGCATGACAACAGATAGTTCTCAGTGTCAGCATCTGCAGCTGTAAAAGCTCTGGAGGAAATAATCTGTTATAGCCCTGCTGAGGTAAGGGATGTTTTGAGGGGAAGAATGCACAGATGTTTCAAAACATTTTTGTCATCTTGTAAGAAGAAAGTTCCGTCTATGCTGTTTTTTGTGCTTCACTTGTAGGCATCTATGGGTGACTGCACAACAGAACAGAGTTCCCAGGTTGCTGCTAAATGAGCCTGAAATAGGAAGTCATTACCTTGGGTACAGAAATATTATTTTTAGTTCAGGCTGTTTTTCAGACCCAAGCCACTGTCAGTGCTCATCACCCTGTCTTAAACAGATCTTCTCTCATGCTCAGCTACACGCACTGTATGGATCTCACCCATACAATCTACAGAAAGACTGGAATCCAAGATATATCAGAGTACCTATGAGTAAATTACTTTCTTTTTTTTAGTTTCTTTTAGTTCCTTGGTATCTGAATTCAATCCAATGATAAATTCAAAAGAGAATGTAGGAGGAATTGTAAAAGTAGGACTGGAAGGAAATACTTGTGGAAACTCAGGGATAGAAATAGGTGATCTTGATGTGGACATGTAAGCACTCAGGAGATGCAAAATTGAGATGAAGACTTCATACCCTAAGTAGGTTAGGAAGGATGAGAATGACTAAGAAGGGATGGGATGGAGAGGGAGAAAAGACGAAAGAAGAGAAGCCATGCAAATTTCTGCAGAAAGATCTTCCTGAGAAGATCCTTCCAGCCCTATTCCATTTCAAATGTAATTATCTGGTCAAGTGTCTTGTCTGCAGACTGTCTCCTCCCTTGTCCTCATGCATTCAATGTCGCTGAATATTGAATAAATAAAGCCCTTCTCAAAAGCACTTCCATATATATAATCTACAGTGAAACGTTTAGATTCAAATTAATTTCCAACTTGTATTTCAGGAGGCCTTTCTGAAGTACTTATTTTTCAAGGTATTAGAAACATAGAATATATTTTTCATTATTTACAAACCTTGTGCATATTTATTTTTTGAAATAAGTCAATATACAAAGTGAAAAGGAAAGATTACATACAACCTTAAATTAATTTTTCATTACATAAGCATTATGTTAATTATGCACATGCCTTATCAATTAGTCTGTAAGCAGGAAATGAAACTGCTCAGCGTGTTAGGCAGTGAAGCATGCTGTTCACACATTAAGCATTACAGATTCTCAGAGTATTCTGTTATTTTGCTTTGATTTTGTTAAATATATATGTAAAATTTGTATGTTTCCAGAAATCTTTTTCTGTTGTAAAAGTGGTTTCAGTTTCTGCTGTGCCCATTCTGTCCCCTCCTTGTCCACTTTCTCAGTGACTCGATGTATCATCACATGACTTCTTCCAATACAGTTGGCTTTGGAGTCATGAGTAAATCAGTTCAGAGAAAGATTATAACTTCCTAAAGGTTGATTCAGCAGAGAAATCCACAGAGAGTCCTTGTGGCAGAACTAAGAGGTGACATTGCATGGAAGGCTACACACAGTGGCTGTACTCTTAGAGAAATGTCTGTGCACATGAGACATGCCTACCCATAAATCAGGGTTTAGGCCTTCTGAGCACTCGTGTGTAATGCTATCCAAATATCCTGCCTGCTGCTCCACCAAGCCACAGGCTGAACCTCCTATCTCGTTAGTCCCATGCAGCCTGGCTGCCGTGGCAGGTCTCCAGTAGTAAGAGATGCTTGTGAGTGGGCACAGAACCCAGGATCTCCTGTGAGAACATAAAGGTTTTAGGATGAAGATTCAGTTTAAGATTACAGACCTGGCAGCTGTCTGCTCTCCCATTTAGCCAACAGAGGGCTTCTCAGCACAGCTAGCAGAATTGTATGCCAATGTATTCCACCCTCAGGTAGGCTCCTACAGCTGACTCCAGTCACCTCAGCACAGGTACCCATTGGATACAGGTGTCTCAGGCTGTCTCCTCTCTGAAGTCAGCTGAATCACTCTGTGCATTAATTGGATTTCTTTACATTAAGTGCCCTAGAGCTTATATACCTGGTACCCATGTAAATATATTAATGAAGATACCTCAATTCAGAGTTTTTGATCTTAGCTCATTGTAGTCATAGCTAAGTATGAAATCTGCCCCTGAACTGTATGTATCTCAGTGATTTATGGAGTGAAGAAAATCTCAAACTCCACTCTACCTCCCCTGTCATACTGAGAGAGCTGTTCATGAGTCTGTAGCAGAGGCAGATGACAGCAACAGCCTGGGCTAAAAACAGTGGTTTGTTTCAGATTGTTTCAGTGTTCCTATTCACCAGCATGGCCAGACAAACTGCTGTGCAAGCACAGCTGGAGAGGTGGTGTATCAAACCAGTGGTGCTATAATGACAGGGCAGAGAAGTGAAGGGGGTTGGAAGTTCTTAAAGTTGTTTTGCTGAAGTCAGAATAATTGTTCCTTCAGAAAGAGAAGTCTTGGTGTCAAAAAAAGTATTTCCACTTGAGCAAGCACATCTAAGGACAGTTAAAAAATGACACCTTGAAGAAAAAAGTAAATGCTGGTGAAATGTTAACAATAGTTTTCATTCAGATTTCACTTGTGCAGAACAGTTTTTAGTACAATTTCATGCTGCAGATGCTGTGTTGATATGACAGTTGGTATTTAGGGACCCACACACTCAAAGGCTGTGAGTGGTCTCCTGGGGAGGCTGGTAAGAAAGGATGGAATTAGATGAGATCACAAATGGCTAAGTTAGTTAGTCTGAAGCTGCTCTTGAAATACAGTTACTACTTCTTAAATCTTCCTATGCTTCATTCTCACTTCCCTTCTACTTATTCTGGTGTTCATTTGAGCTCACAATGGATACTTTGTCACTGGTTTGTTTTCTTTTATTCATTTTAGGTTTAATAAGTGAGTTTATATCAGAGCAGGTGCTGAGAGGCAACAGAGGATTTTGAGGAATTACCATGCAGATCACAGAGAGATGGGACAATCTATCTTTTAGAATGAGGAATGTCAATTTTACTTACCACACCACAATACTCCTGCAAGTGACAGACTGAGAACGTGCAGCCTAGGCAAGCTGGAAGGTAGAAATTTTGTGCATAAACTGAAGGTCTCTGTTAATTTCAGGCCAATATAATTGCAGGTCACTGCTGGTGGGATGGCACTTTTCTGGCTGTTAAATGCAGCTGCAATTTTATATTGGTAATACACAGAGTACAACTGAACTGAAACTGAGAAAGGGATTTACTTGGAGAGGTATAATGTATTTCCTTAAATTATACTTTTACATTAAGGAGTCCACTGAACTGTCTTTTCACATGGCTATATAAGCATAATGCTGGCACTTGGGACGTGGTAAGGATACATACTTGAAAGCAGAACATCAGGCTGGATTGCTGTTTCGTATTCAGGGACACCAAGGTCCCAAGGGGGGAAAATATCTATGCTGCAAATCCACTCTTTTCATCTTGGCTTTTTACCTTTGTGACAGCATTCTGCACCTGCCTGTCTACTCACTTTACTGACTTCATAACTTTTGCTGCCTGCTGCAATTTCCTTGTTTGGCCATTTGAAGCTCAAGACCCTATGGCCATACTTCACAAGAAGGTAGCACGCCATGAAGATGCTCAGAGGGCTGGAGCACCCTTCCAATGGAGACAGGCTGAGAGAGTTGGGACTGTTCGTCCTGGAGAAGAGAAGGCTCTGGGGACACCTTATAGCACCCTCCAGTACCTTAACGGCCTACAAGAGAAAAGGATTTTTTACAAAGGGAGAGAATGACAGAACAAGGTGGAATGGCTTAAAACTGAAAAAGGGCAGGTTTAGGTCAGATATTGGGAAGAAATTCTTCACTATGATTGTGATGAGACACTGGCACAGGTTTCCCAAAGAAGTTGTGGATGCCCCTGCTCTGGAAATGTTCAAGGCCAGGTTGGATGGTGCTTTGAGCAACCTGGTCTAGTGAGAGGTGTCCCTGACCAAGAACTGATGGAGATCTGTAACAGAAGATGGAGCTGGGAAAGCCTTTAGTTCAGGGAGGCAGGAGAAGGGATTGTGCCCCCCTGGAGCAGCCTGTGGGATGGGAAGACTGTAGCTATTCACAGTCTTCCTGTGTTTCACCAAGGCAGATCATGGCTACAGAAATGTCAATCTCAATAAATTCTATTGGTGAAACTACTACTAATTTCCCCTGGAATACACAGAACTTCAGACACAGTTAGTTTGTTACAATTAAATACTTTGCGAAGAGTGAGAGGGTATACATTGATATAATAGGAAATAATTGTGGTAAGATTAAATGAAAGTAGCAGCTAAATACATTAAGACTACACCCTAATGTATAACTTTAACCTCAAGAAGAGAAAAACAGAATACTCTCTCCAAATGTTAGTCAACATGTTGACTTTAGTAAAAGCTGGACTGAGCTGTTAAAGCTGGTAAGATTTTCTCAATATTTATCTTATTTATATCATATGGTTTTAACCCAATGTATGACATGAATGTCTGCATTAAAAATAATTTTCTTTTTCTTTGGAAAATGTTGCTCAGGAAAGGTTCTGAAAAAAACTAGATAAATTAATACTCTCATCTGATTCAAGCTGTATAGAAAGAACCCGTAGATTTGAGACTACATTAATAGCTTTGAGGGCAAAACCTGCCCTCTGGATAAAAGATATAAAAACATCTTTTAAAAAGATAAGCTGGGAAGGTTGCTAAAAGATGAATAAGCTACATGAGTCTGCTATATTTTGAAATCCTACACTCACTGCTACAACATAAAAATTTCTTGTGCCACATTAATCTCTCAACTACCATATTCTTTATTTAAATTATGAACTAATGGCCTGCATAATTTGTTTTATTAAAAATATTGTTTCCTATTACTGATTATGACACTCAAGAACAGCTGTTCAGGCTCCAACACTGCAGAACTGGTTTAAAGTCCAAAATTCTGAAGAATGATGAAGCTGAGGGCGATGCCTTAGGCTTGTGTAAGTAATCGTCTTTACCAGAGTGGCCTGAATACTCAGTCAGAAAACCAAGGGGTAGCAAGCCAAAAATTTAGAAACATCTTTTATTCTGTGTCTATTTTATCTGTAAAACTGTTTTGAGGAAGAAGGCATTATAGCCCATAATAAAAACTTAAGTAGGGAAAAGATAATTGAACATATTATTTAAATCCTTGGTATTCAAAATGGACAATCTGTTTTTATTCAAGATCTGTGTGCATAAATTTAGTGGTAAACTCAACACAGTACATGTGTTAAAAGGCTGGTGAAGAATGCTTACATGCAGGTTACTGCATGATGTTGCTGTCTTTGTCTTATTACAAAGATTAAAAATATTACTTAAAAAAAAAAAAAATTTATTGCTCTGAAGATATATCACCAAAAGAGTTCCGGAAATTAGACTACTCAGAACAACACATTTCCTAGGTAAATAGGTAGTGTAGATATAGACATTTTATTTGGCTACAATCATTTCTGTACTTGGTCTTGAGCTATGCAGACTCTCTAGTGTTCAACGTACCCATTCACAGTTCATTTTGCTTACAAACAGGAGGTAAAACTTAGACCAGAACATTCCCCATAATCTAAGGCCCTGTCTGCTTGATCTTGTCTAGTGGACTGTGAAATCATTGCAGTTCCTCAGTGAGGCACAGTTTTCTATCATCTCCCTGACATGATCTCACATGGGTCTTGGAGTGAGAGATAGAACATGTACTGGCCTAAAATGCCAGATGTCATCACTAAACTGGGAAGATGGGGAAATGCTGAACCTTGTGCTCAAAGAATGGCCTCTGAGATATCTAGACCATTTAAAGCAGGGTGTAGCTGTTCCAAAAAAATTACAATTGTGTTAATACTAGTGGCTACAGACTTACTTAAAGCTGATAAAATTAAAACTGTATTGCTAGAGGTACTCCATACTGTATACTGCTTTCCATAGGGAAGAAGGCTGCTGGTTTGTCTGTCTGGGCTCCTGTGATCAGGGCCAGGGAAATCCATATGGAGGGAGCAGGAAACTGCGCCTTCCTAAATTATTGGATAAGCTAAGCTGGGAAATATGGGTGAGAAATAGGAGAACAGGAAACGGTGAATCATCACACTGCTAGAAACTCGCAGGCACCTTGCTGGGGAAAAGGTGTGACATCCAGAAACAGACCTACAGAATACCTTAGAGCTGACTGAAACACAGGCAATCTTTAGGACATGACTGAGAGTTTATACAAACCCAGAAAGCCACTAAAGTCTGCTGGAAAGGCCGACTTGTGGAGGACCCCTCCCTTGAAAAGGTGCAGGTTAAAGGAGCTAGATCTTTGTTGATCCTTTGTTTAGGATTATCCCCCAAATGAGTCTCATAGCCCTGCTGTACATACTTACGTGTGAAGGGTTCTGCTTTTCCAGTGTGAACACTGTGTTGTGAAGAAATACTGTGTCTAATAATACAGACATATTGTAGGTTGCTGAAGTAGGGGGCCTGGCGATATGCTCACTTTAAAGAAATATGGATGGTTTCCCAAATCTCTGTGGTTTCAGGTCTTATATTCATTACTGTCCCCTAAATTTCCAGAGTATGCATAGTATGCATGGTATGCACAGTGACATTTGATTCTTTTCAAGAAGGGATTACTATTTATGAATTTGGGTAGGAAAGCTTTCTTCTGACTAAAGCGGCAAGCTAAAACAGAAGAATGCATACAGCTAACTTCTTTTTATTTGGGCAAACCCTCATCAGCACACATCATTTTGCTTTGTTCCTGATCCTTAATTTTCTATTACCTTTTATTTTAAAAAAAGGGGGCTTGCTCACATTACTAGTACTCCTACTCACTCCCCCTGCCTCTAAATGACTCAATTTTAGTAAGCCTGTAAGTATCCATACTAATTCCAGCTGAACTAGGATTGTGGCTCTGATCCTTTTACTGTTGCTATTAGTGGCAATGTAGAAATCTCGATTTCTACTACACTTTCTGGATCCTGTTTTGTTACTGGAAAATATATTTCTTTCCAGAGATTTCACTTTCATGCAGCAAGTTCTAATGCCATACCACCTTTTCTGAAAGAATGGCTCAAAATTTTTCATTTCTGAGCCAAAAAAGGGTTAGAAAGTATGTTATCTGCATCTCTACACCTGTTACCAATAGTCTCAAATTTCTGCCTTTGATATTTTTATCAGCTTTTTTTTTTAGTTTTATAAGCATCAGATAATTCCCGATTTCTGTTATTGATTTGCTTAATCCAAGAGGCCTGTTTCTCAGCTTTCACTTGTATGAATTCTTAAGCAGTGATAGTAGATATTTTAGGATATTGCTCACCACCATGGCCTGAATCTGTTTCCTATTTCATATGACTTCTTAACAATCTCTTTATTATCTTAAAAGCATTTTACATCAATCTATTCAGCTTGAAGTTTTCTGGTTTTGCATAGATTTGGCTGAAATGTGGACCTTTCTTATACACCACATTGGTGTAAGAGAAAGGTCCACATCCCTATATGCTGATCATGCAACTATATTCACTATAACATGTTGGTTCCCTAATACCAAATTAATGTGAATAATAATTATGTACTGAAAAAAAAATCTTTGTTGGCATATGCAAATGCTTTCCTGTTGATGATCATGATTTACACATTTAAGAGACATAAAATTATTTAATTTTTAGTTTCCTCAGTTTTATGGTCCTGCTTTGAATAATTCTACATTTTTTCCATATCAGTGTGGCTATTAAGTCTTTTCTGAATTGCACCATTAGCTTTGGTCCCACTATCCTCTAATTCCCAAAAAAACCTCTGTCTAGAGACAGGTCTGTTTTAGCTCTGTGGATAAAACAGACATGGCTATTTGCCAATTTACCCTCAAGCTGCCTCTAAGCAATAGCTCTAGATTATTCTCAATGTTTCATCTGTGTAGAACTCTACATCTCAAAAACAAAGAGGAATATATTTTCAGGTTCACTCGTCTTACATGATGTTTAAAGACACAGTCTACAATCCACACTGTTCTTCTAGCCCAACATTTACAATCTTTCTTGAGCTCTTTTTCTCTCTACTGTATCTTGAATAGACTCTACAAAATTTTCCTTTACTCTGCAGATTCATTACCACAGATGACTGGGATAAGGTAGTGAATAATTCGTGCTCTCGTTTAGGAATGAGAAATTGTGGAACTTGTAACTTCACTTTTATAAAATGAGAGAACTGTAGTCAAAAGAGTGAAACAGCCAAGATGCTCAACTCTTGAAAGCCCTTCTTTCTGTGTGGGTATATGATTTGGGAGGTGAAGACTCTGCTTCTACTCTGCCCTTGTGAGACTCCACATGGAGTGCTTCAATCTTCTCTGGGGTCCTCAGCAGAAGAAAGATGTGGTCCTGCTTAGAGACCCCAAAGCAGGGCCACAAAGATGGTCCAAGGGCTGGAACACCTCCTTTATGGAAACAGACTGAGATAGTTGGGGTTGTTCAGCCTAGAGAAGAGAAGGCTTTGGTGGCATCTCATTGTAGCCTTCAAGTACTTAAAGGGAACTCATAAGAAGGAGGGACAGCAACTTTTTACATGGTCAGGTAGTGAAAGGAAAAGGGAAAATGGTTTTAAACTAAAAGAAGAGAGATTTAGATCAGATGTTAGGAAGAAGTTCTTTACTCAGAGGAGAGTGAGGCACTATAACAGGTTGTTCAGAGAAGCTGTGGATGTCCCACAGTGTTCAAAGCCAATTTGGATGGCGCCGTGAGCAACCTGATCTAGAGGAAGGTGGCCCTGCCCACAGCTGAGGAGTTGAAATTAGGTGATCTTTAAGGTCCCTTCCAACCCAATCCTTTCTATTACTCTATGATTTTTGTGGTATTTTTCTCTTAAGCTTTCATAATTAAGAAAACTCTGCTACTTCAAATAAACCACTGTCTTCCAAAGTCTGTGTTTGGTTTACTGTCAGTTCGCTTACCTTTGTTCCATAGTTCCTAGGCACACTGACAAACCTGCCAGATTTCTCACTCACAGAGAGGGAAATGCTGTGCTCTGATCTGGCAGGATCAGAACCAGAAAAGAGGTCACAGCTCAGCACTATGAGTGAATGAACCATGGGCCTGAGTAGGAGGGAAACAATGTGATATAGCAGCTGTCTGAAGTTCCCTCTGTGCAACACTTGACAAATCTCTGCAGTCGTGCTGCGCAGCATTTTGATGTTCCAGTGAGGGAATCAACAGCAGCTGTCATTTTGAGAAAGGTAAGGGCAGATACTTAGTAATTTGCAATTAGTTGCAGGTTACTAATGCTCTGATAGAGCTGATTGGAAGAGTTCAGCATAGCACAGCTTGCTATTTCCATGTTTTTGTGTCCAGAAGACATTAAAGTGTTTTATTGTGTCCAGAAGACATTAAAGTGTTTTATTTCTTACTGATTTGGTAACTAATTTTTTCCTGTTCCCTTTTACTGTCTTGTTTGTGGTAATAACGAAATTGCTAATGCAGATTTACTATAATAAGAGTCTTATGCTAAGTAATAACCTAAACACAAATTTACCTGAATCATATGGTGCAATTATTTTCCTTGGTTATCTACAGGCTAATATGTAAATTTAATGGGAAACTATTATTTCCTGCTTTGATAGAAAACGTTTTAATTATTAAAAAAGTTTTGAATTAGGAAATGAATGTTTTATTTTTAATCACTCCACCCTTGCCATTCACTCATCTTACAGCATCTTAGCAGGATGTTGTGTACCAATACGTTCTATAGGGACCTCATAAAATGCAGGCTGAATCTGACTGTTTCTTCAAAGCATTAACAGTTGATAGCAGCACTAGCAAATAGAAATTCTTTACTTCTTTCCTATTACTATTTATCAGTTTTCTATTTTTCAATTGCTATTACTATAATAACTATTTAATAGCTAAGTCTATTTAACAGGTTTTCTTCCTTTTCCTTTCTTTCCCTCTAACAATTTATCCTTCTTCTGTTGCCTTTCAAGTACTATAAAAGAAACTTTAAAAACGAGGTAGTGGAGCACTCTAAAAGCTGTCAGATTTTAGATTGTCGAATCTCTTCAAGGCAGCTCATTCCACAGCTGAGCAAACTCAAATATGAATGCTTTATCTATTCTATTTTGTTCATGATTAAAAAGGTGCTCAATTTTATGCATAACTTGCAACCATGTCAGTAGTCCAACTGACTTTTAAAGACAGCAGACATGCCTGAGGTTATATCTTTAAATTTCCTCGCTGAATCAGAGCTTCAATTCAATGTCTGGGCATCTCTCCCATCCCAAAGAAAAAAGTTCTTACTGTGTCACAGGGAGACGAGAGTGTTGTTGCTGAGATACCTGTATTTTTCAAACACAAGTGCTTGAAAACTGGACTGAAGTCTTCAGGTAGTAATAGAAGAAGATTAAAGGGAACAATTTTGCTATGGTTCATTGTACTGAGAAGGGTGATAATGTGCTCCACACTTGCTAAGGACTTTTCCTGAGCTCTATCATTAGCCACAGGCACAATGCATTGCAGAAATTCATTGCTGAGTGTCAGCAGTTTTACTGGTATGACCTGACTGCTGCTTTTACTGAGAGAGAAAGAAGTTGTGGCACATGAACTGTCCATGTGCCACAGCTGCTCTGTGAGGGTAGATGAGCAGGGGGGACAAGAACCTTGGTGAGGCAGAAAGGGCAGGAGCCTCAAGGTCACACAAGGTACAGTTCCACTGTACCTGAGCAAGAAAAGCAAGTAGATCTGGTTACAGTATCCAGGCTCATCCTGAGATCTTTGGACTCATCTACAGTGGCAAGGCCAGGAGATCAAACCAGGAAGCCAAGGACTAATCTGAGATCCAGTCCAGGTCAGAGAGGTGCACAGCCAGGCATGGCCCTGACAGCAGGAGCAAAGAAAAGTGCAGCTTCTGCTGAGGAGGACAAGACCTTGCTTGTCAGAGGATTTTCTCACACAACTCTATCTACACGTCTGTCTGATTCAAGGCTGCCTGGCTGCATCATTGAGCCTGACTCCAAGCCTATGCAGTCAAACCCTTGAGTGCTCAGGGCCCTGAGTAGAGAACTGCAAAGGAAATGTTACTAAATGAGTAACTCTAACTAGTTATAACTATAGTTGAATAGTTATAACTATAACTAACTAGTACTTTAGTTAGATCTCTGGTTGTGCTTCCTGATATTTGGAGAGCATAATTTTAATCTTGTTTGAATTCATATTGATAGCCTGTAAGCTTTTATTTCTAGAGTGAGATTCAGGTTAAGACAGTCAGCACACACTTTGACAGGGAAATCTATACTCACTGAAACTGGTAAGATTTTGTCCTGTTGATGGTGAGAAAAATGCTTTCCAAAGGTAATTTAGAAAGCTGTATAGAAATATTGCTATTATTTTTGGGTGCCATTACATTCAAATGCAGGGGTCTGTCAAGAGATTTCTCTCCCATCTGAATAACACTACAAGCAAAATGCTGCCATCCACTTGGGAGCCAAAGAATAAAGATCCCTTCTGGCAATAATAATTAAATTAGTTTTATGCATTTTTCTATGACATTAGGTATTGATGGTGTTATCTACCTGTTTTTGAACTAGTCCGGCTGTCCAAGAGCTCACCCAGAACAAATTTGCAGGCTGTCCTCACCTGGAAAATTTACCCAGGGAGAGACTGATCCCTGATCTTTTATTTTGTTGGTCCATGTTAAAACTATAGGGTCTTTCACTACAGCATCTTTCACTGTACTCTTCCTTTGAGGCTACACTACTTTGCAGAAAAGCATATAAGTCATGAAGGTGAACAAATGAAAAGAGCAAGATTCTAACCCAGAGCTAAGGGAACTTATCTGAGAGCCTGAATCCCAACTTTGCAGTTCCTGGTCCTTTGCTGTGTATTTTCACTGCACAGCTACAGAGGAAAACAAAAAAAAACATCAACAAAGAGTTTTTCAAGGCTGACTTAAAATCACAGGAGCCCTCTGCCAAATTAGTGGCACCAGCAAGGATGGTTTGACAAAAGAACTCCCGTGAAGGGTTTTTATTGGAAAGGGAATTAAGCTGCAGCTTCAGTCCCCCCTTCTGCTCCTTCCTCAAACTCATAGCAGTAGTCTTCCTTTTACTTCAGTATCCCAGCATAAGGAATCTGTAGCTGAAAGTGGTTCTTAATGCTGAGTGGGAAAAAAAAAACCAAAAACAAACAGCTGTTTTTTTTTCTTTGAATTCAGCTTTGTTTCTGTTATCTCTGTTAGTTGGCTTGCATGGATTTTCTTGTGTAGGCAAAATGAGAGCATTCCAGTGAGGGGAAATTATGTTTTAGTCTGGAAAAGCTGAAAGCAGATGGTTCTATAATGCCAATAAATATTCAAGTGGCATTTAGTGCATTAGAAACTATGCATTGCCAGTGTTGAAGTAGTATCACTGACAAATCATTTTTTAAGTGTGGCAATATTCAGCAGTTACTGGTATGCTAGTGGCAGCGCAAAAAAAATTAATGAAAAGTGTGTTTCCCTAAATTTGTATGCATTACTCTAAATTGTCTTTTACAAGTCACTGAAGATTCAAAGGCACATAAACTGATGAAAGACTGTTGTATATATTTTGCTAAATATTTGAATTTCTTCTTCTTGAAAACAAAGATCTGTAGGAAAGGGATGTCCCTAGGCAGATACAGCTGTGAGGAATTATGGCTTTAAAATGTGCCAAAGAATTTTTGCTTACTAATGAAGTTCTTGTCATGGACAGGTGCTACGACCAGCTTGTGATCACTTTAGGTTCACTGAAGTCACACTCTGGAATTCTCCATCCAGCTCCTGCATGGCCTTCCCTCCCCACCACATCTTTGTGTGGAACCAGTCAGGTTTTTTATAAGTAAAGCAGATTAATCTCAGCAAAAGTGGACAACAAAACAGTCAACTTAAACATTCATCTCATTCTCAAATAGAAATTTAAAATACAGTAAATGAATTGTGAATAAATATGCTGCTTTCCGCTGACTGTAAAGAGAATGCAGACATTCAGTTCAAATTTAAATTTCTA
>JAYDZK010000169.1:100559994-100606853 GCA_034509185.1 Euphonia xanthogaster | reverse complement strand
TAAAATTACTCTAATCAGAAGTTGTAGTACATGATTTTAAAACTTGTTTTTTTTCAGTTAGATAGTCAACTTAGAAGATGACAAAAAATAACACCACTATGAGGAACAGTTTATATTTAATCCACACTATATTCTACCTTGAATTTTGACTCAGAAATAGCAAGATTGCTTATAGATACTTAGTTCCCATAGCAAGTCAGAAAGCTACACACTGTGCTTTTTGTTCCAGAGTTACTGATATTCACAGTGAAAGGATGATGATTATGAGCCTTTGGGAAAAAGGCATCAATGGGACAGTGAAGATGTGGATAGCTGGACTCAATTTCATCTCTTCTGTTGCAAGCATACCCTGTGAAATGTTCAGCTTTCACATCATTTAAATACTAGAACAGGTAAAACAACCAAAATACTTTTTTATTAGTGGCCAGGAAAGGAATATTTCATATATGCTGGCACTAATCTCAGGACTTGTACTGTTCATGTCATGCTCAGCATATCAACAAGAAGGCTTATTTCCCAAAATTAAAAGGTGATCTGTTACTAGCAGCTGAGCTGACTGACTACCTCTCATTTCATTTAGCCAAGGGTTATTGGTTCCTAATAAGAAGGTTGTTTCTTGTTGCTCTTAACAAAATTGATCGAGTAATTGAATGAGTTTTAAATACAAAGGTATTCAGAAGAGCCTTACCCATGCAATTCTGGATCTGAAGTGACAACATGATGTCATTCATCTAGAGAAGCGTTGCTATTTTTCAATGGGTTTTGTCACACAAAGTGCATTTTCCATTGTTTCATCTGTGACCAACATGTTCATATCCTTTACATCTTTCTTAAATGTCCAAGATATTGATATAGTAATCCAGTTGTTGGAAAAGCTGAGAATTTTTTTGTATCCGAGTAAGCTATGCTTTGAAAATACAATATTAGGGGATTATGATTGAATCTTCCTTGCAAATGGATTGCAGATTTCTTTAACAATTTTTAAATACTAGTCTCCATATTAAGCCACTGGACATGGAGTATCAAGGAACTAGAGTTAAGATCTACATGAATGCTACATATTTCAAGGTAAAAGTTGAAGACAACAATTGTTTTATAATGAGGGAAACCATGGTAGTAAAAATGTCACAAACTGTGACAACTTTTATGCTGTTGACCAAATATTTGACTTCTCTAAGTAAAACAAAACAGTGATTTTAGAAAACTATTTTAGAGATGGTTTCTAATGATGTTCCATTCTTCACATCAGGGCAAAAAATTTATCCTAGTGACTTGGAACTACATGAAAAAAATAAAATGTATAAGCTTTAATAATTTAAGACTTGACATAATTGACAAGGTTGGCTTAAATATTTTGCTCTGTTTGGCAGCTGGTTTGTGTGCACTTGAGCGTCACATTTAAACTCAGATCATCAAAGAAAGGTGTTTAGCTGGATAAACTCTAACTCATCAATATTTTATGAAGTTTTATTTTTAATCTTTTTACCTGATTTAGTTGTCTGTAAATGGCAATGGAAACATTTCCTCACCTCACAAATGTTTCACTGGAGCATACCATGAAGATCTTTGCTGTTGAAGAGGGTGAACAGGTGCTGTGTATTTATAAAGGAATGCAGGAGTTGTAACCAGGCAATTGATAGATGTTTTCTGGCCTGATAAAAAATTTCCGTGTTCCTAAGGCAGAAATTGCCAATTTATCTGAGTCCAGTAGGCAGCGATCCATTTAAAAAACAAAATCCCTTTTTAACTAGCAACATCCTGGGAAGACTTAGAGTACTTGGGCTAAATACCTCATCAGTGGCCTTTCCAAGGAAGCTGGGATAGCGTGATAAAATCTTTTACTGCTTCAGCTTGCTCAAATCTAATAAACATACAAATGGGACTTCTGCTTCCAAGCCTGTCAATCAGCTGTCTGAAAACTAAAATATCATAAAAAGAAACAGGTGTTGCTGAGCAAGAGAAATAAAAGAAATTGAATCGTGAGGTTTGTTACACCAGTTAAAACCCCACAAACTGCATTCACAAAAGGTAAAAGGGAATGAAGAAAATAAGCTAGATACCAGAATAAAGCAATAATTGTAAAGTGAAATGAGAACACTAAATGCAGAAGATGATAATAGTTTTCAGCTTTAAAAAATACAAAATGAATAGGAATAAATGTGTAATTAGCACAGAGGTAAAAAGAACTGCAGAACTATGATCATCAAGTGTTAGGAACCTAATAAGGCATAATAACATTTGGCATTATACCATAGAAAATTGTATAGAAAATCCTTGCTTTTAAATCCTCCGAGATGCACTCTAAATCTTCCAGAAAGTTATCTCCTGTGTTGTTGGAGTTTTCAATTTTCTTTTTTTTTTTTCTTTTAAGTAGGAGTTGCAAACTTACATGGACCTAATTAGAAATTGAAGTTTATTTCTTTTCATTCTGGGGTATTAATCTCCTTAAAAATGTCATAGTTCCTGTTACACATGGAAATGAACACTGAGGAGCAAAAATGTTGTTCTGAGTTTGGTGAAGCAAACTAATCTGTTATTTAGGTATATAGCTCCTGTCTTAAACATTAGTTCACAGTCTGCTAAATCCTGTACTGCTTCTACTTTGGAAAAGAGCTATAAAGAAGGTCTTCAAGAGTTTCTGACATTGATTAATTCCATTCTGAATACAATTAATCAGGATATACCGTTCACTTTTATTTCCAAAGCAGAGAGAAAAAGCAATAGGATAATAGCATGTTGATGTCAATTCTGGAGAAAGAGTTAAATTGCCAAGTGAGGGATTGTGAGAAATGGGAGCCAAATTTAGTGCAGCATGTGCTGTGCGTATGAACATCAAAGGGAAATTTCTAAAAGGAATGCTGGCCAAATGGGAAAATTTGTCTGTTGAAATACATATCACCAAAATATAGCTGAAAGAAAAGAATCAATCATATGTTGTGGTCTAGCCCTAAACTATTCCTTGGGGAAAGGATATGGGTAATAAAAATGGACATGTGGAACTAATCCTTCGGGAGAGGATAGAAATGTAATAGATTTGTACTGCTGACCTCATCATCAGAACAAATGGAGAATAGAGTGTTGTGAGACATTTAAAAGAGTGAAAACTAATTGAGCAGTAATAATTAATTATTTCAACTGTACTCACAAAATATATCAAATATCACAATAAATGTCAGAAGTAGTTTCCTAACTATTTTTAAAAATAAACTCTTAGAAAAATTATTTTTAATGTGTAAAAGTTAAGAAATTCCCCTCAGCCTGTTCTCTTGCATTTCACAGAAAATAATGGAAAAAGAAACAGCTGAGGTGAAGGCTCTGACAAATACTGGCCATAAGATATTTAGAAAAAAAACCCCATTCTATCTGGGAGAAAAAACGCCAAACCCCAGAATGCAATCAAATACCAGTTATCTTCACAAGTTATTATTAAAATGCTACCCTTAACAAACATTCTCTATAAAAATCAAACCACAAAACTCTTTAACCCTGTAAAAGAACAGATAATGGAATAACTCTTAATATCCCAGAAAGGGAGAACTGATTTTGAGCAGTGCATATGCTTTGTTACAAATGTCTATCAACAAAGTACTATAAATCAGTGGCCACAGGGTACCTGTATTCCAGAAAGATGAGCAGAGACCACCCCCCAGTGTGATAATGCCTTGTTTTCATAAGGGCATGTGCCTAAATTAGAAAATCATGTTATAAAAGAATTAGAAAGAACAGCTGTAAGGGTATATATTTGCACATTACATGTAGATGGCTGTGCCATAATGATATGACATCAGTATTATAAAAGAGATTGAGAATCAATACAAATAATAGTTAAGAACAGGAATTTCTTAGAAAGAAAATGAAGGAAGAAAAAATCCCATATTTCCCCCCCAGTTAAATGGTGGGCTAAATCCTAGAGAAAAAAAAGGAATATGAAATAAAACACATAGCAGATTAAATTAAATCAGTAGCAAGGCTGTCAAAAGAAGTTTGTAGAAAATTATGTAGAATACTTAAAACTAATTAAAAAAAACCTCAAAACAATAAAACAAAAAAACCAAACACATTGGGATAAGGGGAAGACAGAGATTATTTAGGGAAAACAAGATCAATATATACAAAGAGCAGTTTGAAAAGATAAATCCCTTACAGAAAAACTAGTTTTTACACCTACATTCTGTGGGTTGGAGAGGGCAAACAGCATATGATGATGTTGTTTTAGTGCAAAGTGAATTTGGAGATTGTCTAACATTTGTCTACAAATGCCAGTAAAATAATTATACAACAATTGAAAACAATAAACAAATACAGCTAGAAAGATATGGAGATACCTAATGGAACTAAAGCATGAACTAGATGAATTATCAGTCATGGTATGTAAACTCGTGCATAAATTGAACTCAGTTCCAGTGATTCAGAAGCTGACAGTTGTGATGCGAATTTCCCAAACTATTGCCTGGGAGAATTCAAACTCCTGTAGACAGGATAATCTGTATCAAATCAATTAGGCAGAGTGTTATGGGGCATTTGGATGAAGGAAAAGAGTTAAAACCAGTTTTGTAATGGGAGGTCATCTGTTATGAATCTATGAACTTCTATGAATGAATGAATGACCATAATTAAGGGACCTGCAGATTACATGCCCAGTTTTCTCCAAGGCAACACTATTACCAAAATCTCTTAATAAAGATGTTGTGAGAAAATAAAGATGGTGTCTCCATAAATAATATTTACAAGATAGGAAAACCTGTGGGAACATGCAGCCCTTACCAGGAAGGGAAGGCACTTCTGCATTTTATGGGGACCTTTGATGTGTTCACAATATTAGGTGCTGATAAACAGTTATTATGATTGTCAAGTTTTTTAGAAACACAGAAGCTGACAGTGAAGAACTGGAGAACGACATCCCAATACTGACTGAGTGGTATAGTATCAAATAAATGGGTTAGAAAGTGAGGCACTGGGAAACAACCTATTAGCACAGAGATGAGCTTTGAACTGAACATTCATTTCCAAGTGCTACAATCCCTAGGATTGGGATTTTAGTTTGTAATATTAAAACTTTAGCTCAGTTTCCAGTAATTTAAAACATATAAAAATTATTAAGGTTAAAAAAAACAAAGAAGAAAATGAAAATATAATGCACAGAGTATGTGCACTAGTGGTACACATCCTAAATGGCACGTGTTCTTTGTGTCCTTTATTAAAAAAAATGTACAGACAAGACTATCAAGGTAGTCAAAAGAATGGTATGAACTTCTTTAAGATACAAGAAAACCTTCTTTAAGATGCAAGAAAAGAAAAGGATTTGGTGTGGTGCAGAATCCTACGGAATTTTGAGTGTCATGGGGAAGGTAAATAAGGAACAAGAGTTCTTATCTCATCTGGAACAAACAAAAGAAGTAATTGGTTTGCACAATATATAGACAAGATTATATGCTTGTCAGAGGATAACCTGGATGGTAAAAACTAGCTGAGATTCAAAGAACAGAAACACATAAATTGATGTGTTGCAAAAGTTGAATTCAGATTTGAGAAGTACGTGAGCTATTGTGTTATTAAGACTGTATCCCTTTCATTGGCTTTGTCTGTTGGCCAGAGAACACTAAGTTAAAGGGGGCTTTGCTTTTTCCTCTATGAACTGATACGTTTTCCTGGATTCTCTGACTCAGGTGCACAGAACTCTTTCCTGACATGCAAGATTGAAACTGTTGTCTCTCAATGGTTGCACTTCATCAGATAAGGAGGAGGACAGGACATCATCTCTGTAAAATGGCACTATGTGATGGGACGGTTTTTGTTCAAACTGTTCTGACATCAGACATTAGGTATGGTTGTGGATACAGATCTACCTTATGAGTCATATTATTTTCATTTCAGTAATGTGATGATATTGCTGTTTAGATGACTTGCTCTCGACACAGAAGCAGAACGTAGGCCGTTGGGAGATGTAGCTGCGCCAAGTGCTGTACGCAGCAGGCGTACTGACGTACATGTGATGTATTCCTGCTTATTCTCAACTGATAATTCTCAGCTTCACCTACAGATTAAGACTAAAATCAGGAGATTTTTTGTCCTGGTTTAGAGCAAATTTGGGAGAAAACCTCCATAGGGGGCCCCTTCAGAAAGCAAACTCACAAGGCTCCTCTCCACCCGCCCCCCAATTGGTTCAGCAAGTGGAAAGAACCTGTTTATTTAACAGGCACAGCACCCCCCAGCACACAAAATGAACAATACTGGATGACAAAACTCTTTCACTGCTCTGAAAAGATGACGAATTCAGAAAGTCTTTCCTGGGAGTGGTCGCTCTGTTATCAGCCCCTCCGTCTCTGGGGCAGCTGCTGCAGCTATAAGCTTGTTGTTTCCCAGGTCCCAGTCCAGAGCAGGTTTGAGTAGTTCTAAAAAAGGGAAAGGAAGAACAGTCCAGGGAAAAATTTGGACTGCCTAGCTAAACTAACAAGCTAAACTAACAGGCTAAACTATCTAGAAAAAGCTAAAGCCAGAGCAAAAGCAGGAGCAAGAGCAAAAGCAAGAGCAAAAAGCCAAAAGCAGCACTAAGTACTGCCCCATCTGTGTCCCGCCGACTGTGGGGGAGTTGAGCAGGCTGATAACAAAAGAAAACTTTGTTTTTCAGAGCCAGTCTTGAAGGCACAGAACATAACATCCAGCATAAACAGAGCACACTAATGGGGATACAAGCATCATAACGTCACCCTAGGACAGTCTTAAATGAGGGGCACTTCCAAGAGTAGATTTGAAGCATAGCTGGAGATCACCCATATAGTCAAGAAAGAAATTGAATAAAACAGGTCAGAAATCTGTAGAGAAATTTCTTTCGTATATAGTTTTATTTAATCTTAGAATATAGTTAATTAAAATCTATTTAATAAAGAGTTGTCTGATAGGAGCTGTTTCCTAGAGTTTTGGAATTCAGGCATGATAATGAAGTTGCTTAAAAAGAAGGAAGAATATTAGTCTTTCATCAGTTGATTTGGAAATGCGGAATGAAGAAAAGGACAAATACTATGGGCAAGGATCTAGAGAACTGCTTAAATGTATTGTAACACCTCAACAAGGCAGAAGGGTACTGCAGAAAATGGCTTCTGTGAACATCGAGAGAGACCGACACCACAGAAATATGCTATTCTCATAGTTTTATGTTTGCATTTTCAGGTAGGGAAAAATAGTTGCAATTGTTCCTTTCTGTTAATGGAACTAAACTGTTAAAAACATCTATCTTTAAAAAAAAATACTTTTTTATCTAGAACAATTATATATCTAGATGATTTTCCTCGAGATCTTCCTTTATATGCTTATTGTTTTGTAAATAGCGCTGGAATTATATTTTTAAACCCATTTTTTATTCAAAAAAGTGCATTTCAGAAGAAAACACATATTCAGAGCTGTATTTTGTTCCAGGTGCAAAGCAGACATTTCAATGGACTGTACAAAGATTCTGTGGTAATATGTGAATATCCATACTTAACATTTAAAAGAAAATAATGTCAAATAAACACCAAATCAATATCTCATCAACATGACAAAATCTTAATTGTAATTGTAAATTCCAATCTTGCAGAGCAACATAGAAAAGGTTAATCTTAAAAAAGGAAAGTAATTAGGAATTCATGTTTACCTCTAAGTGCTAGTTTCTTTTCCAATTAAGATTCATCTGGTCATAGTCTTTTCTATGCATATCAAACATGATGCTCAAACAAAACAAAATGCCAAGTATTCATGCAGAGAGGAAATAACATCCTCATTAATGAGAATTCTGCATAATTTCTATTATTCAGGCACAAAAAATATAGTAATCTAATGAGCTATCTGTACTTGTTGCAAACTGTCTTGAAGATTAATCTTTGTTAACTACTTGTTTAATGTTATAGTTAATAATTAGTTACCCTTTAATCCTATATCATCCATCACTTTACTGAACTGAATCAATTCTTTTTTTTAACTTTTAGGAGGTTGTTTATCTTTGCTTAAGGCTACTTTGGATGAAAGATATCTGAAAGTTCTGATATAGAGTTCTATTATAGAGTTCTGATTCTGTGAGAGTTTATTCTGCATGCCAACCACAAATTGTTCTTTCTAAGTTTCCATGTTTATTGCTTTCAACAATAAAAAAGAAAATGTTGCCATTTTCTCCAACATAAATGGCAACCACATAACTTTATGTCCTGTTGACTCATAAACATCTTCATACATTCTTCAGTGAGAACAGGACTAGTGAATTAGCATAAGCTATTGTGCACTGCAAATATTTTCTGAAAACTGTAAGGGTTGGCTTCTAATTGCTTTTAGTTTGGCAGAGAACCTCCCCTACTTTGGCTGTCTAGGGTCTAATAAAGACTCAGGAACAAAATATTTAATTCTGGTATTTAAGAATTAAACTTTGCTGCTCGTAAGACCTTGGCTGGAAGAGGTCCATATAACATTGGCTTTTCTGCCTAGAACTGTATTTCAATATTTGACATCTTGCTGATTTGTGAATTATCATCTATGTTCATTTTGTATAATTGTTTACCTAATGTAGTGGGTTGGGTGGGAATAATTGTAGTAAAACTAAAAAGGTAAAATGATAAATAAATAGAGAAGAATAATGCCAGAAGTTAGTCTTTATTTTCACTAAAATCAGCAAATTAATAGTTACAGTTCCCACTGTGGTGATATCTCAATCCCTTGGCACATATGTTGCATTCTGGTTTTCAGCACATGATATTAGCTTTAAAGCTTTAATACATTTATACAAAGCAGCTGAATTAAAACTGCTTGGGGGAATATAATTTTAAATATGTTGTCTTTTGTGTGCATAACACCACAGACATAATTTCCCATTAACATATTTTCCCCTACTTAATTCCATAAAGAATTTATTATGCGCCTCCTGATGTGCTGCAGGATGTGCTATAGAATGATTAGCTGAATTTTCAGCTGGTGAGAATAACTCAGGTGAAATCTTGAAGCTACAATTGTTTGCAGCAGCTGAGACTCTGTCCTGGTAGGATAAGCATGGATGGGATACAACACATTAACATCAAGGCATTGCAAGATCTTTACTTGCCTTGCAATAGACCTTCCCTGAGATTTGAATGTTAATTCTAGTCCCTTGGGAAAGAACAGCTGCCTGATCCTGTGCTCAGTTACGCAGGTGTAAATCAGAAAGGACTACCTGAATTCAGTGGTGTTTCAAGTGTGAAAAGCACTGTGATACCTTCATCAGATCTGAAAGACCTGAAATAAGCTTGTAATGAAATAAGAAGTGCCTATAAAGTACTTTCATTTGGTGTATAAAAAAAGAGCAATTTTAAATAAGCACTCTTTTCATTGTCTTCACAGACATTCTTGGTGCAGGGAGAGCTGATAAGGTGCATTTTTTTTCCTTCTTGACTTATAAATCAGAGGCTGATTAAAGGAACTTCAGAAATGATGCGGAACAAAGAGTGCTGTTAATGGTAAATATTTATTGAGCTATTTATTCTTTGATTTAGTACCTTTTGTAACATCCATCACCTACTCAATTTTAAAACTAATTATTGCCAACTGAAGTAAAATTATTTCAGAAATTGATATAAAATGCTGCTGTTCAGTTTTCAAGATATTGCAATACAAGGCAATTTTGCAAAGTGTGAAGCAATGGTCCAGAAAGGCACTCTGATTTCTGCTTCTTTATTGTACATAGTGCGTCTTCCCTGGACTGTAAACATGGGTGGTGAGAGGGTTTGGCCAATTTGTGGGAAATTTGGCTGGCCAAATTTGTCATCATCACTGCTGCTCTAGGAAAGGAAGCTATTAATCCACTTCAGGGAAATGAGCAGGTTGTGGAAACACCTGTCAAGAGAATGGAAGGAACATTTGGAACCCAGATTTCAAGCTATATCTGTGAACCTGAGCTATTTGACAATTTTATTTGCTGCCTAGCTTCCAGTGGCTGATGATAGAGTTGAAGCCACTTATCAGTTTCCAACAATATAAGAATAAAATCCAGCTGTGGTAAATGCAAGCATAACTCTGGAAATCTTTAAAGTGACTCTGCACATGGAAAGATCCTGGCATATGTGACCTGCAGGAAAGAGTAGATGAAACTCACACCTTTTTCTTCAGTTTCTGTGGGGAGTTGCATGACATGAGGTCAAAGCCCAGCAGAAACAATTTTTTGTTCTTTTTTAACTGAATTACATGCCTGTAATTTATTCCCACAAGAAAGAAATCCAGTTTGAGTTATGCTTATGTTGTTCTGTGGTCTGTCATATAACTGCCATGAGATTGATGCAATAAGACTAAAAAAGAAGTTTCCTTAATACCATTATTTAGATACTGTACTTTCAGTGTGTAATATTTTATCCAAGACAGATTTTCCTTTTCACTTTAAAAAACATTTTTTGCTTAATAAATTACTTAGTACTTTCTAGAATGTAAAGCTTTAGTATATGTTCAAAGAGTTTTAAGTACTACTCTGTGTATTTCTGAAGAACCATAGTATCACACAAGTTCTAATTCAATATAAACCATAAAAGATCCTTTTCAGGTAGCATAGATCATAAGTCCACATTGTTATTAATGAGTAAGAAAACATCAGATCCTATTTTTTTCTTGCATAAAAGCTGCTATGATTTTTAATGGAGGACAGATTTATACTTCCCCTCCTAAAAATAATTCTTCATTGTTATTGGGAAGTTTGGCAAATGTTTTTATTGTACAAAATTAAGGACAGATAAAATATTCAATTATATCAAAAGTAGTTGCATTTCATTTTACATGTATTGGTATAATTTCCAACCAAAATTGCTTTTTTAGGTTGTGAGCAGTCTACATTTGAATGTACCAGTATGTGTATTAACTGAAGGATTATTGATTTATAAGGGAATTGTGTAAAAAGTACAGGAATGTGAATTTGTTTTTTGCCATTATTTTAAGTGTAGTGTAAACTGGATGGAATCATGACCAGATCCAAATACCTCCTTGAAAATGTTGATACTAACAACATCCCATTGAATCCCACTTTGATGAATCTCTATTGATAAGCTGCATAGATATTCACCTACCATGTTTCCTATCTTTAAAAATCACAGAAAGTATAGTAAATATTGTCGCCTACTTTTCTAAGAATGAACATGTGAGAGCAGAAGTGATGTACCCTGATTGTGCAGCAAGTGCAGCTGACTCAGGGACCAAGGTCAGCGGTGACCAAGTCTCCATTACATGATGATCCCAGGGTCTGTCAGGGCAAGTGAGCACTTTCACCACCAGATAAACTTTGGTTTATAGGTTTAACGTGTCTTTCATTAATTCATATGCATGTTTCTGTTTCTCACACAGACAGGCTTCATCCATCAGAACTGTCTTCTCTTTGGAGACATATTAAAACCTGCTGTCTTAAGTATCCCAGGGGAAATGTACGTGTTGATATGCAAGGAAATCATGGCACTCTTCATGCCTTTTCCTGATATACAGTCGATTTCTGACTTTGGAAATGGTAGCCTGGCAAAGGCAAGACCCACAGCACAATCTCACAGAAAGCACCTGGTTTTCTTTGGTCACACAAGGCTCTGAAAGTTATCATTTCGTGATGCAAAACCAGCACAACTATAAAGTTTCTAGCTAGGAAAATTAAATTAATTATAATATGCTATCAATAACTTAACTTTTCACATGCTCACAACTTTCCAAGACTATATCTGGGTATTTTATAACCTGGCATGTTATTTCTAAATGAACAGGCTTTGCTGTAGTGACTTGAGACAGGTACATTCACTTAAACTATCAATTTATCAATGAACAATTTGTCAATTATTAAGTAGAGATAAAAGCCAGTTTTTCATTCAAAAGTGTAATAAGACCCAGTACCAAATGGTTTAGGAGAATACTGTACTTATCTGAAACCCTTGATTATAATTTGGCCCCTTACAACTGAGATAAACTGACAGATTCAAAAGGGTTTACCTCCAGTTTAATAACAGGGAGTCAGCAAACACTCGGGTGTTTTGAGGAGAGATGGAGCCTCTTGCCCTTAAATTAGAATTGACTGATGTTTTATGTCTCTAGCTGGTTTCATAGGTGAAACGAAAAGGTTTCATTTTAGGAGAAAGTTACAAGATTGTAATTTACCTACATATTGTCAACCTCTATGCTCTGTAACTAAGTTACTGGAGGTGGGATTTCTTCTGACCTAAACTCCCTCACTTAAAAATAACTTTGAACTATGTAGCTCAGCCACTTGTAACAGCGTGAAGATATTTCCAAAGGAAGTGTGTTCCTCACCTATGCTTTTGCGTGAAGTTTAAACTATTTTTTTCTTTTTTTCTTTTTTCCTCTTAAACTCGAGTTGCTAATCATTGCTTTGTGTTAAAGGCTCTGTTGGTAAGTTTTATTTGTAGGAATCAAATTTGCCAAACAGAACTTCAAAGAAAAATAAAAGCAAGGTTATTTATTTTGAGAGATTGTGAAGGTATGAGCTACCTGAGTCAAAATATGCAGTTTTCTAAAAGTGAATTATTTTTTATACCCATATGAACACAGAACTAATAAAAAACAACCTTGAAAAAAACTACCATGTAATCAAAATCTAAGCTGTTACCTCTACAGAGCCATGAGAGGGCAAATGTGGGAAAAGGAAGGATCAGATGGGTTTTATCTGTGATAAACTATGTTTGAGAATAGTGAAAATAGCTTCACTTAGTTCTGTATTCAGGATCACGTGATGAATCCCTGTGTGTGAGAACTATTTTGTTCTGTGAAGTTCAGGTTAGCTACTCTACAGGGCTTGATATACAATCACTGAAATTCTTGTCTGATATTCTTGGGTAACATGAAATTCCTCCTGTCTCCTTATTGTTGTCCTTATGTTGAAAAGCCAGTCAGGGTTGTGGGTTGCCTGTGATACAATACTTATAAGAAGATTATCACTGTCCTTATTTCTTATTCTCTCTATATATTGGTGGTTTTTTTGTTTTTTTTTTCAATGTATACTGAATAGGAACAAAAGATGATTTTTTAGATGGTCACTCTTGTTTAAATTTTCCACTCTTCCCCTCAGCACACCCTCCATGATTATGAATACATTGCAGCAGCTGAACTGAGGTGCAATGATGCAGCAGGGGTGCATGAATATATTTTGAGTGATAAATGATGGCACAAATGCCATTACAAACCAGCACTGTTATGCTTACTTTACTACATCTTGAATTTGTTGTTTTTCCTTTTTTTTTTTTTTTTAGTCTAATCACTCTACCATCCTACTTTGGCAGAGGGAAACATGTTGCATATTAAAGGATGCTGTCTTTCATTTATCTTCTCACCTTCCATGCTCAGGATCTTATGAATTTGTAAGCGGGAAATAAGATAGGCTTTGTGTTGTATTTGCTGTCCTTGAGCAGTCAGTCATGATTTCTGCCATCAAAATGTGCCCTGATGTTTACACCAGTAAATTGACTGTGCAGTATCATTAGATTAATTGGATGACACTTCATATTTGTTTAAGACATTATAAATCCCTGAACACTTTTCTGGTGTATTTAGTTTCTTTTTTTTTTTTTTTTCCCTAATGAAATTATCTGATTTTACATATATCTCCCTTCATTTTCTTCATTTTCCCTCTCTCATTACTATCTCCTCTCCTTGTATTCATTACTAACATCACACCCCTGTTTTGTATATCCATCTTTCATGGCAACACTTCAACAGCTTTAACTCCTGTTTTTAAGTTCCTTGAAGTTAGTGTGCCCAGTTTCAACTGAATTCCCTGCAATTTATATGCTGCACTTTTCAGGTAGTTGTTCACCCAGAAGTCCACTGGTTGTGTGTGACTCTTTATAGCCAGGATACCATACTCATCAAACAGAGTAGTGACCAAACATCAAACAATGGTCCATACAAACATGAGGCCCATACAAACCAATTTTGAACAATATTATGTTCATTTTATGAATAAAATAGCGATAGTATTGTTCTCAATTTCTGATCAACAGCCTGCTGGATGTTGCTGTTATAATGTGAAATTTTCTATTCTTTCTCTGTCTTCAGACCTCTGATCACTGTTGATTGTACCTTCCTAGACTGCAAAAAATTATTGTGCATTCATGGGACATGTTATAATTGTGGAATTCTCTTAGTCAAAGTGCACATATTTAGTCAGTTGATCTGAGTTTCTGGTTCTTCAGCAAGGTTGTTGATGTATCCCCTAAGATCATCTTCAGAAAACAGTAAGTGACAAAGTTCAACCTCCAAAAGTATTTCCAAGTTATTTGTTCACAAAAATGTTATACTATTCTGGATTCAGAACTTCAGAGAGCACAGCTTTCTAGTCAATTGAAAAGATGGCCTGGAGAGTAATTGTCCATATTTTCCAAAATTATCTAACTATTTTTCCTAGCTGAAGGCTCTCTCTACATCTCTAGAAAGGAAATATGTTTCAGTTTCTACGGTTTACCATATTCTAAAAATTATTTATATGTCTTGCATATTATTCGTATGACATTTCAAGAATATGAAAAAATTTTGGGAAACACTATTGTTATAGCTACCTAGGTAAAAATCTTCAAGTCTTCATGTATCTCTTCTGCCTTTTAGCCCCTCTTCTGAAAAATTTGAGGCTTGAAAGTGCATTTCACATCCCCTAGAGAGCCATCCATTTCTTTAAGTCTAAGATTTTGCTAAAAATTTAGTTCACAGTGTTACAGAGATGAAAGAGCAATATTTTTTTCTGGTAGTAGTTTTTACCAGAGGCTAAACAAATCCTGTGTGAATTTCCAACTGTTCCTCAGATGTGTAAGTTGAATGATTTTTAAAATCTTGTTTTTCTTTCTTTTTCTATTTTCTTTCTTTTACAATATTCTGCATCATAGGCAGAGTTATTAAGTGAATCTGTTATTAAGGATGACTGACATTTTCTATTATAACACCTTGTTTTCAAAGGCCTGTAATTTTGACAAAGCATAACCACAGGGGGTAAAAATTTACTCACCAAATAACTGCAAAAGGTTGATATCCTGCTTTCTTGCTTGAAAAAGATCAATTCTTTCATTTCCTAACAATAGGACACGCAGAAATATTGTTTTCATATATTATAAAAACTATTGCAAACATTTTTAAAGAAGGCCTAGCAACTTCATTTGGAAAAAAAAGAATGAAAAACTTACAGGAGTTGATTTTCTGGGGAAGAAAAGTGGTTCATCGTCCTTATAAGTGTCTTCCAAGTTGGATGACATCTGCAAAACTTGATGAAAAATTGAGAAATTTCTTATTTATTGTGCTCAGTAAAAATGTTTTTATTAATTTTTAAATTTCGGCTAAATTTGCAACTCACCTAAATTGCAAATCCACCTAAACTGAACCACACAGAGCAAAGACAATGTTGAAGCAATGCACAGTGACTTGGATGAGCACATAGAAACATAAATATGTAATAAAGAATCAGCTTTCTTAGAGAAAAAAAATACATTTACACCTCTCCCCACCCCCCATGCCTCCAGCCTTCCCTCTTCCACTTTTTACCTTTCTTTCAATGAAATAGGAATTTTGCTGTTTGGGACTCAAAGTTTCTCAGAGAAATGTAATGAAAGTATCATCCACCTTCTGCTTCAGCTAATTTTTTAGGCAAAAAGTCCATGCAGTTTCCCTGCCCTATGAATACCATCCAGCTTCTGCAGTGGGTTCCTGTGTTTTCTCTCATCTGCCTTGCCAGGAGCCCTAGA
This sequence comes from Euphonia xanthogaster, assembly GCA_034509185.1. Classification (NCBI taxonomy): domain Eukaryota; kingdom Metazoa; phylum Chordata; class Aves; order Passeriformes; family Fringillidae; genus Euphonia; species Euphonia xanthogaster. The sequence goes on along the minus strand of JAYDZK010000169.1, from coordinate 100,591,164 downwards.
GCTCTCTTTTCTTCCACTGACCACAAATCAGAAAAGGAATCCAGCTCCAGGTTCTTGAAACCATTTGTTTTTCTGTGCCCTGCTAGTGACCATTATGGAGAGGAAAGGAAGGCAGAGCAGTGAGATGGAGGTTTGTGGTGATCTTTATCCCTGTCCCAGGAATCTATGCTGGTCTAGAAATGAACAGAGAGTGAGCAATAATGGGAATTATTGCAATTCACTGGCAATAAGAGAACTTCAGCCTGAGACGGGAGATCTAACCTGGCAGCTACAGTTTTGAAATATACACTGAAAGCATAGGCTCAAGCATTTCTTACAAAGGTCCAAGCTCATAAATTGTTTGCTCAGTCCCTGGCATGGGCTTTGCCTAAGTTAGCACTCACTCCCTGGACAATTCCCGGGGAATTACCATTGGCCACAGTACATCCCTTTGTGCTATGGTAGTGACCAAGAGAGTTTATTTATGAGGATGCATGATGCACTGCTATTTTGTTGAAGGATTAGAAAATGTTCCAAAGACAGTATTAAATAGAAGTATACTTTATACTTCTATATATATTATATAGAAGTACACTTATACAATGACCTGACACAGAGAGATTGGAAATATTTATTTTTTCAACCAGATTTAAATGTGACATAACATCAGAGAATACACTTATCTGGTGTGTGTGCCAAACTCTCAAGTGGGAGAGTAGGGAGGGGCATTAAACACTGACAAAGATGAGCACAGCCTGGCCATCATAGTAGAAAATGCCATATTCACTGACAAAGCTAATTAGAAGATTCCTGGCATCCTTTTCTGTGCTGGTTGTTTGCTCTTACTCTCCATTTTAGTGTCCACTGTACTTATAGAATTGTCTGTGAATTCATATTGTAACCTGCTCCATTGAGCCAGTCTGTGTCAAATGTGAGAGGATTTAGTCTAGGGGATTATTTTCCTTTGCCACTCAGGTTTGGATGGACATTGCTCAGCCCTCATTTGTATTCAACTGCCTTATGTTTTGGTTTAAATGAGGTACTCCTGCTTGGGCAGCAGGACTGCAGGTTACTGAGGAACATCACAGCAGAGTGACTGCACTTCCATGGGAGATGGGATGTGTGATGTCCTTAAGTATCTGAATGGTGAATATTAAGATTTATTAGGTGTTGTTGAGAAAGACAATGTTTCAAATGTTATCTTTTTCTAAGAAAATGGTGAATTAAATTAAGACATTAAATCAATGATAAAAATCACTTGAAGATCAGCAGAGATTCAGTTTTGGAATTAGCAGATGGGAATTTTTTCCAGGATTATGATTTGTTTTCTTTTCTCTTTAAAGCTAGGCTGAATTGACTGGGAATTCAAGAAGTCCAAAGATACAGACAGGGCACTTACAGTTATTTAAGAAATTCTGCCTCTTTGAAAAACAATTAAATATATTATGCATTTGCAATTGCACATTCTTTCTGCCTAAAAGATATGGGTCACTTTACAGCTCTTTCAAGTGCAAATTACAGAATATAGATTATAGAGAAAGAACATGGACTTGGGTCTTATCACAAATTAACAGAACAAGAAAGTGGCAGTCAAATTTTGAAGTCAACTGTTCCTCTCCTAGCTACCTGAAAGGAAGCTAACAAATTCTGTATTAACCAGCCACCAGTGGAATATCCCAGGTTGTTTGCAGGTGAGGGAAAATCAGCCACCCCTCTTTTAACATTTCCTAAACACACTTTCTGTGGCACTTTCTTCTATACAAGAAAATTCTCCACATTCTGCTGGGCAACAAATTTTTTTGAGCAGCAGGAGGGGATCGTCTTGCTCCTAGGGAGACATCAGAACAGCCTGCTCTGAACAGCAGGGAGCTGAAAACTCTGATTTATTCAACTCTGTCCATTTAGTGCTTTTGAGTAAAGGGTGATTTTTTGTAAAATCTTGTGTCACAGCCCCACCAAGCTCTCTGCTGTGTGTCAGCTCTTCTACAGAGCCAGAATAAAAGAATGCAAATATAAAAATAATAAGTATAAAACCTCTTTGAAATAAAACATGGAATGGCTGTGCTATGCAGAGGTTACTGAAGAGTTAGTTCTCTGCTTTCCTCTGCTGCATTAAATATTCCCTGTATCCTATGCACTGACACAGGGAACTATTGTAGGAACCAATGTTTCTTAAACAGATGTCACAGTCTGCTATACACAAAATACTTTGGCATTATAATCATTTGGTTTTGAGACCCAAAAGTTACCCCTGGACAGTTTTGCCAGCACTACATTTCAGCATTACATTGTTTTTCTCTGTATGTGGTTGCATGATATGCAATAATACTATTTCAGCTTTTAAATCCTTAAACAATGTATTATTAAAAGACATTATTATACAAAAGGCTTGACCATAAGGCAATATAACATGTCACTTTTTTAGCTGTAATGTGGTCTCAGTGCAATTAAGCTCCTCACACACTCTTCTGATATATTATTCTAGTTGTTTAGTAATCAAGAATTTGTAAAAATGAAAAAAAAACAAAACAACCAGACCTCAAAATATATTTCTTGGATAAATCACATTATTCATTAGCTCTATCCCATTATTTCATAAAAGGAAGTTTAGGTAAATAGTTGCCTAATAAAATGTTATGTTTGGAATAGTATTTTGGAAGAGACTTTTATATAACAGTAAGTAAATGTGAAATTATCTCCTGGCATTCACCAGATATGTACTCTGGCAGGAAATCAGCTCTTCTGATGTGATGTTTGTGATGACACAGAACTCAGATATGTGGCAGTATCAGACAACACTACAGTGAACTTCAACATTTACTCAACTGAAAAAAGAGAGCATAAGCTATGAATAAAATATTGCACTTTAATTTTTTTTTTTTTAATTCTGTAGTGCATTTTTCAAGGAATGCAATTTTCTTTCTCTTGTATGAATATTGTTTCATTTAGACCTCCTGCTTGAACCAGGGGACTTCAAAAGGTGGCACCTTTGAACACGTCAGGTCAAGGTGCTGTCCCCGCAGCAGCTGCAGCTCTGCAGGGGAATAGCCTCAACCTGGCTGGCTTACCCATCTCAGTACAGCACTGTGGGGCAAATGTTCCTATTTTCAGGGAGCATTCACTGGTGCTGTTCTGCATGAAACTGTTCTTGGCAACTGCACTGACAGTGGGTGTCTAAAAATCCAGAAGAGATTGTGTGGTTTTTACACTCCACTGCCAAATGCCTGGCCTAATGTTACCATATAGGAAATGTGAATCCCCAGAAGTATCAGAGTCCACATAGGAGAACTGTAAACCCCATTGGCAGGAAAGGGGAAACGCTCATCAGACTGCTGGCTTCACTGTTGTCTCTGAGTGCTTATTTACGAGAAGGTCATCAGGACTAGAAAACTGATGAGGTCTACGAGTGTTTTATTAATATGAGGTTTTTTCAGGTCAAAATTAAGCTGGTGCTTCTTGCCTTAGCATTTCAATAGATGTTTTAAAAAACTGATATTTTAAGTTTTGTAGGTATAACATGGAAGATACTAAGGACATGTTAATTTTCTTACTCCATACTTTTGATACACATTTCCCTCAATATCTTTTATAGTATTGCTAAATTCGGTGGAAAACATAGTAAAGGAAAAGGTATTTATCTTCCAAGAGCCAGAGGTAAATTATCCTCCTAATTACAGGCAGTTAACTTTCAGTTTAACTCTCCTCCCTGATGTGTGAAACTTCTTATTTGTCGTTATAGATCCCCTTCAATGCAGTGTCACATGATCACAACCCAGGCTGTTGGGTCACATGCTATTACTGTGATATGTGTTTTCAGCTAAAGAGGGTATTGCCCTAGACAGACCTAATATGCAATAACATTGGAATAATGCTCAAGGAAAAGAAGTAATTGTGAAACACTATAGAAAAAACCCTTCTATTTGTTAATGATCTGTGTATAAAACAAAATAATTCACTAAAAGAAACATGTAAAATCATTTGAAGTATCTTCCCAACCTGGTGTTCTCCTAGTAAAAAGTTGGCCCTCTGTGGTTTAGATTTAATTTCACAGAACTGCAGAATGGTTGAGGGTGGCAGGGACCTTTGGAGACTTGTCTGCTCCAGATCCCTGCTCAAAGCAGGGTAAGCCAGAACAGGCTGCTAAGGGCTGTGTCACTTTATTAATGTCCCCAACAGCAAAGACTCCATGGCTCCTTTGAGCAACCTGTTCCAATGCTTGACATCTTCAAAGCAAATACTGTCTTTGGGGCTTTTTTGTTTTGTTTTGTTTTTCCTTATATTTAAATAGAATTTCCCATATTTTTTCTAGAGCCCATTTCCTCTTGTCCTTTCTCTGGAGACCAGTGAGAGGAGTCTGGCTCTGTCCTCTTTTCACTTCCACTTCAGGCATTTATATGGATTAAGGGCACCCAGAGTCTTCTCTTCACCAAGCTAAAAAGTCCCAAGTGTCTCAGCTTTTTCTCAGAAGAGAGATGCTCCAGACCCTTAATCACCTTAGCTGCCCTTCACTGGACTCCCTCCAGTATCTCTATGTTTCTCCTCTACTGGGAAGCCTGGAACTGATCCCAGCACTCCATATGTAGCCTCACCAGTGGGGAGCAGAAAGGAAGGATTGCCCCTCTGCTGGCAATACTTTTCCTCACACAGCCCAGGATATTCCTTTGCTTCCAAGGTGCACCGCTGGCTCACAGTCAACTCTTGGCACCTCTCAAAACCAAAGCCAGTTAATTGCATGTCAGTTTTTGGAATTAAATATCATCTGAATGGGTCACTTGAACCTGTCTTTCCTTCATCTGTTTTTAGGCAGACATCCCAGATGTATCCCAAATTAACAATTTTTATAGAAGTTCTTGTGGCTTCACAAGGAGAACCTGCAATTTGTTTCAGAGAACTGTGGCTTGTTAGTCTGTGATCTGGCATTAGAGCATACTGAATTGGACATTAGAAAGCCAGGTTCCTAACTTTGAAATAAATTTCTTGCCTTGCAGTGCCATAAAAACATTAGTGTCTCATTTTTTCCTAATTGGAAGTCTGTGCTTCAACTACCTTTTGAATGAAGATGTATGTATTCTGAAGGTGTGTTTTCATGAATTGTGTTTCTTTGAGAACTAAGGAGTTCAGTGAAATTAAGAATTTGACAGCTACACAAATATTCATAAAGAAGAAAGGTGCCACACATTTTTTTGAGAACTAAATGTCTAGATCTTTTAGAAACAGGAGACAAAGATCTATCACAGGAAATTCAGTATGCTTTGATTACCTAAAAGTGAGTCACTTTGTGGAAATATTCTAAAACCAAACAAATAAAAAGCTACTTGTGAAAAATACAGATTATGTAAAATACTTCCACACTTACTTGATAATTTTAAAAACTATTTAATGCTGCTTTCATGCTGTTTGTGATTAATTCCTTTTTGTTTGAACTAAACTGTGTTTGTATTGATTCTGAGAGAAAACGGAGGTGTTCAAGCACAGACAGATGTGTTCTGGTGATTTATTTCATACTGCCTCTTCTCTTTGGATTTGAAACAATTAATAATGAACTCCTTCCAATTCCATTGTAAGCTTAGGCCAGGGCTTTGTGTTCTACAGCCTACACATCACACAAAATTATATGGGGCAATTACATGGTATAGCTGGTTGCCCATAAGGAACAAAAGGGACAAAACTCACATTTTGGTTTTGATTCTCATGCTGCATTTAAATTGTATACAAAGAAATTTCCTCCTGGTCTGATTCTTAATGAGCATAATAGCTTCTGGAATTCATGCCAGAGTACTTAAAGGTGGTAAATTTGATTACATTTTAAGTATCTCCCTGGAATGCTTTTGCCCCTGCTACTTCAGTATGATTCTAATTTCACAGAACATAACGCTTGTGGTTAGTGCTTTGGGGTGTTCCTGAGTTTTGTTCCATTATTATCTTTCAGTGTTGTACTTGCATAGCATGGAAAACCCAGAGCACTTAGGAGATGTGGTGTTAAAAATTCAAATTAATAAGTCAAGGTTCATGATCTGTTAAGATTTCCTCTCACCCTGTTCTACTTTGTAATACTATAGGGCTTCAAGAACGTGAGGGTATGAAGGAATTTTCAATCTTCACATTGCTAATGCAGGCACCCTTGGAATGTGCCTTTTATAAGGAAGACTCATGGTAAGACTGCACTGTGAATTCCTCTACTGCCCTTCTCTGAATTTGCTTGTAGGGAAGCATTGTTCTGAACAAAATGTACAGAGGTTAGGGGCAGGTTAGGAATCCCAGGCATCCCACACTTTATGCTTACAGTCACTTCTGTTGCTTTAGCCATGTTGAACTTGTAGTTCCCACAGATCTGCATGTAACAAGGTTCCCAGATGTCCCATCTCAGCTTTTGACAGCTGAATATGCAAGGAGGACCTCTGATGCCTTCAGACTTCCAACTTCTGTCATGCCCGTGAGGCCAGCATCTGTTGCTATGACACTGTGCTACAGTCAGCCTTGCAAACAGCTCAGTAGTTTCATGTCTTGCTACATAAATAGAATGAAACCATTCTTGCTGAAAAATGTTTTTCTGTACAGCTTAAACTGGACATAGTTTCTCTCATGTGGAGAGTTCTTTGTCTTACTTCCTCATCTTGAAGGAAACCAACCTCTTATGACAACCTCTTAAGAGAGTCTCAGCACACAAAATAGACCTTCTTAAGTCCACATTCCCCGAATGCCATTTTCTATCTACCTATATCTGTCTGTGAGACCACTTGGTATTTTAAAAGGAACAGCAGTCTAGGGTCAAATCCTCTGTGCTCTTCTCCATTGTGTCCTCAGGGATTCTCTAGGTGTGTATTTAATTGCCCACCAAAACTGCTCTACCAGCCCTTTACAGTCTAAATCCTTCTCCAGATCTTTTGATCACTTAACCTGTCGAATGATTCCATAGCTAATCCAAACAATTTTACTAATTTTAATTTTAATCATCTTAATTTTGTATTTAACCCTAGATATCTGTTCCCTTAGAGGACATATTGAGTTATCCAAGCAGCAACAGATATTTTTCACCACTCAGGAGTTAGAAAGGACTTCAGTGATTTGGACTTGCGTGACAGCTATGGGCAAGGGAGTGAAGAAGAGAAGAATATGACTGCAAACAAGCATGCCCCAGAAATCTAGAGAATTACAAGTCAATTTGTCAAATGCTTTTTTAAACTGGTTTTTTTTCACCTTATGGTTCTTAAAGACCTTATTTTTCTATGCAAGACTTCTAGACTCCTTGAGTGTGTAGCTGGAGTGTAGCCTAGTTCAGGCACAAAGGAGGAGCGAGTCTTGAAGGGAGTTGGCAGGGGGATTGATAAAAACAGTCACACCAAGAAACCATCCTTAATAAAGAAATACATTTTTATGCAGACACATTTTTTTCAATCCTTCTAAACATACTTATCATTTGTCATAACATTTCAAGCTTGCTAAAGAAGTGAGTAAAATTCACAGCAGCCTCAACACTCCTGTCTGTTTGAGTAAGACTGATTTCTATTCCAGTTTCTGAATGGCAATTTCTTGAGCTGTCAGACAAACTCAGGTTGTGTGTCAGCTGCAAGGAATGTGGTCCTCCATATTTCTGTACAATGACTGAAGGTGTGTTACAGCTTGATGGAACATGAGAAGGAATTTGATCAAAACATTTTCTATAGAAAGGGACACTACAAAAGACCTACTAAGTCACAAAAGCACTTGAAGGAGGTTTCATGGGGACTTGGCAGATTAAAAGCTGACAGCACAACTGTCACAGTCTTAGTAGAAATCCAGCTTGATCTCATTACCAACAAAGTGTGAGAGACTCACAGGAACAGTAATGAAAACACATGAACAGCAATGAAAAGAAATTCAGATTACAGTGGAAGTATCCATTGTATTTTTGTGTGCTCTGGTATGCATAGGCCATAAATAAACCCAGTGCAGGAGGGAAGGTAGTATAATACAAAAAATGAATGAGTTAATGAAACTCGGAATTTAGTCTTTTTTTTAATCTTTTTAGAACAGTTTTTATATCTACAAGGGAGTTTGTGTCATAATAAATTATATCAAAATAATGGGAAATTTCAAGAAGACAATCCAAAATGATAAGATGGCTGAATTCAACATGTTTTCAATTTTAAAAAAAATTTCACTCTTGCCAGTCCAGCTCAGACTCAAAGTGAATGAATTTTTAACTTCTCGGGGTGGTATAGATGGGATAACTTCTTAATAAATCAGCTACAAAAAAACCCCTACAAATATTTTTGCAAAATGAACACCATCTTGTATATGCTCTTGGATGATGTAAGACTGTAAATCCTGACTACCTAATATGAAACCAACTCTCTAATTGTGTAGGGATGCTTTTTATTTTAGTTTGAAAAATACCATTTGATGTTTTAGAAATGAAATATTATAGAATAATTCAGATTTTAATGTTTGTGATTTTTGTGTGTGTAATATAACTATTTAATTCACACCCATGAAACACACTGATGATTATTAAATTTTATTTCATTTATCAATCCTTAAATTTATTTCTGAAGAACAAAATAGAAATCAATATCTGCTAGATAGTATTTGAGATAGGCAGCGCTAGAAATGATGCCTAGTTACCTAATTTTTCACCAATAAAAAGAAACTGTAAAATTATGACCCCAATAAAATAATTTCGCATTAAAATTTGAGAATGAAAGAAAGGTTAAAGATTAAGGTCTTAGTATTTTTTTGCTGCAAGTAAATACTTTACTTCTTTTGTGGTGCTTCAAGACATCCTTTGGATGATTTTATAAGATAATGATTTACATCATTATCTTATAAAACTACGACATAGACTTTAAATAATAAAAATAATAGTTTTTATTCTTCTCATAAAAAGGTGTTTCTGATGTTCCTGAGAGTGACTCATTAAGCTTAACTGATCTTTTCCTTTCCCATGAATTTTTAAAAATAGACTTCAGAGCTACCCACTTTCCAATGCAGTAAGAGAGTTGCCTCTGATCCTGCTTAGCCCTGTCCTACTCTTGCTTTAATGCTCCCCAGGCAGTGTGTGTTTCATTTGAGTAGAGCTTCCTGAATAGGAACTTTTGAGTTCTTTTGTTTTTATTCTAATTAAAGGGTACTTTAACTGTGTAAAGAAAAAATATATCAAAACTATCCAGACAGCTCTTCCTTGATGGAGAGGCAGGCTTTTCTAGCCCTCTACCTCTTGTCTTCCATGGCTCAATTTTTTTGCCTAAAATAGGTGAGCAGAGTCATCTGGGGCCCTTAAGATTATCTGAGACATTCCAATGGATCTAGTAACAGTGGCAAAAGGCCTGAGAATGACCCATTGAATGGATAGGAAAAATACAATCAGGCATCTGAAAATATTGTAGATTCCAACTTTTAGGCAACTAGACTTGATTGGCTGAATTCATCCTATCTTAAATGGAACATTATATTTTCAGTAGTGTTCACAAAATTATTATATTTATTCCTCTGGAATGAACAGATGGATTTTCTTTTTTCCCCACCAATGGACATCAGCTTCTGTGGTTCAAAGTGCCAGTCTATGCTGTTTCAAGAGCTACTATTTCACAGCTCCTGGTCTCTTTAATACATGTATACAGACAATGAAGGATTACATGCATGTTTTAATCAAGCCCAGAATTCACAGGAGGGCATATGGGAAGTGTGCACTCAGGGAATGACCAGGATGTCTGAGGAAAAGGCTAAATGTACTGAGAATTACAGTGGCATTTGTATAATGTCAAGTCTGTACCATTACTCTGCAAAACATCCTGATTGCTTGCAATATTTTGGGTTAAAAACTTCAATACTTAGCTCTGTGACCACAGTCTCAAAGGGAAGTGTCAGTTTTTTGTAACATAATATTAGTACTGAGTGCAGATTCCATGTGCATTTCCTGTTGGAGCCAGGTCAAAGATCTTATTATTTGTTTTGTATTATTTGTATTGTATTTGCATTTGTATTTGTATTTATTTGTATTATTTGTCAGAGATTTGATTTTTTTTTTTTCTCCATCATTCATATATTTTTGTGACCTTCAAGGAAGTGATCTCTCTGCTTCCAAGAAATTTTCAATATTTTTTTAATTTGCCACAAGATTGTATTATATCATCACAACAGGGGCGCATGACGTGTTCCACAGACCATGCTGTGGAGGCACAAGTGTCATGTATGCATGCAATATCTAATTGATCAGTGCTAAAGAATGGGTAAAAAGAAGGTAAATTTCATATTACCTCCTCTACACCATCCATAGAGGTTAGTGTCTAAAGCAATCTTCTTCATTAATCTCCCAAAAGAAACCTCGTTTGAATCTTAGAGCTACACCCATATTGGCTCCCTGGATGTAGCTGTAAATAGGGGGTGAACACAGAGTGAAATTGTTAACAGGTCTGCTTCCTGGGCTATGCAAACCATGAACATCACCCCCCCATTCAGCTGTCGGGACATTTAGAGCTAGAGCTAGTAAAACACAAGAAGATAACTGTAATAAGAACAATGATACAAAGTAGCAGAAGATAAGCAAGTGCCTGCAAAACTTTACTGAATGTCAAAGCTATTCAGTTGCATCACCTGTAGGGCAAAAATTGAAAAAGGCATGCTCTTTATCTCCATAGCTGTAATTTCCATAATGCTCAGAAGACTTTAGGTCAATTCTAAAAATAAAATGTGCCTGCAGTAGTTAGCCAGGATTTGTGTCTAATTCAATTCACAGCAGTTGCAGAGGTGGAAGACATTGGATGTCTCTGACCTCCCATGGTTAAGAATCAGGACCATTGAAAGTGTTTGGTTGAGCTGGTGACAACAGTGAGATAGGGGTCAGATCAATAAAAACCTTTAGATCAAATTGTAAAGAGAAGTTTCAAAGTATCTCTTAGCAAGAATTGGCAAATCTTTCATCTGCTGATGCCAACAATGCAGACCAACATGTAAAACTATGATCCATTAATCAATCTCCAATGGTATATTGTCAAGAATTAACAGTGTGTGATAACTACTGTACCAAAAATGACCTTGTTTCTAATGCTACTGATAGTTGATATAATTGCCAGGCCTATAGTTTATATTGTGAGCTGTTTCTGGTGTACTGCAGAAAAGTCATTGAGGTAGGTCTGAAAAGGGAACTGAATTTACAGCATGCATGAAGGATTAGCACTCAGCTGTACAAGTTTCCCTTATTCTGCATTAGCAGTGATACCTAATACTGTGCTGCTGTTATTATTTAAAAGGCTGTTTTAAAGTACATTGATTTTTAAAAATTTTCAGTTAATTACTGGATGAAAATGATGAGAATCGTCAACCTGCTAGCTTGCCTCTTGCTGCAACACTGCAATGGCCATATAACAGCCAATTGTAAAATGGGAAAATCCTTTGTGCTAAAGTGGAACATTGAAAATTGTCCATATCCTTCTTATAGACCTATGTTTTTTAGAACTTAGAGAGCAGAAAGGAAGATTGTGAAATATTCATAGATTCTCACAGCCCATGTTATTAAAAAGACACCAAATACTGTTATATAGTGACTTTTGACTTCATTTTTCTTTTTGACTTTTCATTTTGGAATACAAGTTATTATTTTTACTTAATATATTGCATTTTTCTATTTGTTAATAATGATAGAATATTAAAATGATTTTTTTATATGAATAGACAAGTTTCCTCCCAGATTTTGGCATACCTTTTCTTATTCTGTAGATTCCAGGTGAGATTTACCCTCTTGGCATGTGGAAGTGAGCCATCCTACTTTGAAGGGCAATACTAGGAAAGATTCAACATGGATGTATGGGGTAGATGCAGCCCTTTTAGGACACCTTAAGTTAAAGGTTGAAGTGAAATCAGGGCACCAACAGTTTGAGCGAGTTTCCTAGTCAGCAACACAAAATTTTGAATGCAGATTATTGGACCAAAATTTTCTTCCAGCTCTCATGAGCCTTGCACTCATAATTTTGTAGTTGCTGTTTTGCAGACAAAACTTACAGTATGTGTGGGTACAATTTTATTTCCTTCAGGTTTTTGAAGGTCTGCCTGCTCTTACTCATTTACCTGTTACATCTCATCTATAGGGAAAATTTCACAGATTTAACCCGAGTTGTTAACTCACACAGATTTTTGTAATCCAGAATACATCACTTCTAGTTAAATTTATAGATAATAATTTTGATTAATATAGAACAGGCATGGAGTAATCTAAAGAAAGAAAAAAGATAATCCAAATCAAATTTAGTATGGCTGAAATAAATTACAAGAATATTGCTTTTAAGTCAGTCTAACAATAAAGAACCTATAAGCACTTAACATTATATTGAATTATTAACATATGACTTCCATATAATTGCTTATAAGCTTGAAGTTTGGCATTCCCTCAAGTGTCTGCAGAATCAAGAACTGAGTGTTCTGAATTCAGCTCATAAATTCAAGACAAGGCCAGAGTTTGGGGCTTGAAAAGTTAGCTCATCTAGCAGTAATGGAAATATATATGCTCCATGCTTGTTTGTTTTTCTTTCTTATGTATGTGTGTATGAAATTCTCCCTTGCTACTAGTTATTTCACAGTATGAAGTGTTTTCAATTTGTCAAAATAATAAAAAAATATAAATCAGAAGAATTGCATGTGGTGAAGAGGGTTTGGGGAGTGGGAAAAGTCAAGAAAATGACAATCAATATTTCATTATCATCTCTCTAGAGGCTTCTAAAGCACAGTTTACAAAGCATGAGACATTTTAAGACAGAAAAATATTGCATATAAATGGCATTAAAAAGTGAGCAGTTGCCAATTTCTATTAAGGGAAAAGCATAGCATATATTTTCTGCTCAATAGCTTTATGTTTTAATAATTTAATATACCGTCAGCACACAAAAATAGTGGCTACTTTTTCTATTTTTTTTTCCTTTACACAGAGATGTAGAGAAGAAACATGAAAAAAACCCATAGTCTCTGAACGAGTCAGTGGAATATGTGCTATAAAAATGGGACTTTTTACTTTTCTGACCTTAGAAGTCAGGTTGTAGAACCAACAGACCTATTCATCCCAAAAAGCCTGGTCTCATAAAAGGTGTCCCTGCCCATGGCAGGAATGCCCAGCATTCCCATACTTCTTGGGAATGAAATGGTCTTTAAGGTTCTTTCCAACCCAAACCACTCCATTGTTCTGTGATTTTTGACTGAAGGAAAGCTACAGTGAGCGGATGCCCCAGAGTGAGGTGGAGCAGAGAAGACGAAGGGCAGAGTAAGATTGTCTGTAATCCACTGGTGCTGCTGTGACAGGTTTATTTTCTACACAGCACATAAAAAAGGGTACATGTGCATTTAGGACAACCTAAGCATGATTTCTTTATACTCATAGGTGAATGCTGCCAGTGCTGTCTTCCATGTGGATAATGCAGAAGGTCACAATTTTCTTTCATTTAACTAACTAGCTGCAAATTGCTTCTTCACTAAGGAGATTTGTAGTTGACTAATTGTGGCATCTTCTGTCAATGTCTTTCAAAGTAAATATGGTGCCAGAGTTTTCTTTCTGCCCTTTATTCCAGCTAGCACAGTCTGGCCTCATATACACTCATAAAATGTATTAGATCTCAGGCCAGGGCAATCACACCCAAACTGCTTACTGGGAATGGTATCTATCCTATGCTGTTAAAACATAGCCAGAAATAGTTTGGGAGATGTGGTCTTGACTGAAATTCCAAAAACATAGCACTGCAGGCAGTTATATTCCTGTTACTTCAAGTGCATCTGTGCATTGCTTAGTTTTTTAGTGCACATGAAACTTTAGAAGGAATTCCTCTCACTGATCACTGATTTTGGGAATGACATTCAGCTGTAGATTAGAAAACCTAAATTAATTGATTGGAGTATAAACATCCGCATGAGTGCTGATTATCTACACTCCAAATATGGACAGAAAAAAAATCAAATTTATAGAGTTATTGTAGCCTATCCATCTTTTGGTGAAGAGTGATTTGGCATCAGTCATTGACCAAAGACTCTGGGCAGTTGGTGCACTTTTTTGAATCATAGTGTATATAGGAAATTCACACAACTATACTAAATATGAAAAGAGCCTGTGGAGCACTCAGGACTCTCTGGAACAGCAGCTGGAAGCCAAAAGTGATACACTGGGGAGGACAGGATAAATCAGTGTCTGGAAACCTGTAATTGTTTCAATAATTACAAAGGGAACCTGGCATAGTCTTACCATTACTACCTGCTGGATGACTTCAACTGAAATGATCTGCAAGTAAATAAGACCACAAATCTGTCCATATATTTGAACCTCACTGCTACATTGAAAACAAGTATGTGCTTTAATCATTTTGCTGGTAATAAGTGAAATTTGTAATGTTTCTGCTGCCATTTGCATATATATGAAGATAAGTGATGATATGGAGGAAATGATGAGAAAAGTAGTCCTGGACATGTACAATGGTAAGAATTAATTTCTGACTTTTTAACAATAGGATCAGCTTATACTGTGTTACTTGCAATGATCTCCTCTGTTATCATCTCAGGAAGATCTGAGCTTCTCTCATCACCATTTACAAAAGCATGGAAGGCAGACTTTTGAGTGGTATGGGTATGACTGCTGAGCTGATGAAATTCTGTTCTATTATGCCTTTTGGACAGTTTCACTGCTGAATTCAAATTATAGAGGGACTATTTGGATGTAAATAATACATTTGTGGTTATTTTTTTTATTTTTCTTGTTTTTCTGTTTTGTTTGGCTTCTAAACTGCACAGAGGTGTTAAGACTTTGGCAGTGAATTAGCTGCAGAGATGTCCTCCATGGGAAGAGTTTGGGGGGCTACCTGCTGGGCACAGCTGGTTCCACCTGGTTCCAGCTGACTCTGCAATGGACCCACTATAGGACACAGCTGAGTCCACCAGCTGTGTGGGACTTCTGTGAAATAGTATTTAAGAGTGCAAAAAGGGATTGCAAGGTAGAAGTGGATTAACACAAAAATAGTGGGGAGCAGCAGAAGGGAGAGCAAGGTTAGAGGAGGTGCTGTGTGGAGTGAATAGCCACTGCAACCTGTGGAGGAAGCACACCTCCGCAGAAGGTGGAAGGAAGGAAGAGCAGATTAACATTTCTTGAAGGAATAGCAACCTTTGGAGGACTCATGCAAAAGATGAGGTTTTTTTTTGATCAGGGCTGTATTCCCTGGGAAAGCTAGTGCTGGTGCAGAAAACTTGAAAGCAGTTGCAGAGAGGAACCAATATGTACTGATCTTAATCCCCATCCCACTCTGCCTCTGCACTGCTTGGGGCAGCAGAGAAGTCAGGAATGAAGGAGTGAAGCTTGTTACCAAAACCTACTAAAAATAAAACTCCTTAGCACCACTGTAGCATTAAGAAGCTGGCATTATGCATTGGCCGGATGTATGGGGGATAACACCACCGAGCATACATGCTGATTATAGAAAAAGCTCCGGTTAAATACTGTATTTTACATAAATATTCTTTGAGTTTTCTGCAATAAAAACACATAGGATAATCATTCCCCCAAAATCATTAACAGATGTCCCATCCCCTCTGAGCTTGAGTTCTTCTGTCCTGAGCGGTCTCCCTGGTGGTCAGCACCCCAGAGTCATTCTGAGCACTGTTGAACTGGTAAAAGTTGGCACATCTGGGCTGGTAGCTTTCCACTTCTTCCCACAGGAAAAACATTGTGAGGTTCCATGGGCCAGTGGTTTTTGAAGAATAGGCATTGTATTAAGCCACCAGGTGCAAACAATTCTTCATCTGGAAACAGGCTGAACCTGGAAGAGGTGGAAGGAAAGGTGCTATTTAATGTTTCTATTTGTTTCTCACAACCCAAATCTTTTTTTTAATTGACTATACATAAATCTCAGTCTGCTCTGCCTGCAACAGTACTTGGTATGCAATCTCTCTGTCTTTATCACATCTCATCATCTTTCTCATTCTATTTTCCTCCCCCTTAGAAAAGGAGGAGTGAGTGAGCAGCTGGGTGAGCTTTTGTCTGTTTGCCAAAGTTAAGTCAGTGCTATTTCAAACACAGTTGAGTTAGCATGGAATATCTAATAATTTCTAAAAAGCATCTCTGAAAACATTGTATATGTGCTAAATTTCTTCATGACATTGTAATGAACATTTTACCCTGGTTATGTTGCCTAAACCAGGGCTGAAGCACAAGAGCAGCCACAATGAGCTTGTCTTGTCCATATATGGGCATCTCACACCACACAAACTACTCTGGGGGGCATCTGGCTTTTCAGAAGGGCAAGTTTCCTGCGTATTCTATTTCTTACCCAAGACATTACATGCACATATCTTTCATATCTTATGAATCTGAAATCACACCACATGCTAACAGTTGGTAAAATAGATCTCTCTTTATACTCTGCTAACAAAAGAGATTACATTTCTTTGCACTAACCTAGCAAAACTTTAAAGATCTCAGTATGGTCACGTGTGTTTTGGTAACTATCAAATTGACTGTTACCCTTACCCGACCCTTTGTGCTCTGGGGTTTTTTCCTGCCTGTTTTTCTGACTTGCTCATTGTAGATGCGAAAGACAGGAGGGCCGTACTTTCTTTAGCTTGGCGGTCAAATTTTTCTTGTCCAAATTAACAAGTCGTGTTTCCAAACTGATGGTTTTATTTCTTGAACTAAGAGAAAAATATGCTTACAGTTGGGATGAATCTGTGTTGGTTGTACACCTCAGAAACCTAATTTTCTACATTAAATTACATTCTGGCAAATTCACTCAGCCTTAGGCAGAATATTATGTACACAGATGCCCTTTGTAGTTTAAAGTTTGGGAAATATGCTTTAAGTAAGTTGGAAATAATAATCTTTAATTTAGGCTGGAGGTCTTTTTAGCATGACTTACCCTCATCAGTATCTTGCCCTTACAGCATTACTAGAATACTAGTGGAATTAAGATGAGTATCTTACAAGATTTCTACCAAGGAAATTTATTACAGAAAAAAGAATACTTTCTCCTTTTTGACAATATGATACATAACTTTCCTTTATTTTCATAAAATTAACAATATAAGAATCTACTATATGATAAGGAAGTATTCTATATGATTAATATATTTAAATACAATGCTAATAATTGCAGAATACCAAATGGGTAAAACTACTGTGTTATGAATAATATGACTTTACTGTCAGAATTAAAATGCTTAATAAAGTGGCTCCAATGTCAAGTTCTATTTTCAGTCATTTCAAGTACACATTATTATCAAGGAATCTAAATTTGAGCCAATATTTTAAAAAGACATAAAAGGCAGATAGCAAGATAGAATGCACATACACACACACTCACAAGCTGAACAGTTTTTTCTGAGTTTTATGGAAGTATTTATTGTTGATATCAAACATGAACTAGATCAGGGATGCATGACATCACACACCCCTGAGATATTTTATTGAAACTGCAGTAAAAATAATAATAATAAATGTTTTGATGTCCACAATCAACTTCAGGGGAAACATAAACATTTTCATCCATAAAAAGTGGTTAGCTTTGTTATGTTAAAAAAGCTTTTAAATCAACAATGGCAAAAATCTGCATAATGACCAGCGTGACTAGTTTGTTTTATCACCTCAAGAAGAGCTGTATTTTTATGTTATGGTCTTCACTGTGGTTACAGTCACAGAAGAATTTATGGGATTAGTGTACCTGAAAACAAAAGTCACCACTGTATTTTTAGAGGTCATTTTATACTTTTTGTCCACTTAGTAAATGTAATTTTATGTACCGTCATGAAGACTGTGATACCTGCATTGTCCCTACACTTGCTATCTCAGCATATACATGCAACTGTCCTCATTACACAAGTAAACACAAAATACAAGGTTATCTTATGATCCCTGTTATTTTATTTTGCAAACTGACACTGATGAGATTATGATTAGGTAATAAAAATGAAGACTGACTAATGATATTCCAGTGTAACAGGTAATCCCTTAAATATCTATTGACATTTATGTTTTGATATCTATTCTGCAATGCAGTGAGCAAGGTGAAAAATCAGGAGGTGCCAGAAAAACTAGAGAGGAAAACATTCATAAAAGAAGAGCTAACATTGAAATCCAAATTTTTGGTTTTGAAAAACCTGATTATTTTAGAGTTAGTATTAAGGATATTCCTGACTTTTGACAACATTGTATTAGAAATGTAACACCCAACATCAACTGGCCAATATATAGCAACTAGTTTTCCTTCTCAAAATGTTCTCAAAATATTGCAAGAATTGATAATTTTATATTATGTGTGGGATCTATAACAAAACCCACAGATTTTCTTATAACAGTTAGCACTTTTTGGCCTATTCCAGCAAAAATGCCACAATAAGGAAAAAATATTAAGAGATGTGTGTGCCCTGTAAAATCACTTACAGAGTTTTAGTGGACTTTTAACTGCTTTTAAAAAACCTAGCTTCAGTTCTTGAAATAATCTGGCAACAGGGAAAGGGATCTTTGTGGGTTTCTTCACTTCAGATTTGCTGTCCCGATTTCAAAGAAATCTCAAGGAATAAATAGATGAGAAGCTTGTACAAATAGATCAATTCAGCAGTTCAAGTTTGTTTTTTTCCCCAAATAGAACAGTAAAAACAGTAATAGTTCCCTTGTAGAAAACTGGAGGACAAGAAATGCTTCTAATTCTAAAGATACAGCTGAAAAAAAATTCTTCCATTTTCCCTTTCAAAACGAGATTCAAACACTATACCAACAAATCTGGGTTGAAGACAACAAAATGGAATGGAATGTAGCAAATTTACTGACTTCACAATTTGGGGAAAGGGCCTTGCTCTGTCCATCATTTCTTTGGGCAGTCTTTCCCTTACGAAGATTTTAAATCATTCAGCTCAGCTGGTCAGTGAGATGGTAGATTACAGAGGCAGCAGTTCAAAGCAGCAGGAGCAGGATCCTTTTTCACTCTCTTTTGAAGAGACGCGCTAGAATTATTCCAAATGGCAGAGAAACAGGGAAATCAAAGTATAATAGAAAGTACAAACAAAGTGCAATGTCTGTTGGGTCTCATTCCCATACTTGAGCCCTTCCAAGTGCAGAAGGTTGACCCTTGTATTCCTTTGTATTTAAAGGCCAGTTGCTCCCTGACCCTCTGTAGATATGAGTCAGAGGAGTCAGTAGCATATGAGGGTCTGTGCTTTCCTCTTCTCTGGGTGTCTCCTATCTCCAGCTCAAATAGTTGTGACTTTTGTGTTCTATATCCTACTTTCTTTAAAAACTTCATATATGATCTGAGGCCCTTTTCCAAAATAGACCCTAACCCCTTTGGCTGCTATTCCTTTTTTAAATGGGCTCCAGTCTTGTATGTCAGCTGCTGCTAATTGGTCCCTTAGTTGCAGCTAGAGAAATAATTGGTTTATATTGGTCCCTTTGAGCTGTGATAGGGTTTTTTCATCTTATCTTAACCACAATACTCCTGAATACCCATCATACAGAAAGATTCAGAAGATAGGGGCTTTAAATATCCTAATACATTTGGTATTAAAAATTAGTCCTCAGAGTCTAAATCCTTTGGATTTAAGTAAAGTTGCCACTCTTAACTTCTATATTCTGAGGTAATTTTAGATGAAGAATATGCACAGAATTGCTTGAGTGGGTTCAGCAATCAAAAGATCTGCTGCTTTCTAACAGAATGCAGTTACCTCCTTTCCCCATAGAAATACACATATGCCCTTCATGGAAATCCTGCCAAATGAGGTAAAATTCATCTCCACAGTGGGCTGGGATCATACCAAACAAATACTTAGAGATCACAGTCAAATCTCTGAAAAAAACACTAATAGATTATGAAACAGAGAGATGACAGGATGTATTGTTTGTGGAAAAAAAAGACTTGTGGCAACTTGCCTGCTTCCCCAGGTCCTGGAGCACAGCCAGGTACATCATTATTATGACACAAATGAGTTTATAAAGTGCATTTAATGGTGTATCAATTTTTTCATTTACGTGATGGCAGCTTTTGATCATTCTCAAGAATTTGCAATTTATTCTGTTTGCTTTTCATTTTTCATTGTAGTACATCAGCCATCAAATATTTTTTGCTTGAATTTCAATGATGCTTACATTACTAGATCAGCAAATGTACGAGGATACTGCATTTTATGGGATCATTTTGATATGTTGTTCATCTTCTCTTTTTACCAGTGTCCAGCAATAGTGTTCTTTAATTGTCCCATTTATTTTGTTGAAATACTAATCAACTATACATCTGAAGTGATCAGCTTTAGGAAAATTAATATTTTTTCATGACTTTCAGCTACATAATTTCAAAGCAGCTTACAAGGTGTGACTTCAATTAAGTTTAGTCTGAATTTTTGGCATATGTCCATTAAATTTCATGAGGCCATTTTCAATAGAAAATTATTTTAGCAAAATAAAGGATGGGAATTCAAAATAAAGTGGGCTCTTTTCTGAGCTCTCTTCCATCTCTCTCTGGGCACGTATACTTGCACAGGGAGCAATGAAAATATAGGTGCTGATACTGCAGCAGCCTGTCCATGTTCTGCTCTATGAATTGCACTTTAACTATTAAGGCCTGCAAGTGAATGAGACTTCTGGGTTCATACTGCTTCTTCTAGATTCAGCCCGAGTATAAGCTGTGCCTTTCAAGGACTTTAGATTCTGTGTTTCGTGGGGGGCAAATTCCCTCTGGACTATGAGTTAATACTTCTCATTAACATAATGAATTAACATAAATAAACTCTATTTCTAACTTTTGGAATGTAGAGCAGAGGGAATGCTGTGCCTGAGCCCTGTGTAAAGGCTGGGGTGTCTCCTCATTCTGTGAGGAGCTGCCACCACGGGATTAAGCTTCTGATATGAGCATGTCCTCTCTCTCCCTCAAGAAGAATTGTTTGGTGCAGAAGACCATGGCCAATATTACCTGTGTCCTCTGATAAATCCACTCCTGAAATAGTCTTTCTCTCCACCTCTTAATTGAGCAGTGACTGTACAGATGCAACAAATATTGGTTTTACCCTTCTGGCAAACCTGAGAGACCCCATGAAGACAAAGTAAAATATAACAACATTACCTCATTTGTGCAAATTAATAGTTAACTGACTACTTTCAAAGGGTATTAAAAAAAGTAAAATAAACATTTCATATGTTGTTACCTCTTAGTTTAAATGTCTGTCTATCTATCTATCTATCTATCTATCTATCTATCTATTATTTTTATTTTAATAGTTTGACAGGCCCCCAAAAATTCAGTATTATTTCTCAACACTGTGATAAAGCATTCTAACAGTACTGTAGTTGTATTACTGAAGGAAGAACTGAGTGATGAGATTTCTCAGAGGAGCACTTAATGAAAAGCCATATTAGCTATTGAGGGCTACAACAAGCTGTAATGAGATTTAAAGACTGGTCTACCTATTCTTTCAGAGCTACAGAAGGATCATGTCCTTGGAGAATTTACTACAAACACAGGAATGCTATAACCAATTTAAGAGTACAAGTGGATATTTGTGCAAAGGAGAAAATTGTATCTGCTGTTAAGATTAAGCTCCCTCCTTTTTCTGAAATATGATGATTTAAGGATTCACTGTCATGCTATATATTAATATTTTATCCTTGCAGTGAGGATATTGATCTTGAATGTAAACTGCAGCATTTGCACTATTCAGATCCAAAGTTATCAACAAGTCAGATTGATCTGCTCTTATTATAAAGGTTATTGTGAGGCTTAGTTCAAATGATTCATTTTATTCAGCAAATGAGTTGGAAAAGGACAGAATTTTAGATGCTGTGACCTGAAACCATGAGTACTGAATACTGAATCCTTGATGGTTGGTTGAAAAACATTTTAAAGTGGATTTTGTTTGGGTTTTCTCTATCTGTTGGACACAGCTTCAGTCTGTTAAATTACAAAACAATAATTACTGAGACCCTAAAAGAGAAGTTGGAAACATTAGTACAAGAACAGTCTTTCAAGTTGTCTTTAATTCAGTGTAGCAGAACAATACAGTCAATAGCAAAGCAACTACCCTAAACTGAACTGAAAGCTGAGAACTCCCATGCAACAAATTAGATTAACCATTTCACACATAATGCAACAAACTCGAATAAATATGCCTCTAAGACCTAAAAGCTGTTGCAAACACCGAGATTGTATTTGTGCTATTGGTCTTTTACAAATGAAATTAAAAAATACTCTAGGTTGAAAAACCCTGCCACTAAAGAGACTGAAGTATTTTAGATGTTGACTCTTTGTAACCTAAAGGGAAGAAAATGAAAGTTTAACAAGCAAAGAATGTACCCAGTGAGAAAATGTTTCATCATGCATGCATACATACTTTGATGCTCTTTGAACTGAATTTCAGAAGAGAAATAAGCTGTCCAATATCTTTAAAGCCACTTGGATAATTTAATGCACTGTTTTCAGTGCTATTTTTCAATAAGTTTGTCTCCCCAGGGAAGGGTGGCAGGATTCTTCCTCTGCCCTCGACAGTAATATGATCTGACACACCTAGGATGTGTCATCTTGTAAGTTTCAGCACAGCTGTGGGGAAGACAAAAATTTTAGGATTGCAATAGACATTGTACTTGTGGGGTCAAGGTTTGGTGTAGGCAAGGGAATTTGGCTAAGAATTTCTTAACTGTAAATATAACTCAGACATAATTAGTATTGGAATAACGTAATTTGGTTTTTAGCACATATGAAATCATATGGTGACAATTTTTTGGGTTTTTTTTTAACACTGGTTTAATTTTTCTCCTATGTAATATTAGCATTAAAATGGGAATAATATTTAATCTCTAACAACAGAAATGGAGAATATAATCAATGATTTATTTCAATATGCTTACCTCAAGGTTATGAGTAGCTTTTACTTGTACTTCTTATTGTAGCAAGATCTCTATGTCCCCTGAAGTAATTAGTAACACATTTAAAGCTTTGACACTGTATTACTTAAACATACTTATTTTTAGAAAGCAAGAAGGAATTGCAGATTTCTGTGGTTCAAAACACAAGCTGATTAGTTTAAAATTATATCTACCAAGAACAATGTCTCTCTCAAAGCAGTCTTTTCTGTAGGTGGTTTTATGGAAATCATACCATATATTAGAAGATTAATTTAAAACATTTTTACTCCCTGAAGTAAACTCAGAACATCATCTACTGATGATTTGTTTTGATAAAACAGTATTTTTAAGTTTAGTTCCTGAGAAAATTCTCACTTCATGCAGTGTTGGAAGAGTTAGAAAGATTTTTGAGAGTGTTTTCCACAAGATCTATTTTTTTAATTCCCCAGTCTGAATCATTTCAAACAGGTTGGTTTATTTTAAAATATGTGAAAAGAAATAAATCTCAGTAGACTAATTAATCTTTCCCTCCCCCTCTGGATTGAAAATAAGAGCTGTTTTTATCATTTTTCCAATACTTTAGACTGACGTAAAGGAGATGAGCTGTTCATACAAGATTTTAGGTATTTTGGGGCATAATCTATGTCCATTTTGGATGAGTATTTATCTCATAATTATAATTTTGGTTGATGTTGTTTATGAATCTTACTTTTCTGTTTTGTCAGACTTTTGAGAGATTTAGCAGTTAAACTACACTGATTTGCACAAATTGAAGATCTGGTATTGAGGATGTTGACCCATATGCTGTGTGCAGACAGGGAATACACTTCATGAAATCTTGAAGAGAAAAATTACTTCTTTCAAAATGATGGTATGAATGTAAACAAACAACTTGAACAGATCTTGAGGTAATGAAACGCCTGATATAGAAAGTAATTCTAGACCCTTGAAACTAGTGTGACTCCCCATGTGGGTGTTAGAACAGGAAACACAAGGAGATAGTAATGAAACAGAAGGAGAGAGAATGGGAATACATTTTCTTTATTTCTTATGTCACCTGAGTTGGCTGGTTGTATTCTGTCTTGGTTATTTGTGCATGGTGCAGCAATCTGTCATGTAAATCTACCTTTAAGTAACTTTGTGGCTGACATTTGGTGCTGTTCTCTGTGACTGCATAGTTTTCATAAAAGCTTATTGGATTTTTTTAAAATATCCTTGGTAGTAAATTAAATCTTGAGATGGAAATGCACAAGCCAGCTGATATTTTGATTGCTATAGATAAAGAAGAACTTGAAACAGAGAGATCAAGCCTTATGAAAAGTTTGAATTTAATTTTTGTGACTGTTTCAATTACTGGATTTTTTTTTTCCATTGCTGGAATTCCATTACAGCAAATTTACAGTATTTCAGTTAGCTGCCCTAGTGACATTTCCAAAGCATTTCTTGCAATTTTTAATTCATTTGATGGCGAGCAGACTCACAAAATCAGTTTCTTCATACAAATCTTCAAGTATTTTTGCACTGTTGATTTCATTAGAACTTCTCCCATTTAGAGTCTGTAAATGACAAATTCATGCCATCCAGTGGGAACCAAATGTCACCAAAGTCAGTCTGACACTCATATACCTGCAGCAGTTAGTGTCCCATAAAACAGTGAGAATAGTTAAAACCCACAGACCATGGCAGAGGAGCATAAATGCAGGATTTACAAGGTCACAGACCTTGAAGAGAAAAATATACACTCAGATCAAGAAAAATGAGATGAAAGTCATGATAATCTCAGAGCCAGGGACAGGCAATATGAAGAGGTGGGCAGTAAGGGGGAAGCTCAGGTGGTGTTGTATTTCTGGAACAGAGCTGAGCTCCTGCAATTTAGGGAACATCCCCTACTTCAACTGAAGTGATGAAAACACTGAGGGGGGAAAAGCATCATTTGCTTTCCTTTCAAAACTTAAAAAGAGTTGTTCAATAAGAAGTGTCTTGAGAAAAGGACACTTCATTTGGGGCAATTCCAGGTCAAGAAGGTCTGATGAAGTATTCAAAATATAGAGAGCATTTTGGGCCTTTGATACTATCAGAAATTACAAATTAAATACTGGAAAGACAACAAAAATATTCAGTAAGTTATATAGGACAAAATTTCATTTGTCCTCCTCTCTTGCTTCCCATTGACCTTACTGAATTTTTACTCAGATTGTTCTGTGTTTCAAAAAGATAACTGCAAAATCAACTGTGTACAAGCATCCTTTTTCTGAAAAATTGGCAACTAAAGAGATTTTGCATGAAGACCATAGGAGAAGCAGATTAAAGCATTGGCACATGGACCTTGGTTTGAGATTTTTTATATTTGTCATGAAATCAATTTTTCCCCCTGATATTTCTCCACTGAAGAAAATTAAAAGGAAAAAAAAAGAATATGAAATGAGGAAAAAACCCAAATATTTAGAAGGTAATGCAAAAAGTGCACCCACTTTTCCACAATGCTGTTTATTAACTTCATTGCTGTCTTTGGTGGATGGTTAGTTTTGGGAAAAAAAGTACTACATTTTAAATAACTTTTTCTAGTTCTACTTTTACTGAACTATATCTACGTATTATTTTACTTCATTAGTTCATGTTGTTAAAAAGAAAAACACTGACATTTTTGTTTTCTGTCCCGTTTTCAACTTTTAGTTTTGCCTTTTTTGCATAAAAGGTCATTTGCAATAGTTTTGTCTAGACTATAGATTATTTAGGGTAGAAACAGTGCCTTATTGTACTGGTTTTGAATGGGGTAGAGTTAAATTTCTTCACAGTAGCTCGTATGTTGCTGTGTTTTGGATTTGTGGCCAGAAGAGCGTTGATGACACACCAAAGTTTTAACTCTTGATGAACAGTGTTCGCACATCAGTGTTTTGTTGCTGATCAATTTGATAAGGAGAAATTACATTTTGAGAACCTCTCTCTGCTGTGATTGTTTATATATGCATAAACTCCAATGAAGGGGTTGAATTTGGAGGTGGGTAAGCAGTTCAGTTTTCCAAAGGACAAGTCTTGTATGGTCCTGTCTAAATTTACGTAAGGCAGTGTTAAAAGCTGCCCAGTGTAGTGACCAAGAGGAGGGGCTCACAGCTTGCTCTTGTTTGCCAACTGTTTCATTATACTTACACCATTTTTCAACACCAGCACAGAAAATTCATCTCCTTCTTTTTGAAGACAGGATAGAGGTATCCAAAGTTTATTGCAAATTCTTTCTATTGTCAGTAGAATTTCTGGCATAACATGTCATTAACCAGAAGTTATCTTCTGAATTTCCTTAAACTTCATGTGTATTTTATAATAAATATCTTGAAAGTCTAGATTTTAAAGTATCAAATAAAATATAAGAAATAGAGTAGTTATACCTCCATTCTCAGCAGTAACCAGTTTATGAATGTGTGTCACCTTTGAAAGAATGAAATGACAATCGTAAACTAATCTCATTTATCAGAGGTCTCAGAGAACAGGTTAGTCAAATGTTTGTAAAAAATAATATAGGCACAGATGATCTTGACTTGAGGACAACAAATTAGATAATCTTTTGAAATTCCTTCCAAAACCAACCTCCTCCAACTTGTCTAAAGTTGCACTGCTACTAAAATTTTATAATTTCATCCTTGACTTCCCTGTATTTAAGGAATAGTTTGGGATAAATATGCTGCTGTTCCAAACTTTCTTTTAAAATAAATGTATCACCTGAAAAAAGCTGAAAATTTTTTTCTGCTATCCATGTCATGACAATGATTTTCAATCTTTTCCCTCAGTATCTTACAAACGAAAAAAGGAAAAAAAGTGCAGGAGAGTGAAGAGAAAAAAAAAAATCCCCAAAACAGCTGCTTAGTGGGAAGAGAAGCCTGGTAGATTTGGGGAAAACAATTGGTTCACTTTTTTTTTTAAGTGACTGCTTGTTGTTTAGGAATAGGAATGACTGTACATTTTGAATCTAATGTAGCTCAATTCGTGTATACAGTACGAAAAAAAACCATTTAATTTATGAACATTTATCTAACAAGGCATTTAATGATCTCATTTGTTCATATTTCAATCTGAAAGTAACTTTTAAGAACTTGCCACCCTTTGCACAGATGATACCCCCTCTGAAATGCAAATGTCATAATTTCAGCTGGAAGACTGTAATTAGTTGTAGTTTCTTAAAATATGCTAATATGAGCCACTTGCAACCAGGCAAATTGAATAGAGTGCACTATTTTCCATACTGTAAATATTATTTTTGTAACAAAAGTAATTGCCATTAGAAATCAGAGGATATATCCCCTTTGATACTTTCTCAATAAAAGGAATCCTGCTGCTAATACAATATTAAAATATAAAGACTTAGCATTTATCTAAACCCAAGAGGGTTCAGATGAAGTAGGTGAATTAGTTCTGTTTTCTGATTATGAAAACATACTTGTGTAGTCCTTTCTAACATTAATCAATGAGTCACTTCTTTCTTATTTCCTTTGAATGCTAAAAAATGAAGATTTTTAAATCCCCTAGGGTTTTGAGTTTGCCTTTAACTATGGACAAAAGGCTGATCAAACAGAAAGAAAAAAGTCCACATTATTTTTGTATGTATGTTTTTTGGAAATAATTTGTTCTAAATAATGTACTTTATTTTAAACATTTCTGAATATCTTCCAGTTATTTATGTAATGTTCAGAGATACTGAGTGAAGAATTTAAAATTAATGCTTATTTGTCCAAAATATACATTAAAACTATTTGATAATCAATATTATTTTCTCCAGGAAAAATGAATAATGAAAATTCACAGAAGGATTTATATATTTAGAGCATATAGAAGAATGGGAAAGCAACATATGCAATAGAAATTATACTGGAATATGTTTTCTAAACTCTCCAAACTAAGTGCAGCTACAGGAGAAAGGATTATAGAAAATTCCAAGCTTATACAGGCAATCCCACTGAGACTGAACCAAAACCTGCTAAACAGCAGGGACTTGATTCAGGTTTTGATTCAAGCATCAAGTGCCATTTGATGTATTGTAGGTTGTGCTTCCTGATATCCTGCTGTTGTAGGAAAGGTCAGGTGTCTCCCACTGCTTTCATGTCACATCCACCAGCCCCACATGGATTATTCTGGGATCTTATGATATTGCAAAGGACCCAGTGAGTTGAGCAGTAGGTGGCTATGTGCAGATGCCTACAAAAATGTTGGATGACTGAGGGTCCATGGCAGACAATAGAGACCTAGAAGCTTGGATTAAAGCTGATGCTAATATGCAGTTAATTGTCCCTACACAGACACTGAGCACCATTTAAGATAAAATCTTTTGTACAGCCTTTATCTGAAGATCCAAAAGGATTTATGTCTTCTACAATAGTTTTATCATAAGTACTAAATTTGTGCCAACCTCTTGTACACCCAAGGGTGTCTCTCTGATTTAAATGACAAATAAACATTTATTCATTGACAGATGAAAGAGCCCCTAAATTTCAATACTTCATTTCTAAATTGAATCCCAACTCTACCACATAAATAGTCCAATTTCAATGGAGAGATGGTGATCTGATTCCTCTGTTTCCTTAACCAATCTATTTTCTTTGTCTGTTCTACTATTGTAGATCTGGTACATTTTTCACACCTTCAACCCTCAGCCTTCCATCTGTTTTCCCAAATTTGAAATCCCATTTTATTCAGAACACATTTTTTCAGTAAAACACACAGAAATATATTCTCTATGTTCACCAAAGTACTTTCCATGCTTTCTGAGCCATATATATAATTCCTTAGCTTTCTTAATGAAATATTTTCTTGTCTCCAAATTCTGTTTAACTTTAAGTGGATATTAAGTCCACATAATTTGTTTATTACTGACTGCAGCTACCAGTAACTTAGATTTGTAATCTTATGTAACATATAGGTCAACAGAGAATTTGAAATTAGGTAATTTCTTTAAAATTAAAAATATATTAAAAGTATAATAATACTAAACTAATTCAGTTCAATTTGAAATGCATAGTTTCCTTCATTTTCTTCCAGAAGTAGAAAAGATAATTCAGAAGTCTAGAATCTTCCAGCTGATGCCCTCTGAATGATAGTGAACCAAATTTTGCAATTTTTATGTATAGAGAATGAAATTGTCCATTATGAGTAGTGTCAAAGATTATTAACATTGTAACCACTGGAAGTTAATGAGTTGACAAAACTGTCATATCTCAAATGTTTTCATATGGGAAGAGACATATGTTGCTGTAAAATTAACATGTTACGAGTGGTGTGAATGCAGAAAGGTTGTACAAAGATAACTTTCTTTTGAAGAAGAAATTATAAGTTCCTATATTTTTAGCCAAGTATTTTACCAAGTTTTTAGTCGATTATCTAGTGATCATGTCTTGTCATGGTGACCAGTGCACTGTGTTCAGCTTAGAGCAGGGATGAAATATCTGTGTTTGAAATATGACACGTAAAGGGTTTGGGTTCAAAGACCAGGATATAGGACTTTCTTCTCCTGAGCTGAAATTGTATATTGATGGCCGAGTAAACCGTGTCAAATATGATGAAATCCAGAAAAGTAACAGACTCACAAGTAGTAGCCACAGTCATTCTATTAATTAATTTTTATTAATAGATCAATTAAGTGCATGAGAAGTATTTTGGGCATCCTGTCATTTCTAAGGCCTAATAATGCTTCTTTATTGTAGACACCCGTGAAATCAATTGTACGTCTCACTATATACAGCATGAGGATGAGAGAAAGCTATCTTGGAAAGCAGAGTATTATAGAAAGAGAATGTTGACTATAAATCAATGGTCTCATTTTGTTATTTTAGCTTTCAGTGCCAAGTGATACTACTATGAGACTTATAGAAAAGATATTATACTTGCAGTTTTCCATATTTATTTTTATATTTAATTATTTGTTCTTCAAGTCTGTATGTATCATGCTGGATTTGTCTATAAACTTAAAGGAACTAAAGAGACAGAAAACTATTTTATAAGTACCTTCTTGATTAAAAGAGAGATTATTGGCAAGCATTGTTATCTAACATATAAGAGTACACTAAAAAAAACATTTAATTTCAACATTAATGAAATGTTAAAAATAAGGCAACGAAAGAGATTTTTTATTTTGTACTATTTCCTAAATTTGAATTAATATTTCAAATGACATATCAAGAAGTACTGAAAAAAATATACTACAACTCTTGTGTAAAATGCTCAAGTATATGTATGTGTGTATATTGAGATCATATATATGCCACATATACGATCTATCTAATGCACAGTCTTGATAATTTAAACCCATGGGGATCTGCCAATAGACTTCCACTAGCTTGATAAAGTTCCTTGAGTGAAATGCTTACCAGGATTTCTCTCGATAGGATACTCTAGTGTATTTATTAAGGACTACATTGCAAGATAAAATATTGTAGTAACAGAGACTTATTTCTATATTTCTAATTCTCTGTCTTGCTGTCACTTTGGAGTTGAATGTGGCAGGAATGGGTAAGTTTCTGTGGCACCTGGGGTAGCACCTATTTGTGATGGAGAATGCTTTGAGGAGGGAGAGGTTTTGGAGCAACATCAGAGCTCCATGGACTTTCTCCTGTCTCTCTGTGTCCCAATGCAGGTACGTAGTAACAGAGTTGAATTGTTCATCATGTGTTTCAACTTGTGGTGAAAACTGTACACTTCTTTGCCTTAAAACACAACCACAGTGATTCACCATATGGCTCTTTGAGATACACTCTCTGTACCGTTCTTGGGTAATTTTCAAAGATAAAGATTAAAAGAAATACTAATTTCATCTTTACCACATTTTTTCTCCTATTGATCCATTTAAAATGAATAGACATATGTCAAGATATTTATTGGGGCATGACACCATTTTAGTCACACTGTGTGTGACTACCAAATTAAGTCAAGGACATCCCTGTGGAACAGTTTCAATATAAAACTGTCATTAAAAAAGAACCTGAAAGGGTCTAGGAAATGATGTTTCTGTAGTTGAAGATTAACCAATTGAAGATTACTGGCTACTGACCATCCAGACATGGTTTGTCTTTATTTAGTCTAAGAAAAAAAGTTCAACTGAAGAAAATAAATTCTGCCATTTTTATTTTAAGGTTTTTAAGTTTTTGGAGGAAGTAAAAATAGGATAATTCTCTTCCAGAAAGATTATTAAAATGAGATCTTTTACAATCCATGACATCAACAATTTTGCCCCACTCTACCTCTTTTTTCCCTGTAGTTATGGTTTATTTCTATGTTTAAAATAGAGTGATGTTCCAGTTGAATTATTAGTTTTAAATCATGTTGGATATATTTGAATAAAGGTTGCTTGAATCCAGATCTGTGTTTATATCAATTTACCTGAAGAAATGGTAGTTATA
>JAYDZK010000169.1:100540132-100559894 GCA_034509185.1 Euphonia xanthogaster | reverse complement strand
TAGAGTGATGTTCCAGTTGAATTATAAGTTTTAAATCATGTTGGACATGTTTGAATAGAGGCTCATTGAATCAAGATCTGTGTTTATATAAATTTACCTGAGGAAATGGTAGTAATAAGTCTTGTTGCCTGTGACAACATTTTGAGAAAGACCCAAATGATTATGGAGCTAAAATTAGGCATATGCAGGATTTAGATCATTAAAAACACTTCTAAAACTCTCTCCTCCGTGAATAAACCTGCTTCAATGTATATTATCATCTGGATCATGCCCAGAATTAACATTCTCCTGGACAAACTGATCCTATAAACACCTATCTTCAGTTGTTTGGGTTATAATATCCAAATGTTCTTCTGACTAAGTCTATGAATATTCCTCTATCACAGTTTTCAAATCTAAATATTTTAAGCAGTCTATGAAAAAGAAACTATATTTGTGGGACTCCTTCACGAGTAACTTTAAGCAATAAGGTGTACCATCGAACTCCTCCATATTTGCCCTTGTTCTGGTGTCACAGTAATATTCCCGAGTATATGACAGCAGGTTCTTTCCCTTGGATATTTTGTTTCCCCTTAGGACATTGTCTCCAAAATTGGGAGCAACGGGTTCAGACTGAAGAGTGATGAGAATTGCTTACAGTTTATCCCAATCTCAGTTTTCTTCAGGTTTGAATTAAATCCCTGGAGGGCAGGTGTGTTTACCTCACCAACAGGAATAACCTCAGAGATATGAAAAGTATTTCTTGAGAGAAAATAACACTGCCATGCTGAAAAGGGTGACATATAGTTAAATAGGGTCTTTTTCGCTCATAGATGCTATAGGATCACAAATTTTTTGATTGTTATATAATTTCCATAACACTGTTGGGTACTTCCTGATTATATAGATGTTTATTAAATATAAAAAAAACACTTGTTAAAAGATTTAGAAAGTTTGATTGTTCAATGTAATGCTGCAAAATGTAATTGTGAAGATTGCTTGCACTTTTGGACCTTTGTGTGTACATTAGAGCATATCCTTCCTCCAGGGCTCAGTCTCACTTGTGCAGTTAATGAACAAATACTGGTGTGATCCTGTGTTGTCTTTATTATACTAAAGACAAAAGTGATAATATTCCCTACAGGTTTTCGTAGATCTCCTTAATATAGTAATATTCAAGTGCTTCACAAACACTGATTTATTTATTATGTTTTCTCAGCAACTTCATAATATGAAGACATGTTTTTCAAATTTGACATATGGGGAATCTGGAAACAGAGGCATGACAGTCAGAAACATCTATTGTTTTTGGAGGTCAGTTTTGAATATCTAGATCTGATTTATGTCAGCATGCATTGCATCATGCAGCACTCTAGATTTAAATATAGCACAGCTCCTATAATTTCAATTGTAGCTGAAAATATTCAAACCAAAAATCACTGCCTTTAATTAAAAACACAGGAAATGAAGAACATGCAATTTATGATCACCTGTTAAATGTTTGAGTTGAATGAAAATTCTATTACATAGCCAGCACTCAATTCCCCAAAGCAACACTTATCTTCCTCTTTGATAAAAGCATTGCTTTCCTTTCCCCAAGTACTAGACATTTCCAACTTCTGTAGAAAATAGCACAGGACTGTATAAGTTTCTGTTTCACATAGCTCTGCACAGCTCTGCTTCATCTATAGTCTAATTCTGTTCTTGTGCATTAGTGGGAAGAGCTGTTCTATAATATAAAAATGTTATTGTGCATACAAAAATTGGTGTAATTAATCAAAACATTAGCACTTGGCAAAAGCAGTATGAAAAACTACCAACTAAATAGTTAACATTGCTAAAATTGTTGCAGGGTTATGATGGTCTCTTGTCTCCTAGCCTTTCTTATGGTGAAATTTGATGTCCAAAAATTGCTGGAAGCATTGCAACTGAGGTGTAACCAGTGCTGAGGAGAGTAGAGGGATTGCTTCATGTATTCTCAGGACTCTAGTCTTCATGCACGGAGGTGTGTTGGGTTTTTTTGCAGCTCTATGACCTTGTTGGTCATTCTTATTTCAAGACTTCAGTGACTCCCACACCTTGTAACATTGCTGTGTAACCACCAGGTTTGTATCCTGTGTTTGTGCCCACAAGTCATATCTTGTACTTGTCTCCCTGAATAGCACCCAATTTTTATCTCTCTATCTTCAATTTGTTAAGATTGATCAGAGCTCTAGTCTTGTCTTCAAACATATCTTGAAGATTGCACAAGGATTTAATTTTCTCTGGTTTTTCATCCATTTTATTAAATAAAATACTGAATTATTCCATATCTTGAGTTTAGGACAGATCTTTCAGGAGCTGTATTGGATATGTCTTTCATTTTGATAGACTGCCACTAATAACTACACTCTAAGAATGGGTTTTGAAACATTCTTCTTTAAAAATACATGAATGTTTTATCTTCAACTATGTTACTTGGTCATGCTGTTTATGAGAAGGACATCTGAGACACTGCCAAGAAATCATACAGCTGTCAAGATAAATGATACACGCTCTTTCTTTTCCATGCTCACAGGACCAGCTTCCATTTTGCAGAAGTAGTTTAGATGGATTTGCAAGTTTTTCTTATAAGATTGTATAGGCTTTTTCTCATCGCCATACTATTTTGTAGGTAATTATAAATAGTCTGGCTACTTTTTACAGTATTTTTCTGTAAGTAGAGCTCAATTGGTCTATACTGATGGGTTTTTATTTGATGCACATTATGTTTGCCTTTTCCAGCCTCACAGTGCATCACATATCCTATAGTGTGTCAAGAGGTCCAAAATTTTCCTAACCAGTTTTGTAACTAAACATATGAAAAGCTAAAAAGAACTTTCTAAACTAAAAGGGATTTTTACTGTGTCTTGCTTTTATTCAGCTGCATTCATAGCCTTTTCTTACTACTTTACTACCAAAATTAATGTTTTTATAGCTCCATAGTTATAAGCATTATTGGAGGTGAAGATATATGAAAAGATTAAAGAAAAAAAGAAGTGTTAAACACTTCAGTCTATTACAGACCAGATCATCTCTCTTATAGTTATTTAGAAATGTACTTTCAGAAAGATTTTTTCTAGTGTTAACAATCCTTTCAATTTCCATATCATTCTTCTCTCGATATTTCTGACTTAATTACTTAAACAATTCTGCACTTGTGATCACTAAACAGCACATATTTTAAACATTCTATGTAATGTTTTCTTCTTTTTAAATGTTAGCCTCTTCCTGTATTTTCTGTCTTTCCTCTGCAACCAAGCATTTAGTATTTGTGTCCCTTAAATCAAACTCCTGCCTTTTCTCTTTACTTTTTTTTCCTTTCCCTTCCTTTTCGCTGACTTGCATTATTATTTTTGAAATGTATCTTTTTAAAACCTGTATTTTGTTCTTTTGCCTTTATTTTCCTCATATTCTTTATGTCATTAATTCCCTTCATTTGATGATCTTTTTGTCATACAAATTCTTTCTTTAACATAGAAACATAGTTAACATAGTTGACCAGTTCTTCCCTCTTGAAATACCAGCTGACCCACCTTTAGTTATTTCTCTATCTTTTGTATCAAATACTTACCTGGAAAAAATGGAAAAAAATTACTTCTTTGGAAGAGAGCAAATGGAAAGAGGGAACTCCTCATAACTTCATTCTATTTCTGTACTTGCTCCCTTGGTCATTTGGGGTTTTAACTGTTTTAAATATTAACTATGCTAACTTTTTTATGGCAATAAAACTTGGGCAGAGAGTACACTTAAAAGGACTTTGGAATTCTTTTGATAGTGAACCTAAGGAGAAAATTGAGGCAAATCCAAACTAACTTAGCCTTGGTTAAGTTGGGTCTCATCATAACTTTTGTGTTTCTCCACAACATGACCTGAGAGAAATTATAAAAGCACTTTGATATATAAGGCAGCATTTCTTTTTTTCTTCCCTACAGGCAGAGGATATATTCAGTGTATTTTCTACAGAGATGGAAGAATATCTAGGTTAATAGAAAAGTATATGGAGATAAGGGGCTAATAGAAAAAATATATGGAGAGAAGATACATAAGTGTTTTACATAAGTACAAAGTTAGCACCAAGTAGACAGATGACTAAAAGGGAACTATTTTATCTTAGTAGCTGACTCTTTTCTGGGACATGACTGATTTTAAGAACAAGCAGAGATTTGGCTTCATTAAAAAGACAGAAGTCTTTCCTGCCACTTTCTTTAGGTGTGGTTTCTAAAAGACAGTAAGAAATGGAGTGATATCCATTCTGATTGATTTATCAAGAGGCATTTGGAACTTTGCAGAATAAAGGCAATAATGAGTAAACTACAATTAGGTTTTACCTAATCAGTCATCCTTTGTGCTCTTATGCAAATATTTGGCTTTTGTCAGACTAGAAATTCTTTGAAGGGAAGAATGCGATTTCCACTTGTGCCACTATTGATCAATTAGACTGCAGAGCATAGAAAATCCCCATGAATTACTCTCAGGAGCAGAAATGCTCTGGGAAGTAAGGCAGCCCCAGTGGGAATGGGCTAGAAGTGGCGGTTCTGTCCTCCCCAGTCTCTGACCCAGAACTCACACACCGCACCCAGCAGAATTAGAAAAGCAGGGAGGTAAAGGCCCAGCTCCTGTCTACAAATTTATTTCTGAAAACGTTGATGGAGGTGACTTTAAAAGGGAGGCATTTGCTGAAGAAGCAATGACTTTTGCAAGCCTGTGTAGTTTGCAGCACATGGTTTGGAAAGCCATAAAAGAAATAGAACTACTCTAATGGAAAATGATAAAGAAATGGATTTCAGTCAGGCTTGCACTTCAGAAAGAAAAAATTCTGGCTACATCCCAGAAATCATGTTAGATGGATTTCAAGGCAAAGAAATGTAAGGGGAAAAGGTATATTTATAGAAGGTAATGTGTACTCTGACCTCTAAAAAGAACTTGCATTTTATAATGTAACAACTCACCAGTTCATCTCTGTGTAGTTACATTTTCTCTTATGCTCCTCCCAACTCTTTACCCTAAGAAGTAATTAGTTATTCATATCTTGCACTCTTTAAGTATATGAAAATCAGGGATTTATTTCTAAATTGTACTGTTTGTATCATTACTAATGGAGCTACAGCTTTAAGTAAGGAATGTTTACTCAGGCACATCAAGTATTCACTATGAAAGCAATTAAAGGGTTTGATGTTCACAGTCAAATATTAATATTAATGTGTGAGAAACTGCATCCAAATCATTTAGAGGTGGTTAGGAAGACCTCTGGGAGTGAGACAGCCATAGAAAGCAGTGAAATGATTACGGCTGTATGGGAAAATAATGGAAACAGCTACTCTCTAAGCATCCTCAATAGGGAAGGAGGATCCTCGAAACCTAAATGAATGTGACTATAAGTGGCAGCATTTAAGTTTGATTTGCCTGCTATAAAACATTTTACATTAGTAAGTGTCTAGAGCCTTTGCACTCAAATGTATTTTTATCACTTGTCTCCAAATCCCTTTATGGATAGTACAATTAACAGCACACATGAAACAAAATTGCATGACAATAATTTGCAGACCATTATGATCTCAGAACTGGAACTGTAATTTTCATCTTCTGTTCCTGACACTGCCTACTGCCAGACCTAGGGTTAGCCATTTAACTATTGGCTTGATTTTTCCAGCTATAAAATTGATGGGAAAGTTCTAATGCGTCTCAGGGTATATTTGGAAGGTTAATCAATAGCATTTGTAACATCCTCAGAATAGTGCATCAATAAGATATAAACTTAATTTGCTGAAAATGTGTTTGGATTGACTACCAATCTACAGATACTCTATTTACTATGAAGTCTAAAAGGATAAAAAATGAACAAAATTTAATAAATAAAATTTGAATAAAAAAATATGATCCCTGAAGGAGGACTAGAAACCGGCTTTTTTACAAGTCTCTGTGACAGTCCTTGCTTTTCCACTGCTTCAGGAGAGTTGCTTTCAGATTACAGTTTCTTCTTCTACAGATTCTTTTTAGATGACTCCACAGGAGTTGCTTTAGGCTTGAGAATAGGATAAATCTTTTCAGTGTATCTTTTTTTGCTTTTGGTTGCCTTACAGGAACTGATTTGGCATTTTGACATTCAGCATGAATTTTATGCCTCTCTCTCTCTCCTGTATGCATGTTGTCATG
The DNA here is from genome assembly GCA_034509185.1 of Euphonia xanthogaster. Lineage (NCBI taxonomy): Eukaryota > Metazoa > Chordata > Aves > Passeriformes > Fringillidae > Euphonia > Euphonia xanthogaster. The sequence goes on along the minus strand of JAYDZK010000169.1, from coordinate 100,553,741 downwards.
GCTGTGTATGCAAAAAAGCACAAATGCATTGCTGAGGGATGTCTGTAAGTCAGTGGTTGAGGGGGAACAGTGTAATGAAGAGAAACATGACATTCCCATAGCAACAGTGGCCAAGCTCTTTATGCTGATATTGAGTAGAAAATTGCCAGTGATCTAAAGGACAGCAGAAATAAGCTGTGTAAGATTCTAAAAGAATTTCTTACTTTGCCAGAAACAAGTCAATTTAAGGTCAGTGTCAGACCCCAGTGGCTGAATAACGTTATTATGGAGCTAAAGGAAGACATTTGTGATTCTCATCACCTGAGGAGTGTATATTGTCCAAATAAAAAACCTCAATTCATGCAACTATTTCAGAATATTTCTTGTCTTTTATCACTCCAATTTTTTTTCTTTTTTTTAACAAAATGGATGTTTTTCTGAACAGTCTTAATATCAAGCCTGAAATGTTCTTTTTTTTGCTGTCTTAAAGATACATTAAAGACAATGTAATTTGGTAGTGTTTCCCAAAATCTGAATGTATTCCCCACTGGGTTTTACATCTTGCATAGCATCCATCTATTAAATTTTACAGCTAGACATGTTCTTTTATAAGACCAGTATTTTTTGGGTATAGAAACAAATTTCTAGATGCCTAAAGCAAAATAATTTTCCCGATTGCCTTTTGAGAAGATTTCTGTAAAACCCAAGATGTTTCATTGGCATCTATATTTCTATTTCTGATTAAAATTACAAATAGAGAAATAATATAACTGAAAAATCTGCAAGTGGCAGAAAGATTTGGTTTTAGTTTTTCTGTCAAAATCCTAGCTGGTTATAATTTTTCAAACCAGTCATTTCATGCAGTGCACCGGTCTTAATTACACCATGTTGTATCACAACAGCTATTTAGAATTTTCTGCATGAAATTACCCTCCAACAATCAAAATAAATTTATCTCCAGGTAGAAGCATCCCCACAAACAATTTTTTAAAAATCATATTGGAAAGAGGATCTAATGTTTAGTAACTCATAAAAATCTCAGCCATTTGATAATGATGTCCAGCCATTTATTTTCACAACCCATTGCTAGCTTTTCCTTTTAGCTAGGCTTTATTTTAAAAATTATATTCAAGGTACAGCATTTTGTTACTTAAAAAGTTAAGGCTACTACTTGGAGTGCTTCAGGGAGCATCACTTCATTACGAAATACTAGATTAGGGGGATATATCTATCAGTCCAGGTTGTTCAGCATCACCCACAGGTTGCTGCTGTAGTGGTAATGCATTAGATGTTGGTCCCAACTATACCATTGCTGGTATAAAAACAAAAAAGAAAAAGATTTTCCTTCTTTAGTGTTGGTAGTTTCTGACAAAAAAAATGCCAAAACAAGCATAAATTGGGAAACTGATATGAAGCCCTTTAGGCCTAATGCATGTATTTTTTCTTCAATTATAGTGAGTCCCAGCTCTTTAATAATTCCCATCACAATCCAAACATGGCATGTCAGGTCCTGTACTGCAGTCATAAGGAATTCTTCATATGAATGTAAAATTTATGGAGATATGCGTGAGAGGCTTCTGTACAATTTATTAAAATAATTTCATCTGGTTGTAGATATAGAATCATAGAGTCATAGAATAGGCTGAGTTGGAGGGGACAGATTAGTCTCATGAAGACCAACTTCTGGCTCTGTGCACGACGTCCAAGAATCCCACCACTGTCCAAACATTGCTTAAACACTGTCAGGCCTGCTTCCCTGAGGAGCCTGCTCGAGGGCCCAGTCACCCTCTGGGGGAAGAACCTTTTCCTGATATTCAGCCTAACCCCACTCCTCCCACCCCAGCTCAGCTTCAGGCAGTTCCCTCAGGTGCTGTCACTGTCACCACAGAGCAGAGATCAGTGCCTGCCCCTCCTCATCCCTTCCCAAGGAAGCTGTAACTGCAGTGAGGTCTGCCCTCAAGTTTATAAAAAATAATTATTCAGATATGTAATATGCTACCAAACATTTTATTGTTCACACTACTAGCAGAAAACTATAATCTCTTGTGCTCTCCATTAACTTGGGAGAGCAACTCAAAACAGTTGCAAACAGTAGGTTTGCAGTAGGAAATGCAAACCTACTTTTAGCTGCCACTTCAACACGTGTTGTGACAGTGTTGGTGCAGTTTCAATCAGTGCTATATTTATTAGTTTCTCTAAATGATTGAATTGGAAAGTGATAAGGCATATGAGTGTATATTTATTATTATGATAACTTTGTGAAATGTGATAGGATTGATTGAAGGATTAATTCCAAAGTACTCTAGCGCCTGAGTTTGTGGATTGCATGCGAAGTGGGTAAAAAATCTTCCTCCATTTATAATGCAATGCTCTTATGGTCAAGTGGGTCACATTACAGGTAGAAGATAGAAATTAGGTATTTTAATCTCAAAATGGTTTGAAACACTGACCCTCCAGTTAAAATTGTATAGGTGAATTACCTATAGATTAACTCCATAGTCTTCATTGCTTCATAAGTGTAAAAAAAAACATGTGACCTGATGACTTTCTCCAATAACTCAGGAAAATGATAAAATTCTGTACAGTGGGTCACTGGAACAAAACATTTAAAACAGTTGGTAGGAACAACGAAGAAACTTTCACACTTATTTCATTCTGGGTTTTGGCTGAACAAGAGTATGGTCACATGATTTGTAAGTAAATATAAAATGCTCAAAAATGGAAATATCTGACATTTGAAGAAAAAAAAAAAAAGGCAAGAAGTCTGGAGCAACACTAGTCACAATACATTACTTTTGTTCCGAAGGCTCTGTCATTTGTTCTGTTATCTGTTCAGTGTTCATTTTGCAATAAAATATGTTTTCCATGCAGCTATAGGTAAAATTATGAACAATCTTTTCAATGTTACAAAAACTATTCTTGTCTGGAAAGGAGATTACTTATTAGTGGAATATTTTTCCCAGTCTTTGCAGTTTTTGTGGCTTGTAGTTTCAGTGTTCTATAGCATAAATGTTTTCCTCTCCTTATTGTTTTGGACCTGTTGCTTTACGCTGAAGAATTAATAACTCTATTTTGGAGCTCTCTGTCGTCAGGATAAGAAAAGGAAAACACTGAACTTTGATCTTTTCTTTCCCCAATGCAATTTCCTGTCTTACCTTCAGTACTGTTTTAATTTACATTACACTTTTTATTTTACAGCAGGGCAAGCACAAATAAAATACATTCCTAGTTTCCTATTACCTTCCTGCACATGCTAGTGGAAGAGCAAAATACTGCCTTTATGCAAAAATGAAATCCTAAGCTTATCTCTTTTCAGTATTAATAGCAAACTTGCTGAGCAGTATATTAAAATTATGTACAAGAAAAACTGCTTTCTTGGCTGTTCATATTGAGTCAGTTTCATTCATTATGATTCTATATCTGAAGGTACAGACTGCAAAATGTGGAGTTTCAAACTGAAATAACATATTAATATTTAGAGAAAATATATGCTTTTAGATATTTGGGAGTAAGGTTTTATGGCATTTATTGTTCACTGAATTCAACAGTAATGTTGCCCATGGCTAATAGGAACAGAATGTCATGGTCATGTCAGTCTCTGACCCATCTCCTGATTTGTCCTGATATACCTTAAAGGAGATTCTTCCCTAAGAGCTGGTTTCTGTTCCTATAAAATGAACTTGTAAAAGGTTGCTTAGATGCTTTTGCTGCAATATGGCGAGACATAGAACTGTCTGAGTTGACTGTACTTCACTCTGTCTTCTTCAATGTTTTAGAGCTCCTTCACCAAGAATTGTGCCCTATACATGCAGTTTTGGCTACACATTTGGCCAGGCCCATGATTCAGGTTTCAGATTTTAAGTTCTGTAGGTTCCAAAACTTGCTACATTCCTAAGACTAGTTCCCATATAAGCCTTAAGCATTATGATATTTAGCACTACAATGCTGTAATATAGGCCCTCAGTGCTGGGAGTGGATGCCTTTGACACCCACCTCCTGTAGAATTTTTATTTATTTGTTGGAATTTTAAATGCTTGCATGCCTCAGTCAGGAAAAAAACACATCTTTCAAATCCTATGCAATCTGACTTATTCAGCTGTATTTGCATTTGTTCACACAGATACAGGACTACAGACCAACCAGCTAGACCAGTCCCTATCCAGTCAGAAAAAATTGTCTCTGGAGAAAATGCTTATACCCCGAATATTCTTAATAAAATTCATTGTTTCTATGATGATAAACAGCAGGGGAGATTTTTGGTACCTGCAGATTCAGAGCTGGTGCCTATCCTCTGAGGTTAGATCACCTGGACTTTGTATTTTGGCATTGTTCTTATCTACATTTTGTCTAAGACATCATCATCAAGTAGAAAGATAATGTTGGCAGTGCCTTCTAGAGTTCAGGTATCATAGGTATTAGATAAAGGCTGCATACCTAAAATTTACAGTGGTTTTAATTTGCTTTTTTCGCACCTGCATCCTCTGCTGCTGCTAGCTGCTTAAAAACCCAGCATCAGCATACAAAGCATGGGTCACCGTCTTCCTTTAAATCTGTAAAGTGGGAGGTGTGAATCTTTCAGCTGAAATGATTCAAATTGAAGAGGATTATGAAGTTATTTTGTTTCTGGAGTGAGGATTTTAAGATTTGGAGAAAGATGACTTTGGAATATTATATTAAAACCAGGAAAGTGTACCATCATTGGAAGTGTCTCTGATCAACAATTTTTATGTTAAACTTAGTAATGATAAAGCCAGATATCTCAGCTAGATACTTCACAAATATGAGCTGAATTATCTTCTAGGAAAGTAACTCCACAATCACTATAAGGGGAGCTTAGTGTGATTGGCTTCAAATCTGGCAACTATATTCTTAGTGTCTAAACTTTGATGGTTTTTCTTTTTTGCTTTCTACTTTAAGATATGATGCATCACATGACTGAACCTGGCCAGATACAGGTACAGGTCAGGTACACCTAATAGCAACTTTAGGCCAGCTTCTGGTTTGTACTGACAAGCCTCAGCTCTGCAAGGTTTGTCAAACATGCTGTCTGCAAAGCTGGCAGTCCTCCAATCTGTCCCTCTGTTTGTGATAAAGATTAAGGTATGCCTGGAGACCTCTGATAACTGTATGCAAGTAAAAAGCATATTATCAGGTCTGACAGAAGAGCAAAAAAAGGTAGAACTACAAAGAGAAAATGGAACCCCCTCAAGCATGAACTGAAAAGTTGAGGCTGATAGGAAGGAAACCTCAGAGATTTGTAAATGATAGCAAAAGTGTCTGAAATCATACAGTCCCCATAAGCTTAGTGCTTCTCAGTCTGTAATCAGAACAAGCCTCAGGCTTATAGGTTTGGACAGACATTTGTTGCAGGACTGTCTTTAATTGCCTGCACCTGATTCAATACTTTCTTCAGTTATCATTGTGCATCATTTATCACTGCTCCACTGCCTCAAAAAAATCACCAACAGCAACAGAGAGATGAGTAGCTTGAAAGTGAAAATTTTCTGCATTTAAAGAAGATTTTTCTGCTTTTTATTTGCACTCCATCTGTAACAATTGCCCTCATTACGAGCAAGAGTGTTGTTGCAGACAATTATACTTTAAACAAAGCTGAAGGGGATGAAATTGAATATGAGCGTTCAAGAACCAAGTATTCCACTTCGTGTCCTTGTTTTACTAAGGATAGCTGGATCAACACCTCCACAGGTTGCATTCTCAGGTGCCCTCTAGAGAGATTATCTTATTTTGCGTACATGTACATATATCTCAGCACTATAAGGTGTTTTTCCCTGGTACCCTTCTAGGTTTGACTTTAACAATAGATAAATAAGTATGAACTGTACAACCCTAATAGTAATGATTTTTAATTCAGGAAAGTATCTAAAACTGTATCAGAAGTTAGTCTTATTTTTCTAAGTGCTGTGTAAAAACTGAGAGAGCAGTTTCAGTGAAGAAGTTTATAAATTAAATGATTTCATGAACATCTGGTATTCAGACCTTAAGGGAAGCAGAAATTAGTTGCAGGATCAAACAGGCAGAGACCCTGTTGGTAAACAGAACTTCAGTTCTAGGACATGTAAAAGCAATCCCAAATGAACTATTTTATCTTCTTTCAATTTAGTTTTCATTTGTCCACCGTGAACTCTGCAATCCAGGTAGATTTTTCTTCCTCTTATTTGCTGAGCTGACCACAGCTGTCAGGAAGGAAACTTTCTCAACTACAGATCAATCCTAATTAGACTCTGGGAAAAAATTCACTGGAGAACATGTAGCATGCAAGGTAGTCCAGCTACCTGTCATAATTTTAAAACTTCACAAACTCCTAACTCAGTAACTTTTATTGATAATGTCTGCAACCCCACATATCAAATAAAACATCGTTGGCCAACCAAGATTGGGTTTCACAGGTGATGTAAATGTAGATAACAAGTTGACTCATGGAATTGTGTAGGTTGGAAAAGACATCTGGTGCAACTATTAACATGACACTTCCAAATTTAGCCATATCCCAAAGTGCAACATCCACCACACATCTTTGAAATGTCTTCAGGGATGGTGACTCCGCCGCTTCCCCAGCCAGCCTGCCCTGATGCTTGCCAACCCTAGCTGTGAAGAATTTTTTCACAATACCCAGACTAAACCTCCCCTAGTGCAACTTGAAGCCTTTTCCTCTTGTAAAGTGAGAGAAGAGCCCAAACCCTACCAGGAGGCAACCTTTTTTCAGATAGTTGCAGAGAGCAATAAGTTCCTCCCTGAGCTTCTTTTTCTCCAGGCTAAACAACCCTCAGCTGCTCCTCATAAGACTTGTGCCTGGGTTGGGCTCCTCATAAGACTTGTGCCCATAATCAGCCAAACAGAGGCAAAAAGACCATTTTTTTTTTTTTTTGCATCCTGCAGTGAGGAACCTCCTTGGAGTAAGCTGGAATAAGTACTGGCGTGACAGTGACTTCACGTTGAAAACGCATTTCTTTACCCTCACCATAATCACCACTGAATGCAGAGAGCATCCATCTCATCTCCTTTTCTGGTTCCCCACCCCAATTGGAAGAACAGCTGTACTGAAGCTGTGTCCTCTGCCTAATAATTTACTTACTTGTGTGCAGACCTGTAATCTTCCCTGTACCAGCCACTTTTATTTGGCCAACTTTCACCATGTACAAAAAGTTTCTACAAGAAAGATTCATGTAACTTGCTAATGCACTGCAAGATTTTCCTGTTAATAACAGATGGCAAGGATTGTCATCTTACTGACATTAATATGTTCCCCATTCCCACTGAGCCACCCAATGAGTCCCTGTTAGCTGGTAGGAATCAGCCAGTTGGAGTAGAATCAACCTCCATTATTCCTTGAGGCAATTCCTCCTTGAACTTGTTTTTCTTTTCTGACTCACTATTATTTTTAGTGCTTGGGATTTATATATTTTTTAAACTCTTATTTTAAATCCTCAAGTCAATATCCATTACAACATTCTTTGTGTAATTTTTCTTTTATTATCTTGCATAGTTTTACCTTACATTCTGTCTTACAGCTAAGGCAACAGATTTCTATGTAAAATCGAGTCAATACGACACTGCTGTGACTCACAAAACTGAATTTTTAGTCACAGAGATGTGAACCTCAGGGCTGTGGTTTAGCTGCCTATTCAGAGTCTCTGTGCAGTAGTTTCTCTGGTATAGTCTTGCCATTTGAAGAGGGTGTTGTGCAGAGGAATATTTTTAAAATATGCAGGTTACTACCAGAATTGCAGTTTGTGTGTGGAGAAGCATTTTGAGAGAAAGCAGCATTGCAAAATGCCCTTGTATCCCTGATGTTAGGAACATGTTACTGTACTTGTAGGTGGCTGATCATAAGTGGCATGGGGCCCAAAATACAGAGACGCATGTAAGGCTCTTGAGGGACTACTCACAGGTGGCAAATCTGCCTTGAGATTTCCTTGATTTCCCCAAACCCCTTTCCCCTTTGCTTGTTTGTTTTAAGCAGGCAGCTGGCTCATATTCCTAGGTCTGCTGAAGCTGCCATTACAGCTCTCTGGTCAGGTTTGCCCTAGAACTTACAATTCCTCAACTGCCGAAACAGACAAAGAATGTTGGAGCCTCCAATTCATCTTGTACTTTTCATTGCCTTTCATAGTCATGACTACAGGATGGAAAGGGACACCCTGCTGGGAAACACTCTGCTGTCAGAGTAATTTACATTTTGCATCCCTTTGTCTTGGCACTGGCTGTTCAAAAATCTGGTAATAGCACATGTTCTCTCCAGGAGCTTTGTAGGAGCACCTGAACAGATGTCCCTGAAGAAGAAGATGATGTCGAAGACACTGTGAGCTCTTGCACTTCTTTAGTTAAGTTATCAGGATAGAAATACCATGGGGATTTTCTGGGATATAATCAGCCAAACAGAGGCAAAAAGACCTTTTTTTTTTTTTTTTGCATACATGGAGTCCCAGAGCCCAGCTTACGCTTGCATATACTGAGAACTGATGGCTTTGGAGCCGTTTTAAATACCTATTCCCGAGTGAGTATTCTGGCCTCTCCCAGTCCTGCAGTGGAACTATTCCCTGCCGTGTGAAGTGGAAGCAAAGGTCTAGAAACTGTACCTGCACAATTGCAGGTGTCTCCTCTTCAGCCTTCCTCACAGATTTTACTTGCCGTAAGAAGAAGTCTTGAAATTGCGGGTTCTAATGTAGTTGAAGAAAGTTGCAGAATGACCAGAGCTGTCTAGACTTTTCCAAGAGATAGAGCTTAATTTTTCCTCTCCTGTTTGCCTTTTGTGTGGCTGCTAGATGACTAAACAGTGCCAGATTAATGGAGATAGTATTCCCCAGAGTAAGCAGATGGGCAGTGTATTCTTTACACACACCTGGTGTGAAAGGAGAGAATTACTCCCATAAGAGATATAATTGTAGCATTTATTTTTGTCTACTATATGTGTGTGTTGCATGACTTCTGTCCCAATTTTTTCTCTAAAAATAAATCTGGTCTCTTATAATCTCTGTTCTTGCAAACAGAACTTGAAAAGTGAGAATAATTTCTATATGTCACAAAATTTCTAGCTCTCAGGAGGCTTCACCCTGTTAGATTCAGAAGATGCTGACTTGGATCTGTTTATAAAATATTTTACTTAAAATAATATCATTTGTACTGATTGCAAAAATGTGGGGTTTATTTTTAATTATTTTTAATAATAATTTATTTTTTAAATACCTGAGCAAAACTGATTCATTAATATTATGAGCAGAAAAAACTTTCCCATCCTCTTTTAAGATTGTCCAAAAAATGAGCCTAAATATATTGGTGTCACTAAATGAGTCTTAATCTTGAGATGACAATGAGTTGGATTTTTTAAATTTATTCAGAAGTCAGCAACTCACCACCTTTATATGGAATCAGAGTTGTAAAGAATGTCTAAAAAACAAGCTCTGCCTTTCTGTTTAGAACAGGCTGTCTATTGATTTTATTTTATTTTTATTTAATTGGTTTGATCTTTTCTTAGAGAGTCTGAGTATTCCTCAACCCTGTTGAGTATCAACTCTCCAGGAATACAACAAAGAAAAGAGGAATATCTGTATGGATAAATTTGCAAAGCTGCCATCACTTCACTCTAATTAAGCTAATTGAGCGCTAGAAGAGGGTCAGTAGTGAGGAATAAAATATTTTGAAATCTGTGGCTTTCACATTATGTGATACATAGATATAATGTGCTGAGAGTCACAGATGTGTTCTAACCCTTCCTGGGAGTTTGTTGCACTCCCCCCCCCCATACACACACACACACCTTTTTTGTTGTGTGTAATGGTGCAATTCCACATTACTGTTCTGTCCTCTTTAGGATGGTGGCATGCATACCACAGTTTGACAGAAGTTGCTCCTCATCTCCAGGTCAAAAAGTTCCTCTCCTTATGGCAGAGCTTTACTTCTCTCTCTCTTACATTAATACTGGGAACATTGTAGTTTTATTGGTTCTTCTGTTTTCTAGTGTTCATTTTTTATGTAGGCTATTCCATATGAAGTCCAAAGATAAGGCTAGAAACTGTTTGAGTTTCACAGTTCCATCAAATTTCAACAGCTCATAGCCATTTAACTTATTTATAACTGTCTAGTGGACTCTTTTATGTAGCTTTTCTTTCAGGCTTCCACAGTTCCCAGGACAAATACTGCTGTTTATTGAAATGACCAGCAGAAGCACAGAGCAGCTTTAAAGATATTAATTTATTTATTACTTTTTTTTTTCCTATGAACTGGGTGTTCTTTCCAAATTGTTATTCGTGTAAAAACCTCGATACAGTTCCTGAGAGAACTTTTTGAAGGTCCGCTGAGAAAATATGAAGAATTAATAAGAAAGTTTTACTTTTTGGTCATTTTTAGCAAATCAGCCTTTAGAAAAGGAGAGGCTGTGATCATATGCTCACGAATACAAGTATCATTTTGAAGGAACTTTCCTTTGTGAAGAGATATTCTTCAGGAGCCACCAAAGGCAGTTTTTACTGGTATGTCCATGACAATTCTTTCTTGTATTGCACTGCACGATAATCCATGAAAGATAGCTGCCAGGAAACATGGTCATTTGTCTTGGTTGAGATTGGGGAAGGTCATTGACTTATGAATCAGTTTAAAGTTTTAGGTATGGTTAGGACCAAACTAGGAAAACAGTTTGACTCATGGAATGAAATCTCACTGAGAAAGTCCACAGAAATAGCTCTATGATTATCAGAGATACAAGGGGACACAGCAATATAACTTGTTGAAATCTTCGCTATCTGTGCAATGTTACATGAAAAAGACAAAGAGGAATCTTAATGTTTGTATGCACAAACTGAAAATATAAAAACAGCCCTCTGGCATCACTTAGGTTTAGTGAGATAATGTCCGGACTGGAATGTTGGTGTAGAGTCTGATCAGCAAAGATATCAAGGAGAAAATATTTTATATAGAGCACTCCAGAAATATGAGAGGGGAAGCACAGTGAGATTTGCTTGGAAGGAAACAGGGACGTTGTAGAAGAAGTCTATCCTAGAACCTTACCCTAGCAGGTAGATAATGTTTTTCTTTGACCATAGGATAAATATTTCGGTAACAAAACATTCATTCCTTGATTACTGTTTGGAGAAACATTAACCAGATCACTTAAAAAAAAAAAAAAAGAGACACTTCCAACATTTCTGTAAAGTGCAGAAGTAATAAAGGAAATACAAAGGATTGGTAACACAAATCAGTTATTTTACATTTGATTCTAATTTGATTTTGACTGAGTCCCAAAGACTGATTGAAAGATTGAGATGGAGGGAAGATAATTTGTGCAAAAGTGATCACAAAATTTCATCATTCATGTTTCTAAAGACACAAAACAACAGAATAATGGCAATGGACTTTGAAAAGCACAACAAAACAAAAGAGACCTCAGACTCAGCTTCTGTGGGTCAGCCCTGACATGAGAGTGTTTTCATGAGACAAGGACAGTTGTCAGCTTGTAAAAGAGAGAATGTTAAAAAAAATATCTTCTGAATGGTCCCTTAAACATAAAGGTGCAAAGCCCTTGAACCACCACCTCAAGAAGGCTTTGTGCTGAATATTACTGAAACGGCTGATCAGAGGTTCTTTCGCAGTGCCTCTACCACTACCTGCTATGAGATGGATCTTTCCTCTGACCCAGCATGACAATTCTTCTGTTGTTCTCTGGATAGTGATTGACCTACCCCCAAGAAAGGGAAGAGTTATGTAGACCATAATCTGGCTGCCTATTCCAAGTACTTAATCTAGATATTGTAACATTTAAAAAGGGCACATGGCCAGCACAAAATGATTCAAATCAACTTTTTATTTTTTTTCCATTTTGTCACTGGTCCTTGAGTTCTATGATAATGCAAATGCCATTTGTTTTAGCTTCACCCTGAATTTACCATGCAATCCATTAGGTCAGAGTGAAATTACAGTAATAACTATCAAGTCCCTTTCTCTAATGGCAGGACTGGTTTAAGCTCATTTTACTCTTTCCATGATAAGAAAACAAACCTACTAAGAAACTTCCTAGAATAGTTTTTTTATCATTGTAATATTCGTTTTACTGTTAATTTTAGTGCTTCATTTTTTTTTACAAAATAATTTTCCTTTATTTTACTTACATCCAAATATTTCTATACTTTGTCTTTAATTCTTATGTAGTCAATATGAATAATTGAATCCTGCCCTCTTCATATTAGTACAATTACTTGCATAAAACTATTTTGTCTTCTCTTGATATGTTTCTCTCATATAAACCACTCTGATTCTCTCTCTTCCTTTTTTAAACCTCTCCCCCTTACTTTAGCTCCTTATATTTTCTATGACATTTATTACCATGCAACTATGCTCTGAATTGTGCGTTTGTACCACTTTGTGTGAACTGCAGAGGAGAAAAGGATTGCTTAAATCCATCCTAACACCTCAAGATCATAAACATAGCTTTGATTATTTTAGCAATTCTCATGAGATTAGTTTTGGAGGTTTTTTTAGAAACTATTTCAAAAATGAATGCTACTTCCTTTCTCACAACAGGGTGGCTCTGTTGGCCTCCTGCTCCATGGTTCAGTCTTGTAAATTCCTTTTTCAAGATGTATAGTTCAGCAGGTGAGTGCATCTTGATTGGCTGGTGAAAGTTTAAAAGCCTTATTTCTGAGAATAAAAAATTGCAGAGGAACCAGAGGTACAAAATTATCCCCTGAGGACAAAATCCAGCCATGGCCTATTGTACCGAAAACATTCGATTTCGTAGGTGTTGTATGTGATAGAAAATTACAGTGGCCATTGCTATGGGAAGGGAATCTTCAGAATTCAATATCAAATCACAAGATAGTTTTTAAAATGAACTGTTGGAACAATCTCATTTTTGTAGCAAGGTTTTTCTGACTGTGGTTCTCACATAATATCTGGTTTGAGAAAACATCGATATTCCTTGAGTAAAGAAAAAACACTACCAGTTCTTTAGCACATTTCATGAACCTTGAAAACTATCAACTTTTAATATGGACATGGAAGAAAACAGTACGTTAGTTTATAAACATTCATACTCAGAAGAAAATAAAATTCACAGAGTACTGGAAAAAGTGTGAGGAGCTAACACCTGTGGACTCAGTATGTAATCATCAGACTCCCTTTATTAGCAGTGAGGGCTGCTAGGAAAGATACTGTTACTAGATTTTGTGCATCAGCACTTCAAAGCATAATGTTAATTGTTTGATGTGTGTTATGATGTCGTGATGAACACCTCAACCAGTTCTGGTATCATATTTTTATCAAAGATTTATTTCACCCTCTATATGGCTCAGGCTTTAAGCAGGAGTCAAGGCAGCTGATAATTTGAGGTCTCCTCAGCCCATATGGTGGCAGCCCTTCCACCAGTAGTGATGCAGAAGGTTTTGTGGCAGGCACAAGGAAGTAAGCTTCTCCATGAGACATAAATAAGGCTGGGTTTCTTAACAGTGGGTAGGCAAAGGGCAAATGATGTTTATTTGAACATGTCAGTAATATCATGTCAGTAGGGAAAAGAACAAACCAGATGGTGCTCAAGTGGGGGAGAGTCATGACCACCAGCTTGCTCTGCAAGCAGCCAGAGTGGGAATCCCTGAGTGAGCAGCCATGTCTGCCCATTACCCGA
>JAYDZK010000169.1:100511736-100524364 GCA_034509185.1 Euphonia xanthogaster | reverse complement strand
AATGGCTATTTTGAGGGAAGGGTTTTCTCCCACTTTGGAAAAAAAAAAAAAAAAAAAAAGGAAAAAAAAAGAAAAAAAAAGAGAAAAGTCAGTATGACTTAAAATACAATTTTAACCTTGTTAAATATTTGGAAAGATTTTTTTAATTAACAGTTATAGTAGGAATGCCGATTCTGTGACAGTATTTAAATAAAAATAGGAAAAGATCTGTCACCATGAGACAGGAAAAAAAAAAACAGTGAAGGAAGGATGGCAAAATCAAAACAAGCTGACATCTTTGAGTAACTCCTCCATGTGGACTAGTGACAGGGCAATGAATCAACACATCATTGTCATCTTGGTGGCAGAAGACCTCCCAAAATGAGCAATTGAGAAAAGCAAACAATACTGACAGAGTTGATGACAATGGAATTCATAGCTTTTGGGCTGAAAGCAACTTAGCTTAAGGATTGTCAAAGGCTTAAGGGGCAAATGGACACAGAAATAAACTATAAAGCTTGACTGCATCCCACATATCTTTTTAATAGAGATGTGTTAATTATATCTTGATAACAGAGACGTTGTTTTCTCTTTCCTTTTTTCTTTTGTCTTTCTTTTCTCTTTCTTTCTTTTCCCTTTTCCACAGTTTCAACAGTTTCAGCCTAAGACTGGAAGTCAGTGCACCCTCCAGTCCACCCCTCAGGCCTCTACTTATCAGTGGCAGGAAGGAAAAATTTATTTAATTTGCTTACTGTAATGGAAGCAACAGACAGCAACACTTACTGATAAAGAATGAAGACAAGAAAACAGGTTTAGTTCTGAGATCTGATATCTTTCAGCTCCCCAGGCCTGGCATGAATTCTAAGAGCCATGGCAAGTAATGAGATACCAGAACTTAAAACTACATTATCCTGATTTATCAGATATTTTCCTCTCAGCATTTTGCTCTGCTTAAGGACCCCTGAAGCAGAGATTATTCCCGTTTACACCAACAAAAAGCTTAGGGTCACAGTTTTGAAGCTCTGCATATCAGTTCCTAACGCAGTATCAGACTTAGAATTTTATTAGCTCCTCACACTTACAGCATATTGGGTTTTTTTTCCTGCTACACTGTGAGTAGAAAAAAATGCTTCTGAACCAAGCCATAAGCAATGGCTTTTGAGTGAAAGGCTGTATCATGAACCTTGCAAAAATCCTATAGAAACTCTTCCTGCTGTATGCAACCTGCAAGTGCCCAGATGTCCAGTTAAAACCCTCCCCAAATGCCAGTAGATTGAGCCTGAGGCTGGAAAAGCACATGCTTTTTATAAATTTACATTAGCAGTGACTTCATCATGGAAAAACCTGGAAGGGGACTTTTAACTACGAGTGAAATGACAGCTGCATGCATATAAATAGTTAGAAACCTGGAGGAAAAGAAAAATGCAAATTAACCATTGCTTTTGATTGGTGCAAATCTACTGAAGGCCAGCTACACTGGCTTCTTCATGTGTGAAATAAATTTGTTTCCAAGTATTTAATACCCTGATTGATGCAATGACTTGATTGAACTCTAGTAAAAAGAAAACAAAGTCTGCCAAAGAAGATGTTAAGAATTCACACTTCACCAATTCAAAAAGGAATCCTAATGGAAATTTGGGGATGTTGCAAAGAACTGTTGCCTGATTAAAAAACTTGCTAGACAGATAATGTTCTCAAGGACAATTTAGAGCATGATAAAAGTTGATAGGATATTCAGAGCAAATTGAATCATCTGTAAAGAAATACTGATAAGATTATTATTTTCGTTTTACTTTTCATTGTAGGTGTTAAATTCTATGAATGAATGATGTCTGGCCCTCATTTATATGAAGCATTTTTATGAGTTAAATGAAATACCAAATTAACTACTTTTGGAAGTATTTAATGCCTTACAACATAAATAAACAACTTGAAAAGAACAGAAATAAAACCACTTGAATGACTGTAAAAGTCACATGGCTCATTATTAATAATTTCTAAGGAACTAGCCTAAAAATGATCTATGACAAAATTTTTCATGTTTATTTACATATCTCTTCTGTTCTATGTTTTGTTGCCAACATTGGATTGCATCTGTGTGTGCAATTACATTTGTTCATGCAGCTGGCAGATGGTATGCAACAAGAAACTCATCACAATACCAAATGGATGGGAAGAAAACTGATTCTGTGAATTATTATGTATTTATTATGTATTGCATCTTCCTGCCTTTCATTTCCAACTCGATTATGAGGCTGCTTCTGTGTATAACATTACTGGCACAGATGAAGAATCTGTGTTTTGTCTTTGAGGGCTTCCTGACCACATTTTTGAAGAAACATTTTCTTTGTGGTGAATTTACAGTTTTCTAGGCCAAACTGAAGCTAGTTTACATCACAATTTCATCACTGTCGGGAGGTTTTGCAGACTGAGGTTCCTTCAACTGGTACAACAGAGATGATCTGGGGTCTTTCATTCTATATATCACTTTTAAATAAAAGGTCTTTTTCAACCACTACACTTCATCTTTTAATTATAAAGATATTATATTAGGTGCAGACTAAGTAGAAGCAGACTAGGGGAGATATTATTTCCTAAAAAAGTACTCCAGTTACTCCCCTAGAAGTGGTGGTACATATAAAAAATATTCATTATTGTTTGTCCTTTGCTATGAGGTATAATTTATCCCTCCCATGAGGTACCAAGAGGCAAAAGGAACTGAATCAACCAGAATATACATATTTGTCAACAAATGGGGAACTGCCTTGGGCAAGAGCATGAAGGAATAAGCAGCACAAGCCAAAATGGGAGCTAGAAGTGTTCAGTAATTTTAGAATTAGAAATAATAAGCAAAAAAAAAAGAAGGCATGATAACAGATGGATCTTTCTGGGAATGGAACCCTGTGAGATAAAAACTAGAGTGAGCATGTAAGAAGAGACACATCAGCTTCTAGTTCTGTTGCAGGGCATACACAGGACTTTGCAGCATAAACTTCATGAACTTGTCCTCCGTGACACTTGCTTATAGGAGTTCTAATTTTATTCTTACTCAGCTTATTTTCAGGCAGACATCTTCTGTGCATTTCTTTTCCTCCTTGACCACCCTTTTCTCAGGAATGTAGCTTGAAAGATTCAGTAAGTCAACATGTATCCATTTTTCTATATTCACTGTTGACTACAAGACACATTTCTCTCCCCAGGTAACCAGATGGATCCAAAAGTTACTATCATATGATGGTAAACTACAAGCACCTAACAAGTGAAACGTGAGTTCTTTGCTGCATGGGATGGGTATTTTGGCAACAGCCAATGAAGCTTTCTTAGCCTTAGTCTTCACTGCTTCCCTCTCCCAGGCCTCTGTGCTCTAAGACATGGCTCAAGGAGTTCTCATGGTTCTAGAAGTGTCATTAAGCCCTACTGATTTGTATAGGTTTAGAACTAAGCTACCATTAAAGCTGCCTAAAACTCTTCCCCTGTGTAGTTCCAGCAAAGGAGATTAAACTCTGTGTTGGTTCTGCAGTGAGTACCATGGCAATGCAAATTCACTTAAGCTGCTTTCCACAAACCATGTACTCCATGGGAACCATGAAATATCAATGTGACATATATTAGGAAAAAAAAATAGAAGTGTTTTTAAAACTTCTGAACTGGTAAAGATGTGTAAATCTCCCTCTTGCATTGTAAGATATTCACTTTTAATACTTTATTATTACCAAGGCTCATAGATTACAAGTGGAATTTTACACAGCCATACTTAAATTAGTCACAAACATGACTTTCATTAAAATTTTTTCTCCAATTAATTATTTATTGAAATAGTATGAAATTGTAAAAGCTTGAGACAAGGTCAATCTAATTTCTTAGTGATGTAGAAAATAGTCATTTCTCATAAGGTTTCCTGGGTTTGAGATCTCAGAGTTTGATCATTTAGCTAATTGTGCCATTACTTTACACTCAACGGTTCCTTGTCAAGGCCTGTCAGATGTTACACTTTTTGCATTGATATTCCTGTATAGCATTTAGCCCTAGTGAATCACTATCCAATTTTGGTATGGTGACAGAAAAAAATACATTTTTGCATGAACTAATTTGCATACTATGAGCTCACTTTTTCTTCTGTGTCAACATATATTGCAACAGGTTATTTACAGTATTAAGTGACACTGAAAGCACTCAACTGTGATCTTTCTTTGCATGCCTGCTAAGAGGAATTGAAAAACTATTTTATTCTTGTTATGCTCATAAAAGAGATTTTTGAGTTAAGAGATTATTAATATATTTACTACTGTTACAGCATTAAAATGTGAAATTTAGTTTGGGATATTATATTAAGACACTGGTGAAAATCTTTTCTGTAACAGCTGCCAGTGCACATTCTCAATTCTTTCATTAAATACGGGGGGATGAGAGGGGTGAAGAAACAATTTAGTTAAGTATTTGTAATTTAAGGAAAATCCCTTTTTTTTTTTTTTTGGTTGAGGGTGGGGGATTAGCTGTATTAATTCCTCACTTTCCTTTTAGCAGGAAAAGAGGGATTCTTTTGTCTGGTAGTTTTGATTTCATATTGACTCTCTTTTATTGGGATGAAGAGAGACTTGATCTTGTTCTGCTGTTGAATCTCCCTTTAAAAGAAATCGGGATGATTTTCAATAAAATGTTAGCAAGAATAGTATAAGAGGCAGAAAATAGAAATGTGTTTTTTTTATTTGAAACTTACTGATGGATATTACTGACACGGTATAAGGTCTTAACAGCCAGTCTAAAGCTGAAAAAACTTATTCCAGTGTCAATCTATTTAAATAATTGCTTTGTGTTTGCTTTTCTAGTCATACATTCCCATCAGTAATAAAAGAAAAGGAATTGACTTGGCAGTCTTAGCTAGGCTATTAGGCAGGAATAAAAGAAAAAGACTGGGAAAGAAGATGAAGCTCAGAGGAAAATGATGCACTGGTGATGGGAAAACAGCAGAGTACTGAGCATCATATCCTAAATAAAATTTAAGGTTTAGGCAAAGGTATTTTCCACTTTCTAAAAACATGCTGTGTAATAATACCTAGAAAAGTGAGCAGAGAACTATTTATTTTTAAAATAGTCTTTTAAGTAGTCTTTTAAAAATTAAACAATTAGTGTCCTTGCTATTCAGAGAACAAACTTCAAATCCCAAAAATCATAAAAAAAATTAAAAGGAGTTTAACCCTGGTTATGGGGCAGTTCACATATCTGATGCCTCAGTCCCATGGGCAGTGGTGCTGGCCCTCCTGAAGTGGCCTAAATGCCAGGAGTGAAGACAGAGAGGTCTCTGACATCAGACTTCTGCTGAGCTGTGAGGGAACCTGAAGCTCCTGGTTGCTTCCTAGTGAAGCAGGCAGCCAGCCAAATGGAGATAAACTTAGCAGCAATGCTCTCCCTTCAATGTCTTGGACACGCTGATTGAGAAAAGTGACTGAGATGAAGAAATGTGGCTAAGATCTGATGCATACGTTAGATGTGAGCACAACTAGAAGATGATTAAAATTAAACTACCTCTGGTTTTGATTTTGAAGGTAACAACAACCACAACAGCAGCATCAACAAAAAAGGGTAGATATTTAATTGTTAATTTCAACAGTGGTGATGTAGCTGCCTAATATAAGAATAAATCCTAAACCTGGAGCCTGAGATACTGCATCAGAAAAGCAGCAGTGTTGCATATCTCAGCTCCTAGCATCACCTTGTTCTTCAGGAGATTAACAAAAATGGGCATATCTAGGCTTTTATAACCAAACATATTTACTGTTTATTCTTATTATTTTTTTTCTTATTTTTAAAGCTTCTGGTAGGTGGGGAAACACACACTATTCCAGAATTTTAATTGTTCATTCTATCATAGAGGAATAATTACTGAAATAAATGACACTGAAATGACAGTAGAAAATCAGATATTCCTAAAAATATTCTCCAAGTAACTAACTGTTTAGCAATTATGATAAGCACTATCATGTGATGATGCACATGGGCATTGGATAACTGGGACAAAATATTTCTGAAGGAATGAAACTCTCTTTTTGGGAGAAAGGTTCAGCACAACCTGGGCATGAAAGATAATTGACAGACCTGCTTCTAAAAAGGCTGGGGAGGAAGGATGATGCTGATTATTCAGCGCTCTGAAATTTTAATCCTACATACCTCATGCAGTGGATGCTCCAGCTGATAAGATTCACCCATCTATCGTTAAAAATATTATCTTTAAAAGTTCATCTTTACATTTAGTGCATATAAATGAGAAGCCTATATATACTCGATTCCTGCTATAGTCAAGACAGAAATATGTTGCATCCAAAAGGCAGTTCATACTTTTGGTAAGATAACAGCCCCATGAAATACCTTTTATCTGCTTTGCCTGCATTAGAGACCTGGAGCAATGGTGTTCCTGAAAGAGGTGTCTTGATTAAACCACCAGCTGGCATGAGCATCTTTCTGTAAATATGGGTGCATAACCCAGAGCTGACTGAAGCAAAAATAAACACAGTCACCCCTCGTTCCTTCCTCCATGCAAATTTCCCATCATAATCCTGTTGGGAGGTTACTCCATATATATGTTAAGATGTTGCTTCATATGTAGATAACCTGCTTTTGGGACAGGGATCTAACATTTCCTAAAATGTTTCAATCATAATGAGTTGGGTTAGTCAAAGCAGTCTTCAATGACTGTTAATCACCTCTTTTTGTTCCACATGTGAACAACTGATAGGATATATCCGAAGGGGAATCAGTGTCTGGAGCAGCAGCCAAGTCCTCATATCTTAGAAGTTCAGTCCCTGTAGCACAGGAGCAGTGCAGCAAGTTCAGCTGGCTGCCAGCTTTGTTCAGCTTTAAAGATCTACAGAGATTCTTCGTTTCCTATTTGAAGGTGAGTGAGTGTGATTTTTTCACACTGAACATCTATATTTATGAAAATGTTTAATGTAAAATTTTGATTAATTCCCTAGTTTTGATAGTTTTGAATAAATGGAACCTAAGAACTGAATCTCTGCTGAATTGCTGCCTGGACCTTTTTTTTTTTTTTTTTTTTTTAACCTCAATTTTTGGCCCTAACAATGGAAAACAACAAAGATATACATCTGTTCCATGCTTAATCAGGCAGAAATCTGCATTTTTAAAGCAGGTTTATGTTTGCACCAGGGAAGGAGGCAGGGTGAGAGAGATGGTGCAGGGTAGATTCTGGATCTAAATAAGACAGGGCCTAACAAAAATAGCTTAATAAAAGAGCTATTTTAATAAGATAGACTAAAAAGAGAAATGCAGATAGCAAATAAATGTTCTGTCCCTTAATGTTCTGGGCACCCTGCACTTGTGCAATGTCAAAAGGCCCTCATGTGGATTTTCCCACAGCATGTTGTGCAGTTGACTTCTGTGGCAGAAGTGTCCCACTTCTGGTCCTTTGAGCTATCACATAATTTTCTTACAGGAAATTCTGTTCTTTAGAGACAGTTGCATGAGAACTTGCTTCAGTTTTAGATAAAGGTAAACAGAGGTTGCAGAACTGCAGGTGCCAAGTGAAAGCTGCCTGTAGCTTCCTCTGCTGCAATGAGTTGGCACCTGTGTCCAAGGGATTTGCGCAGCTCAGCAAGTCCTGAAGGTCATGCAGAGCATGCAGCACAGTGCAGCCCAGCACAGACTCATCCCTGCTAAGCCTATCGTGTGGGTCACTCGCACCTTGATATTCACTGCTGTCCTCATCAGGATCACTACATTTCACCCCATGGTCCACCTACACTTCACCTTTCTCCAGGAGGTTTTAAATTACTGGTTATATTAGTAAACTGTTTATCTAAGAGAGGGTTTGTTGGGAGGTTGGACTGTTATCTCTGTACTAAACACCCCTGTAGGTGTAGCACAGCCTGACATGGGGCTCTCCAGGAGGTTTTCATACAGTGGTTACTCATGGTAACTTATGGACTTCTCATGCCCTAAGAAGACTCAATAAAACACACCTAACCTCCTCAAAACCATTAACTCTTCCTCAAGCACAGTATCTTCTCCGAAGTTCACTATATAGATTCTATCTTTATGTAGACAGAGCCACCGAATATTAATTTTCTGCAAAAGAATTTCATGGTAAAGTAACTATGACCAGAACAATCCCATCTCACATAACCTCTGTGGCCATGAAAGGCCTGGAATTCAGCAGAGCCAATGTGAGCCACAGCAAGGTAGGGTGAACAACATGGTGTCAATGATCCATAACCACTATATATCACCAAAATGTAACATTTATTCTGCTGTGTCAGTGACAGAGGAAAAGCTACGGAACAGGGATCTTAAACTATATGTATCAGCTGGCTGATCTCCTCAGTCTTTCAGGAGTGCATAAAATCCTGGGTAGCTATAGCAACTCAAAACTGCCTAGGTCAGGATTGAGGAGTGGGAGTCTAAATCTCTTGAGCACTTCCAGCAGAAGGAAGTGTCAGCAGAATGAAGCTTAAAATCCACATTATCATTAATTGATATAGAAGAAAATATAAAAAAAATTGCTTTGGAAACTAAAATATAGATGTTGTGAATAACTCAATCTAAAAGTTTTATGGGAATGGATGCTCTGAAAGGCCACCACTTTTTTTCAGTATATACACTTAATTTATTTTCTGTTTTGCAATCTCCTCCCTGTTTTTGGAAGCGCTGTGCCATAAGGAGCACAACCAACTTGTTGGAGCTCCTAGAATGAATATTTTAATATTCATCAGGAGCTTTCTCTGATCTACACAGTCTTTGAGAGATAAGAGAAAGTAGTTCCTTAATGACATTGATCATATTACCCTTAGATGCATCCACACTGGTCCTGTGGACTTGTTCTTACTTTCAATTTAAGCAACGAGTGCCTAACTTGGTCCTTCTCTGTCATGAGTACGATCTTTGAACTTTGCTAATAGTCATGAATGTCTGGGAGGTAAGGGAAGACAGGCAAAAAACAGTCTCTCACTGTTTTCTCTCCTTTGTCACTCTGTTACTTGACCCACTCAGGAACAATTATGATCAGCATTTTCCTTGATCATTTTGCTGCTGATATGACTTTAGATAGCATTCATGTTGCACTCCATACCTGACTCAACCTTTGACTACATCTAACCAGTCTTTCCTAATTTCATCCTTGCATGTCCAGGTGTTCCTCCTGGATAGCCCCTCCTCACTTTCATTTTGCAAATACTTAATCAAATGTGTGCTTAATCTATTTTCTACTCTATTTTCTGCAAACAAAACAAATTGTTCTTGTTCTATCAGGAGGCTGCCCCTGAAGAACACCTGGCTCACCTGGGCTCCCTCAGAGCCAGCTTCCTTGTGATCCCGTCCCTCATATCCCTGACAGAAAAAGAAAATCGCATTTCCTGCTGTTCAAGTCCGTTAACTTGCCTTCTTTAAGGATCTGGAACCTCCATCTGCCAATCACTGGAATCAAGCTTGTCATTGACTATCACACTCCTATCAGTCCTTTGTCAGAGAGTTACAGCTCCAGCTAAGCACATCTCCTAGGCTGTGAGGTGATTGCCCACTATGGTGTGTCCCTTACCAACTTCCTCCTAAAAATCTTGAGCAGTTCTTTTCCCCATTCCATATCAGATCTCCATGTATTTAAACTATTCCTTTTTTTAAAGAACACCCCCATCTTCTTAACTATCCTGCCTGTCTTTCCCTAAGATTCTGCATCCATGGAAACACTCTAGTCATAAAAACTATCCCACCTCATTTGTATAATCTCAATGGTGTCAGGTCTGTGACTGCACATTAAGATGCAGTTCCTTCCTTGTGTCTTCCTGGCTGCATTCATTTGTGTACAGGCTGCTTACATGGACCTTCTATTTCCTCTATCTCTCTAGGAAACTGTGAAAGCCTCATCCTTTCCCATGCACTGTCTCTGCTTCTCTTTTACTTCATCTTTCTCTGTTTTTCTTTGAGCTTTGGCCTTCATCACCTGCAAAACCGAATCTAAAGCTTTTCTGAAAGCTTGCTTGCAAAGAGGCTCCTGGTTCACTTTCTCATCCGAGTCATGTCTCTCACCAGCAGCTGGTCTCTGGATCATAGCAACTTGAGGTTCACTGGTGGAAGCAGCCCTGTGGCAGATGTTTATCTGCAGCATGCCTTTGCTCCTGCCCTAGTCCTTCTGCTTGACTAGGAGGAGGATGGGGAAAATCCTCAGCTGGCCTCCTGCTCCTTTCAGTTACTGTTACTCCTTTCAGCCTAGCTGACAGAGTCATTCTGGATTCACTCAATGCTCCCTAAACATGCAGAGTCATTGGTGCATCTGCAGAGTAACAACTAGGGGTCGTAAGTTGCTGGTAGGAATGGCCACTGCACTCTCTCCATGATGCCTTGGGTTGCAGACAAACAGCTAGGAGAATAGTTCAAACAGCGTTATAGCAATTAAAAAATATGCAGAAATAGGTGTCTTCAGACTATAGAGTGAATCACACATTTCTATTTTCTATTGTTTAAAATTTGTCAAATTGATGATTACCAAATGGTAAGAAGACAATAAGAATAAAAATGCAAGCAAGCAGAAAACCCCTAAAAATTATCATTCCATTACCAGAACAAAAGACATTTATCTATGCAGGAAAAAATTGTAGAAAAAGAACAACTGCCGTGCAAATAATGTTCTGTTTTATTGACCAAATTAATAAATTGTGCACATTTAAAATTCAAGCTGGTATAAATATATTTTGTTTCTTGTCCAAATATCCTTTCCCTCTAGGAATCCCTCCTCTGCAAAACAAAGCAAATCAAAACAAAACAAAGCAATGAACAAAATCCAATGGCATTTTGGAAAAAAAGAAATTTTTTTCTTGTTATTTTTGTTCAACTCTACAGAATAATTTTATACATTTAAAAGAACTTCATCTAAATCAACATGTTTCATATGGAAATTGACGAACAAAGTACTTTGGCTTTTTCCTGTGCTTTTTTACTAATCTTTCTTCATAAAACTATCTTTTGGTTTTGTATGAACTTATGAAGCATTTTATTAAATCTCAAAATTGTGTTACTGGAAAAAAAAAATTACTGAAAACTGGCTTAACTTTCCTCATGAAAATGATGAAATACAAGTTGCATCACTGACAGTCATTAAAAGACCCAACCCCAAGAAATCAAGCATTGAATCTGGATACTTGAATTTTAACTGGAATGTGTTTATGGCAACTTGAGACAGTGGCCCTGTTGTCTTTCAGGGTGGTTTTGGCCTGAAATGTGCTGCATAATTCTGAATTTAAGAGTCTCTCAAGAAATGACACAGAGCCAAACCAACCAAAGGAATGGATTTTCTGAGCCTGACATACAAATGAAATATTAGAAATAAAGAGCTAAGCTGGAAATAGATCTGGTCTGATCATTGGCTATACCATGGTCCTTGTCATACAGTGAGGGTGGTAAAACACTGGCACAGGCCTCCCAGAGAACTTATGGATTCCCCATCCCTGGAAACATTCAAGGTCAAGTTGGATGAGGCTCTGAGCAAACTGTTGAAGATATCCCTGCTCATTGCCAGGGCTTGGACAAGATGACATTTAAACATCACTTCTAACCCAAATGGTTCTATGATTCTGTCATGGCTTTTAGTGTAGAAGAGAGGAGAGGGCATGGATCCATCTGTGCTTATATCTCTTTAGTCTGGATCAGGTCAAATAGGTTTTATGCAGAGTAGGTAATCCAAGATAGGCTACTGCCACTGGCAATGCAAATAAAATCTGCTATCCAATATTCCAGACAAAAGCAGTAACAAAATTAGTATCACCTGAAAAGCTATTTTTATTTCTGATCATGGTTCTTTATAAACACAGACACAGACATTTTCAGAGACATGAATATAAAGATATATATATATAAATAAATTACTTATATATACATATGTATACATACATATATGTATAATAGTTCTGTTCATACAAAACCTTTTCCATCTAGTCTTAAACATCACATAAAAGAGCTTTATGCTTTGTTTTTGGTTGTTTTGTTTTGTTTTGTTTTGTTTTGTTTTGGAGTTGTTTGTTTTGTTTTCCCTGTAACTTGAAAAATAAATTCTTCAAAAAATATCTGAGGGAGGCATTCAGTTGATTTTAACAGCCAAGTGATTTAAACATCTGTTTTTCACAACTTGTAATGCCTGGTAGTAGCATTAAAAATACCAGCCTACCTTGTATTTCAACATCTCCATCTATGGCTGTGGGGCAGGGTGGTCTGTGCATCCAGATAGTGCTAGGAGCTGTGTTTAGGCTGCCTGCTGTAAATTTGGTGCTGTAGCTGTGGTGAGAGGTTCTGGCTGCCTTTTAGGCAGATCTCCCAATGTGCTCTTAACAGATAGTGGAACAAGCCATGCTTAAATTGGACTGTCTGTTGATGATGAGGCATATCTATGGTAGTAAATTAAGAAGTGGGCATCCTGCTCTTTGCCCTGAGATCACGTGGCATGATCTTGCCCCTTCAGTATTTTCTATGCTTTTAAACATTAAACCAGGCTTGTCACATTCATACTGTGACTGCATATTGGGAGCTTTGGGAACTTTGTCTGCCCCCTAATAGACCCTGGGAGCAGTCTGGAAAGAGAGTGCTGGTGGATATAGGCTGAAACCATGCCAAGCACACTTTGGCCTGTTTGTAAGTGTAAAAAATAGTGTGATGG
>JAYDZK010000169.1:100484724-100500468 GCA_034509185.1 Euphonia xanthogaster | reverse complement strand
ACTCCTTTTTAATTATGAGAATTTCATTCCCCTCAGGCCAAACTTCTCTTCTTGGATAAATATGTGATGTTACAAGTGAAGTATACTTGAAGTTTATACATTTAAGTACACAAGATACATGAAAGTCAGGAGGAGAAGAATTTGAAGCTATCAGGATGCAAAGGTGGCTCTTGCCATTTCCTAGTAAGTATTTTGATTACTGTTCCTGCAACTGTGTTTGTTTACTTTTATTGTTTTAATCTAGTAACAAACTAGTATAAAAGGCTCAGTTTAAGGAAACATATTTTTTACAGACACTTTCTTTTAAGCATGCCCCTTTCTTCAGTGAAATCTGATTTAGGACACCTGGTTCCTTTCAGGAAGATTATGGATCTTGCATCCTTGTAGCTGAGCTACAAATTGTTTGGTGAGGAGCATGACCTAGAAATGCTAGAACACAGGTGAAGACACTGATCTCTTCTCTCTGCTGAGAAGTGACAGCACCTGAGGGAATGGCCTGAAGCTGTGTCAGGGTAAGTTTGGGTTGGATATTAGGAAAAGGTTCTTCACCCAGAGGGTGGTAGGGCACCGGAACAGGGTCCCCAGGGAAGTGGTGACAGCACCAGCATGACAGAGCTCAAGAAGCATTTGGAAAATACTCCCAAGCACATGGTGTGCCTCTTGGGGATGGTGCTGTGCAGGGCCTGGAGTTGGACTCAATGATCCTTGTGAGTCCCTTCCAACTCAGCATACTCTGTGATTAAGTACTTTCTTAGGAAGTGGAAGCAATAAAATCAAATCTGCTTACAGTGAGCATACTATGAAATTACAGTTCTTTCATTCCTGGCAAGCACTGCAAACAGAGGATGCTGTAGAGCATAGGACCACGTTTTCTACACATCATATTCCTTTCATTAGACTCAACTTTACTAGGTGTTGACTTTAAAAAAAGCATGGGACAGACTGGATGAAAAGTCTAGGTGGAGAATGCCTGGTATTTCCCCCTGATTTCTTACACACATGTTGAAAAGTGGCAGAATTAAATTTATCTTTTTTTTCTTTTTTTTTCTTAACTTAGCTTTTTTTTCCCTCTAAAATAAAAAAATTAAATTGACATGCAAAATGTAAACTCTGATCTACTTTACCAGAAAGTTTAAGAAAAGTTTCTGTTTTATTCAACTGTATTCTTCTGTTCTCAGGACTGGTGTTTCACTTGTTCAAAGCTTCAATACTGTGCTTTTTTAATTTTTTTTTTTTATAGTTTGGGAGTGTTTGTGTGATTTCCTAGAGAAAATGAGTTAGATACAGTGGCTGGGTTTCATAGCCCCTCATTTCTGTTGTGCTGCATGTAAACTTCCATGGCTGAACTAATAACCTTACATGCACTTTATGGTGAGTGGAAATAAATCATAAATTCTAGGACATGATTTGTTAGGTCTGCTTTGCATATCCACTTCAGAAAATACTAAATTGTACCTAAAATTGCCCATTTTTCTTCATTGACTTCAGAGCTTTAGTGGACATCTGTCATGATCTGTATTGTATGCAGACATGAATATTTAGATAAATGAATTCTTTCCAACTTACTTACCTTTGAAGTTTTGCTGTACTTGGGTAAGTGTTCCTAAACAAAGCACATTTTTTCATGCTCTGCACTAAAATTTTAATGCACATAAATGGTAACTAAATTGGATGTTTAAAGTTCAGCAAATAAAATACTTTGCCTATTTAAATATTTAAAGAAAGATTACTCTGTATTCTAATAGGATAGCCAGGAATGTGAGATCTAGCCTAATCATTCAGTTTGGAGTGGAGATCAGAAGGTCATTTAATCCAGCTTTCTGATCAAGATTGAGTTTGGACCAGGATGCCCAGAACTTTATCCAGCCAGGTTTTCAATATCTCTCCAGACTCTTTGGATTACCTGTTCCACTGTTTTACTGTCCTCAAGAGGAAAACCTTTCTTCTTACCTCCAGATGGAATCTCTTCTGATTCAGCTTATGATGTTTGCACTCACCCTTCCACCATACACAGCTACAAAGGCCACTGTTCCATCTTCTTGATGACCCTCTCCCAGATGCTGTGAAGCTGCTGTCATGTCCCTTGGAAGTCAGCTCTTTTCCAGACTGAACAAGCCCCATTTCCTCAGCTGCTCTCACAGGAGAATGCTCCAGCCCCACAACCACCCAATGATCACTGGCCTGTTAACACAACCCTATTGGGATGCACTGCTGAATCATGTTTACACTGTTCATCTGTGAGGCAGAGCTCGTCCCACTCAGCCCATTCACAGATGTTATAATTTTGAGGTTTTTCCTTGCCAGGTGAAGAATATTACTTCAATTCTTGCTGAATTTCATGAGTCCGTTCCTCCAGCCTGTCTAGGTCTCTTGGAAAGGCAGCTCTTCCCTTGATTGCCTAACCCTCAAGCTACTATATTTTGGGTATTATTTAAACACAATTCAAATTCATATATTTAATTTCGTCTCCCATAAGAAAGGATGTTAGGAGGAAGCAAGAAAGGTATTCTAGGTCTCAAAACTGAAAAAAGTAGAGTTTCAAGCTGCTGAGAATTTGAACACAGCATGATTATATTCTTTCAGTGCTGAGCACCAGTGGGTCTGACCTAAAGATGCAGGGTACTGCTTCTCTGTCTGTTCCTGATTACTGTCTTAATAACATTTAACAGAAAACTCTAGCACCTAGTAAAGCTAGTAAAGACAAGCACCTAGTAAAGATTCCTAGCACCAACTTTAGAAAAAGACAATCTCCTAGCTGTTAAAAATCTCATATCAAACATCAAAACCCAGGTTTAAATTCCAAGACTGAGGGTAGATTGACTCTATAGACTGTGACATGGTATTTGAATATTTGTGCCTGCTTAGACAACAAAACAAGCTGTGGGTGCACAAAGTTCCAAGTAGTTTAGATATTCTAGGCCATCCAGATTTCACAACTCATTGAAGGAGATTGTTGATGTCAAAATTTGCTCTGATGACTGCACTATATAACTATAGCATCAGCTGGACAAATTAGGAATTCAGAAAGAGGCCTGCTAATCCTAGTGTGAAAGACCTAAGTCTGTTCTGAAATATATCCTTTTCTTTCTTAAGTGTTTTATCTTAGGAAAAAATCTTTCAACATATGTAGAACAAAAACACACTTCACAATATGCTGTTTTTTTGTTTTTTTTTTTTTAATGAACCAGGTTTTCTGCTTTATAGTCAGGCCTACCTATAAATATTGCTACATAGTTTTCATTAGTTTAGCTCATCAATTCCTTCTGTTTCCCAGATTGCCTGCCAAAATGATGTGGTGTAGCTACCACAGAACAGAAAATACTTGATATAATCTGATTGATATTGTTTTAGCTGATTTTGAAAATCAGCACATATTAATTTACTGTGATTATTTCTAGTAAAATAGATTAAATAGATTAATCTTTTTCCCCCTAACACTTAATTTCCCTGAAGAGACCATCTGGGACTGAGAAAATAATATAACATATCTAAAGAGATGTTCAAATGACTATATTATTTATTTCTCCTCCAATGTGTTAATGAACTTTTTCTTATGCAAATGTAAGATGCTGGAGCTACATTGGAAACACACTAAATTGTTGTCTTTCCTCTGGATGTAGGGAATGAGGGATTTTTTCTATTTCTTCAGAGATTTGGTTCATGGTTTTTGCGATGCAAGACCAACAGTGATCTCAACTCTGGTACAAATGCACACAGACTTCCTGCCAAGGCTTAACTCAACATTGCTGTCTGATAGTCCTACAAGTTGAGGGAGAAAGAGAAGTCTGAGGGAAACATGCATGAGGGGTGAAATTCTGTACCAATCACAAGTCCTCCTATGCTGACTGAGGAACTCTGCACAGAAAAATACCAGCATTCACTTTTAATCCAGCAAAATGTAGGGCTACATATACTAACAAACCCATGGGTCTGAACTCAGGAAATGTTTGAGAAACACCCTCAGAGAAGTATTTGGAGATTATGATTGTGATTTGAACTTACAAAGTGGTTAATACTGCAAATAGCTGGAAATAGCTGGAAAGCTAAATCACCAAAAATAGAAACATCATTTTTAAATTACTAAAGGCACCTGAGCAATCTACAGCCATATGTCTTTTCTACCCATATCACATCTTCAGAGCCATGAACAGCATGACTTGCTTAAGTAGTTTAACCTATTTTTAATTGAAATTAGATATGATTTTTAGAGGTAAGCCTTTGTTGAATTGCAGCTTTAC
This sequence comes from Euphonia xanthogaster, assembly GCA_034509185.1. Classification (NCBI taxonomy): domain Eukaryota; kingdom Metazoa; phylum Chordata; class Aves; order Passeriformes; family Fringillidae; genus Euphonia; species Euphonia xanthogaster. The sequence continues at coordinate 100,496,230 of JAYDZK010000169.1, read as the reverse complement.
AAATTCTCCTAAGACTTTCTCTTTTTGTTTTTTCTTTTTCCCAAGGTACAACCAGAGGAATGTCACTGCCATGATGACCCTGACTTTACACCATGCTCGTCATGACACACTGTATTAACTTGCATGGTAGAATTAATGCAACATGATCTCATGACGTACTGAATGTCACAGAGATATTATTTTTCCCCCCTTCATTCTGGCAATAACTGTCAGGAATAATTTTTTATTGCATCAACTACTCAAACACTTACATCCACAGTGCGATGTTTTATAAACCACCTTATCTTCAAACAGTCTGGCACCTGACTTTGAGACTATTTTCTCTAACCTTTAGATGCTTGAAGTGTTTTCCTAAATGCCTGTATTTTATTTACCTCACTAAGTTGCAACATTCAGCGTCAGTAACAAGCTCCCCTGATTATTTAATCAATTTGTATCATACAGTAGACTTCTGTGTTGTGCATTCAGTTTTTTTCCTGGCCAGTCCAGAAGATTTAGAATATTGTTTTCTGGCAGATCATGATTTCAGGATGCTTGTTCTCCAGATCAAGAGGGTGTTCAAAAGCAAATTTCTTTTTCAGTACCCATATGGCTGATTTGCTTTAGCATGTGGGAAACTGTTGACTATTCGGTGAGATCCTAAATGGATAGAAAGAGCAGTACATGTACTCAAGAGCAATCCTACAGGTCTCCAAGGAGAATTTGAATGAAACTTGATTAAAGGAAGGAAAAAAGCCTGCCATTTACAAGTAATCCTTTCACTGAAAAAGGTTTTGTGGTTTTTGTGTCAGCTATCAGTATGAAATATTACAGTGAAACTTCAGTGGTTTTGTGTCCCTGTCCTGTTGCCCTGTGCTCAAGCAAACTGCTCACACGAATATTAGACAGCTGGTGATTTCCTATTTTTTATGTTGCAAAGAATTTATTTTCCAGCAACTGATGATATGGCAAATACTTGCTGCAAATATTTGGCTTTCATCACTCCACAGAAATAATTCACTCCACTGCAAAAATATTCCCATTATTGGACCCACTCTAATGCTCATGAGAGCCATTTATTGAATTAGAGGAGAAGTTAAGTAATATTCTCATGGTGACCTTTTGCTCTGGAGTACACTGAGCTTATGTCTGTCACTTCAATTAATTTATTGCTAAGATGAGTTTACTTCAATGTTTTTAGTATAAAAGAGCTTGCAGTTTACTCAGGAATTAGTCCATTCAGAGTATAAGAAATTTATTCCTTCATTGTATAAGTGAAACGGTTTGTAAACCTTAAGAACATATTTGAACTAGGAAGGAAAAAAAAATCAATTTTTCGTAATTTTAATGCTAAAGATTGATTTTAACAAGTTCATCCTTGGTATAAAGAAAGGAGAGGGGATTTGACCATGCTGCCCAACTTTGGAAACCCTTTGGTAACTCTTTAGTTAGGACAAGAGTCTGCCCAGTCTGTCTGGATAGTCACAGAAGAACGATGGACTCCCCCTTAAGTATGATGACTTGTGAATTATTATTTTCCATATTTTCAGTCAGCCTTTGGATGAACCCTTTTTTCTTTTTCCATTGACACTGCTATGACCCCAGCAAAAAAACAAAAAAAACCAACAAAACAAAAGGAAATAAGAAAAAAAGAAGTATAAAAAATACTGGAGGCAGTCCAGGTCATTGCAGTAGTGTTTGAGGTAGCAGCTGAAGTGGATTTTTAGTGTGACCCACTAAGAAAGTCTGAAATAGTTATATACATTGGTTTTGCTTTCCTATTTATTTATTTATTTAGATTAGCTTTTTTAATGTTGGTCTATCCTTTAAGAAATATTGTATAGAGTTTGGGATACAGCTGCACAGAGTATAAATACCAAGTTTTCTGTTTAGCTTGCAATTCCTTTGTTAAAAAATTCTTAACTTTATATTTCCTTTTGCCTTCTGTTAAGCAGGCATTTTCTTAAGAAATATCTACAATGACTCAAAGAATGTGTCCCCTAACTGATAATAGCTAATTTAGAACCTATCATTCTATATAGTTTTCCCCATGTTTATTATTTTGCATTTTTCAACACTGAATCTTTTATATCTTTCATTACTCATTCGCTTATGTAACTCTGTAATCAGCATTAGCATTGATTTTCTTACTCTGTGATGGTTTTTTGTTCTTTTTTGTTGAAATTATTTTATTTTAAACAGTTGCTTATCTGTAAGTGAAACCTGTTTCTGACCAATGATAATTTATTTTTCTAAGAACCTTTTTTATCATGTATGTTGTGAAAAGCTTGTAAGAGCTTTGTGTATAAAAGTCTTGGAAAAGTCTGAATGGATCACCCATGTTCATGTGCTATTTCAGTTTATCACAAACTTAATAGCTCTGTAAGGCACAGCTTTCCTCTGCAAGAAAACCATTTAATTATTGATATTGAACTCTGTATGTCATATTTATCCACATATATAACTTCTTACTTTTTCAACTGTGTGGCCTTGCATCAGCCCACAAACCTTTTCTTAAATATCATTTTCTTATTCTGTTACCAAATTCAGCTACCAGCAAGTAAAAGTTACCAATCACCATTAGAGCTTCACATGTCTAAATATGAAGTATTTAATCATAATTAATTTAGACCTTTTGAGTGATTCCATGTGGTCCTTGAAACTTGTTTATCTTCAATTTATTAATTGATTCTGAATTCAGCTCTATATTCATTTCTGCCCACATATAAACAAACTCCAATCTGTCAAATTCTCTTAGCTATTTTTAGTGCATACTGATCTGAAAATATCTATATATTTAATTTTACCAAAAGATTTAGCGAATGCTTTTTCTATTCTTGATCTCCTATTTGTGCTACAGACCCTATATCAGGCTTCCTATTTTGCTATTAAGTTCTAAGTCATCAACAGAATGCATCTCAAAATCTCTATATTACATTTTCCAAATTATATAAAAAAAAATTAGCATCAGACTCTAATTTAGGCATTTATCTTCAGTGTCCTACATTGGGCTGAATAATTTCTATCTATAAAATAATTAGAAGCCAGAAGTAGTAGGAGCGGATCCAAGTGCTTTGGCTTTGGATCACCTCAGCAGAAGTAACTTTCTGTTTGCTCAAGTTAATCAGAATGATCAAGTGCATAAAGGTTTATGCACTGGGGTTATAAACATTAAATTTAGGATTCAGTTACAGCTGTATATGTTATTTACTTGATCAAAAGTACAGTTTCTGCATATTTTTTGCACAATAAAAGGCAGAAAAATAAAGTTGTTGCTGAGCTCAAACTCATTTAGTAGAAGCAGGAAGCAAACACTTTGAAATCTTTCACTGATGCTTCAGAACCTGATTTTGAGGCCTCAGTGATCACAGCCTTGATCTATGAAACGTAATATTGACAGTGTCAAGTCAAATATTTCAGACTGTGGAATTTATTTAGGTCTTTGTTTAATAAGGGAAGGAAAAGTAATTTGCAGAACAATAGCTAAGACAAAGACAAATCTCTACTAACTGAGAAATCATAGTAAAAATTAAAAGAGTGTATTAAAACTTTAAAGTCATTGTATGCATGAATTATAATGCATTTATAATGAAATATATTTACCTCCTTGTGTACATAGTAGATAAAAATGAATCCCAAAATTATCTTTACAGTGCTGAGTTTCTTCTTATTTAAGGTAGGAAGTTTCAACACTATCCAGGTGCAGACTGTTACTATTTTTTTAAACTCCAAACCCAAGAATATTTATTATCCTTTCTCCAAACAAGCCATTCTTTAAAAAGCCTTAAATAATCCTATTTTAAGTTTATTCAAATATTTAAATGTGCAATCAAAATCTTGTGTATGGATGGCTAATATGTTTCAGCAAATAAGGAGGAGGCTGCTATCATTGTGCCATAGTGAGCATTTCTGATGTTTATTCAGGCAGTATGATTGTGATTTATTGTCTTGTTATTTCTGTCATGTCGTCTCTTGAAAATGAAAATAATGTGTCTGGTGCCTGAATTTGGCAGTGAATGACCATAAAGAGAACATTAGAGTGCTCCTCAAAAACATAATTTCAACACAAAAACCAACCTGCTACTGTAGAGAACACAAACATGGCATTTTTCCAGATATCTACAACATACATATTGAGGAGTGGCAGCTGTTAAACAAACAAGCAGCAAATGTGTGAAATGTCATTTATCACTAATTGGAAAGCATTCACAGAGCAATGAATTTGAATTATTAGCAACAAGCTACGACTGAACATTAAAAAAAAAAAAACAAACCAAAAATGAAGGGAGGAGGGAAGATACAGAGAAGGAGAGAGAAAAAAAAAAAAAAAAAAGAGAAAGAATGAGAGAATAAGAAAGAGAACAATTTACTGTTTTAGAGGAGCAGTATGTGAGAGTTTCAAAGGATAGATATGGGGAAATTTCTCCCATTAATTTTAATTTTCCTTTCTTTAGGAAAAAAAATCAAAAATAATGCCAGTGTTATTTCCTCCATTTGCACCTGGTCTTTTGGTTTTTCTGTGCATTGCCTCGCTTATGTCATGACTTGTAATCCACCATTCAAGGACTGACACAGACTGCTGTTGATCAGCAACCTGCTGCTTCTCATCTGAAATGAGCCTGTAAATTCCTCAGGACTTTTTCCCCATGCTTCATATTTTGTGTCAGCACAAATGGCCCTGGGCCATTTGTGAAAATGAGTGTTATTGAGGCAATGAGTGAGAATGAAGATTCCAGGCAGTTAATAAAAATTAGACAATGAATAAACAATGCTCTTCTTGAAGACATCTCTCCATAGCTTGATGGTTAAGGCAGGAGAAATAGATTAATTCACACTTGTTGGAGCAGACTCCTGACCCAGCTGACAGTAGAGGTGTGGATTAAGAGCATGATGGCTCAGGCTTACAGGTTCTGTTACTCCTCAGAGTGGTGTCTACATAAAACATGCATTGTATTTGCACTTTCCTAAAGTAGTTCATGTTTTTATTCTCTGTCAAGACAAACAGATATGTTTCTGTTCTTGCTCTCTATTAATAAAATAGCTTCCAAAGGATTCTAAACATAGACTCACCGAGAAGATTCCTAATGTGAATAACCCTAAATTGCAGTTTTCAGAGTAAAAAAATCCAGAAGATTCCTGTTATCTTTGTACACTATTTTATATACACTTTTTTGTTTACATTCACTTCCAACAAAATATTAAGAGAAACATTGAAATCATAGCATTCAATTCATTTAGCTAGATCACAAGAGGGTCTTAAAAACCAGTGCTTTAACTGTGTCATATTCATAGTATTGGCAGAAGTAAAAACTAAATGCAAGGCCAAAATTCATATGTTGGGTAATATCTTACCCTATTGTCAGTTTGATTGACATCAGTACTGATGGATATGGTTTAGCTTTCCACCAGTGAGGGCAAAAATATCCTAAGAAAAGAAGATTGTAATTTGTCAATTTTGAGATGTGAAATTTTTGAAACTTTGACTTGGGTTATTTTTTCTTTCACAAAGCCAAGTGTGTAGAACCTCAAATAGTCCTTTTGGGTGGAAAATTAACATAGAACACATTAGCACAGGGAGCTTTATCCTCCTATATCATTAATGAACTCAGTTTTACTTTCTATGCTTTGTGTTTGCAAGCTTTGTGTGACAGCTGAACTCTTGCTTAATACAGCAGGGACTGAACCAGGAACCTCAAGAGCTAAGAACATGAAATGCAACAGCTTGAGCTCAGAAAGCAACCCTTTGTAGCTGGGGAATTTGTAACATTTGTGTTGTCTGAGAATAACTCAATGGTATGCTGCAATTGCTTTGACTATTCAGCTCTGTTTTGCTTTGAATCATTTCAAACTAAAATTCTTGTTCAAATATTTATGCTCAAATACCTTATTCATTTTTGCTTGGAGTTTAGGTCTTTGTAAATGGCAGACAAGCTTTTCAGATAAAAATGGCAGACACACATAAATAATTTTATCTGATTTCCAGTAAAGCTTACTCCAAGGACATGAGGTACCATGTAACTTTAGCCATGAAAAAAAACCCCACCAAAAGTAACTGAAGATTCAGCTAGGCTACCTTCACAGTCAGTGAAGAGAGGTAAGGAAAACTGTTCATATCACTATTTTATTTGCCTGTTCTAGTGGAATGGAAGAATTCTAGAAACTATCATTCTAGATTCTCTCTTTTTTGGGTGAGAGTCCTTCCCACCTGCAATGAGTTTTGGCTTCTGGAACATGGATGTTCAGCGCTGGCTGAGATACCATTTCCACTTGGCTTCCAGCCATCACTCCTGGAGAGAGTAGATTTTTGCATAACATTTTTGTTATGTCTGCCAACTGTGGGCTGATGTCTCAGATACACTGCAACATTTGAAATAGCAGTGCACAACTATGATTAGGTACCTGAATTATTCCCCTGACTATAGGCAATGAGGACTGGCAAGGGAATTAGCTAAACTTTAAATCCTAATTTCATTGACATCACTAGCAAAACTGATTTAATTTTAGTTGTGCAGGTGCAGACCATTACCTCCCATGAGCCTCAGTTTAACAAAAAAAATACACCTGAGCAAACATTCTAGGCATATAGTAGAGAGTATTTGCAAATAATTTTCATTTCCTTTGCTGGAAAACAGTAAGCATCAAAGAGAGTTTTGCATGTTTATTTTTCAGCAGAAGAAAGGACTCCTGAGTAAGTCTACCAGCTGGGCTTGAGCATTATGTGTGTTAAATAACCAAAAAAGGAAAGGGAATGAAAGACAAAACAGTTGGCTCAGAAGAGGAGCGAGTAGTGAATTGGGCAATTTTTACATTTCAAGTTTCACTGCGAGGAATATCTTTACTGCTAATCAAGAGAACAAAATCATATAGTTTTAAAAAGAAATGTGCATGATTGCATTATACAGTCTTTGCCTCTGTAGTATTATTATGGAAAGTTGTTTGCTTTGTCTATTAAGAAACTGTAAAGTGCCTCCTTCAAGCGAAATGAATAGGAGTCTGAGAGATAGTGGAGGGACTGAAATCTCAGAGCTGTTCTCTACTTTGTAGTTTAAGTCCCTTTTGGAAGAGGTCATGTCTACATAGACTTTTAATTTTTTTTTTTTTTACATTCTCCATAATATGATAGTCTTTAGTGGTTCATACAAAAATTATTCAAGGCCATGAAAGGAAAACTCATGTATGTAATGTACACATTATAGCAAAACCAAAATGATTCACAGGTTAGTAAAAAGATTTATGAAAATGTTTTAATGTTGGCAGCTTTGTGACAACTTTAAGAACATGATCTTAACCCCTTCTGAAGCTAAAGGCTGACTTATGCAGCACCTTAGCTGAGTGACAACAATGCAGCAAGGCACAGTGATTTAAACATTTCCTGTGGTAGATGAAAACCATAAATAAATGGATTCCCCTTGAAGAATCATTGTGTAAATAGTAATCACATATAATTACAAACAACAGTTCTCCAAAATCTCAATAGATCTATTTCCATCCTCCTTAGAAAAATAAAAGACAGAAAGTAGTTTACATCTAATTTCCCATGGTTTCATAAGAAGCCCAGTCTTCTCTGTAGATTAATATGCCATTTCATTGAAAAATAGAATCAGTGTATTCCAAAATTACAAAGGCAAAAAACGCCCACCAGATTCATACAGGAAAAACAGCAGGTTTGCAGAAGAGTCTTAGAGCCTTCAAGCATTTAATTTAAACAGTGAATGTGTGTGTTGCTTTGCCTGTCACCAGAATCTGTTGTTTTTATGATGATACTTTCCATATTCAAACAGTTCTAAAATATTGCATATTCATCTTTTCCCTTCCACTGAATTTTTATGGGGGTTTTTGTTATATAAGTTACACAGAAAGGATGCTTTCTCAACATGCAGTAATGATATTAAATCTTCATAAATGCATAGAAGAAGAAACAGGACATCAATAAAAAGTACCTGAAGGGGAAAGAGTTTTGATAATAAACAAATTTTTAAAATTAAAACTGAATCACCAGTCTGTAGCTTGATACTAACATGAATTGTTGATCAGACACATAACTCTCTGTGTAATTGTTTTCCCTTTAAATTCTGCAGATATAATTCAAGTCTGAAAGAAAAACATTATGATACAATTCCCTACTGGGCTACCAAGACTATTTCAATTTCTTGGAGGGTTTAAACTGAGGCATATCTGCTGAATTATTGTCATGTGAGATGCAGAAACCCTCTCTGTAACCAAGATGAAGACTCAGCTCTCTAAGTCACAGATCTCTCCCCAACTGGGAGTGGTAGTGGCCAATGGTAGTGGCCAATGTAAGCTACTAACCACAGGTCCAGATGTTTGTGACTCTCACCCATCAGTCTGCCTTCTCACATCACACTGGGAGGGTTGATGAGGAAAATAGTTACAATAATAATTTAAAGTCATTGTTGTCTTACTGATCCCCTATGGATTTACAAAAGATCTAGATTTTCCATTTTCTTCACAGTCTACCACTGATATTTAACATCTTAATAGGCCAGATATTAAAATCCTGCACTGAATACTGTTTCTGCCTAATTCTTACTTCATGACTTAGAGCTATCTCTATAAACCTCTCCCTTTCTGAGCTGTTCAGGCCTCTAAATATTCTGGCAGCAGATCAAGGTTTACACTTCCCTGGAAAAACAAGAACTGTATAACTCCCAAAATGGGCAGTTCTCTGAGCACAGACGGAGGAACAAAGTATAAAAGAAGTCAGTGCTGAACATTACAAACTTCCACAGACTGGCATATTCTTTAAGTTCAGTGAAAACACAAACTGATTCCTCTACTGACAGGGAAGCATTTTACCTACACCAGATTCAATGAATGGAGACAGGAGTGTCACTTTTCAGTGATGTTCAGCCTGTGGGTAGAGCAGCTCACACACACTCCTAATGGCTTTTTAGCCACTGCCTCTGACAGCATCACTCCCACTAAAGCATAAAGGTAAGTTATCAGCTTTTGCATGTTGTGGGCTGAGCTCTTTCAGTTCTGTAGCCATTAGTACTGCCATTACGACTTTTAAAAACACTTACAATGTAATTGTGGAAAATGCTGATCACAACAAATCCTTATAAAATGAAGTCCTACTTCTATTTACCTCCCTAATGACTGAATTTCTCATTATTCTTGTGCTGTCAATTTGCTCCTTAGAAGACTGTTTTTATTTATTTAATTAACTGTTTTCATGAGTGCTTAAGACAGCCTGATTCAATTGCCAGTCAGTTTAGTGATAATTACATGCTAGATGCTATAAATGGACACAAAGAATATATTTCCCTAAGAATCCAGAAGAAGAGGGAAAAGAATAAAAAAAGGCAGGCTTTAGAAACACTTGTGAGCCACTTGTCTATTCATACCAGCTGTTTGACACTAGCACTCTCCTTGAAATAATTTTTAGGCTGAAATCACGCAGTGATGCTTCTTCTGAAATGTTAATGTTTTCATGTCTGAGGCAAGACTAGATTATTCTCCCCTGAAGTTTTTGAGCAGGCAGTTATGCTTGCCAGCACCACCAACATTTTGAACCCCTATCAATGACAGAGTAAAAGAACTGCTTTCTGTCTCATTTCTTTCAGGGAATAAATGCTCCTTGTGACTCACACGGTCTTACTCCTCTTGAATGCAGCTGTCTTTTTCTCATCAGAGTTCAAGTAAATTTACAAGAGGGCTTCAGTGAGAGAAAACTGAAAAGCTGCTTATTCTCCAAGCTCACTATGTTGTCCTTTTTCTGAGAAACACTCATTGTTCAATAATGATATTCCCTGCTGAACTCACAAATTATATCTGGGGGAGAGACAGGGAGGATGTTTCGAAGGTTAAATTGAATGAAAAGTTTTATCAATGTGGTACTTAAAGATCATAATGTGCTATTTGTTAAGGTTTTTTCTGGGGAAAAAAAAAGTGGAATGTTATCTCTGGAATATAGCTAAGATTTTTCCCATGTGTTTGGAGCCTAAGAACTCCAGAAATCTGCTGTGAAGAGCCTGTAGCTTTCTGGTGGTCCATAAGTGTAATGAAAAAGTAAATATATACTTCTAATATGGTCTTGGCTACTTCTTACCAAGCAAGGGGTCTTATCATCTCTTTATTTGGCATCACATCTCTAGCCCTGTCTGACAAAGAGAGCTGAATTTAATTACAGATGTGTGTCTATTTGTGGTTGGTGGGATTGCTGTAGACCCTGAATGGGTGTCTGGAGAGATGACCCTATGGATTATCCACAGAAGAGCAAGGACAAAATAACAGAAAAAAGCAGAAAATAGCAAACCAATGACTGTATGAGACTCCTTTACCAGCACTGGAAGGGGTGTGGGAGGGGTGGGGGGGGGGAGGGTTTGCTGAATGCCCCATTGTGCAAGTCAGTACCATTTGTTATAGTTAGAGGAGCAGTAAAGCAGCACCTTTGCTCCATTTTTCTCAGCAAACCTGTTTAATGATAGTTCAAAACTTATTCTGCATTTTTCTCATGGCCAGCACATTCCCTCAGAGAACCACAGGATAATCCATGAATGTATCAGGCACTAGGTGAGTATTTGAAAGAGGAAAATAAAATTCATTTGCTTTAATGAACCTGTAGAAGACCAGCCTAGATCAAAAGAAGCAGCAAGTAAAAATTTTGGTTGCACTCTTGGGAGGCAGAGAAACATGGAAGAAAGTGACAGCAGATGTTAAAATACTGCATGTAATGTTTTGCAAATTGAAAACCTGACACTTAAGATGGTTTTGCAGTAGATCTGGTAGAGTGTTACATAGGTGATCACAGAAAGTCTTTCAAATTAATGTGGCAATTTTGCTGCACTCTTATTTATGAATTTTTAGTATTTTAATTGTTCTGTAACACTGATTTATTGCAGCCATTTGGGATTGAGGCCAAACAGCTTATTTAAATATTTAATAATTGAAAACCTGCAATTCATTTATTGCTTTCCTCTGAAAATGGAACTTCAAAATATTTTGCTGTGAGAGAAAAAAAAATCTTTATCTGGAAACAATTTGGAAGTTCATTTGTATTTTGTGAAATTTTTGACTTTTACAACATGATGTAGCAGATAGACTCTGAGGAAAAAGAAATAATTTGGTTAGATTAAGTGTGTAAGATAGCTCTCCAAAACACTTAATCTGTCCTTTTCTTACTGGTCCTAAATTGGTGTCAGATACTGTGGAAATCCTGCCAAAGTCTTTATAATCTATAGGAGAAAAGTAAAACCTGGGAGGAGACTTAATTATTATCTTAAGAATTTAAGAGTTAGTAAGAACTTGCTTTGAGGGAGCAAACTTGCTTTTGAACCAAGGAAGGTATAAGGAGGTATAAAAAATGTCATAGAGTATACAGGGAGATTTACAGTGTCGTTCTACAAACTTGTGTCCCAAATAAGCAAGGAATATTTGGAGCCTTGTATGAGGTATCCTGAAGGCACAAGAAAAGTTTTACTAAATGGAAGGACTCAGAAGACAGTCATAAAAACTAGGCCTAGAAAAACTCATAATAAACCCACAGTGTTTCCTTTCCTTAACA
>JAYDZK010000169.1:100467044-100484694 GCA_034509185.1 Euphonia xanthogaster | reverse complement strand
TTAATATATCAAAAGTAGATTGAGAAATTCTTGTATCATAGAACAAGAATTGATTTTACATGAGAAATGGAGGCAGGATATCAAAAAAATGGTAAATGCTGAGACAGGAATTTGATAGAAAACAAAGAGGAAATGGGTGTTTGTAAGTTCTCCAGAGTGTTTGGAATTATAATCAATTGCAATGAATGTTGTGGAGAGGATATTGTGGCTTTTTTTAAAATTGGAAGAGAAAAAGATAAATATCTGCATATTCTTTTAGAGCCTCTGGTGCTGGTCACTGGAAGAAGATGCCTTAGTGAATTAGAAAAACATGGATTAATCTAGCAAGAAAAAAATACTTTCAAAATTAAATGCAAATAATATATTTGGCTTTTAAGGTTTGAAATTTTAAACTCAATTTACAGACTCAAAAAGTTCACTGATCAAAGGAAGATGAAGCCCAGTTTAGGGAATACAGTTGGACAAAGCATAAAAACTAATAACCTAGGGAAGTGCCTAGTGCTTATTTGTTGATTTGCATTGTGTACCTACAGAGGAAAACTGAAAAGATGAATTCCTAAGACTTTCTGCCTTTCAGTTACATGGATATATAAAATTTATATTAAGCCATTGGTGTCACCAAATCCTGAATAATTGCTATGGTCAAGTTAAGACTATAATTCTCAGTACTCCACAGTGGCTGATATAGTCATGCTCAAATTTTCAGCTGACATTAACTTTAAAATGACCCTGAGAGAGTGCACTGTTTTATTTCTTCTGAAGAGGACAGGATTTAATTTCCCTTTTTATTTCCTCCAACAGCCACTTTACTCACTGCTGCCTGATTCTCATCTGCTGTTAGTATCTGAGGTAGCCTACAAGAGATGAGGACAGGCAAGACCTCCAGAGTAGTAGATTTATTAAAAATTCCTTTGTTTGTCCACTAGACGACTCTCTGATCTATTGGACTTCATCAGGAAAATCTGTATACCCTGGATGTCAATAAAAAATGGATGTCAGCGTGGGGTGGGGAAGATGGGGAGGAGGGCTTGGTTTGGGTTATTTTTTCATTTGCTGTTGATTTCAGTACTTCAGTATGCTAAGGCAGCATTGGAACAATCTACTCAAGGGTCAAGAAAAAAGTGAGGCTTGTTTTTACAGCCAACCCTTTTTTTTTGTTTGGTTGGGTTTTTTTCCCTTCTAGAGTCTTCTAGAACTTAAAGATAAGGAATCATAGACATGCACACAGAGAAGGAGAAAACAAGCAACCTTGGCAAACTTAATAGGCAAAAGTGAGTCTCCAGTGAGAGACTCACCTATCACATGAAAAAAAGTTGTTGGTAGGAAAGGGTGTCTGATGGCCATTCCACTTATGTTATTTGGTCCCAAAAGCTCCATGAAGTTTCAATTCATTACTTCAGTAATTTTGGTCTCTTCATTAGAACTGATATTATTATTCCACCACTTCTACCAAGAAAAGCTTCAGGATTGTGTAGCATAAAAGTTACAGCTACTCTGCTCCTCACTTCTCTCCCTCCTGCCTCCTTCTTTCTTCCAGTAGAGAAACACTATGGTTCCTAATAATAAGAACTTGAATGCAGGTGTATGGAAGCAAAAAAATCAGCTCTAATTTGACGTTCCACAATGGAGCAATATCTTCATGCAAGTTCCTCTGCATCATGAAATGTAAAGCTGACTGCAGAGCTGGCATCTGCAGCATCTTAGAGCCTGAGAAGCTGAGTTAGCTGACCAGGTAGATTATGCAGACCTCTGAAGAGAGCTATTGGGTGAGGACTTACAATCCCAAAATGTAGTCTGCTCTCATGATTTCTGCTGAATCAAAGAGCAGATGGTATGGCTGCTTCAGAATCTTAAGCAGGCACTCTGCTGTTCACTGCTATATGTTAAACTGGATGGCAATAGGCAACTTAACAAATACATTTTTTTAAGGTACTTCTACTTTTTTATGAAGAGTCCAGAAACTAGCATTACTACGGCAGATGCTTGTCCTTTCTTTTGTTTTTAGGATGTAAATGTGATGCAAATTACTGTCGTGTGGCATAAAAAACTATAACGTGCCCCAAAATCCAAATAGATTTTACTGTGCCATTGGTTGATGCTTATGTCTGATGGAGTAAAAGATACAACTTTGAAGATCATGTGTGAATATTTACATAGTTTAGTTTTTGATACCACAACCAAAATGAACCAACCGCCATTATTTGTTCAGATCAAGAGATAATCTTATTTTCAGGAGAAGTTATGAAAAGACAATTTTATCAGCAGAAGTTTAATGAATATCTAAAAGTATGAGAAAAAAGATTTATTTTGGTTGCCTGTTAAAATGTTCTAATCTTCAAATGCAAGCTGGAAATAAAACAAATTATATCTACTTACAACTGAAAAAGTGTTTTCGTAAAATAATGAGGATTTCTGAAGTATTTGGGTTTCTATATGCGTTTTCAAATCTTAGTCTGAAGTGTACTCATAATGAGTCAATGAATGAATGAATGACTAGTTAAATTTAATAAACCAAATGCTAACTACTACATTTTTCCAGGAATTTATATTATCACTTTTTGTTTCAAGATGGGATTATTTAAATATATTTGTATATTTTTCCAGTAATGAAAAAAAGTGAAGGTCAAGCCTGTGAATAAATACCTGGTGCAAATTTTATTATCGTAAATGATAATTCGGTTCAGTACTGGCTTTATCTCTGATTCTTTTTCTATCCTTCTTGAGGAATAACTGAAGCAGGGACTATTGAGTGGTGTTGGAATTTCTCAGGCAGCCATTTTCATTTGATAATTTTCAGTCAACTCCAAAATTCATGAAGGGAGCATTTAAGATTTCTGCATATCAGTTTTTAATTTGGGTATCCTTTATTCATCTTTCTTTCTAGATAGAAAATGTCACTTCTTCATGGGATTTGATAAAGTGATTTATGGCATCTGATCTATCAGAGCATATGCCATTACAATAAACTTGAAGAAAGTACAGTTGAGCAGTGAAGTAAGGATATAAAAATGCTTCCTGTCATTGTCTTGCATTGGTTAGCTATGAACTAAAATTCAATACAGAGAAATCAGGAGGTGAAGAAAAGAACTTGCAGAGAGGTAGCTAGAATTTTTTATTACTTAAATTCACCTTTGATACTTTCAACTGTGCAGCATTAGCACTTCAATATCTTCCTCATTTTAAGTAGTTTCATGTTCTATGCCATGGCAACTACAGGCAGACTATAGCCATGAACAAATTGAGTCTAGAGAGAGCTTCAGAGGCAAGTCTGGCTCTCATCCAAAACCTTTTGAAACAGATGAAAGAGTGTCTATTGACTTTGATGGGCTTTGGCTTGAACTATTCCAGCTTCTACAGGCAGGCTTGGGTTCTGATTACAGAATGATGATGATGTCCATGTATTTCATTCAATTGTGCCTTAATTATATGTATTGAACACCACTGGGAAAAGGACCAGGGATATAGGATGTTTGCCTCCAAGGATGATGTTATAACTGAATGCAAGAACATAATCCTTTTTTTAATGCTACTGAATTTTCTGTGATTCCCTGCACAGTGACACAAATTTTGCATTTGGGATATCATCCATCACACTATACCAGGGGTGGGTGACTGTACAGGTGAGGTAAGTTGGAATGCTGATGGACAAAAGAGTACAGGAAATACTGTCCACATCAGAATTACTTCTGTAACCATTCAGGCCTGGCTCAAAATTGCAGTTATGAAGTTATAGCAAAAAACAAAATTTAATTGCATTTTCATGAGATTCAAAGCTGCATGACAGTGGGGAAAGACAGGAATTCAAGCATTATATATAATAAAATACATGTATTATATGTGATAATTATATGTTATAAGGAATTTTCTATATTATAAGGGACTGTCAAACCAAGAACAAGGTTCCTGAGAAATAACAGCTTTTCTGCTTTAGAAAAGACGAAGATATGACTGTTTCTGTGATTTTACAAAGTAAGACTGTCTTTGAGAGTTTGTGGCCTTTCTCTCCACTTCTGTGAGTGGAATGTGCTGATCTAAGAACATGACAAGGAGGACAAATGGTTTACCACCTGCTGCCTGAGCACTCACCCGCAGGTCACCAGTCTTGTCAAAGAGATTTGCATTGAAAGAATGTGAAATGGCATTGCCATCAAAACATATAAGACTATCTTTCCTTTGAAGAAAAGCATCAGCTACTGTAACTTTGAAGTTTGAGGACAGGAAGGCAATTAGTTTAAAAGTACTAGACACAAATGGGGAAATGAATTTGACATTGCATCTAATAGAATCTGGCAGTTTCAAGCCATGAAAGATGGACTTCATATAGCACTTTTCTATGACAAGTCTTCAGCTAGTGAACTGATTTTGAACCATAAGAGTGGAATCACTTCAATAACCTTGTCCAATCCTCAAAAAAAGTTAATCTTTGCTATACATAAATGGATTTCACAGAACATCTACTCTTTGTGCCACCATACGCTCATGAGCCACAGACATCTCCAATAATCCACACGTCACAGGAATAAAGCAGAGGAGATTGTGGGAGTTGCACAAATTCTTTTAAATAGAACTTTGCACATGATGTAAGAAAGTGAACTACACTTTATGCTACAGAAGAGCAAACTTCTTCCTCTGCTTGCAAATGACTAAACAAGAATCTGGTTAATGAATAAATCATTGAGCATATGAGCCAAATACAGCAATTAATCTCTTGAGGAATTAAGAGTATGAAACTTGGGTCTTTTGCCTGCCTTTAACTCTGTCTTAATTTTGCCTTTCTTCAGCTTACATTAGCTCAACATCAGGACCTCAGCTTTAGGATCTGAGATTTCTCAGAGCTGTGGTAAAATGTCAATCAATTTTTTGTCATTGTTTTGAGTAAAAGCTAAGAAGTTATTAATCTTAAAGCATACTAACTCAATCATAAGTGGTTACGTTAATTTCTTACACTTCAGTTTCCTGAAAGCAATTTGCTGTCTCCTTGCTGTACTGACTATCACTAACACTATCTAACCAAGTTTTGATGAAGACAAGTGAATATATATCTGACTGGACATCCTGTCATCTATAGAAATACAGAGCATAACACAGTCTTTACTTGTAAGGTTACCTAGCTGATATTCTAGAAGACTGTGAGCTTCTTTTTCCATGCACAAAGCATCATTTCAAATGTAATCTGTATTATTTATCCATATCTTCTCTGTCTGCCTCCATGTATGCTACCCGAGATTAAGGTAAAACCAATGCCAATATCACCTGAGAGTTCTCAGCAAATACAGAATGTATGTTCTTTTTTTTTTTTTAACAGAATCTGCTGTAATGAGCATAAAACAGGAATTTGTAAATATGTGCTGATAATTTTTTCTTAGACACGCTTGAAGATTTCATTAACAATATTTAAAACAAAGTGTTATGGAAATCATCTCTCATATCATTACATCATATACATTAGAACGGCTCTCACATTGTATCACCTCAGAAAAGTTATACTCTTGTAGAACAAGGCATCAGATTAGCATTTTCTAAGAAATCAGTGCTGGTTTCTCACAGTGAAAAACTATTCCTCTGGCAGGCCACCAGAATTTAAATTTGGCAGGCTGTAGTATAGTGTAAGGTTTACTCGTTCAATCAAGCATTCAATTAACTAACGTGTCAGTATGTTGGTCCTTTGTGAGACAAATAAATGGCAGCTAAAGTGCATTGAGCCATCTGAATGGATAGTTGTGTAATTAATATTTGCTTTTAATTTATTGTAAGATGTCCAGATGCTCTGGCAATCAGTTCCTGGGAAATCCTTAAAATAATTGAGTTCTGTAAACTTACTAGAGGGCAGCAGGTTCTCCGGTCTCTCTATATGATTAGAATTGGGCAAATGATTCAGCAGACCTTTTAAAATACTTAATTTTTTAAAAAAATTAATATGTTGTTTATAGCTCCAAAATAATTTCTGTGTAATTTATTGTTTGTTTAATAACAGGGTTTATCTATCATTTATAATCTATTTCAGACTCTCATTGTTTTGGGATCATACAGCATTCTCGTACTCAGTAGACCAAGGTTTATCAGTTTGGCAGGGAAGAAAGCATGTAATTTCAGGACAATTTTTTTCTCAGTTGCTCTCATCTTTGTGAGCTACTCCTGAAGTTAATCTTAGTAGTGTAAATACTGAACAGGGAGAGAGAAAGGCATTTGCAGTGTGTGATTTTATTACATACGTGTTGATATGGGATGAGTTGTCCTCTGAACACGTCCAGATGAGTAACTTAGGCTCTTTGTACAACTTCTATGAGAAAAACTGGAGGAGGAGGAGGAGGGGAGATCAGAGCCTTTCAGTGTGTTTTTATCCCTTTTCACTACAATATGTAGACTAAGATCATAGCTATGTCAAACCCTGAATCCACTGGAGATCCAGGCATCTTCAGAGAATGACATAGCTTGGATATCCTGTTCCCATTAACTACCAAAAAGGCCTAAGTCAATATTGATAACTGAAATCAGGTGAATCAGATCTTTATGTGGCAATATTTTGCATTTCACCAAGGTTTGAGAGAACACTGAGGGCTGCTTCTCAGCAACCAGATAGATTGGCTGCATCGCATGTTTTATATTTACATCACCTGGTGGCACTGACACCATGGGAATTACAAGGACATTTTTAAATATCATTCCTTGGTGATCATTTGTCAGTTTCATATGCTATTACAGGCCCTTGTGTAAGGGCCATTATGTGTTCCACTGTGCCATGTCCAACACTGTTCTTATGTCTGGTAAGTCTTAGAATTGATTTTTATCTCCACTCTCTGCTGCATTTGCATCATGATGCGCTGCCCCCACTCAGACATTGGACAAAATGTCATTTGTAAAAGGATCATTCCCACAACTATCACCCCTGGCTTATTCTTCCTCTGACCAAAGTTGTATTGATTTTTCTACTGCTGTCTTTCTGGCTAGCAGTTAATGATCACACTCAATGTACAGATAATAGAGATGCCAGTATCCTTGTAGGGGTTAGCTGTGATCACACACAGCCATTCTTCTGCAAAAGTACAAAAAGAAAAACAACAACCAACCAACCAGAGATCCCAGAAGCATTGATCTACATAGACACATTTATTCATATGATAATGGAAACCTCACCCAGAAGGGGTAGATTAGTTCATAAATCAGATTTAAAGAATACATTTTCAACTTTTACATCTTCATTCAAGATATAGAGAGTTCATTTTTAAGATAAACTGCTTAGCAGTTACCTTTTTGTTTTACATGTAGTACACTATGATAACTTTTATGGTTAAAAATCCTAATATATTAAATATCCAGTAGGATAGAATATTGAATTCTATGCTTTTTAAGATTTATTTTACATAAATGAAAGCTTTTTAAAATATGTGAGTAATATTTTCCAAGCTCCACATAATCTGTCTTCAGTGTTTGGTTTCTAACAGGAGTCTGCTTTATTTTCAGAAGACAGAAGTTTGACAATATTTGGAAAAAATAACCAGTCTGACAGGTCTTCAGTGAAATACTGAGAAGCTGAGGTAACACAAATGACTAGTCGTACTTGTAAAACAGAGCACTGTGAACAAAACTGATAACAACTCTCATGTTTTTGAGCTATTCAGTTTGGAACTAGTTCATATAAGGATTGGAATAGTTAAAGAACATGAATTGAGTCTTCCTGTCAATATAGCAACTTTTTTAAACTTGAAAAGGTCTGTATTCCTTTTCCTTAGCATTTTTGTTTCAGCACACCTGATTTATTTTTAAAGTCTATGAAGGCTGCTAACCAAACAATTCCCTAAATATCAACAGGAATTTTATTTCTATCTCAAGGAAAAAAGAAATATATGACAGTCCACATATGAACATGAAACCAATTATTTCTCTGACATTTTTTGTTCCTACATTATTTCCTTTCTTGTTATCTTGGACATTATTTTCAGGAAAGTCATTAAAAGTTCAAAGGTATGTATGAGATTAAGGCTTTCAGGAGAATGAAACTGAAGATCGGTTTTCAGTACTGAGAACTCTTGCAGTATGCAAAAATTTGACATTTCTGTTGCTCTTGGGGTACCTTATCAGTAGACAGTGAACTTTGGGTTCCTACAGATTAAAAAAAGTTACTAGCATGCTGTGAAATGGAAAAGCAAAAGATTATCCTCTTTATTCAGTGTATGTATGCAATCTTCTAGCATGGCAAAATTTAAAGGGTATCATTTCTATAATTGGTGCTTCTAACTCAGAGAAGTTTTATCTGCATGTTTCTATCTGTATACAAAGCCCAAGATTTCTGCTGAATATGACTTTTCTTTTCAGAACCTTTTTTTTCTACCAGTCTTTTTTTTTCCTATTTCTTCAGCTTGAGAGATAAAGTAGGAAACTCTTCTACAGCCCTTAGTTAGAGCTAATGGGATCCAGGCAGTATTGCTGCCAGGATGAATCTGCATATTAACTAACCCTTCATGTAGGGGTCTAGCACCTGACATTCTTTTATATTGCCATAATTAAAATGAGTCGATGGGTCAATTAAAGTGAACTTTTCACTATTAATGACCTTTGATTACCCCTAACTGAAGAATCAATCGTATGGAGTCAGAACAGGCTGGAAATACTAATCCAGAAAGCCTGACATATCATGTAACGAGGTCTGAGTCCAAAGCTAAAGTAGGCTCTGTCATATTAACAGATGTATCATATAGTCTCTGATAAACATAAATAGGTCCTTTCATTCATCCAAGGTACTTCTGTCAGTGATGGCATACCTTAACATTCAATCTAAATTTCTTTGAAGAAGCTGCTGCTGATGCTCTGTCCAATGTTTTAATTACCGGCAATGTTATGGTGGTCCATTATCTGTTAGACTGGATTGAGCTTTAATAGCAATACATTTACTTATTTATTTCAATAAAATATTTTTATTAAAGGGTGTCAGCTTGATAGATGAGTAAATTCTCTTACTTCCCACAGCCTCTGGAAATGACAGAACTCTCTGGGCAAGGATTTGGTTCCAATAGTCGGTGATTACTAGTCATGGGCTTGTACATGGGAAAGGGCCTCATATCACCCTCAGGTGGTTTGATGAGGACAAAGAATTTTGGATAGGTAAAATCCTATAATCCTCTATCCATTAAGTAAAGTTTCTAAAAGAAGTTAGTATAAGCCTGTGGTCCAAATAACTCAGGTGAAAAATCACTAATGAATTCAATGGAGAGTGTCCAATCTGCAGTAAGTGCTTTTCAAAGTCACACCTTTTAGCCTTTGAAAAAAACTTATCAATTCAAAGAAGGATGAGAAAAATCAAGAAATATCAATGCCACCACTTCTTTACTTTAGAACAACTACACAACAACAGTTGAGGATGTCTGAACAACACTACTAATTTCAGTGATATGATTCCAAAATATTGAAATGAGGGGAAGAAATTCATATTACAAAAAAAAAAACCTTGTGGCACTATCCATTTAAAGATGCCGAAGAGAAAGATAGATGGATTCTTCATTGGATCATTCTTTTATTTATAAATACACAAGTCAGTAGCAGCATAGCTCGTTCTAGAAGCATACTTCATTATTGCCAAGTGTAGTGTTTCTTGATATTTTTCCTCCAGTAAGTAGCAATATGTCAAACCCCACATATTTAACTCATTTCTCTTGATATCAGAAGACCATGGCATACCCTAAAGAACAAATATTTGAACAGTGCTAAAATCATGTCAGCAAAGTCTTGGGTACCCATCTGTTACACAGATAATATACATACTGAAATGACTGACATTTGTTACCAATACTAACAAAACAGTCAAGACTTGTTGTGTATGTGTGTATGCATAACACACGGTATGCAAATCTGTAGGTATATACAAGTACATCTATTAGATATATGTCAGTATGCATATAAATTTCTGCCTAAATATTTACAATCAATTAGTATATTTTTCAGTCTTAGTTTTTATATTGCTTTCAGCTGACTGAAAGGGCATACGGAAACAATAGGAACATAAGGAAGAAAAGATCTGTTTTAAGACCAGATTGTGGTATGTTTACTCATATTGAATAACATACAAGGAAGATTCCTTCTGTGGCATAAAATACTCTGCTGTGAAGAAGTGTCAAAATACAGAAGTTGGTATTTATTCACACTGTTAGGTATTTGCTATTTATTCACCTGCAGTAGTGATAGCATCACATCAGAACTAAACCTGGAGTTGGATTGTTTAATTTATTTCCAAATTCTACCCCATGATAATTTTCTTGAATCAGGGCTACTCTCTTATTTACATAAACTGGGAACAAGCTCTTACCTCTGCTGTTTAGAGATTAACAAGAAGGCTTATTGAGGTTTCCCATTTATAAATATTATGCTGTTTAGTTTATCAGCTTAAAAATGGGACTTTTCTACACAGATTGCCAGTGCCACACTGTATCCAAATAGTGTTTAAACTGTGAAAAATTGTTTGCTTCTTAAGGCTGATGAGACACTGCATATTTTACTCACCCTATTTTGCCTAGGCAGTGGCATGGATCTCCAAAATGCGAATGGTTTTATGTGTGAGGGGTGCACAGCCACTCACCCTCTTGCACCTTGGAGAAGAGAAAGAATAGAATTTCAAGCTTAGCTCTGAGTATCTTCCTAGAACAGCCTGAAGTTTAACTGCAAATTCTTCCACCCTTTCCTGCTGTAGCCACACTAATTCCAAATTCCACCTGAGTTCCTGTCAAAATAGCTGGAGATATTGGCTCTACAGCAATAAACTCCAGGGGTTTTATTTATGCCCAACACATCTACCCACAGAGACAAATGAGAGAAGTCCAAGGGATGTTTGAAAAGCATTAACCCACTTTACCTAGATAAATGTCAATTTGCATAGATGATTACTATATGTACAAGTAAGAAAAGGTAATTAAGGCCCTTATGGCAGACATCACACACATGAGCCTTCCATTAAATTCCATAGGAGGTTGTTGCTGAGGTCTTGATCCTGGCTAAGTCCTACTCCTTGATTTTAGCCAAAAGTTAATGCCACATGAAGGGGAGAGATTTTTATTTTAAAAATCCTGATCTGGCAAACAGTTTTACATACATGCATCATCTGTAGAATCAGAAATGCCCCAAGGTTCCATAATTAAACTACGAAAAAAACCAACAAACAAACATATTCTTAATCTGAATGGACTCTGCTAATGGAAATTCTATCATTCCTCTGGACATATCAACTTAAATACATTTGTGCTTGATGTAAAATAATTAAAATTAGGAAATGAAAGTGCTTATTACTAGCTGCTCAATTATAAATCCTTTAACAAAAAAAAAATAGCTTATTTCTCAAAGGAAAATATGAATAAAGTAACTGTTAACTTCAATGAAATTTCAAAATAAAAAATAGAACTTTACTGGGGATTTAGATTATTTAGACTGATAATAGTATTTTGCAAAAGAGAGAATGTAGAATGCCACAACCACTTTAGAAAAACACAGCATTGGCAGTTTATATCTGTATAGATTGTATCTATGTAATCTGGAAAAATCTGTGGATATGCCCAGTAACAGAAGATTCTTAGTTCATTCCCTTTTTTCAGCCTAACATCTACACTACTCTCTTTTTTATTTACTAGCAGTTCAGTAAAGTATCTGTTCCCAGTCAGCATGCATTAATTTTCTTGACAATAAACGTGTAAAAAACTGACACGTCAAACTAATATTGAGTCAGAAGATCCATGAATGTAGGGCAGCTTCACATATTAAATTTGAACTCATAGGACAGAAAAGTTAAATATTTCATAATAAAAAGGCAAGCAAATGAATTCCACACTTGCCATGGAAACACTGACACTCAAACTAACAGTAGCACTTGATCACACTCTAGTCATGTAAAGTTATCCTTTAGACCTTAATTCTACAGTGAAACTCCCTCAGCACTGCAGCCAATCATACTAAAGTATTTCTGGATTATTTCTTTGGCACTGGGATTTCTATCTTTCTCCTGGGTTATAAAGCAGGATTTCTCACTATAAGCAGCAGCACATAGAATGTTTTAGCCACATCCAAGTATAATTATGGGCAGGATACTGTCCATACACTACTCTAGTAGAAATCTCTCACAGAAAACAACTAAATCTTGAAATTAGCAGTAGATTCCCCAGACCACTGCATCCTCTGCAGCTGCAGACAGAGGGTGGGGAGCTTGGCAGGCTGAGGCCCCTGATCCCACATGATGCTCTGTGTGAGGCAGCATTGCCTCAACTCCAGCAAACACAGCTGGACTTACAGACGTTCAATACATCACATAAACGCGTCTATAAACTCCAGCAGTTTTGCACATTACTCACCTGAATATGAAAGACACTTGAAATGAGTCAAGCAAACTAAGAATGTGCACATTCTAGCACAGACCAAGGGCCACTTCCTGTCACACCCCATGTCTTGTTGCACTCTGCTTTTAACCTGAAATCCACTATATGCATCAATAGCATACGCTATAAAAAGCATGCTATGAGGTTTTTGGTTTAGGTTGGGTTTGTAGTTTGGTTTTTTTCCCCCTCCATTTTATACAAACATAACACTTGAAAGGAGAAAAAGAATCCTAAGAAAATGAAAACAAAGTCCTCTGGAGGCCTAAGATGAGGATGGAGACAAAATCTGACAGTAGCAAAACCTATTTTGCTACCCATCCTTAGAGTCCTCTCCCAATATGCACAACCAATAAGCAGTAAACATTCTGGTCATGATACCAAAACATTTCACAAAGGCTATGTTTCTAGAGGACATGAATTGAATTTTTTAATAAAATGTTAAATCTAAAAGCAATTCACAAGATTGCATTTTGAGAAGAGAATCATATCTAAGCAAAAGAAATTCTATAGAACTGTTACTCAGATAGCCAACAGAAAGCTTGAAACGTGACACAGAAGAAAGACTACAAAACATCCTGACATTGCTGTCATATTACAAGTCAGTACTTCAAGAGCAATGAAAGAGATGTAAATATTTACCCTAGGTAGCTAGACCAAAGAATGTAAACAGATTCCAGAGATACAATTTTTCAGTATCTTTAGTGCTGGAAATGGAAATGTTAACTCTGCCAGGCCCACTGATCCTGAATGATGAATACAATCAATTACATTTTTTACCTGTCAGTCATTCGCATCATTGCCTTTCTTGCAGCTGACTGCTCCCTGTCTTCCAATTCTTGTTTCAAGGCACTAAACAACTTTTTATATTATTTTCATTCAGTCTTTTTAACAGATTCCCTACTGCCATCTCAGGTTAACACTGCTTGTTTCAGGACTTGTCTGTTTTCTTCCCATATTTCCTCAGTGTTGCCTGTGTCCACGGTCTGGTCTCCCATCTCAGAAAGGTGGCTGTTCTGGTCTCTGAAGTGTCATCTTAAATCTCACTCTTCCTCAAGCTCCACAAATTTTAACCACCTCCTAACAATCTGATGCAAAGTTCACTGGTCAGCAAGAGCTATTAACTTCAATGGGCTATGAATCAGGACGAGATTGCTGCCAGTAGCCCTGGACTGAAGTCTAGCTAAAGAAAAATAACAAAAGAAACTGTATTGGTACCCTCGTTGCTAATTACAGACTTCTACTGGAACACAGTCACGGCAATACTATATCCTTGGTCAATACCAGCTTTTACTATTTCCAGTATATTTTCTCCAGTCCTTACGCAAAGGACTAAGGCCTTACATTGTTGTACCTTTATTTGTACAAATTCAGAGAGATGCCAAAGATCTCTCACAGAGCTTGAACAAATAAGCTTATACGCGCTCCTATAGTTTCTTTTATATACTACAAAATACCATCCTACATCTAGCTGGGTAAGACAAGGAAAATCAACACGTTTATGAACCAGGTTACTAAATCATTGCAAAAAAATCCACCATTAAAATGGGGTTTAGAGTGAAAGACTATTCAGAAAGCACAGTGAAAAGTTTAAATTTAGTATGTTTTTAATTCTCCCTAGTGAGGACATAAAATTCTGATCTTCCAAGGAATCTCTGTCTAATCCCATTAATCTAACAGCAATTTGAAGAAAAAGCACTCCAGAAATCAAAAATAACACTATAACTCTACATTATTCTTCCTCATTCATAAACATTCTGGTACTTATTCCCTCTTCATTTAATTCTCCCTCCCTTTTGCAACCTCAGGTCTCTAATGCATATTTTTATAAGGGAAAAAATCAAATTAATTGCTTTTGCCCACCTTTCCTTCTCCTATCAGTTTTTAATGTTTTGTAAGCACCTTGTTGTAAAGCCAATGCCTTTCTGCAATCTCACAGAGCTCCCACCAAGTGGTACAGGAAAATCAGTTCTAACAGAGGATTTAGGCAATCAAATGTAAAACAACAAGATACACAAATGCTAGGTAGAAGCTTCTGTTCATGTTATGGGAAAAGTTATCATCAGACAGCCACTACTGCCTACATAAAGCTAAAATATTACACATTTATTAAAAAGTATGATGTGGTTTGAGGCTATTTCAAGAGTACTTGACACTAATTACCATTCGCATTTTTACCCTATATTGTACTAAGCACGGTACTGAAGGGAAAGTGATAAAAGTAACACTGCCTATTACCATGTAATTTTGCAACACGTGTTAGCAATGACAAAGCCAATTAGATGACCTTCACTGAAGAGGTGCAGTTTTGGGGGTACAGGTTTTTGTTTGCTTTTTCTTAAAGATACTTATGCTAACACTTTTATTTTAATCAAGTACACTCCACCCTTGCATCTTCAGCTATAGTAGGCAAATGCTTTGTAGAAATGAAATTACCGTTGCAACAAGGTTGCTTATGACATTGTTTAATTAAAAAAAAAAAAGACTTGGGACACAGTACATTGATAGGGGGTGGAGTGTATCATATATATACAAAAGAGGGCTATTACTTCTGTCATCTGATGTTGATGTAGGAAGAGAGAACAAAACCAAATGCATTTTCTTTCCAGCACTGAAACATGCAAAGACAAAATTACAAGTTGTATGCAGCTCAGAATAATAAAAAGAAATGCCCCAGTATACTTGTTTAGATTTTTTAAAAAATATATTTAATTCTCTGATCTTTCACTTCAAAACTTAGAATTAAGCAATGAGTGAACAGGATCTGAAATACAGACAAGGCATTGCTCACATCACATTAAAAGGCATCTTTTAAATGCTGCTGTGGCTTTCTAAACTTACACTGAACAAACTTTTTAGTTGCTGGGAATTTGAAATGCAAGATGAACTTGGCCACATTACATCTATTTCTTGA
Source organism: Euphonia xanthogaster (assembly GCA_034509185.1). NCBI lineage: Eukaryota > Metazoa > Chordata > Aves > Passeriformes > Fringillidae > Euphonia > Euphonia xanthogaster. Next base: position 100,469,436 of record JAYDZK010000169.1, on the reverse strand, counting down.
AGTGGAATTGTAAATACGCAATAAATTGCTGTTCCAAAGAGGCAACATGCAGAACTCAAAATTGTTTCTTGCAGGATTCTATTGACCTGTGTACAAAGAGATATCGAAGCAGTGGTACAAAATCCACAGCTCAAGCATGAAATCCTTGTGGCTGGATCTCTGAGTATACTGCTTTCCAAAATACACCACTTCCTTTTAACCACTGAATTTAGTTTTAGGAAAACAGCTGCTCACCAACTTTTTTTTAATTAAAAAAAAGAAAAAGGCAGGGAGGGTGGGAGGAGGGAAGAGGTGGAAAGAGCTCATGCAATATGATGATATTTAGCAGAGAGCTGCAAACAGAAAGCAAAGGCAAATATTTTAAATGTGATAGATTTCAAGCAGAAATCTGAAAGTATTTTTTCCTAGTAAATAGCTTGCCAGAGTTGTTTGGGACAAAATTTGGGTTGCAACTACAGGCTGAAGCAACAGTGTGGAGAAACAAAACAAAGAGGCTTTTACCCTCCACCCCAACACCCCCTTTGTCTCCCAGGTAGAAAACTATGACTGATGCTTTTGGTTGGCCACAAGGCAAATATTAGCTAAAATCTCATTTAGCTACATCCACATCCACAGTCCCAGATGCTTAAAACTTATCATGGATTAAAGCCATGAAATAAAAATTTTAAAAGAAATTTCAATTTGAAATTTTATTGGCATGTTGCTAGAATGGTCAACATCAATCAACAGGACAGACTTTGTCCACATACTCTGAGAACAGCCTTCCTGCACCTCCCCCCTCTTTTTTTCCTCTTGCTCTTTCAGCATTAATGCTATTAAAAGCCAAACAAAATACTGGCTATGGGTGTAAAGAATGCTGGTTTTTTTTGGAATGTTGCCATGGATCCTGCTTCCAGTCGCGTCCCACGGAAGGAGGGTGCAGCCTCCTGACTCTACAGCAGGCTGGTCTCCCCGGGCAGGGCAGAAGGAAGATAGCCACGTACTCCTGCTCCTCCCTATTCTTTCCCATCCACTATAGCCAGGTCCTTGATCACCCTCAGTTTGCCACTGGCATCGATCCTGCGCTTCTCGCGTATTAGATCCTCCAGGCTGTGGAACCTCACCGTATGCACCTTGTTCTCTGCCAAGTGGATTTTGAGATAGTACTGCTGCTGGTGCTGGGTGCCAGCAGCCGCCTGCAGCTCCCCCCCGGCTTTGAACTCCCGTTTCCCGAAGCGGCACCAGGCGGCGAAGCTCTCGGAGTTAGTCCAGCAGATCTCGTCGCTTTTTAAGCCCAGGTGCCCGCAGGCGTTCTGCACCACCAGCTCCGCCACCAGCGGGCGGAAGCGGTACCAGCTATTCACCACCCGGCCCACGTTGCCCGCGGCCGCCTCGTACAAGCTGTCCTGGCGGATCTGCCCCTGGTGCAGGTGGATGATCTGCCCGCCGCCCACGTACACGGCCCAGTGCGGCGGCGGGTGCTCCGACGGCCCCAGGTAGAGCAGCTCCAGCAGGTCCCCCGGCTTGCAGAGGGCTGGCAGCGCTGACACCGAGTAGACGCTGAGGTCCCCAGCCTGGGGGCCGCTGCTGACCTTGGAGAAGATGCATTCCTGGCCGCGGAAAGCGGAGAACTGAGTCTCGTTCAGCACCAGCTGATGGTGGAGGTGGTGGGTGGGCGTCTCCTGCCCAGGGCTGCCGGAGCCCTTCACGCCGTACTTGTCTGGCTGGCCTCGCTCGTCCAGGTCCTCCTCCTCATCCGAAAAGAAGTAAGCCACCCCGACGCGCAGCTCGTCCTTCTCGATCCCCGAGGGGTCCCCGGTCGGCAGCTCGCTGTAATTCAGGTGGGTGATGCGATCCAGTTGATTTCCCATCAATGACAGGGCGAGGCGAGGGCAGAAATCGCCGGATCTAAAGGAGGGTGGGGTGGGCAGACACAGAGAAGAACAAGAGATGGGAAAGAGAGTGCACGCAGAAGGAAGGAAAGAAAGAACGAAAGAAAAGAAAAAAATCAAGGCACATACAAAAGATTTCAGCGATTCCGCCCTAAGCCTCCATCCCTTCCCGACTCCTTCCCTCCCTTTCATACAAGGGAGAAACTCCCAGTGCGGACCCTTCCCCCTATCCCCGGGGTGCGGGGCAGGGCAGAGCCCCGGCTCCGGAGCGCCGGCTCCGAGCGCCGGGAGAGGAGCCTCCCCGCCGTCCGCCGCCTCCGCGCGGGGGGACGAAGTTGCACCGGGAATCTCCGCTCTGCGAGGGGAGGGGGCTCCGGGGGCTGGGGGAGGCTCCGTCCGGAGGGTCCCGAGCCCTCCCTCCAGCGGTGCGCAGCCGAACCGCGCCAGCGAACCGGGCGGCGCTGCGAGCGAGGAGGCGGCAGGAGGAGCGCACGGCCCCGGAGCTACCAGCCCTGCCCGCC
>JAYDZK010000169.1:100454860-100465721 GCA_034509185.1 Euphonia xanthogaster | reverse complement strand
TCTACACAACTGTGTGAACTTCTGAGAAGTGAGAATTTTAATATTTAAGACACTTCATGAAAAAAAAAAATAATCTAATGGCATTCTTTGGTTCAGATGTGAATCATATTAAAGTACCATTTTTAGCTGGAAGTAAATCTCCTCATTTCTTTGCAGTGAAAATAGTTTTGTCATCTAGCCATAAGTATTTTTGCTTTCAGTGTTTGTGGATAATATCTCTCTTTGCTGCTGTCCTTTTCCCAGTCAGTCTTCAGGTTTAGTTAACTGAGAACAATAGTGCCATCACTTTATTTTCATTATAGAGAGACATTCATCGTAAGAACTAGTGAATTTCAGTTTTTCGAGGTTCAAGCTCTATACCTATGTTCATATGGATCAAATGCTGAATTTCCTAGATAAATGTGTTTGAATGACCCTTTTTCCATTCAAATATTGGTATAGCTGTCTTTCTAGAATGGCATCTTTTTGTTCTCATTATTTTTTTAGCATATGCAAAGGCATCACATCATAAATGGAGGAGAAAAAAAAGTGTTTAGTGAAATTCAAAACTGACATCAGTTATTCTTTCACTGTTGCAATTATACTAATCTGTTGATGATTATGGACTCTTCATGTCTCATAAACTCAGGGGCTGTGGCCTGAGATTCACAAGAATTAAGCTGATTTGGAGCAGTTAAGGATGCAACATTCATGGTCTGTTGAATCAGAAAGATAATTTTAAAAATAAAATTCAAAATAAAGATTGTTTTCTAATACATGCTTTTTAAAGTTTCAGAGGACTAAACATAACAGATGGATGTTATTTATCTCTAGAATTGTGTAAATACTTTTCTAATGATTGTTAGAAATTATATGTTCTTTTACAGCATGACCTTCACCAACTGCTACATTTTAAATGAAATTATGAGGACACTCTAATAGGTTTAGAGCTAAGGCGGTAAAGCAGTCTTTAAATATTTTGATTTTTTTTAAAAATAACTGTTAATGTGCTTCATTTTTAAAGCTAGTCCAAGTTGAAAGCCATTTTCTGTAGACCTTGATCGACAGTTTCTGTTTTCTAAACACTTTACATTTTTCCCGTTTAAAGTCTGCATCTTTTTAGGTTGCACTCGCACAGTTCACACTTCCCACGTTTGCCAATCATCAAGGCTATGTGGAGTAATTTTTAGATAGTTCTAAACAAACAAAACATTATTTCATCCTTTCCATGCAAAACAGTGGAGAACAGACTGCTTCAGCAAACTGCAGGTGCAGAAGGATGGAGTCTGGGTATAGGAAAGGCTCTGCCCTTCGAAATAGGAGGAGTATCTCCTGCCAAATTTTAACCATTTTTTTGGCGATCCCCCGTAGTTTTGCAAGTCTGCTCAGTGAGAGTATTGTGTCTCTTGTTGAAGGACTTACAATCCCTTACAATTCACCTCTCTTCATGACCTCTATTCAACACACTTCAGCACCCAATTCTTTGTTTCATTTTTGTTCTCTTCGCTGTACACTGTCTCATCAGTGCTTTGTGCTCTACCGCTATTCCTCAGGAAGAAATTTTCCCTCAGTTTCTCTTCAGTCACAGTTTTTTGATAGTGTCAAGAAGTTGATTTAAAAAAAGAAAACACATACTAAAAACTCCCATCAACCAGCAAACCCCAAACTTTTGTATGACTCTGATTAAAGGACGCTGCTGGAGATGCCTCTTTTGTCTGAGCTAATTTGATTAATGAATTTATTATCTGCTTTAGATGTTTAACTCCTGAGTGCTTCCTTAGCAAAGCGGTGAGTGCAGGCTTGGCTGCTCTTAGATGGTGGCACTGGCAGTGCAGTGCTGCTCTGTTCACACTTCCACTGGCCAGCTTCAGCCTCATTAACCGGGGTCATAATCTCTCCTTGCCCCAGGACATGGGAATTTACAATCCTCCTAGAAAGAAACCCGATAACATCATCATCTCTGGCTCTGTCCTGGTCTACTCTGAGGGAGTGAATTTATATTTTTCCATTGCTATTTTTTCTTTTTGTGCCTTTTTCCATACGTGGCATTTTGTAACTGTTGCATTTATATTTAATTTAATACAGCGAAAACCCTTGAAATATGTGGCAAAATAGATAATCAGTAGCTTATTTTTTAAAGCTTATTTTTTAAATGTTCTTTTCATCCTGCCTTGAGCTCAGCTTTGGAGCCTTGGACCCCTGTTGCTAAAAGTGGAACTGAAACCACCATTGATTTTAATGAGTGGAGAACATTTGTGCAGAAAAATTTAGGAACACATGTTTCAAAAAACAAGCAGAGATAAAAAAAAATTGATGATAAGGGTGGAAACTTTCCTATCTGTTATGAACTTTAGATCATAGAAATCTGTCCATTACAATCCTGTTAACATTGAATCTCAGAGGCCCAGAGGCTCTTATCTATTTCAGGAACTCTACACTTGGTAGAAACTAAATACAGTTTCTACATTTTCTAACTAGTCTGGGAGAGTCCTGAGGTTTTGGGTAGGCTGAGGAAGCTGGGCCAGTTCAGCCTTGGGATCACTGAGGGAGACCTCATCAGTGTCTATCAGTACCTGAAGGGAGGATGTCAAGGGGATGGAGCAGCCTCTGCTTGGTGGTGCAAGGCAGTAGGACAAGAGGCAAGGGCAGAAACTGATGCACAGGAAGTTCCACCTGAACATGAGGAAGAAATTCTTTACTGTGCAGGTGGGCAGACACTGGAAAAGATTTCCCAGAGAGGCTGTGAAGTCTCCCTCACTGGAGATATTCAAGAACTGTCTGCACACAAGCCTGTGCCATGTGCTCAGGGATAACCCTGCTTGAGCAGGGAGGTTGGACCAGATGACCTGCTGTGATCCTTTCCAGATTTTGGCCCTTCAGCCTTGAACAGCTTTTGCCATTTTTATGCAGTGATGGTGAAATTAAAATGTGAAAACTCAAGAAAATAACTGTGGTCACAATTTTTCTTTTGCCTTTTTTCTGCTCTTCTTCTGGCTTCTGGTGACTTCGTGATTCTTGCATTCAACAGGGTCACTTGTAAGTAGAATTGTCCAGGACGTGTTTTTTGGACCTGAGGTACAGTATAAGCACATCATTAATTATCTGTTTGAATGTTCTAAACTCCAAAAACCAAATAACTGCATCAAAACTACCTCTTAGGAATTTTTCCTAATCCATTTTAATCCCTAAAATATATGGAAAAATAGTATCTGGCTTGTGCCAAAGCTTTTCAAAAGGCTGTGCTACCAATTAATTTTATGAATAATACTAATTTTATGAATAATACTTCACTGATCCTTGGGCTGGGCCTGTGTAGTCAACTGCTTGGGCTCTACCCAGCTCCTTCCTATCAAATAACACTTTTAAGGACTCCAGACTTAATTTCTGATCAAGTGATACAACCAAAAAGATATTGCTGTAGGAAAGATTTTGAGGAAGAATGGGAAGAAATACCTTAATTTAAAAGTGTTCATCTTTGGAAAGCTGTTATGTAGACAGAATCCCAAATGGGCTAGTCACTTTTAAGTTCTCAGAGAGCAGCAGGTCAGGGTGCTGGGCAGGGCAGGGTTTGGGGAGCTGGAATTGAACCCAGGTGCAGCCTCGCAGTGCCCTGGCAAGAGAAGAGCAGGAGTGCTGGGCTGGGGCCAGTGGAGGCCAAGCTGAGGGAGGTCATGGCAGTCATGCAAGGCCATCCCAACTCAGCAGCCTGGTCCAAGCATGCCAGAGCTCTGATGCAGCTCCCAAGCCAGGGCCTGAAGCCCCATCCTAGCTCCTCAAAACTCTATCTCATTAACTTTGCTTTTCTTTTGGACATCTTATCCAAGGTTCATCTTGTCAGACCTGATCTTGAACAGAAAATAGCAAACCCTGGGGAAGTGATGGAAGAGTTTGTAGATCTTGCACTTAGATCCCTGACAGTACCATCATATTCATTCTTTGGGAGTATGAAAGAAAAATAGCTGACGGACTAGATTTTCATTTAGATGTCTGTGTCTGTACAGGAAGTGGAAGCTGAACTGAATTCATGGGCTTTTTTTTTCAGGAGGGAGGATGTTATAGCTTAAATTACTACTATAAGCAAGGAAACCTTCCTCTTGATTACAACAATATCCTTTATGAACTTTGGAAGAATTGGATGTTGATGACCATGAATTTAGATCAGTTAACAGTGAATTTTATTTCTTGATCTTTCTATTTCCTGGATTATGTCTTCATCAAAGTTATTTTGAGTGTTTCAGATTGTTACCATTTTCATATAGAAACAGAAGAAACTAAACAAAAAACCAACAACAACATCAAAACCCCTTAAGCAGACATGACCACAGTCAAATGAGGATTCACTTATTCATAGTAGAATATTACACTTGGGCAAAGTTTTTGGGGTTTTTTTAGGTTTGGGAATGTAAATTTCATACTATTTCCATAAATTTTATTTTATTTTTGTCTGTGTTATGAAGTAATTTAAAATATAGTCTAGCCTTGTGGGGAACCTACCCAAGTGATTGTAGCCACAGAAGAAGTGGCTATGTGTTTGAAAGATCTTAGTAAAGCAAGCTTGATCTTAAATGTACTAGTTTAATCATATATAGCTCCAGGTAAATTTAGTATAAGAGAATTTTTATTATCTCATTTTTATTTCATATTTATTTATCCCATTTGGGCTTGGGGTTTATTGGCTGGTTGGTTGGGTGTTTTTGGTTTTTTTGGTTTTTTTTTTCCCAGTAAAGACAGAGTTTCATATTATGTTTAATAATGAGTAAGAGGATTCCAATTGACTGCAAACTTTCACCCCATCTACCTACTTCCTCAGCTTCTTTCATAGCTTATTCTGTGATCGGGTAGTTACAGGGTGAGCTTGAATCCACAGCACTGCTATAACAAGGCGTTGAATATCTGCCAGAAGAAAACATCTTTTTTAAAGGTGTTGGCACTCCGGAGCTGGTGCTCTGAAACTGAAACAGTCATGAATATTGTTCCCTTCTGGATATAGGATTTTGACATGGCTTTAATAAAGGTGGTTACATTGTTCATTCTGTAAGGGGAGAATAATAATGGCAGTCTACTAGGAAAATTTCCACAGTCTCCTCTAGTTCTTGCTACAAATAAATCTGAAATAAAAATGACATTGTAATGTTTGTACAGGGAAAAAATACCTCTGGAAAGAAGTGGAACTTCAAAAAATAAGCTGCTAGAAAAAAAAAATTCAAAAGGGCTTGTAATTGTATTCTAATGCAATCTTGTTAGGTGGGCTACTAACAAGATTGGCAGATCAACATTTTGATGTCTCTCTTCAATTATCATTTTGCAATTGCAGACAGGGTTTCCTAAATCAGTTTTAAAGATTGGAAACCTTTTCAGAAATATCAGATCATAAAGAATAAAACAGTGGATCTTCACAAAAATTGCATTTTAAGTGTATGAATCTCCTCTGACGATGTGTTAACTTTGTCCCTAAATGGCTTAACAAGAAAGAGACAGTAAATATATTTGCAAGTGCACACTGGTTACTTAGTTATGATTATCTTATTATTAGCTCTTTTCCAAACTACTAAAAGAGAAAAAGCAAAATGTTTTCTTAAGTATGACATGACATTTTCTTGCATGTCCCCTTTAAAACTAGAGAGATTGTCCACTATACTTTCTTTTTTTTTTTTTTTTTAATTTTTAATCGTAAAGCTGTACACAAACTAATATCTGTCTGCTTCTATTATAACAGGGTTATTTGCTTGAATTTTTCCTTTTTCATATCTGCTTTGGCATCCTTTATTAAGTCATTGTTCTGTAACTGCATTCTATTATAATTTCACTCATTTTTAATAATATGTATGATATTTCTGCTGCCCTGAAGGACTCCCATGAAAATTAAATGTTGAAATAAAATGAGCATCCAATGTTTCTTTCTATTAGGCTAGTTAATATTTTATAAAATGTATTTTATCTGTGAGTCTTTCAATATCTGAAGTTGAAAATGACTTTCTAAATATTATAAGCACTAACAAATACCCCTTGACTGAATAGCAAAGCAGAAATTCAATCTGTGTGACACTTGCTATTCATAAACATTTTGAGATTCACTCTCATGGTTTATGCTGCTAGCTGAACCCTTTTGACTGAGTTACAGAACTAGATTCAGTAAGGGAATCATACCTTGCTATATATGAAAACCTTTTGAAGGGAGCTTCTATTTTTCTTTTTCAAATACAGAGCCCAGTCCTGGAGACCTAAATCATTCAAGTTGCATATCAGTTTTAGGGCAAGACCAGCATCATCCTGCCTCCAATAAGAAAAGGCTGTCAGAGATACAGGCACACAGTTTTCTTTGAATCCAGTGAGATTTCTGTCTGCATTCAAAGAAAGAATACAGCTGTAGATGCTTAGGAATGACAAATGCATACAATTAGAATTCACTCCATTTGCTAAGGTATATATATAAGTACTGAATAAGGTCATTGAGATTGCATAGTGATGCCATTTCTGCTCAACAAAAATTGAGTAGCCCAAATTTGTAATTTCAATACTATTTCCAGTATTAATTTCCAAGCTACATTTTCCCAGTCTCCAAACAATCTTGGGTCCATTGAGTCATGTCTATTCATGTATATAATTCTTTCAGCTAAAAGTCTGTCTCAGCTAATTGGCTCACAGGTTAACCCTGTTATCTTCATACTCTTTTTTTGCTGATTATGTGCATACAAAACTATTGTTTACAGAAGGATTTTTTAGAGTTGTAGCATACTGAACTGTAACCAACTACTTTATGTATAATACATAAATTAGTGTAGACTACAGCTCATTTTACTTAGCTGTGTTGTTCTTTCAATAATAATGGAAGAAAAAAGCCATGAAAAATTTATGTTTATCCCTAAGTTTAGAAGATGCAGCATGATTTGAACATGATCTGGACAAGTTGCATAAGGTATGACAGCAGTACCTTAACTTCTTCCTTCCCCCTCTAAAAAAAGCAGAAATAAATTTGATTTTAGTAGACAAAAAATCTGACTGAAAGAAAAGAAAAAAATATCTGAAACAAGATCTTGATCTTATATTGAAACAAGACTGGTTTTGTAGCAGTTTGTTTTACTCTTAGCTGTGGTAAAAAGTCTTTTAGTGACCCTGGTCACATCACTGAGACTTAGGCTGGTGCCATCAATTATTATTTAAAGAAATAGAGGCACTTTTCTGTTTAGAACATGGGCATATTACTCATCTTAGGTTTCTGGGTTTAGTTCCTTATGTATCCACAGTGGTTTAAAACTCTGTCATTCAGTTTAAGTGTGTACATATTAGTTAAGACACACTACAGGCTATCTGGCTATTCTCCAGTTTCCATGTTGTAACTGCCCTTGTTGAGAAAATTATTCAAAGAAACATGAGCAAAACTTTTAACTTAGAGATTTGAGTACTCACATGAGGGCAAAGGAATCTGAATTCCTATTTCTGTTCCCATAGTTCAAAGACTGTTTAATGGAAATAGCCTTAAGATGAGAATGTTCATCCAAAAAGAGGTGCTTTGATCTTTCCAGGTGTCATGGTTTCAGATTTTACTGCTGATTATGGATTGGGTGGTCAAATGCATCACAATTTGTGGCAGGCATGTTTTAAAACCTCATGATTTCATGCTGTGCTCAGGCCTGAGGTGGATGGTTGATGTTGCAGAAGAGCACAGAGGAGGATCCCCGGGGATTTAGCAGGAGTTCACAGCAGGCCCCTCTTGATAGGTGCTGTGCTGCTTACATTCAGGAAACTTCAGGCATGCCTCTAATGAGAAGCATTAACCTCTTGTAAACTCAAATCTGTAGTCTCTCCTGGGTTTAAGTGCCTCCAAGTTTAGGTGGCAGCTGTTGCTTTGCTTTTCAGATTACAGTTTCTGCCTAAACATCTCAATTTCCCCCAAATCCTTATTTAGATGTTTAAATCCATTATTGGCTCTATCCCTTAATCTCTGTTCTGCTTATCTTCTCCTATGTAAATGGCAATATTCATGCTTCTTTCACCTCACAGAAGATATTCTGTGTTGCCTGATAGAAATTACACAGGACAAGGGCTGTCTCCAGGGGAGACATCTCTCCAGGGGAGGTATAAGTGAAATACCACAAACATGGGATATGGGGGTACTGTCAAATGCAAATAAACTTCAGTAATATAACTGCATACTCATTTCATTTCACTTTCCTGATCCTTAGACCATCACTGATGTTTTATATACAGTGCTATAGGAATTATATTATTTTGGATGTCATCAACTCTGTGGGGTAATAATCCACAGTAGAAATGAAATTCTGTGTGTGAAAGAGTGGCCCATGCAGCCTCTGTGCTGTGTTTGCAGAGTATGAGAGGATTGCTAATGATAAAAGGCCTGTGAAGACTTTGATCCCTGGGATAAGCTTGTAGAGATTGTTGTTCTGTGGCCATTTCATGGGGAGATAATCACCTGAGGCTGAGATAGTAACCCATGTCCAGAATATGGTGAAATTCATAATTATACACCCCTGATATGGCCAGTGAGTCTTTTAGCTCAGTTAAAAAAACCAAAAATCCAAAAAACCAAAAATAACAGACCGCGTATAAGTTCTGAAGTTTTCCAAACTTTACCAGACATTAAACCTCTCCCCCATCCCCCAAAAAATTGACCTATGAAAGTGTAATTTTCTATTAAGTCAATGTTTTTGACCTGAAGAATGGGATTTTTTTAAAATATGCATTTTTTTTTTTTTGAAAAAGGAGATAATTATATAGAAGCATAAGTGGAAAGTAAAATTTTCTTTTGAAAGATGAGGGGTTTTTTCCTAATTAATTATAATGACTAATGCTAATGTCAAAGCAAAATATTTAGAATCTGGAAAATGCTGAATATTTTTGAATGAAAAGTTTTGCTGAATTTAACTTGGACTTGAAAAATGTTTTCTATGACTGAGTAATATATTTCTTTATACACAGATTATTTGCCAAAAGAAAAAAAAAGGAGCTGTTTTAAATAAAACATTCTGACAGCAGCATGCAAGCTGGGTTTACAACTGGAGTCATACACAGTATTGGACACATGAATACTTTTCCAGACCAGAAGGAGAGAATTCTTTGCAACTCCACAGATACCTGCACAGAGAAATGTGGCTTTCCCACACCAAATATGATTAAGCCTTATTATGTGTCTAGTTGAGGATTAGAGGTAAATGAAGCTAATTAAGAGGAAAGAGTCTGAAGAGATCCAACTGTAATAAGTTGAACTAAAAATGGTGTACATCACAAATGTTCATCTCAGCTTTAACTGGGCCCATGATTCTTAGTGCATCATTTATTTGACACATTATTTCTTTCTCATCTATTTCCCCCCTTCTGTTCACGAGTAGGTTATGAGCAAATATCTATTTTATCAAATATATAACTGAGCAAAATTTTTTTATGGAATAATTTTCATTAACAGATATTGTGTCTTGTTTTCATATTCACTTTCTGGATTATTACTTGTGCTCATGAGCAAAGGCTTGGAAAAGTACTTATAGTATGGAAAAGTTTCTGGCACATAATTCACACTCCTAAATCCTCTTTGTAAATGAAATAATGGGGATTTTCATAGTATCAGGATAACATCCCATCAGTACAAGATAGCTGGAAGAAAACAAATCACATCTAAAGGAGAGATAAGCCGCTGCGTTTTTAAACAAAATTTTTTAACCCTTCATAAAAAAAAAAAAAAAAAAGAGAGAGCAATGCAATCTAATGCTCAATGTATTTTATAGAACAGGCTAATAAATTAATTGATTTCCATATATTCCACTTCAGGATATTCATTATCTAATCTTCACCATTCCTGAGCAATATCTCTGTGAGTATTGGTCAATCATGAACGGTCTTTCAAGGGTCTTTAGAATTCCAGAGTCCATATTCTCCCAGAAAATCTATTTCAGCTCTTCACTATTCTTACCATTTTATTACTACTTTCTAATATTCTAATCCTAATTTTGAACATTGTTGCAGTCTAAACACAATTTCTTGTTCTCTCTCTTAGGACATGGAAAATAATTTATTCCTTCTCTCCTACTTGCAACCTTTTACATATTTGAAAAATTTCTGCTTTTCAGTTTTTTGCTTTTTCCTAGGTTAAAGAATCATAATTCATTCATGTTTTTCTTTCTCTCCAGTTATGTTTTTTGGAATCCCACTTGTTCATCCTATTCCACTGAGCTCTCTTCAATTTTAAATCTTTCACAAACTGTGGTGTTCAAAATTAGAAAAAGAAACCCAGCTGAGGCTTGAACAGAGCAGAGAAGAACAGAAGAATTGTTTATAGTTTGTCTGACTATTTCTAACTTTTATTATGGTCTATGCCTTTTTGCATCAGAGTGGCACTGTTAGTTCACATTTAGATTGTCACCCAACTAATCCTTTTTCTGTGAAACTGTTGCATTATCAGGTAATTCCCCATGTTCCTGTTCTGACCTTAAAATTTTGAAAACTGTGAATCTTGTGAATTGCTGCAACTTATTCCCCTGGTGATTATATTCAGAAATTCTTTCATCTTAGCAGAACTCTGTATCAGTAAGTCTCTTCTTGACAGAAACCTCCTTCTATAAAAACTGAAAGACCCTGAAGAGTTGTTAAACTCTGCAGAGGGACATGAAATAAGATTTAAGTAATAGATGGTCCACTACAGAGGAAAAATTTGCTTGCCATAGGCGATGTCAAATAGTTAGAAGTCATTGAATCTTTCTCCAGGTAAAATCCATCTGTGGAAATGGAGGAAAAAATGAGTTTTGAACATAATGAGAGTGGACTATGGATGTTCAGCTGTGTTTTTACTCCTGGACAATTCAGATTGCACTATTTGGGGGGGGACTAAGATGGAGCAGAAAGGGTTTTTGGTTTTGTTTTTTTTTTTTTTTTG
>JAYDZK010000169.1:100417034-100454804 GCA_034509185.1 Euphonia xanthogaster | reverse complement strand
TTTTTTGCTGTTTTAGACTCACAGAAGTGGTAGCTTGAAGGGGTATGTGGTGGTCCATGTAGTGCACCTCCTGGTCCAAGTGAGGCTAATGCCTGGATTGGTGTCAGATGTGGCTTTTTCTAAACTTGTCTTAGAAAGGATGATGGTTTCACCACTTTATATACTGCTTCAATGCTGTGCTACTTGTACAGAGAAAAAGTTTTCATAATGTCCAATTTGAATTTCTCATGCTGCCACTTACTATAGCTGCTTCTTATTAAATTGTCTGTCATTCAAAATATTTGGTCAGGTCATGTTTTCAATGGCACTTCTTCAGCAGGTAGGCTGCTTTTGGGCTGTGCTTTAGCCTCCTCTTTTCCAGACTGACACTTATATGTTTCTCTATTTATTGTAGGCCATTTACTGTAGGCTCCTGAACAGCTTGTTTGCTTTCAGACGGACTCTTTCTAGTTTCCTGACACTCCTTTTGAGCTGTGGAGCCAAAAACTGGACATGCCATTCCAGTTGCTGCCTTGTCAGTGCTGTGTAGAGTGACACGTTAAGTCCTGGCCTCATTTCTACTGGTGTGGTCTAATATGCACTTTGTCTTATTCATGTTGGTGGTGCAGTTCTGCTCGTATTCAGCTTGATAATTACTGCAGCCCCCGGGTCCTTTTGGTCAGGTGACACTCAGCCAGCTCTGCTTCATGAGGTCATTCCACCCCATGTACAGAATTCAAGCCTTCTCCCTCCTGATCTTCACAGACCTTCTGTTGACCCAGTCTTCACTTTTCTCAAGGTTCCCTCGAGCTGAATCTGTATCACATGGTGTGTCAAACAGTTTTTCAGCAATTTTTCTGAGGGAACATTCTGCTTCATCATCCAGGAGGAAATATTGGACTGCTTTCCAGCTCTAGAGTATTTGTTTCATTACCAACTGTTACACCTCAAGCCATTGAATATTGCCTTGGGACACAGTGCTGCAGCCACTTTTCAGCCCAGTTAATAGACTGTTTATCCCACCACAGTTTCTCAGCCACAAGAATGTGGGGAAGGCTTTGAGAAATGCCAAGTTACAGGAACTGCTACCATTTACTTTCCCAGTCCGTAATTTTGTCGTAGGAGGCAGTCATGTTGGCCAGGTAGGGTTTGCCTTGTAAATCTGTGCTGGTCTTGGTTGGCTCTTGTCTTTTGCATGCTCATAAAAGGATGCATCTTCCATCCAACCAGGGATTGCAGTTGGTGTGTCCAGTTGATGGTTCCCAGGATTGTCCTTCTTACCTTTTTAAAAGGCATGATCTGTTATTGCTGTGTTTTTTTTTCTTTAGAATTACAATGGCCAATCTTCCACAGCCTTAGGGCTATTTTAAGGCTCTGCAGATTAGTTTTTCTAAATAATCCTTCTGCTTGGGAACAGAGGGTTTGGAGCAGGCTTTTCTGGTAAGGCTGAGAAAAACCCAAAGTATTTCAGTTTTGTTTGTCATTCATTGCCAGATTATCATCCCTGTCCATCAGCATTCACTCATTTCCTTGCTGAATTAATTTTTCTCCATTACTTTTATGAAAATTGATATCCTAGGTTCATCAAGCAGATTGAATGCTGCAATACCTCTTACATTAGTAGTCATGTAGCTTCTCCTTACCCATAGTGGTCACTATCCACAAAAAATGGCCCTGCTGTTGTGTTGTTCTATGGGAGAGAACTATTGTCAGTAAGCTTTATGATACTCAGTACTTCAGAATAAAGATAGGAGTTAGTATTTCATATTAGTTGACTATGTTTAATTGATACTTTTTACAGTGATGTCTTTGAGCTTTTTGTCAGTAGAATATTCATTGACCACAGAGGAGATTCTGATTCTTTGCCTTCTTTGGTTCTGGTTAACATCATCTTAGTCCAGCCTTTCCCTCTAAACCATAAGCAAACCACAGCAAATGTTGTGCAGAGTGTGATGTGCAGGAACCACAAGGGATAAAGTGTGCTCATTCATTCATTTGGGATGAGTCCTGCGTGGTTGAGTGATGTGCAATGCCCTCAGTCTCTCTGAGGCCCAGAAATGCGTAGTTCTATGCACAGCACTGAGAATGGTGTTCAGTCAAACAAATTCTGGCAACCTTTTGTCCAGAGTGTGCAGAAATGGGATTATAGTTTCCTATTCATGTTTAGAACTGGTCAAATTTCTTTTTATTTTTTAAAAGATGGTAAAAAAATCACCCTGAGTGCAATTGTGATGTCTGGGCTTCAAAGCATGGTTTGTCTTTATAAAATCAGGTAGCTAACACTTTTTAATGTTAATTTTCCCCTAATTCAATTCTCCCAAATAGTTGAGTTCTTTGATTGAATATTGCCCACCAAAGAAACAGCCTCAGGCAGGCATCTGTCATAGAAAATTTGATCCCAATTCATTAATATTTTGCAAAATTATAAGCTATGAAAACAGGGATTTGTAATTTGAAGTGTCAGGGAGCCTCAATAGTACATTATGTTACTACCTTCCTGCACATGTAAGTTACTGTTATGTGATTGGGCATTTATTAAAGCTCTTGAACTATTTTTTTTTTCCATAAATGGATGCAATGATTTGGCTCAAAGATGCTCTGAATCTGTGTTGTTCTTTGTTATACACCTGGGAACAAAAGATTTGTAATAAAAGTGAAATGGCAGTCTGAATTCAGAATGCCCATGCTTTTTTGTTTTAATGTCTCAGCTTTCATGCTATTTTTATGTCGTTTCTTTCATCTTTAATTTTACCAAGAGATTCATATTAGATGCATTATTAATCCCTGTAACACTGCCTTCCCTTCTTCTGCACAGTGTGAGAGATTTCTGTCTCCAAGAAAAATAATAATGTGTAAGATTATTTTCTACATTTAAAATGTGAATAAAAAAATAAACAATGTGGACTTTCTAAAATCTCCGTGCACTGTAATTTTCTTCCAAAGATTTCACTGATGCATTAGGACTGAGAGGCATAAGCAATCACCAAAAGCTTTTAAGCAATGACTTTGCTTGTGTACTTTATAACCTGAGAATTCTCAGCATGCAGCACGTTATAACACATACTGCACTGGAAAATAAACAGAAAAGTGAAGTATGGTAACTGGACTTTCTGTAAGAGTTTGACATAGATTAAATGAAACACAATTCCAATATGTTGACTAACTGCAATAGGAGCAATTAAATCTCTCTCACTGATGGTGGTTAATGGGACCAATTACAGAATGTGTTTTAAAACATGACTAGTACAGTTATGATGCAACAGAAAGGGAGAGGCGGGGGAAGGAGAGTAAGGGACTGTGAATGTCTAATGGAAAGACTGATAATTTTGGAACTGAGGTTTTTTGGGGGGGTAAAGGGAAAGCTGATTGCAGATACTTTTCCACTTTGTTACTAAAATGTACATCATATTCTTTTGATTGTTTTATTTAATCTCTAAAGGATATCATAGTTGCACAAACTGGTCAAAGAAAAAGAAGCAGCATGCATGATGAAAGTCTGGCCATAGTATATCTACATAGCTACAACAAAAAGGGAACTCATAGGCCTTCTACAGTGTTGATCAACATTAGCAAAATCAACTGATGGTCATCTGACTTCCATTCCAGCCAGGGAGCAAGAAGAGTAATCCACTTGAACACAAAATTATTACTGAAGGATTATTTTGGGCCCAACCCAAAAGGTAATATGTTAGCAAAGGACAATAAATTTCAGTGTGAGGTGATGTAGCACCTTTGCAGCAGACTGCTTTTCTTCTATTAGAAACAACAATAATTGCATGAATTAATATTTTCTGAAATTTAAGCAATTTGAAATCTCTCATTTAAAACAGTGCTGCAGGTCTTCTCCCACCAGCTTTTCCCAGACAGAGATGTGGTAGTGCTCCTGTGATGCTGCTCCCAGATGCAGATACAAAGGCAATTCAGCTGCTCCTCTGTGAGTCAGCTGAAGGTACTGGGAGGCACGGTGGAGGCCCAGGGAACATCAAACGTCCTCCTCCACACAACCCAGGTTGGATCTGGAAACAGAATTGGCACATCCTCAAAGCACTCTGGCTACACCAAAAATAACAGCCCCTCCACGGTTCTGGATCCCTTTTTCAGGTTCTCAGCTTTCAGTTCAGGTCTCTCAGCTCTTGGTGTTCATAGCTAGGAATGAGAAGGGCCCATGTTGTGGTGTAGTCCTGCTCTTCTCAGAGCCTAAGGTCTGTCCTCCTAAGAAGATCAGTCACTGGTGCTTCAGAGCACAGCACAGAACTCTAAAGTGTGTTCCATGTGCCAAAAATATCATGAAAACCAACTTAAGTTGTACTCTTAGTGAACATGTACTTTCATCTAAATCCAGAAAAATTCCTGTGTTTTCTTTAACAATGCAAAGGTATACAGAAATTAAAGTGTCCAATATATTTCACTTGTTGTATACATGTAATACATTGCCAGAGATATTTGACTGTTTTATTTCTAGAAAAAGTGCCAACATGATTTGAAAGTGGTAATTCTTCCACAGTTTGGTTAGAAATAGGCTAATAGGGGTTTAAACTGGGAAGAGAGAATGAATGCTAATTGTTTTCAAATAACATAGTTTAAGCAGCACAGTTAGTTTCAAATAGCACAGAGGTAATCATTGAAGTGTGTAAGCTAAATTTTTTTTTCAGTTACCAGTTATTAGAACTCCAGCTTAAATTAAAAGAATCTATCAGAAGAATTATGCCAATTTATAATAAGGCAGATGTACTGAGACTGACTAAGACTGAGTTAATTTTCTTCATAGATGCTTATGTGGCACTCTGTTTTAGATTTGTTACCAAAACAAAACTGACAATGCACTAATTTTCCAGCAGTGTTTTCACAGCATCAAGGCTCTCTCTGGTTCTCAATGTGCCTGACTCCAAAGAGTAGACTAGGGGATGCACAGCAGGATAGAAGGGGGTATAACCTCAACAATCCAAAGAGATATTCCTTGCCATATAACATCATGCTCAGCAATAAAAGGGAAAAGAGGGGGTCTTAGGGAGGTTAGCGATCTTTTGATTGGGAAATGGCTGAGCATTGTTCAACCTGTGGGAGGTGGTGAGTGATTGCCTTTGCAACAGCTGAGGTTTTTTGAGTTTTTTGTCTCTTCTTCCACATATCCTTCAGTTATTAATATTATTTTTATTTTTTATCTTTTTATCTTATACAATTTTTATTGCTTTTATTCTTTCTTTTCCTTATTCCTCATCCAACTGAGAGCTGGGGAAGTGAGCAATCAGCTGTGTGATGCTTAGCAAACCACCAGGGTTAACCCAGAACAGGAAGTACAGAAAGCCTGTGGCAGACCTTCCTTGTTTTTAACTTGTTTCATGGACCTGTACTAAATGAGTATAAAATGTCCATGTTCTGCTTTTTTTATCCATTACAAGGCAATGGAGATCAGTGGTATTGGTTTCAGTAAAGCTGCTTCTGATTCAAGCTGTTCTACCTGAGATGAGATTAATGTCTATTAAGGCTTCAATTAGCTTTACTCTCATTGTACTCCTCTGTGAAAAATATTTCACAAGAGAAAACAAATATAATTCATGATTCATGGAACAACACCTGCTGTTCCAAGTTGGGACTGAAAAACACTAGGAGATGTGTTAGCACAATGTGAGACAAATGCTGAAAAGGTGTAAGTGGCTGTAGCACCATTGTTTTCCATGTGGTACATGCATTTCAGCCTTTTTTATGTGTATTTAGACTGGGATTTGGCAGAGTTATTATAAAATTTTTAATAAGAAATATGAATGTGAGGCAGCTGGAGTGCATTCTGCTCTTCTTGATTTTGTTGTGGCTGATATTTCTTGTACAATAAACAAGCTCTGTTAGAAATATCCTCTTCTTAAAATTTTAATAGTATTTAATCCATAAATACTTCTCTAAATACCTCTCTTTTACTAGTCATAATGAAATACCTTCACTGCAAGAGTCATAAAGCAGATGAGGCAGTGAAAATGTTTAGTGAGTGTTAGAGCTAATAATCATAATGATGCTAGAGCAGTTGGAGCACAGCATACAAAGACACAGCAAGGTGCTACCATAAGCTCCATGCACTCCACACAGAAGCAGTGGTAATAGAAGATTGTATAACTGGAATTACAGGCTGCACTGGAATTAGTGTCTACCTCTGGGATTGGTTTGCGTTAGCAGAGCCAAAAATGACATAAGTGTTCATTTGATGTTCAGAATACTTCCTCTTTTTCAGCATTCCTTTTCTTTACTGATTCTTTAAAGTGCTTAGACTGAAGATTTTTGGTTTATCATCACTTTTCTCTTTTGTCTTTAGTTCCAGTTTGAGAAAGAAAGAAGGTTCATCTTTTCTATCACATTTGGAGGTCCATCTTTTCTATCACATTTGGAGGTGCAATATTCAGTAGATCAGCAGTGTTATGCTGTATCATGTCTTAGTACATCACCCAGTGCTGCAGAGCTGTGATGCTGACTCACCTGGCTGTGAGGTGTTTGGTGCTTGTACAGAGAGGCACAGGAAATAAATAAACTTAAGTTTCTGAGTTTATGGGAACTGAAAATTCAAAAAATATAAATGGAATAAACTCTTGGCATGAAAGAAACAAAACTGTCATTCAAAGCTGCATAAATTTAATTCATAGTTGGTCATTTTGGATGACTGTGTATATATTGCTTGCATATGTGTGCACATGTCTTAGGAGCCCAGTGGAATTGCCACCAATTTGGGACACATTTTAGCCTGGAATAGCTCCAGAAGAAGAACTTACTAGCTAAGCCTTGCTGGAATTTATGGATAAGAGCAACATTAAGAAAATTAGCAGCAGGACCACTTATTCTGCAAGAGGGAAGATAGTAAAAAAAATTAAATAGACTAAATCAGAAACCCAATAACTTCATTAAAACATAGAGCTACTAAGGAAGTATTCACTGTGAATTAGATACCTACCCAGTCCCAGGTGAGTTCCAAAATCATCATACCTACTTTGTTCCCCAAGTATCTGTATTTTCTTTAAGCTCAGACATCTGTGAATCCACTGTGAAGTCTTTCTATACAATGTAGAAATTAATTCTAGATTTGATCATACATAATTAAGTAATGGTGACCTATACTTCAGAAGATTATCAATGCTGATATTGTCATAAATAACTAATAACCTGACAAATAATACAGTATAAACTTAATTAGTGCACAGCACTATGTGCCTCAGGAAGAGTGTTTCAAAGACCCTGTTTTCCTAACCCTGATTGATGATTCCTTTTGAGCTTAATAACTGCTCAAAGCTGGAATCAAAAATTGTGTCTTTGCTAATGTCTTGAATTTATTGAATTATTGTGCAGAGTATTGTAACTACTCTAAAGGAATTATTGGCTCTGGGTTTGCTGCTTTCTGAGTGGGTTTTTTGGGGGTTTCTTTCATCTCAATGACATTTTTCATCCATGCCACATGACAAAATTTTTTTGAGAAATGAACTAATCAATTAAAGTGCTTCATATAACAGATATTCAAACAAATGGAGGGATTCTGGCAATGGAGACAATACACATGCTCAGAAGGGACCTGTAAATAAAGGGAAAGTAAAGGTGAGGCATGCAGGGAAATTCAAATCTAAGTAATAACACAAAATAAAGTAAAGCATCAAAACACACTCAGACAAGTAAAACCTAACTAGAGAATACCTTGTTTTCTAGATTGCAGTGGTGATATTTTTTATTTTCTTGTCTTCCAGACTTCCAGTGTCAGAAGTGACTATATTTAATGCAAATTTCTCTTCTAATCATTTAAAATATGTAAAACTATGAGGTTTCATTTTGAGTTAAATGGATCTATCAATTTTTTTTCTGCCTAGGGCCCTCTTCTGCACCTATTGCAATCACAAATAAAATTTCTAAATAGCAAATCTTGGTATGGGATTGAGACTTGGAAAAAGAGTACTAAATAAGGTGGCTTGAATACAATTCAAGAGTTAGTATTTTTAGCATATCATCTATAATGGGAAAAGGGAGAAAAGCTTCAGTGTAAGAAGGGGAACAAAATTAAGCAGAAAAAACCCAATTTATCTTGGTTTTGTTTGTTGCTTTGAAAGTTTTCCCCCTTCCTTTTTAGAAACACTCCAAAGAGTGGACCTTACATTCCTTACTGTGTATGAGTCCAAAAGTGCATTTGGTTTTGTGGAGTAAAATGTACTGAATTTCTCATGGCATGATTAGATCTGCAGCATGTAACTACTATTTGTATAATAGCCTGCAATTATTATTTTAATAATATATAACTTGTATTTGAATAATAAGGATATTGGCTATTTTTATAAATAATTAAAAAGTATTTTCTTGTAGATCAGGAAAAATTTTATTTAAAATATTTTGCTCATGTTAGCAGAAGAAGATTTGTAAGATGATTTTACCCCCTATGCCACCCCTCCCCAATACAGAGCTTGAAAAACAGTTTCTGTCCTAGAGAAAGTATAATACATTATTTTGGCCATTAAGTGAAAAGGTTAATTTTTTTTCTTTTCCTCAGACGTGTGATAAAAGAGGCTGAAGATTCTGAAAAGTCCATAGGGAAAGAAATATTTTTTTTTCAACTTGTAATCCGCTCTACATTCTAAAAGGCTCCTGGGCCCACTTATATTAATTTACTTACAGTAAATTTTTCCTCTTCTCAATCTTTGATACCTCATGTGTAAGCAGAACATATGCATGCAAAAGTTGACAGTAGTGGTTTGTTAGTTCTTTTATGCAGGCAGAATATTCATGGTAATTAATGATAATTCAGCACTCAAATATGAACAAAGAAAATGTTAATATGTCTGTCAAAAGTTCAGCTCAAGATATAAAAGAAAAAAAAAATGAAGTAATTTGCAAGAACCTTTTAAAGATACTACAAAATTTTTAGTTTCAGTGCCAGACAGTATATGTCAGCTTTCCTTTTTAAACCTTTCTTTCTGTCATGGTTTTTACTTGGTTGTGAAGATTGGCTGAAGCTGAGTTAGTTTTGAAGAGCTTAATTGGGAAAAGATAATGCTTCTTCCTGGATAAATTTTCAGGAGAGAAACCCAAAGGAACAAACAACTCACATGGCTGAGATCAACATTTCTTTTTACAGCCACAAAGCTTTAAAAATATTAAATATTTGAGTTTTGTAGTAGTCTCTTAGATACATTGAGAAGTGAAGAATTTTTTTTTCCATTTTCTTTCAGTAGTAATGCACCTAATAATGCATTTTAAAGGTTATGATTTTTCACTTTTTCATACTTGTGTAAATCAAACAGGATGGCTGCACAGCTCAAAACTGAGTGCAATAGCCATGCCTTGCTCTTGGAACACCAAGTAGTCATGAAAGTGTAATCTCTCCCTGAAGTGATGCAAGATGGCTAAAATGAGTGTAATGGCTCTTCTGTTTCAGTGTTTTTCTGAAATAGCATGGGGTTCTGAAGCATTTTATATTTTAGCAGGCCGTCCAACAAACTGAAAAACATCCAAGCAATGCACAAGGACTACATAAAAAGGAAAATGGACAGCAAGGGCAGCAAGTTAAGCCTCATTCACTAGAGAATGGATCTCATTATCACCAAATGTTGGTTGTTTAGAGAAGCACCTACATTTTGGGAAGCAGCCTTGCGTCCTGGTGTAGCTTGTGGGGAAAAAAAGCAGTTTGTGGAAATGCAGTTTCTCATGCCTGTTTTATATACCCACATCAGAAAATAATGAATGGCACCAAGAAATACCTATTTCTCTTTACTGCCAGAGTCTAGGCCACTAGTTCAGATGTCAACTCCTACTCTGTTAACTCCCATGTTTTTAGTTCAGATTCACTTCTAAGTGGGATTTTCATTTTCCTGGATAGGTTTCTGCAATTGTCTTAAGTTATAAGGGTACAAAGTAGGGAATATTGAAGTAACTTCCAAGCTTTATGGAAGTTACTTTAAGCTCATTTAAGGCTGGAAAAGTTAGATGAGGAACTATAGCTGGTCATTGTGTATTATATTAGCTATATCTCCTAAGATTTCAGGACGTTTGGTGGGAAGTATGAAAATGGTGTATTTTCTGTTGTCCCTTGAGATATATGCTTTTTTTGAAAACCTCCCTAACCCAAGGCCCACAGCCTTACAGGCAGAAGTTGAGCCGAGCACAGAAAATACAGCTCCAATAGGAGCTCCTTCTGAGCTTTCAGAGTGAAGGAATTGTCTGGATTGTTCCTAACCCTGCAGTTTCTGCTTGCAGAGAGCTTGAGGCAACAGGTAGGAAGGAGTCAGAGCCACTCCTCAGCTAATCCGTCTGACACCAGTTCAGTCCTTCCACCTTGGGAAGTTCAGGGTACCTGCTCAGTTCCCCTTCTCTGAAATGTGTCACATTCCCTCTGGATCAGTCACATTTTCACACAGTATTCTACAGCATTTCTGTGTTCCCCAGTGTTATTTATCCCACAAAATGAAGAATTCTACACAGGCACGCTTCTAAATAATTTTTTTTTTCCACATAATGTTTTTCCTCTATCTCTTCCTCCCCACAAAAGGTACAGAGTTTCAGAGCTTTCCTTGGATGAGTTCAATTATCATGCTTTCTAAATTCATTCATGTTCCATGACTAGCAGAAGGTTATTTGCTCACGGGGTTTTCATTTCTTGCCTGGGTGTGCCTGTGTTTTCCCAGGCGCAGTTATGCAACGTGGCAGAGGCAGATTAATGATGGACAAGGGCATGGTTACTCTATGTTAAGCAACAGCTAACTGTATGTTATTTGTCAAGATTCCTGTTAAGACGTGTAGCTCAGCTTTCATTTTGAAAAAATATGGACACATTTGGTTGTGATAGCATAGGTTACTGTCAATCAACAACTTTAAATCAAAAAATGTATTATTCAAACCCCCACTTCAATCAATATGTTTGATTTTTTTTACTCTTTTCACTGAAATTGAACAAAGTCCAAATTCCCTACAACTTGATTTTACTGTATTTCTAGTGATTTTAAGTAACAAAACTACTAATAAAACATCTCCACATCTCGCTTAAATCACAGCTTTCTCCTGAAGCTAATGAGAACTGAGGGTACTTTGAGTCTTAGATGCACAATGGCATTAATGAGAAATGCAGTAGCTGATATGATAGATACCTGTTATGGGTGAAGACCAAGAAATTTGCATAGAAAATTTACTTGACTCTGGCACTTTAAATCAGAGGGGCTTTGAATAAACTTTTCACCTTCATGTTTTTTCTTTGGCATTTGTTTTCGGAGTGTATTTTAGAATGGAGCCTTCTAAGATTTTGCATAGTCTCTGCAATCTGGAAACTTAACATGGCTGATGAATGAGGATGATGGGTCAAAATGATACAACTGCAGCAATTCCAGATGCTCCAGCAAGAGTAGACACATAAGCACAGACAACATTTCTGCAGTGCAAGCCCCAACAGGAATGTGTGTCTGTCTGACTCACAGGAAAGGCAACATGTTCACTGCAAAGTTTGGAGGACTATGGAGTCCATCTTGGCAGAGAAAAATTATTCATGGGCAAAGAGTTATTAATCCCTGTCAGCTTCACTGGTGGTGGAAACCCCAGAAAGGGTCTGTCAGGTTCCCCCAAACTCTCCAAGCCAGGTGTCAGGGAAGAATAAACTGTGATCTCATACCACATATAATTAATGAATCTAAAGCATAAAAAAGCTCTGAATGATAAAGATCAATGTTACACAAACTTTCCAGCTGGGAAAGCTGCACTCCCTGTGTTTTGCGGTGAAAGAGGCATTTTTCTCCCCTGAAAGATTGGATTGACAATTCATGCATACAAAATTAGTGTGATGTGCAAAGGAGAGGGTCTTCAGAAACGTGAAAATTAGAAAAGAATCTACTTTTGTTCATGAAGCCCACAAGCTGGTTCCTAAAGACAAAAAACTTTGTCTACTAAGGGCTCACTGAAATGCAGCTGGCAGGAGCCCCCCATAGTGTTGCTGGTTAGGGGGAGACAACTACATCTGGTTCAGTTGTTTTTGTATTTTGTTGGATCTTGGGTATTTCCTATTACTCCTCCTGTGGAAATGTATTTTAAGGGAAATTTTACACTGTCAGAGATTGTTTGGAGGAGAAGAGAGGACAGATGCCCTAGCTCATATATGTGCTTCTTCTTGAGCAGCTAGATGGCAGTTCCCAGAGGCCCTTATTTCCCTGTTTTTCTTATCTGATCTTCTTATCAGTGACAGCTTCATATTACATTGGAATGGGTTTTTACTGTCTGTTCAGGAATGGAAGGGCAATCTGACATGATGTGTTTGGGCACTTGGTCAATTTGTGTCGTAATTTTCATGGAGAAATTAAATACTATTGCTATAATATCATGGTAATAAAGTTGTGTACTTTAATTAACACTGACAGTTCCAATATATATTGTAGAAAAAGATCAGAAATATAGTTTTCTCCTGAAATGAAAAGAAGACCTTACTGAGGTTATATATCTTTTCATCCATATGTGTGCATGTCGTCTGTGTCTGCATACTCCTTAATTCCCACAGGTCAATAACCTGGACTGGAAGCTGAGCTGTAGCATTCAGGAATAACCCATACAAACAGGAAACTTTGGGGTTAGGAAGAATGCACACAAAATGGGCATGCCCTGCTTCCTGAGCATACCTGGCAGTCTCAAATGCCCCTGCAGTCTACTCTGCATATCATGTAAGAGCTCAGAAAATATATCCAGTCCTTTCACTTCACTCTCTATCAAGAGCTTTCAACATGAACCAGGTCACGGTGTTTTTTTTCTGCTACATAGATAAGATTTTGGATTATAAATCTTACTGATAAAAAAACCCCTCCACCCTACCAATACAAACAAAAAAACCAAAAAGATGTTATTCTAGGATAATAAAGTACTTGCCTCAACTGTTCCATTTTAAAACAGTGACAGGATCAGTCTGCAGGCTAATAGAAATGACACTGTTTTTTGCTCTAAGTGTATACCTTACAAAGTATAAAGGTAGATCAATAATAATTTTTAGAGCTTCCAAAGTTTATATTCATATATGAAAAAAAGAAAATCTTTCAATATGTAAATGGGTAAATCATTCAGAAAGAGCAAAAACATAATAAATATAAACCTTAATACAACAGAGTGCAAAATTCATAATTCTCTGAGGATTAAGATGTCTCAGAGACCTTTCCATTTGCCCTTGACTTCGGGCAGGTATTTCAGTCACAGCTGTAGAGTTGGCCAATTACTCCATCAAATCCAGGTTGCTGTCAAAGGAATTGCTTAGTGGAAAAACTGACAGAAGCACAATTCACACCATCCTCCAGGTCTGCATCAGTGTAGCCAACACAAATCACTGGAATGCACAGAGTGATTCATAGGGATATGAGTTTGAAAAGGTTATGAAGAAAAGGAGAAGTCTATAACACTGAGATTTCTGCAGCCATGAAAAGTGTTGCATCTGATAGATGTATTGTTTTTAAATATAAGCCCATATCTGCTAAGAAAAGTAATGCGTTTCCATGTTTGGCAGCCCATGAAAATGTTTTATTATATTTCTAATTAAGACCAGGAAATTGTACTTTTAGATGTTCCAAACAGGCACTGAAAACCTTTGGATTGTTAATTTTTTCCAGCAGGAAATATGGAAAATAGGAAACTCAGCTACTCATTTTATTGTCCTAGCTAATCCATGATGCATCATTAAAAATTTTAAATCCACGCTTTTCATCAAGTACTTTTCCTTGTATTAATTATCTAATTACAACAGACTCAATTAATAGTCCTTGTAAAGTGTGGTTCCAGGCAGTTGGAAAGGTCCATCTGGTTAGAAAATATTTCCTTATTATGGGAATTGTTGTGAGAAGGTTTACTTATATTAATTGCTAGTAGAGTTTTTAAAAAGGGTGTATATAGACGTGTTTTGGAGGGTGGCAAGAAAATCATGAAGAAAACGAGACCTTTCCACTTTTTTTTGTATGCACGACATCTCTGAGGCTCCAGGTACACTGTTTATCACAGAACAAATGTTTGAATGAAATGAATTTGCATTCACTGTCAGAAGAATGACATTTTAAAAACTATCTATGTCATATGTTCCTACATGGGTTTTTCTTAATGGTTCTGGTAGTCTGATGGTTTGCAAAATAACCACAGCACTAGAAATGCAAGATTAATTAAATTTAATGGAAAGACTTGATAATAATATTGTATGATGGGTTGTGAGAAATTCTAACTAACTCTGGATCAAAAGACCAACATAGGTAGTAATCGAGTTAAACAACTTTTTACAAAGTTAAACTAACAAACAAGCATTTTTAATAATACTGATATTCCTGAGCATGAGACTCGTTTTTGCACCTTGTCATCCATTTTATGAGATATGACATTTATAAGCACATGTGTCTATAGCTATCAAGGTAGCTAGATGTTGGTTATGCATGTATAAACATTTATATATTTATTCTGATTCATATAAAATCCACAATCTATAAATAGACAATGCTATATCTCTATTATGCATTTGGATATGGGCAATCAGATATTCACAGATATGATTCATGTAGCACCATCATAACCTGTTTCTTATGAGACAATGATGGTGCCTCAAGACTTCAATGTGAAGGCTCCAAGCCTCCTGATTTTCGAGAAATTGAATTTAGAATCCAAGTTCGAATCTTTGAACCAAGGTAAAATGGAATCGGGTGACATACATTAAGGTTTCCAAAGCCATGGTTAAGCATTGAATGAGACAAAAAGAAATGAAAAACATATCTATAAATATAATTTCAGTCCAGATGTTAAAGAATGCCACTAACCCAATGTATTGTGACCAGAATCCCAATTCCCCCTTTCTAAATTCTTGTTTCCTAATATGAGGGAGAGAAACTTACTTTATCAAGTAAAAGCAGATTTGATTCCAGTGGCTGTGATCTTGATTTAAGACACCCTACATTGTGAGATTCTCAGTAAAATCACTGCAGCTAGCAACAGTGTAAAGAGAATGCCAAATTATATCAGAAGTGAGGGTTTATTAAATTAAAAGTGCAACTTCAATGCTTATTCTCAAAAACCACTTTATTTTCCATCCACACACAAAATGCAATTAACAGGAATTGGTAAACTATCCCTCCAATTTAGAAGACAAATAATTATCCTAAATCCATAACACTTTGTTGGAGTTTAAAATTAATTTAAAAATATCTGATTCTTTTATAAAGTGAGAATATGCTGATTTGAGATAACATTTCTTTCCAAGATATTAGAAAAATCTATTCTGATGAGCACAACAAGGACATTGAGATGATTTCTGACACTACTAGATGAGGCACTCTTGATGCTGAACGCAGCTTAATGGAAAAAATACTCTGTACAGTAGCGCAGAATATCAATTGTTCATCTCATTTATTTCTTCCTATTGGGTATATGTGGAGTGGCATCCTAACTGAGTGTTAATGAGGGATTAATTAGAATTAAGTGCTTCAGTAGCAGTTGGTGATTATTAACTTTTTTTAGGATTGGGCAATTTAATTTTGAAACAGTTCCTTCACATTTCCAAAATGGGTATAAAACAAATAGAAAGGCTGTTCTCCCTTCTCCCCTCAAGCCTTGGATTTGCATTCCTTCATACAGTGACATTTTTAGGGTGATTTTTAATGGCAGCATTAGAAACTTGCCCCTCCTGCCTCTCCAAAGACAAAGGGCTGTCCAGGTTTTCAGTAAGTGTTTTATACGTAGCTTGCATTGCCAGGTTTCACGTCTGCTGTGAAGAAGCCATTTCTAGCAGAGCAGAGGTGTTCAGTGCCTGTGCTCACTCAATTCTCAGCCTGTCTGCTTAGCTGTCAAGCCTTGCATCAGGGACATGGAAATATATAGGAAATCCAGCATTTTATGGGAGGTGAAGTTTGAAATAAACTGATTTCCCATAGGTCAGAAGACATCTGCCAGGTGATAATGACTTAAGGTCATGGTGGAATATGCTAGATGTGACCCAGAGACCACAGCTGAGTCTTTTGGTATTCCTTCAGTCTGAAAATGATTAGACTTTCTGTGAGAAGCATCTCTATGCATTTTCAGACAGCAGTGAGACTGGTGATTTTAATTTAGTCCTTATCAATCTGATATGAAAAAAATAAGCAGCAACACCTTCTTAAAGAAGCAATTTCAATATGTTCTGGCAAATACATAAAAATTAACAATAGATACATAACTCAAAAGCAACAGCAGAAATTACACAGAGAGAAATGTCTACAATATCTTTTTTTCTTTTTTCTTTTTTTTTTGTTTTTAATGGCTAACATTTCTTTTGGGAAGCTTGCAGTTTGATGCAAGGTCTGATATTTTTCTTCCTTCAAGGTATTTTGTGGATATTATTGTTAGGGAAGGGGGAAGATGATGACCCTCTGACATGAAAACAAGAAAAGGCAACAGCACGTTGCAGTGCTTTATCACCTTTCCAGTTACTCAGTTTCCCTCATGAGGATGCTGTCGGAGGTTTCCATGGCAAGCCAGAGCTGTAGAAGTGTGTCACAGGATTCAGAGCTTGCACAGTCCTCTGGGTGGTACTGTGGGGCAAACAGGACCCTCTTTAGAAATGCTGCTAAATCTGTATATGCGAATGAAAACTTACTTTAAAAAATCAGCATTTTTAAGTTAGCCAAGCTGGAAACTTAATCCTAAAATATAATTTGAATTTCAGTAATTTCACATCACTAAGAGGTAAAAAATGTCTAGAACAATATTTGAAGCAATAAAATATACATGTACTCCCAGGCAACATAAATTAATATGTACTGGACATAAAGTGAGAGTGGCCAACATGGACTTATGAAAGATGAAATTACAAACATGATTAATAGAAGCAACAGATTTTAAACAACTTACTTAAAATTTTGTAGTTATTCACCTTGGTCAGGTACTGCAATCTAATACAAAATTAACATTGCCTTCATAATATTAAAATCTGGCTAATTAACAAGCCCAGCTTTGAGCTGAATTTGACCATCTCCAGAGCTCCTTTCCAAGCTCAGCTATTCTTTGTGGTTCTGTCATGAAAGGGAAAATATAATCTTTATCTTGGACACAAGTGTGAAAAGCTAGAGTGGAACTGGATCTACTGATGCTGAAGTATTGAAGACAGATAAAAATCCAGCAAGGTTCTTCTAAAAGTATCTCCTTCTTTTATTTAACTTAGGCATTGCTGCCTGTACTGCTGCAACATGCTATTCACGCTTAACAGAGAAGACCCAGTAATGTCATGTTATATCCACACAGAGTTCAAGATTACTGCTAAGAATATCACTTCTCCTTTTTTTAATTAGCATGTATCAGCAGGAGTAAAGACCAGTGTCTCCTACTAATGTCTGCAATTCTATGTGGTAATTACCACTCATCTTGCTAGCTTTGAAGAACATGCAAGTTACTTAAAATTTAAAAGGTCTCTTTATGAAATAAGAAATGTTTGCAGCACTGACTGAAGACAGCATGGCTGTGTTGACTCAGGCTTAGAAAGAAAAGAGCAAAGTATATTGCATACTAATAAGTATGCAGTCTCTAACACAGAGCTTGATATTAGTCAGAGGATGAAAAGTCCTGTGTATACAATTTTTTAAAGTTCTATCTCAAATTTTGTTCATCTCAGTGAACCAGAATGCTTATGAATCATTGGAAAAATTACTATTGAAAAGTCTGTAACATCATAACAGTTTCATGCACACATATAGTATACATTTATTTGTGCATTTATATATATATAAATGATATATATACTGATAGATGACAACGAGAAAAATATTTATTTCTAGCTAATCACCTTGCTAAAATAGAAAAGATCTCTATGTGTAGAAAAGATCCTCCAGCTCAGAATGGCTCAGCTGGAGTGGCATCTTTGTAAGGTTTACCTTCACTAATCCATATAGCAGAGAATTCATTAGTGAATTAAGGGAATTTTTAAAAATTCTTAACCCAAGCTTGAATTTAACTCAGTGAATTCCATAGCCATTTTTAATTAACAGAGGAATTTTTAAAGAAAATTAAAAGAAAAAAAAAAAAAGAGAATGGAAAAGTAGAAAGCAGTCTGGAAACATGGTGGTCAATTATGCTGAATTGCATCAGAAATAGAGAATTAACTGTTTAAAATAATAGACAATGTCAATTTAAGGCGAACAAGCAATTTTATTAGCAGCCAAAATCAAAAATTATGAGCCTTTTATGGACAAACTGTCAAAGCAAAATTCATCTGAAGCTGGAAAATGAAGGAATTCTTGGTGAAATGAAAGCCTGTTTTGTTGAAAGAGTAATGGCATGTCATGATCCTGTGGGAATGTGTTCCTGTGGCAAGGACATCAGTGGGGAAGAAAGGACAAGTTCCACAGGTGCCTGAAATAGCTTTTAACTGGTCCTGGTACACAGCTGAATCAATGTCATGTAGAGTCAAAGCCACGAAGGAGGAGAGATCACCCCTTTTTGAAGACCTACATAAGCAAGGGTTTGGTTTTCAAGATCTAAAGTGTAAGGCACTACTATGAAAGATTTGTCCAATGCTGAGATAGCCCTTGAAGAGCACATGCACTGAATAATATATATTTTTTACTATAGGACAGAATCTTTGCGGTATTAAGAATAAAAATGATTTACTTGTAAAAGCAAGCACAGCACCATGGGGTCAGTTTCAGAATCTACCAATATCCTGTCTTTGACAGCAGCCAAAAACTAATGCTTAGTAAAAAATTGTAAGAATAGAGTGAGCACACTGTAATGCTTTCCTATAATAACCTATCACCTTACAGAATTCTGGACTACAGTCACCAAAACTGCCACTCTATGGTTATAGCAAAGTGAAATATTAAGAAACACATATAACACTGATATATACAGATATATATTCATATGCATCTATACATAAGTACCTGAAAAATTGTGTATACATGTAGATACATATACATGCATATACAGGCAGCTTTACATTATTATCTGTACATATAAATGTATGGTATAAATCCACTTAACATTTTTTCCTGTCTTTACCATGAATTTGGTGTTACTTTATTAAACATCAGGAATGTTCTGTTCAGTGCAAAAGACATAGCGTACAGTGGATCATCCCTCCAATTTAAGTCAGTAGAATAGCTTGTTCGTGCCTTTCTGCCTTCTTATGTGTTCATGAGAACATCTTCGACTTAAGAATGTTCTGATGTTGTCAATTTGCAATGAGCTTTTTGTTGAGGGGATTTTACAGCTGGTTAAAGCCCAGTAAGTGAGCTGTAAGTATGACCAAGACTTAGCTCTTCCTGTCTTCAGTGGTTGGGTCTGTAAATTTGGGGGGCTTGCATTAATTGAAATTTTTTTAATGGGAGAAAAAAAAAGACAGATTTTGAAGTTTTTGATTTTATTTGTCTGGAGAATAAAACCAAATGTGTTAAATTTGTGAATTAAATGTTTATCAAAATGACCTTTCTAGTTTATAAAAAAATAAATCATGTAGTTATAAAACTCTCCATGCCAAATATTCATAGCTACAAGGGTCAGTGTTGGCTGTGCATGTGGGTATATGTGTAGGAGTGCATACAAAAGCAGTGCTTTATAAAGCTCCCATACAAAAGCAGTGCTTTATAAAGCTGCAAAACTGGAGCATGCATAAAATCATTCACAATGCCAGTAGCTATACAATCAGGAAAAAAAGATTTTCACTCAAGTCCTTTCTCTAATCTTATAACCCCCATGTCAACAACACTAAGCATTTCACATTTAAGAAAACACAGTCTGACATATTAAAATCAGTACATAATGTGCTTTACAAATTGCTATTCCAAGTCAACTACATGTGCCTTTTTTTCAAATGGTTTCAATTGGTTTATCAATAGACTTTCCGTGACTCAGTATCTGATACACAACAATCCATGAAGATAGATCTCCTACAGCAGGAGTTTTCAGCAACACTTGGAGAACAATGGGTGGAAAACAAAGCACTTACTAAATGTTTTTCATTTGTAATAAAAGGTCTTTTTCCTAATCCAGCTGGTCCTGAAAGGATGGCAAATAATGGCATCAATACCAGAGCAGATGCCAGGCTTTCTTAGCCCGCCTCAGCAGAAGAAAATTCACTATCTTTATGAGCTTTATATATCCATGAGACTTCATTGGCAATGCTTTGATGTTGGGATGGATTTAATAATATTTGAAGATAAATGAAGCCAAAATATAAACAAAAATTGGTGCCTACTTACCTAACCTCATAAGAGGGTTTCTGAGCTCATTTTTTAATAAAGCCAGCAAGTGGGTAATTATTTCCTTTCTTCCATTTCAGAGTGGTATGGTTTTCTGACCCTGGAATAGTAGGTGGCCAAACACACCCCGAGAATTTGACTCCTGTTGCATTTCACTGGATTGATAGTCTGTAAGAAAAGTAGAGTAAGGGGAGGAGGGATGAGAAAAAAGTTAAAGAGAACATTTTTGAGATTTTAAAATGTTGAGAAATTTCAGTTCATGCCATGGACGCTTTTTGTAGAAAAACTGCGCAGCTCAATAAACAGCTGTCTACTCAAACTATCACTTGCATGAGCATACTGCTTTTTTTAACTACAGCACAGATTGTGTGGGGGAAAACTCCTACATATTAAAGAAATAAAGGAAAGGTGGAGCATAACTTCATACCCTGACACGGTTGACACCTATAATGTCCACCCTGCTATAATTTCACTACAGGACTTTTAACTAATTTCGGAGTAGAGATTGATTTATTCTTATATACTTCCATTTTGTGTTTTAACTTACAATGTGGCTTTGTTTTTGTCAGCTGAAGATGATTAGGGCCTTTTTTCCTAAGCATGCGAACGGCAAAAGACATTGAAATGTCCCAAGGAATTCAAAGTGAATTTAAATTAATTTGTATGACAGAAAGTATAAGGCTGGTATCTACAAAACACACACCAAAAAATCCTTTGTATTAGGAAAAAGCTCAGTTCTAATTATTGTTTGGTTTTGGTTTTTTGGTTGTTTACTTCACTATGATAAAAATTCTATTTATTTGAATATAAACATGTGCACAGACACACTAGAGTAAAATGTCCAAAAGTGCCTGAACAGCTTGGGAGTACATAACTTTGAATTTTGCTCAGATAAATAGTGCTAAGTGTGGTGTGGTTTTAAACATTAATTTACATTTTCTTCCCTCTTAGACTATTGGTCCAGCCTTGTACCACCTCTCTAAACATCTATATTTTGTCACGTTTCTTCTATCTGATTAATGCTGCTTACAGTGCACCTCATATATTCCTAATCTCAGTATATTTAATATCTATGAATGAATTTGTTTCAGCACTGCTGTATGCCAAGGATGAGCTCACAGACATACCAGTTTTAAAGGAGTGCTTCCTCAGCATTTTCCCAGTGTCATAAACAGTGGGTGGAAGGCAGGTTTCCAGAAGATTCGCCACATCTGAGAGTAATTTTCTATAGCATGGAGCCAGGAAGGTTTAATTCATAAAGAAACTCTGCTCCGTAGAGTAATCACTCCCAGGGACTGAATTTGCAGTTAGTATATTCCCATTTAAAGCTGTGTTGGTTGGGTTTTGGTGGTTTTTGTTGTTTGTTGGGGTTTTTTTGGGGGAATACTAATAACAGTGCACACACATGAGTGTAAAGAGATGATGAGTTCACATTCTTTTCTCTGACATATACCCTGCTCCTCCAGGTCTACCAGCCTTTCTAAAACTCAGATTATAACCTCTCTTTTAATATGTTTCAATGCCTTCTTTGTAAATTTCTGCACAGAATATCTCCAATTTATCAGTGTCCTTTCCAGATAGTAAAAATTCCCAAGGACTTTTCTTTCTTTCCTCTCCTGATCCAGGGAGCCACTCGAGGCCCATCCATAACCTGAGCTGAGTTTCTGTCTGTTTGCTCCCTTAACTCTCAGGTGCAAAATATAAGAATTTGAATACTGCCTATTTTACACTACATCCCCATGAGCTGGGGCAGAGTCAAAACAGCATTGCCAGGAAGGCTACAGGAAGAACAAAGGAGTTATAAATATCAAGAGACATCTTTATGTACATTCTTTGAACCTTTCTCTGGTGTCAGATATTTGTTATTTTTTACTACATTTCATAATCCTGCTCATTGTTTATCAAACACCATTTTGTTTATTAATAAGTGTTTCTAATTGCAAACAAATGTGGTGTCTCCTGAAAGCTGAGCATATTGTGAGTTATAGTTGTGAAATCCACTCAAAACCCAGAAAATAATGCAGCCTACCTATTGCATGCAGCGCTAAACCTTGTAGACACATTCTTTAAATGAGTGGCTTTTTGAGCAAAACCTGGCCTGTGCTGGGGGTCATTCCATGAGTAATTATTTGACCTGTCAGCCATACCACTTCCCAGACAGGACAGCGATCCCAGATCCAGGCTGCACACTCAAGGGGCCATTTGGATAGCAATCCAGCTTCAAGGAAAGGCCTGGCACAGACACTGCCACTGTGGCACAGACCAGACACTTTGTGACTATGGCTGCACTGAATGATGTGGATTTGGTTTCCTGCAGTTGAAGTCTGCTGCTGGGGCAAATGGGTCTATTTTTAATTACTATTATCTAATCTGAGATTTCACTAAGAGGCAAAACCCACCATTCTCAAACATCCCAAATACACAGAAGAACCTAATATTTCCTATTGGTTCCATTACTTTCCACAAGAAGGAGTGGATGTATATATACAGAGATTTCCGATATGAAAAATGGGGTAGGAGATCCCCCTTCTTACAGGAGTTTCTTTCTCCATCTGTTGAGAATATGACAGGGAGACTGGAACATCAAACCCAACTCACCTTCAAGACAGGCATCTGGGAGTTTTGTAAGACTGCATGCCAGTCAGGTGTCTGAATTACCTGGGCTGAACCCTGCCCAACATCTAATCTGCTTTTGAGTGGAGTAGATTTTAGTATAAATAAGTTTCTATTACCTGGAGTATTTCCTTTCACTTCTTTCCTCCTTGAAAATGTGTTTATCTGCTGCAGTTTCCATTTGCTGTGACAATTAACAATATTTTGACATATATTTGAAGTATTTCTCCTTAATGGTCCCAAATGCTGACGCTAACAGTGCTATTAAGTACTGATTTTTTTTGTATTTTATTAATGTTCTCTAGAGGTAGATAATCCCTATGATCCCCCTGTCTAAAACTGCTCTGGAACAGATACCTGGTGAATTTCAAACAATAAAAAGGCCAGCACTTTAGCTAAATTCCTGATCTATCTCATGTTTAAAATTCATGAGTTTGCTTTGCACATTTGCCAGCTTCTTGATTTGAGACTGTGAGAAAAAAAGAAACAAGATTGAAAACTTGATGTTAATATGTCATGAGACTCTAAGATAAAGAAGAATGAAAAATAAAGCACTGAAGATTGTATTTTCTACTGATTTCTGTATTTTTGTAATCCAAATTCTAGGTGAAAAACAAGAAAAAGGGTTTTTTTCATTCTGAATTGTGCACTGTTCAGAATACTTTCATCCAAATATAATTAAGAAGGTCCCATATTTAATTACACTTTACTCTTTAGGCCACCATTAACGAAGCAATTACATATGTTTAACTGGATGCAAAGGAACTATTGTTCATATCCTTAGCTTGTAATGATGATTGTTCCACCTCAATAAGCATCAGTCCATATCAAAGGGCTATATCAAATATATCAAATTATTAAATGCAGTTCTAAAACTTAAAAATAAAATAGCTGTTTAATTTTTATTAATTAAAATAACTGATATAGAATAAAAATTGAATTTCAAGACTGCCAAATGTTGGACTCCATTTCAGTTGCTGATAATTTTGCCAAGCTTGGATTGCTTGGGCTAAAATTACCTAGAGGTGTTCATGCAGCCAGTTCTGTTTTGTTTGTATATTTTAACTAGAAAAAGGGAATGTTTTTATTTTTAAACCAGAGTATTTTGCTCAGTATTGCTGCTCATGAAGCAGTCAAAGAAATGGCAGCGCTATCTTAATTTGTCTTCCTAGTGACTAGACTTTTTTGATAGTGTTACATAATTACATACTAGTTTTTTTCCACTGAGCATTTCATCAGGGTAGAGTAAGGAGGCCCCTCAGGTAATAGCCCAGGACTGTGCAATTACAAAAACCTCCTTGTCATTGTCACAGGCGCTCTGGAGTCATTTGCTGCAGAAGATGTCTGGTGAACAGAGAGTGAGGCAGGAGGCCATGAGTTGGGGTGAGAAGCTCTTGGGAGGAAAGCAGAAAAATAATGCAGCAGGCTTGAAATATCCTACTTCTCAGAGCTAAATAGTTAGTTTAGAATGTTGTACAAGCACAACTGTGATGCTTGTGGTGTCCAAATTGTTCATTCCTGCCCCAGATATCTCTCAAATATCTGCAACATACCATGTAGACACACATAATTGTGTGATCCTTATTTTCTAACTTCCTCTATTGAGGCTCTAGGGTCTGATTTGCAGAAATTGTGTACACTCACAGCTGCCATGACTGTCTGTGGGATGCTGCTTTGAACATCTGAACTGCTGTGTAATTCTTAGTACTTCAAAAAATCAGGTTCTGTGTGTCTGTGATTGAATGAGAAAATTAGTGGGCACTTTGGACGTTTGTATCTGTGTGCCTCAGTTCTCAATCTGTGAAATGGGGATGATGATTACATCAGAAGGTTGTGGAAGTAGTCATTAGTCTAAGAAGAGCACTCAAATACTACACTGAGAAGTACCAGAAAAAAAGGCACAGGAAATGAATAACTCTGTATTCAGAGCAGGGTTTAAATAACATGCAGTAGGTAATGTGTTGGACCTCTCATTGGGCATAAATGAGAAAACAGCAATTGAATAGTTGCTTGTTACATGGACAGTTGCCATTCTCTACCCTGACAGCAACAGTAAAGAAAAAAGCTCTATGTGAACCTTTAATTAATAGCTGCACCAAAATTGAATGCAAAAAAAAAATCTCACTATATTTCTGTTGGAATCTGTAAAACTGATATTTATGCACTTCTGACTGCTTCTCTCCTAGGTCTTCCTCTCTTTGTTTCTTTTCCTGTTAAAAATTTGTGCTACAAAAACTACTATGACTTTTTGTCTGAAATTTATATCTCCCTGAGAAGGAAGATATAAATTTCAATAACATTTGAAATTGCTTATGTAATGTTTACCTGGTCTCTTGACTGCTTTATTTAACTTGGAAGAGCAAAATGTGGACAAAATATGTTTCTGATTCATTGAGTCGTATGCTTATTTTTTCATAATCCATTTAACATGAGAGATGTATTTCATTTCCTGTTATCCTAATTTTGCTTGTGCTATCCAGTGTAGGCTCCTTATCCATCTTTTTCCTGAGAGTAAAACAGAATTTGAGGAAAATAGCTCTGTAAAAATTTGAGCTATTTGTGAAAATAGCTCAATATACAGTATGGATATACCTATGGATACTAAATAAAATTCTGGTTTTCACTCTGAAATTTATTTAAGTGCTGTTGATATAACATTTGGGAATGTAGTCAACAAATTGCTATAGAAACATTTTGTTGGTATAGTTACAACAGTTATAGGCTGCAGAACTGTTTTCACTGAAATGGGAGTTCATAAACTACTCTTTAAACAGTGATGTGCCACTGGAAATGTGTTATACCGTGGTCAATGGGAATAGAAGGGATTACCTTACTAATCATTTGCAGGGACCTCTTAAAATACAGCAATGCTTTTTTCTGAGCTTTTTTTGCCATTTTATTTCATTCCATCACATGTGATAGAATAAAATGATAGCTTTCACATTGATTTATTCCCAACATACAGCTTATCTAAATTCAGCATGTTTAAATACATTAAACAATTCAAATAAGCAAAGCTTTTCCCTCAAACTTCCTAGGATTAGCAAAAAAATGTTCATGATATCATACAGTTTCTTTTCAACTCTGAACGAACTGAAATATGGGTGATATCACATATCCAGAACAGCATTAATTCCATTGCAGTTTAGAAATCTGCTGTTTATACTTTGACTTTCTGACACCCAACTTCATCTCCCTTCATACTTGAAGAAAACATTTTAGAACTTGATCTGTTTAGCACATTACTATTTCCAGATAAGATGCACAACACACAGAAATTATTTCTTGGTTTACTATGAGAAGCTCAGGGATTCTGTACAGAAAAAGGCGCTTTTCCTGATAATGTTCCAAATTGCTGTTAAATCTATAGCTACTGTATTAGTAAATTAAACTAGTGATCTGCATGAGCAGTGAAATGCCCACAGCTGGACAGCTAACTTATTTGAACAGTCATTACCATGGGTAGGACTGGGGCCAGTTGGCATTACCCACTTTGTCCTTTGGTACAAAGTGGGAGTCGGCATGCGGTTTGACGGAAGGGCAAGACAACAAATCCAATATTTAATTTACAAGTGTGCATGAGATTTATACCTACACTGCATCCCAGGGTATGTATGCCAGTGAGTGAAAGGCATCCATTCTGCTCTCCAAAGGGACTTGATTAGCTGGGGATGACTGCAAATGTGGCAATGACAAGTGCTCAGTACTAAGTCTCTGGAGTTAGAAATAAATTTTAGTATTTTTCTTCTAACACTCATGCTATCTTTTTCTTCTTAGGTAGGATTTCAGTCTTTAAATGTATTTTTAATGAGCCCTGCTCTTGCAAGTAAATGTTTATTGTGAGGCATACTAAGTGAAATATCTTTGAGGCCAGTATGTCACCTATTGTATTGATAAGACTGTTATATGGCTTCCTGTGGCAGATATTGCTTAGATAGGTAGAAATCCTAATGTTTTTTTCTTTTATTTGTCTGTGTGTGATAATCTGAGATTAGCAGTAAAGGCACCAGGAAAGTAAAACTCCTCCTAATGCGATTATGATTCAAGTGGAGATATAACTGGGGAGTGTGTTTGATACATTTAATCTATCAAAACAAAAAGGGAACAAGGTAAAGAAAAGGAGCAAGGTGCATGCTAGAATTTTTAATATTTCAGCTATTTGAACAGTAACTTCCTAAATCTCATCTTGTATATTCTGTGAATGCCATTAAGGATTCAGACAATACTGATAGTGGTGTTTCAGATATTTCAGACTCTGAAATATGCATACTAAATTTAGAACAGACAGATAGGTAAAACCCAGTAACTATCTATACTTCCCCCTGTATGGCCATACGTACTGACATGTCTGATCCATGGGAAAATATGAAAAGAAGGTAGAGAGTCATATTAAGTGAGACAAAGCCAAATCAGCCAATGCAGGGCCAAGTTTTTGAATGAAAGATAAGAACCAAGGAGAAAGTGGATTAAGAGTGATGATAGTAGAGACAGGGAAATGTGCTGTAATTCTGAGTTCTGCAGCTCCTAAGATTATAATGCAAAGGTGATAATAGTAAGCAGTTTCCATTCAGTTCTTCATATTCTTCCTTTCTAGCTGGATCACTATTATTTGTCATCTATTGCAGTTTCATGTTCCTTACCCTTTCTGCCTGTCATATCCCCAACCCTTCCTTTTCTTAACCTCTTCAACTTGCATCTTCGTATTTTATCATTTGTTCCTCTTCCTTCTGGATAATTCTTTTTTAATTTCTTGTAAACTGCCCTCTCAGGTCTCTTGTTGGTGCTTGTCAGTGTGGTCTACATTATGGATATGACCCTAATTCTGAGGGGAATTATGCTGAAAATAGGAAGAAAAATTCATCAGGAAGTTTTGGCAATTAATTTCCAAAGAAACTTTTGGAACTACTCTTCCTGCATCATTAACTTAAACATTAACTCTGCTGATGTGGGTTTCTCTGGAGGAATCAGAATGGAGTTGTTTCTGGAAGCCTGAAGTGTGATGAGGACTGATCCAATACATTGCTTGTTTAAAATATCTCCAAGGGGGGATGTTCTTTTATTCTGGGCAGACAATAACAATATTTGATGACTTTACCCTGGCAAGCCTGAGATCAGCTTTTGACAATTAAGAGCAAGCCATTAATTTTAGTGTGTTTTAAGTAGGGATGCAAAGAATTTTGCCAACAGACTGACAATACTTAGAACAAATTAGGTCTTTCACTAAGAGAATCTTGCAAAAATAGGGAGACATGGAAACATATATGTTAATAAGTATTGTTCCATTAGAAGCAGCATTTGCTTGCTGCTTATACCTTACAATTGTGAGTGAATTGATCCATAAGTTTTCTTTTAATATGAAAGTTAAGATGCTACAAGAAAGGACAAAGTTTGGTCCTCAATCTTAGATTAAACAAAACAAAACAAAACCGAAAGAACCTGCAGCAAATGAAATTAGACAGAAATAAACAGAAAAAAATGGTCAAAATGCCAATTGATTGTTAGAACTATGAAGAGTAAACCAGTGAAATTAAATTCTACCTAATTCTACCTTCTGTACCTTATAATAGGCACTCAAAAGCGAAGATCTATGAAAGCAAAGGTCATTTCTATAATTTTAACAGCAAAAAGCTTTCAGTTAACGCACATCTTGGAAGTACTGACTACATAAATCTTTTAAAGTTAGAACATTTGTGAAATATATTAAATCAATACAATTTATTCAGAAATAAATCTTAAATGTACAGTCTTACAAAGGTGAAACATGTTCATGTCACCATTATTCTGTGATAAGTCAGTTCTTGATGCATTCAACTGTGAACTGCTTACTGAATAGAAACAATGGCTCATAATAGCAAAATCCATTTTTCAGATAGAGTGAAGAAAAGAAATTTACATGTCACCTCTACTCCACTGCTTGGCATTGTCATTAAAGAAACACTCTCAATCAATATTGCTCATTTGCAAAATGACTATGTGAATATATAAAAGGCATTAACATTTATCAAA
Organism: Euphonia xanthogaster; assembly: GCA_034509185.1. Classification (NCBI taxonomy): domain Eukaryota; kingdom Metazoa; phylum Chordata; class Aves; order Passeriformes; family Fringillidae; genus Euphonia; species Euphonia xanthogaster. Next base: position 100,426,044 of record JAYDZK010000169.1, on the reverse strand, counting down.
TTCTAGCCCTTTCAGTACATTTGGGGGTCTCACATTGTTCACAGGTATTCAAAACCCTCATGAAAACTTTCTGGTTAAAAGCCTTTCTCTGCTTTCTCAAACTTACATTTCCGAGACATAGTAGTAGAAAGGTCTTGGATACTACAGAAGACCTTGCTTCATCAACTGAAGCTAGTAAAAAATTAATTGCAGATCTAACGTATTTGTGGAGTGACTCATACCCAAAATTCTCAGCAGCTAGATTGTGCTCTGCAGGTATGGGAAGACTGATCTTAGTGCAATTTAGGTGAAGTCCAGAGGGAGTGTTAGGGCGTATTAGACTCCCGGACACAGTACCCAAAACCCACAGGTAGAATTTATTTAAAATATGTGCTATTTGAAAGGCAGATAATTCAGCAGCTTGAAATATCAGAAAAAATATGTATGAGGGACTGCTGTAAATCCAGGGCTTTCATGGGAATGAAACAATCAGTCCTTCTAATTGTGAGTGAAAAGAGTGCAATTGTGATTTTATGCTTTTCTCCCTCTGCAAAACCTTTCCAGCATGCATTGAGGAGGGTAGATCTGCAGTATTGCAGTATTATTGCAGTATTGCAGTACCAGTATTTAACTACACTTATGCATTATCATTATTTAGACAAAGAAGAGAAGCATTGCACACCAGCTATAACCACCTTGGAAAGGAGTTTTTTTTTGTTTACTCATTTGTTTGTTTTGTGGTGTGGTTTTAGTTTGCTTTCATTTTCTTCCCCCATCCAACTGACTACATATAGGACTAAATTTTTAGGTATTCCTTTTCTGACTACAAGACTAATACTTACTAAATACATGCTACTAAAATCTCCTAAGATCAAAAATATAGGATGGTTGCATTCAATCTGTGTGTTTACTAGTAGGTAAATCAACTGAAATATGTCCCTCACCCCAGATAAATTTTGAATTACTTTAAGTACTTGTTTGGAAGAGTGGTCTAGGCAAAAATATTGTCAAGAAACATGCAAATATTTTTATTTTCAAGAAACATGCAAATATTTTAACAGTAGATAACTAAGTTGCAGTAAGTGACCTGGAGTTCACTAACACAAACCCGAGGCTGAAGAGTGGGAAAGGATGCAAAGGTACAACCATCCCCAACACAGCTTTTTGACTTCAATGAGTTAAAATATATAGATTAAAAGATGAAGCACTCTAGCAATATTTTTGTTAATGAAGAATAATATTAGACTTCCTCAGTCAGCAAACCCTATAAAAGCTCAAGTATGTCTAATACGTCGAAACACAATTCAGAAAAAACAAATCTATATGTCAAAATAGGAATATTTTATAATGCTGGGATGTACTGAGAAAGTTTGAATTTTGCTTTTTTTTCTTTTTGTTTGAAGAAATTGCATCCTTCAGGCAGTAGCTAAAATCTTTTCCTTTGGTTTCAAAGAAGAATAAAATAGTCCCAGCGATCCCTTCTTCTATGGCCAATAAAAATTTTCCTGAGGAAATGTACTAAAAATAGGGCATAATATAACATTTATTTCTAACTTTATTTAACTTACTTTTAAATTATTCTAGAATTTATTTAAATGAAAAAAAAGCAATCATAAAGACTTCTGCTTGGACATCTGCAAAACCCACTGTTTTCTTCTAATAGTTCTAGTACGACTGGGGTAGTATTACATAAAAAATGCACAATAATCCAAGATATCTTATTCTCAAGTGAGGAGTATATTCCTCTGAAACACTTGAGTATTTCATAAGAACTGGCCAGTCACCCTTAGAAATTGTGTTTCAAAAACAGTGAGTCATGCCATGCAGTATCTTCTGCCAGAAAGGAAGCCCAGATATGGTTCTCCTGTATAAACCCTTCACTCATGGACTCTGTGTGCCATCAGAATGTTTTGTGCTATTTTCAGAATGTCTCTTTCATCATGTCCCTTTTGGAGAGCCTGGATGTCTGACTGTATCCATTGATCCACCCTAGAGGCTAATTTTAGATATCATGAAATCTAAATTAGAAGCACCTAGAGAGCCTGTTTGGGTCTTTTTTCTATTCCAGGAAACAAATATTTAAATTTTCTCAATAAAAATAAAAAAAATTAAAACACAGCTTAATTCCAATACATAAATATTATCATAATTCTAACTCAGACATTATTTTCTCTTCTCTACAAGCCTCTATAGTCTGACTGAATCATTACTTTAATTGGGGTGTTTTTCAAAGCAGTTTATCATATTTCTTCTGTAAGACAATGCAAACTAAAATACTGATTGCAAAAAGTTCTAGTTTCCTTCTCATGTCATCTTCACTAATGACTGCAATGGCCTATCATTTCCTATATTTTTCATTTGCCAGCTCAGTTATGGTTGTGTGAATCCTCTCACTTTTTTGTGTCATCAGTCCCACAGACTGTGGTGTCTTCCTGGTAATCCCACAAAGCCTTGACTCCTTTGTTGCTGATAGATGTAATTGGCCAGCACTATTTGCCATCTTTGTTGGTGACATAGACAAAGGGATCGAGGGCACCCTCAGCAGGTTTGCTGATGACACCAAGCTGTGCAGTCAACGGACTGGAGGGAAGAGACGTCCTCCAGCAGGACCCGGACAGCTGGGAAGTGGGCCTGTGAATGGCTTAGGAAGTTCAAAAAAGGCAAGTGAGAGGTCCTGAACCTGCCTGGGGCAATTAAAAGTGGAGTCTGGGATGAGAATGGATCCTCAGGAAAAGGCCTTGAGTCTGTTGGTGGATGAGGAGTTCATAATCAAGCAATGTGTACTTGCAGACCAGAAAGTCAGCCTTACCCTGGCCTGCATCCAAAGCCATGTGGTCAGCAGGGCAAGGAGGTGATTCTCAACTTCTTTTCTGCTCTTGTGAGACTCCACCTAGAGTGCTGCATCCAGCTCTGGGGCCTCCAAAATAGGAAGGACCTGTTGGAACGGGTGGAGGAGAAGGTTAGAGCACCTCTCCTATGAAGGCAGGCTGAGAGAGTTGGGGCTGTTCAGCTTAAGATTCAGGGATGACTTTAGAGCCGACTTCAATAATAAAGAACACTACAGGAGAATTGGAGGGGACTTTTTACAAGGGATTGTAGTGGCAGAAAAAGAGAGAATGGCTTTAAACTAAAAGGGGGTAGGCTTGATTAGATATTAGGAAGACATTCTTGACGGTGAGGCTGATGAGCCACTGGAATATGTTGGCCAGAGAGGTGGTCGATGTCCCATCCCTGGAAGTGTTAAAGGCCAGGCTGGATGAGGCTTTCAGCAACCTGGTGTTTTAGAAGGTGTCCCTGCCCATGGCAGAGGGATTGCAATAAATTATCTTTAAGGTATCTTCCAACCCAAGTCATTCTATGATTCTGTCTTTATGTTATGTGCTCAAGTCCCCTGACAATCTTAAAGGACCTCCACAGGAATCACTTCTATATTTTTTATTTATTGTATTGGGGTATATCTGGACACATTTGGATCTGACAGTTTCCAAATGTCAACCCATAAGTGTGAATAGAAGGGAAGAATGAACCTCAACCTGCTGGGTTCACCTCTGCTGACACAGTCCTCTGTGCAGTTTGTCTTTGCTGAAAGGGAGCACTTGATTCTAGTTCATCCTCCTTGGCAATACTCCCAGTTCCTTTACTGCAAAACTGAACAACCTTTCCGACCAGTTCTCTTCCATGGATTTACTTCATCACAGGTACAGTACTCTGCATTTGCCTTTGCGGAGATCAAGAGGTTACTGACAGTCAGTTTTTGCCATATGCAATCTCTCTGAACAGCATTTTGCCTGACTGTGTATCAATCACTTTCCACATCAGTTTTGTGTCCTCTGCAAACTGGGTCATGAAGTTGTTAAACAGTATTATTTCTAGACACTGCCCTTAGGGAGTCCTATTAGTAATCAGTTGCAAGTTAGACTTCCTGATGATCATGACACTTTGAACCCTGTGTTCAGTCAGTGTTCAATCCAAATCATAAGTTATCCATCCAGTCCAACTCTCTTTAGTTTGCATACAAGGACACTCTGGTCAAAAGCATGCTTATAGATGCTGTGACTGTGTCCAATATACTGCTGCAGTCAAAGTTAACAATGCAGGCACAAGTCTGCTTTGCACCATATATTGTATCTCTTGGTGTGTGAGAAACAATTATTAGCTTATGTATTTTATCTATTCCAAAATGTCTGAAATCCTCTGAAAGCCTCTTTTATATATATATATATACTTTGAAACTAGTATATAACCAACCAAGTTGGTTCACTCCATAAGAGACTCCAAGACAATTAAATGAATGGGTTTCTGAGACGGAGCAAAGGGACAGAGCAAAGTTCTTTCATAGTGTAAATGTACTTTTAGCTTAAAACCTGGACTACTTATCGTTTAATTTCTCTGCCAGGATTTCTAGCAGTGGAGGGCAGAATTGAAAGTACAAGGATGCCTAGTGCAGCTCTCTGTGTGTTTCAACATAAAAAGAGCTTGTAGGACATGTCATTTGAGGAATGCTGCATGTCCACTGGTACAGAGTGTTGTCAGAACCAAAGTTCTTTACAGCTAAACAAGAAAGATTTCAAATTTCTTTATAACATGGAAATAGCTGGAAACCACTGATCCAAAGAAAGACAAACTCAGAAAAATTAGAATCTGACTTCAGGATTTTAACATTTACATCAAGGAACTCTTAAAAGACTGTGATTCTTAATGGTTTGATCAAAAATAATTCTTAAAAAATTATAAACATGAACAAGATGCATAAAAACTTCAGAGTAGAGCAGGTGGAAAATCGAGTGTGAAATTGGCAAATTTTTGAGTTATGTGGGAAGTCTAGAGATTTATTATTAGACACTATGTGAATAGAACTGAATTGCTGAGGCTATGCTATCTAAACAATGGCAATTTGTTATGATGAAGTAACAGGATCTTTAACCCAGATTTTAAAAATGTGCAAAATTATGATTTAATTGAAATGAGCTAGAAAAGGCATGACCAGTAAATGACTTAGGCCTGTGTAATGGGAATTTTACTAGGAGTGAAGATGAAATGGAATGTCTCATTTTCTAAGTAACCTGTGGATTTCTTTCCTGCCATATCTGCACACATCAAAGGAGACAGGGCTACAGAATATTGCAATGACAGTTAGGAAGATAAATTTATTCCTTTCACTTATATTTACTCCATTACGTTGTGACAGTATTAACTTATAAGCATCAAGACTAGATGATATCAAATATAAATTGAAAGTTTTGAATTAAAAAGTAGTTGTTATTAACACATATCATCAAGGAACAAGGAGATCTCTATAATTTGGGGTAAATTTCTTGGAGGTACACTGTATTTTGTGCAGACACATTTCCAGCTGAGGAAGGACTCATACCTGAATTATTGGAAAACCACAAAAAAATAATGGAATGAAAAAATTATTTTTAGTTGATCATAGAATGTTTTGGGTTGAAAGGGACCTTAATGATTATTTCATTCCAATCTCCCTGCCATTGGCAGACACACATTCCACTAGACCAGGGTACTCGGGGCTCCATCCAACCTGGCCTTGAACACTGCCAGGGATGGAGCATCCACAGTTTGTCTGGGCAGCCTGTTTCAGTGCCTCATCACTCTTGTTAATTACTGTTAAATAACATTATCTGCCTTTTTAGATTTTTTTTGTCTGTTGTTGCTGTTGCCACGTTTTACAACAGGAAGACCCTATTCAGAGCAATCATGACTTTGGTTTGCACATTTCAGAGGCAGACACTGAGCAATCTTAACTCTTCTATAGTGTTGCTTATAAATCCAGAAACTAGCATATCAGAACAACTTACAGGACACCTTTGTAATGTTATGAACCTGATTATGTTTAAAAGCACAAAATTAGTGATAAGAATCAACTACAGATCCCGGAGTCTACATTCCTGACTCCAGCTGTGTCACAGTTGTAACCATAGAGTTCATAAATTAATCATCAAATAAAGAAAACTAACAGCTGAAACATAAAAAATAGTGTTTTGTGTGACACTATTTATTCTTAATTATTCTTTGCTAGAATGTCAAAAATGCTTGTTCACATGGGGCAGGTGTTTCAGTTTTGCCTCTTTTTACAGAAAGAAAGAACAGATAACTAAACAATGACACAACATAACAACAGCACCCAAAAATCTAGTTGGACACTTTTTCAGCAGAAGGATCAATACAGGCTTCTGAAAGCATATCATGCCAGTGTGCCACACCCATCATTCTCTCCCTGTAGATTACAAGGTTATCAGTGAAGCTGTCAGTCACAGCAGCGCAGTTAATCTTCAGAAGCCAAATCTGCATTCCAAAACTGTCCAGAAACCAAAGAAACTGCCAGCGAAGAGAGGAAAATGACTGTGAGTCCAAATGCCATCAGGCTAAGGTGGCAGACCTTGATCCATGCTCATAGATATCTCTGGAAGTCTACATACCTTCCCCAGAGAAAGCAGATTTTGCTAAAATTCCCGTCAATTAAAATTGTGGATAACCCTGTTGAAGTTAGGAGTTTTTAGAAAATTAAATGCATAGATAATTTATATAGCCTCAGTTATCTCTGTGATGAAAACCATTACAAATTGAACCTGGAAAGGGAAATATAAGATTATACATCTTGTGCAATAGGACCTTTAAAAGTGATTTCTACCTGTACTGCACTTTTCAGGTTGTTTTCAAACAACAGGCTTCATTTGAGAGGCTGGTTATTCATAAAAAAGACTTCTTAATTTATTGCTGATAAATGATTAGTTTCTGTAGTTCAGCTCCCTATCTATTTCTAAAGAACTGGAAAGGCCTAATCAGGACTTAGATGTTACTTGGAGGCTGGGAATTTAGTTATAGCACTAACTAAAATGTAAATGATAGTAAACTGTGAGTAAAAGGTGTTGTAGCCACGCTTGAAAAAGCTAGTTTTTCCTTTCTCTTTAGCTGTGACTGTTTTGGTGCTCACAATCTGTGACTGTTGACAACATAGGAATACATTCTGCATCTACTTCTTTGACTGTGGGGCTTTATTTTTTTAGTGGAAATCAATGGCTTTTGCCTTATAACACAGAAAGAAATCTCAACAGCATTTATGGCAGCTTAAGCACGTAATTTCTGTTAATGTTAAAGGGAACTTCATATCTAATCTACCCTGCACAGCTCTAAAAAGTTTCTTCAGTACATCCTCTCTTTTTTTCCGGAGGTGCCATTTGTGATATTGCTTGTCATAGGGACTTGATACGCAATTTTACTTTTTTTGTTCCAAGCAACAGCCATTGACATTTCTCTACGTAATTCATGTCACTATTATAAATAGTTACATTTGGAACTATTACGTGAACGTACTATTTATACAAGAGAAGATGGGGAATCAAAGCCAATATTTTCCTGTGAAGGATGAAAAACTAGAAGAAAAATTTTCTCCTGAACAGATGGGATCAATCAGTATAGGTTAATGTGTATTTTCAGTAATGCCTGTCCTTATTTTACCCTGTGGAACCCTCTTTTAGCTGATTTTAACAACATGAGCTGCATTTTGAGGACACCTGAGAAGTAGACAGACACCCTTATAGAAGCCAAATATTCCTTGTTTCAGGTTATTAGGCATCCACAGATTTACAACTTTTCCTTACACACTTCTTAATTTTCAAAGCCTGTAGTTAAAAATTTCTGCTCTTCCATTTGCATAATGACTTTTCACTGCAATTTTACTGGTAGATCACCAATTTAAAAATATCTTTGGCCATTCCTAACAGATTGTTCTTTCAATCTGATGGAGCAGTAAAATGATTTTCCAGCCTGACTTCAGTTTTGAGGAAAGGAGATGCAGTTCCCAAAGAATATGTTCACTAAAAATCACCTCAATTGACACCATGGTATGTTGGCAGCCTTCCTTAGAGAGGCCAAGTACTATCTGACCTGAGTCAGATTCTCACCCTGAAGAGAATGACTCTAGAAAATAGCATTTTGTACTATGGGATGCTTCTAAAGCTCTCCTTTTTTTTTTTTTTTTTCCTATATATTCATTCACCCCCATTAAAAATTCATTACAATGCATACTAAGTGATTATTTCTTCAGAAAGAAAAAGCACGGGCTTTTCAGATGCAAGTATAGCTATTATAAGGGCAATAAACTGCTTTGTATTCAAAAGGTATTTGCAGTTACATACTGAGTTTAATCTAACTTGGCTACTTAGGTAGCTAAGCATTAGCTGTTACAGTTCAAACTAATTACCTTAGGCTAAGTATGTGTGTTGAATCATCCTTGGGAATTACTACTGACCAAAACAAATTTTTAGGTGCCCAAATTAGATAAGAAAAATCCTATGCAGTTTGTTTAGACTATTAAGTGCTGTTAGTGATAGGTCAGTTCCCCAGTGTCCCAAAGCACTGGGACACAGGACAAACCAAGCACTGATACCATTTAGATAAATTTGCATGCACTAACATGACATGGCTGGGCAGAGTGTTAATGCATTCTGTCTCTCAGGTGGCTTGCTAGCCTGTAGGCATATTCCTGCACTTCTAACACATTTACTTTGGGACCAGAACTGGATTGCACTATCCTGGTTTGGGTTGTAGGTAGAGTTAGTTCTATTGAAAAATCTGTATAATTTGATCCCATCTGGGCAGTGGTGTAAAGGCAGCTTCGTTTGAGCATACAGCCAGTGATAAACACATCCAGCTTTTATGTGAACACACATGAGGACTTGTGGGAGCCCATCTAAGACTGCATTGAATGTTCTCATTACAATTTTCCTTTACTGCTTGGATCCAGATCTTTCTTTCAACTATTTCAGTGAAAGCTTTCTATATTGATGAAAGCATATTCTTGCCCATGTCAGGAGAGAGTTTGTCAGGAGATTAGGGATTGAGTTCTTGTATATCCAGCTTGAAAATAACTTTTGCAGCCAAGCATTTCAAATTGATTTGGCTGTTTCACTATTTCCATGTTTTTATATACTAACATTTGCAAGCAATGAAAATAATACTTTTTTTTTTTTTTTTTTTTTTTTTTTTTTCTTTGCTTTTTTTTCTTCAGGAC
>JAYDZK010000169.1:100382427-100402456 GCA_034509185.1 Euphonia xanthogaster | reverse complement strand
TGGAAAGAAAAAAAAAAAAAAAAAAAAAAAAAAAAAAAAAAAAAAAACAACCCCAAAAATCCCACAAAACCACCCAAAATTACTCTTAAACATTGTAGGTACAAATTCCATATGCCTTTTGTATATGTGTGAATTATAAAGGGTTTAAATAAATATATCTGGGTAGATCTTCTAGTCCTTTCCTAAATGCTAAGGAATAGTCAGGATATTGCTATACACATTAAATCTCAGATGAATATTCCTCCTCATGACATTTCAGCTTTAAAATTATGGATATTCTCACTAAGAAACAAGATAAAAATTAATGTAACAGTTTGACCCAAAGGCAATTTAATGAAAACTTCTGTAGTAACATGTATCAGCTGTAAATTTTTTTCAAAAGCAGTTTCTAAAAGTGATAGGAGAGTACACATGTGTAGATTCTCCAGCTGTTTGCTAGTCTTTGCTGAACAATAAGCTAAGATACACTCCTTTAAGCCAGAATTCTTAATTAAAATATTTTTAAAATAATTTCTATACCACCCTATATAGTTAAGAAAGCCACAGAAACATAATTCTTATGTTTTTTTTTTTTTTTTCTGGTGCCTAGGAATTCAAAATTTTTATATGAAGAATGTGACAGAGTTTTCATTTTTATTTCTGTATCCTTCTGATATCTTCCCAGGGCCATGTCTTTTTTTTGCAAATGTTGAAGATCTGTAATCTGGATTAATCTTGGATCATGCCCCATATCAGAATGTGGTATTTCAGGGCTCTTATTTACCTCAATCACAATTTTCAAAGTTTGAGTCCTGGATTGACTACCTGTATGTTATCTAAACAGGAATACTTTTAATGTCTCAGTAAGTGCCTTCTTATCTATTTTAGCTCATCATAGAAATGGTGTTGACTTTGAGCTTATTGAGAACCAAACCATATGTACAAGCCTTTAGAGATCTAAGCTTATCTGAAATTCAGTTTCAGCTAGAGATCTAGCTAAACTGAAATTACTTACTCAGCCTGGAAGAGGCAACAAGTATTGCCCCATAAACACAACCCTGTAAAGATCAATAGTGCCTTAAAATAGATCCTGCTCAATCACAGTCATTACAACATTTAAAACAAACCTATTTTTTCTCTTCCCATGTTGACCTGTTTCATTCTTTAAAATCACATTGTGGAAAATATCCTTCTCTAGTAAGAAACGTTTCTTTTGTTTCCATCCTAAATGACATTGTTAGAAGTAAGAGATCTCAGAGGCTTTCTCTGAAGGACTTAATTGAGTTGGGCATCTGGCCTCTATCCAAGAGCCAAGTAAGAATCTGAAGAGCATTACTATGCAATGGCTTCTGTATTGACAGTGACTTTGGCTGTGGCAAGTGTCTGCAATGAACAATATGGAGCACCTGTGTTTTACCTTCCAGTCTGAGGCGATGCTCCCTCAGACTGGAAGATTCCTCAGGCTGGATAGACTACAGGCAAATTGCTCAGGCTTCTCATTAAGTTGAATTAAAATTCTGCCTTAAACATAAACATTCATGTTTATATCCAGACAATTTGTAGCAAGGACCTTCTTTGTCCATTTCTGTAGAAGAAGAATAAAGGTTTTTAAAACACTTGTAATTAAATGAGTTTTTTCAATAGTTTGCACAAAGTATTTATTCATTTATTTTAAATGTTTTGTCTCTCCATCCATTTGTTATCTATTTTAAATTTACACATACACAGATTTCAGATCTACAAAAACTGTATATGTGACTGTTGCTATACACAAAACAAGCTCTGACTAGATAAAAAATCTAAATCCAGATAGACTTCACAGTCACATCTGACTATGACTGTTTCTTCTGTTGTGAAAGGGCTTAGTCATAAGCTAAATTTTTAACCCTGTTAAAGACCTATTATTTTAACTTGTAAATCCTCTATTTTTTTGAATAAGTGTTTTAGAGCTATAAAAATGGCAATAACCTAGCCCAAAATGATTATGTAGTCAGATTTTGTCCAGAATGAATGTTAGCCCTAAACAGAAGCAGCAGAGAACTGAAAGTAGACCTGCTTGGACAGTATTTCATAAAATATGGTTCTCATTCCTTTTCGCAAATTAAAAAAAAAAAAAAAAGAAAACAAATTAATGAAGGTTAGAAAAACTATTCTTGTTCAGATTTTCACTCTTTTTCATCTCATTCCTTAAATAAAATGATGTATATGCTTATTCCATTAACAAGTAGGTATGAAGTGATTTTTTTTCAAAGAAAAATGGAATGAAAACATGAAGTTTAAGTCATGAAAGATGAGAATTCTGTAATGACAGCCATGAGTAAACAGAATGGCAGGAGTTTCAAAGTGTTAAGTTTTCCTTGATTTGGTCATTTGAAATAAATGCAACAAGATAGGGACATTTGGTTCTTCGTGTGTTGTAGTGAGTTCTCAGCTTTATTACTGCAGCATATCAACTTGTCTAGTTTTAGCCATTATGTCCTTACAGAAAGCCTTTGATGATGGGCACAAAGCAGGCTCACCTGTAGATTAGAGAGGCATTTCTGAGATAAAAACACGCTGAAACAAAATCCATAAAATACCAGTGAACTGTAGCTGTTTCCATAATTGGAGTGTGAGGTGAACATCTTCCTTATGCAATTTTCTTATTGATCAAACTCAGGGTTCTAGGAACTTATATGAAAGATTGCTTTGGAACTATAGATCATTGAAAATAATTGATTCTCACAGAAGAAATGGACTCTGTGATTCCAGTTTATGCAATTTCTGATTCTTGGTATAATTGTTAATTTTTGCTTCTTGATCAGTAAATAAAGCTAGCAAAGGTTGTAACACTATTGGAGGAAGAAGTTTTAGGCAGTGAGCAGTTCCATTTTGAAAATTACCCGTCCTCGTCCCCTGTACAAGGGAGGATAGGAGAAGGGCAGGATTAATCTGATTATTCTTCTCTCTTCAAAGCCTTTAAAAAATAAATAATTAGAAATGCAAAACTTCTTAGTCGGTACTAGGAATGTATAGGATAGCAGGCAGTGAGCCCAAATCCATAAAGCATTTTGAGGCAAATATTGGACTGCCACTGGAGTTGATGTGGTGTTTAAAATGCTTTCATTTAATTGTGCATACACTTCATTGTGTTAGACATTAAAAATGGCCCAAATCCCATGAGCAGAGATGTTAAGCAATAAACAGATAAATTCAGAGTGGATGATCTCACAAGGAAGATAGAAAAGAGAAGCAATCCACTAAGAATAAGCAATGGAGGATGAATGTGGGAGAACTAGACAGAGAGTTAATCAAAGAATTGAAACATGACAGGGAAGCATATACAGTATGTACAGAAAAGAATGGAAAGAGTAAGAGAGCTCAACAGACCATTGGGGCATCAATCAAACCATGCGGTAACACAGGAAGTGAACAAGAGTATGAGGAAAACCACAGTTTCATACTGACTTAATGCACTGTTGACATTAAGCTGCTAAAATGGTGAATAATGGAGTTGAAAATATGTTTCAATCAGGAGTGACAGAAATAACCACAGACATGTATAAATGAATGTGTTAAAAACAAGCAATACAAGGGGGAGACTACTTCTGAACCACTGGCATAAAGCTATGAAGTGGGAAGTAAGATGGTAAAACAAATAGTGCATTAAAAGTAGTAGCACTTTTTAGTGACTCATAGGAGTAACACACAGAGTGTTTTCTGTTTATGAACTAGCCATGAAAAGTAGAAACTTATTTGTACAAAAGAAAGCATCCACTTCACTAGTTGCTTTCTGCCTTGTTGCATCTGTAAAGGGTTCTTTGAAAATACCCCACAAACAATCAAACATGAATAGGATCATAAAGAATGGCACTAATTAAAGTTAATTTTGAGTGGAAATAAGTTACATTCCTTATTCCTACTATAAAGTACGATATTTTCCTGCTATGCAGGAAATTTAGGTGAAAGCTGGGAGTTTTGGCTTAGGCTAAAACTGGGAGTTGAACAAAAGGACTGTAATATGGGTGAAATAAGAAGCTACACATGTGCTGGGCATCATTAGCAAACTCAGTTCGCCTTAACAGATGCTTTACAGGGTCATGGTCTACCCTGTTTGCAGAAAAGTGTATGGCCTAGAACTGTGTGGGTGTGGCTTAATTGGTATTCTGTACCACCCCCATCATTGCTGGGGTGCATGGGCTCAGGCGAAGAGAAATGTGGCTCTAGTGAATAATTTTGTTCTCTTTCTTCCTCAGGAAAGTTGCCAGTACCAGCACTACATCTCTGTCCCTCTCCCACTGCTGCCCCCGGGAGAGCGCAGCTGAGACTGAACAGAGCTGAGTGCAGCTGAAAGGAGCCAAGCCCAGAGGAGCAGAGCAGTCTCAATGCAGATAATCTTTTGTTCTGGGGGGATTTTCTTCCTTGTTTCCGTTGTTTTTGGCTCAGGGAAGGGAAATACCAACTGCAGAGAGCACCCACCATCTTGTCTTTGTCTCAGGAGTGACCGCGTGTCACTGCAGAGCTGCAGGATTAGCTGCCGTCTTGGTTTTTGTCTTGTTGGCCGTGTGGAACTGAGTAAAGGTGGTGAATACCTTTCTGTCTGTAAATCATCTTCTCTTTGGTTATTAATATTGTTGCTCTTCTCTTTGGTTATTAATATTGTTGCTACTACTAGACATTTCTTATTCTGTTCCTGTTTGTTTTCAGTAAATTTTCATCTCAAGCCACGGTCCTTGCCTTTGTCCCTCTCTCACCAGATGAAGTGCATGGAGAAGGAGAGCAGCTTCTTTTGAGTTTAATTGCCAGCTGGTTTTAAACCACCTCATGCTCCAATTCTGGTGCTTATAGAAATCAGATTTTCTATTAAAACCGCAATGTTCTAGCTGTACTGCTAAAGTAAGATTAAGTTTCTTAGTTGACATATGACTTTTAACAAGTTAGCAAAGTCCCATAAGCCTCTCCATTTCTTTATGCTGAAAATCTGTAGACAGTTGAAATTGTTGAGGCATGTGAAGTTAGTTTGTAAATAGAGAAGACCATAATTACAGGGAAAGAATTAGGACTCAGTACTGTCCGACATCCTTCTGATGGATGTGTCAGAAATTACTGAGCACTGCTGCAAACAAGTGCTGGCAAATTTCATATCTGGTTGGGTGACAAAGCACTCTGTGTTTTCACCTTTAACTTGCAGCTGCAGTATTTTGAACAGTGATGTCAGCAGATCACACAGGTTAAATAAACTTGCAATTTCCTGGCTGTTGCCTCATGGAGGACAGCTGCTGAAGATTTTTGCTCTAAAATATTTTCTAGCTATTTTCTCAGGATCTCTGGGGATTATTTGCTTCAGTTCTTTTCATGTGCAATACTGCTTTTGGTATCTGTCATGTTCTAAACCAGCCCATCCAGCCTCACAATGAATACTATGAGCAGAAGGGAATAGTTCCTAAGGATAATCATGTCCTTTTTTGTTACTAAAATTATTTTAGGTCATGTATTTAATGGTACCAGAAATCAAGTTTTGAACTCTTAAATATCTTGAAGGAACTGGAAAAAGGAAGGAAAAAAGTATGGAGATATGTTGATCACTTTTGCAAGTGGTCTACATATCACTTTTCAGGGGCAAGGATACCTGTTTTCAGGAAAAACAGAAGCCTCTGTGCACAAGAATGGATTTAGATGGATCTTTTGTAAAAATGCAGTGGGCAGATGCCAGGCAGAATAATTACCTGACTTTGTACCTCTGCTCTATCAGAGAACTCTCTGTGCAGGAAGAGCAGAAGAGAATCATGGACACTGTGACTGGCAGATAAGACTTTATTTTCCAGTGTGTTGCTTCAATAAAATGTAGCTGTCATTCTTCAGTGAATTTAAATGAGAATGAACATGTGAACCTTTTTAGGTCCCAGTAAGCTGTGCCCTGTTGTTGCTACTGCGCTTTGAATCTTCTGTGAATATGCACAATATGGAAAGAACATTTTATAAACGTAGGAAAAAATCCAGAGAGAAGGATTATAGGCTGTGACATATGAGAAGAGATTAAGACAATTTAATATACTATGCTGCTGCTTGAAGGAAAGACTATAAAGAATGATATGACTGCATACAAATACCTCAGAGGTAACAAATGAGAGTTACAGAGGTTATTATTTAACATTATTTACTATAGTGTCTCTTCTACCATCAACATAGGTTATAAACTCTGGGAAATACAAATTGAGAGGAAAAGAAATCAGGAAAAATTTGGAAGTTGAATACACTGTAGAGGAATATTTAGGTAATATTTTAGGAAATACCTTTAAAGGGTAAGACTTTTAATGCTTCAGCTTGCACCGTTAATATCATTGGGGATCTAAAAAGTGACTTGAATAAAAAAATTAAGATAGAGACCTTCAGGCTACAGTCTGAAGAAGCCAAAGAAGCAGTTAATATGTGAAATTCACTTGCACTAAAAATATTTTAAGAGCTGTGTGTGAAGGAATATCAGAAAAAAGATTAGAAGGGGAAATCCTGATTTTTCTGTAGAGGTAGCTGACCTCAAAGGTTTCCAAAGTGACTTTCATCAAGTATTTTAAAAGTACAAGGTAAGAATTTCTCTCTTCTGGAGAGCAAGCAGATCAGTTACTCGTTATATTCTATGTTATGGGTGCTACAAGATGTTGATGCCGTGTGCTGTCAGATGCACCACAGGTGAAAGAGGCTTCTTGTTACAACTTAACTGTAGTTAGTACACAACAAGAATAAAACTATTGGTATATTAAATTCCGCATGGCTGCAAAATGGCTTGTTTTTATAAATACTACCATGTGACAGACCACTTTCCTGTAGGTTTTTGCACATCCTTAGGTGTTTCTACGGCCTAAATGCCTGCTACAGAACACTAAAGCTGCTGTACAAAGGTACAGTATCAAGAAAATATGCACGATTTAAATGGGCTGTTTTCCTTGTGACAGCAATTGAATTTGAAACATTTGCTTATTTAGCATTCTATACTGTTCTCATAAACTCTCATCATTTCAGAGCACAGCCTATAATTTTATTTAAATAACTCTAGTTATAAGATTTTTGGTGCAAAACTGGTTTGAATAATAGCCAAACTACAGTAAGACTGAATTTTCCAAACATACTAAATGCTGACCCTTCTTGTGATTTAGTGGAAGTTTGTGGAATGCAGAGCTGTAGAAATTGTTGTCTCTGGGTGCTGTGGTTGCTGAGAGCTTACAAATTTCATAGGAAGATTGGAAAAATTAATGGCATAGAAATCTACTGTAGGTTGTTATATACTGACAAACCATTCTGGAAGAGGAAATTCCTAAGCTGCACATTTTTCAAAGCTGATATAGTCCTCAGTAGAAGTGTCCTTGCCTTCATTTTACACTTGGCTCCAGGCATTCATTTTGGTCGTTGTCTGAGAACAGATTTCATGTTAGGTGAAGTGAGTATGGCTGCTGTCCTGAGTGAAGAACTTTCATCAATAAAATCTACTCACTTTGATCTTTGTGTATGCCTGCAGCTCTCAGGTATTCATCTGTCTAACTCTGTGTACAATTCTGTTTCAGTCCGTACATTATAAGGTATCTTGAGAGCTCTTACGTTAACAAGTGGGAAATTGATTTTATAGTTTATGCACAAACAGAACCTGATGGAGGACAGGCTTTTGAAATGCACTGAATATTTTCCTTTTGTGATGAAAATAATTGTGTGAACAACTCTTATCTGCATACAATTTTGATGGATGCTCAAATACTTCTGTCTCAGGATCTGTACTGTAATTTTTCTTCATCTGTGGCTATAACATGAACAGTGTTGCATATACTTTTCTTTGGAATCTTTGGAGAACACTAGTTATCATTCAGGAAAAGGTTGGTGCCATGAAATCTAGCCAGGCGCCACTCAGATAAAAAAATGTATGCACTTCCTGAAATTTACAGGAGAAAAAAGAAGAAATAGCGCTGCAAAATAATACTGACAATAGCCCATGAACAGATTACACACAAATTAACTACAATGTAACTAGGGGTACAAGAAAAGGCAACTGCTTCTTCAGATTTCTTCATTGGAAGCAATTGGACTGCCATCTGAACAGTGTTACCCCTTAGACATATCACATTATTTACAATATACCCTCTCATTGACCTTCATGCACTTATGTATCCATTAATGATTTCCTTTGGGCTTTGTCAAGACACATGCTTCTGCATTTGGAATTAAATACAAAAGGCACCATTTCCTATTTAATATTGTTACTTAATTCTTAGATATCCTTATGCTTTTTTTCCCAAACACTTTCAGAATGAGTCTCTTTCAAAGCAGATGTATGTTCTGCTGACTCATCCTCAACATGACATAACAATTCTTAAAATTCTATGCAGTCATATAAGTCCAAATGTGAAAAGAGATTCCTAAGAATAGTTCCTTTAACTGCAAATTAAAGCTTTCTAAAGCCAATAACACAGTGAAAAGCTCTCTTGAACCTAGTTCTGTTATTCTTACACTGAGCAGCACCTTAATCTGTGAGCAAATCCATATGATTTCTTTTCACCTTTGTGTTTTCTATTTCATACGTATTAAATTGACCAAATTCAGTCTGTAATGATTAAAGTCTTTTATCAGAGCAAGGTTTGCTCTAGGTTCTGTGCAAGGGATAATTTCATTTGACCTGCAAAACCTGGAAAGTAATTAAAATATGTTTATTAAGTTATGTTACATATTAAAATAGAGCTTGCATATATAATATTACAGCACTTAAATTGCATAGAATCACAGGATCATACAATAGGAAAGACCTGTAGTATATTACCTAGTATATCCTTAGGCCTAAGTATCATATACTTTATGTATTTTATACTTTATGCATTAATAGAAATCTGATTAGGCTTTTCTTTAAGGTGAACATTTTCTGAGGTTCCCATGATGCCCTAAAGCAATCTACCACTAGTCTTACCAGTTCTTATCTCTATATGAATTGTTATTCTATGTATCAGTTTGTGTCAGTTTATTCTTGTCTAAACTGTCAAGAACACAAAGGTCTGAGGATACACTTTAAAACACTTCTGTGAATTTGAGGAGTATCAATTCTCCACTACCAGCCCCATTTTACAGGGCATACTCTCCTTTGAATTCTCTTTTAACTGAAAATAAAAATGCAAAACTTTCAGTCTTCCTCACTGCTCATGTTGTCTATGAGATCAGAACTCTGATCTTTTTTCTAAAGTCTATTCTCTTAATCTCAACCTTTAATGATATAGGAAGTCGAAACTAAACAGAGGATAATGCAGTGCTGAATAATGGAGAAGGATTACCTACAAGATAAACTTGACTCAGACAGCCTGATATGGAATTTCTGTATTTCAGAAAAGAGTGCTCTTTCAGCCTGTCATATTTTATATATGTATTTTATAGATTTTGAGGAACATCATAAAATAATAAAGCCATTAGGTGAAAAACACATGGAATTTTATGTGAAACTGCTTTAATTGTTAAGTTGGATGCTGTGCCCAGTCCTGAGGATATTCTGGCCAATTTATACTCTCAACCTCTTCCACTGTGCTCACACTCAATACTTAAGAGACTAATACAAGATTCAGAGTGATTATTTTGTCAATTATGGCACTTGAGCACCACAGAGGTAGTAAAATGCTGTACAGAGATCAATTTATGGACAAGAAATAGGTTGGAATTCAGCCCAACAAAAGGTGGGTTAAAAATAGAAAGTGAAGCATACTGAAGGGTTTGCATGGTGCTCACTTTCTTTTAAAAAGATATATAACCGTCACTATGTTATTTAAGAATGTTATCATCATTTTCTTTGTTTTTAAAAGTGGTTTTTATCTCATCTAATTTCAGACTTCTGTAAATTGGACATTCATTTTCAAATTATATACTTTGGGATTCTTAATTAGCAATGGGAATATCAAAGCACCTGTGAGGATCAATTCAATTATTCTACACCACCATCTTATGGGAACTTGAATTGGTATCTGAAGGACCTGTTTCTCCACATAGACTAAACCCAAGGCAATTTCATACCACCTGTTTTGCCTTAGACAACATTCCTTGAGATACCTCTGTGAGATGAAGCCAATTCAAAATTTCAGTCCAATCAGATTAAGTGGTTTTAAACAACCCATAGCCTGAACTACTGACAAGTCAGAGGGCAGTTTTTATTTAGAATGCTGACTTCAAGCAATTAAATTGCATTTGGCATTTTGTTGCGTGCACAGTCTTTTCGATACAGATACAGTCATATCAGATGATTAACAATATGAACATCCTAGTCTTGTAAATTTAGATCAGCAAACCGAGCCAGAGTAAACAATTTTACTCTTTTGTGTTAAGGTATCAGTCTACCAAAATACCACATATATTTGTCATATCACTTCAATGGCTTTTGGTGGATTTGAAGTACCAGAATAATAAGATATTATTTGAGATGAGGCCATGCTTGAACTCCAGTAAATGAAGCAGTTCTTTGAGTACCAATCTGCTGTTTGTAGATCACTGTGACAGCATGATTGGAAATATATCATCTTTGCTGCTTTGAAGTTTTAATGCCATCCTCTTTCATTTATATCATTAAATATAGATATTGCAGAAGGTTAAAGCCTTTTGTGATATCTTCTTTGAAAAAGTGTTTTGCAGCTGTTTATGAATATATTTGGACAATGCATTTACATTTTATTTCATGGTAAGTTTAGCAATGATACATAATTATACTAAACAGGTTTAAACCTGATAGTGAAGAAAAATAGGATCAAAAGATTGAAAGAAACTATAATTCAAACTCTATCACAAGACTTAACAATTTCTTCTCTCTTTTGGGATAGTAAAGGGTGGAACTTTGTCATATTTTCAAAATAAACCTGGAAAGTACTAAGCAATCTGACCTTAAAGGAAATGCCTGATTTCAGTTTGTGAAAAGGGCTCTGGAAAAACACCCACAAATTAAACAACACACATAAATACATAAAATTTATGGAAAGAAAATCTGAAATTGTTATTTAAAAATATTTCATTGCATGTTTTTGTTTGTTTGTTTTAATATAAATTTTCCTCAGAATACAATGATAATTAAGACTGAAAACCAGTCATAAATCCAAGATAAAATGTAATAGGAAACAAGCTGAGAATAGCAATATGACTAAAGACTATAACTATGATGTGAGGAAAATAGGCTGGTCAATTTCTGCCAGGCAGTTTTATTATTGTAAGTTTTGCCTTTGGCTATGAAATTAGTAATGCATGATAATTTCAGCTATTGACTTTGACTGGTAAATATGGTTCACTTATTCTTTGAGGAAGAAGAAACAGCTGTCCTCTAATATTAATTCTTTTCACTTATTCCATATCTGTGAAATACAGCCTAAGCTTTCCCACTCATAAATTAATCTCTGTATTCCTTTCATAGAGACTCAATCATCCTTACAGTTTTAGTTTCTTTTCTTTCAGAGGAAAGAAATAAACCCAGGGCATCTGCCTTAGAATCCCTAAACTCTGTGATTTGTCTCCCCTGACATTAAATTTTGTATTAAAATTTAATACAATAATAATCATATTTTTGTATTAAAATAATAAAATATGATAAAAAATAATAAATTTTATTCCAGTTAAAATTAGTGCTATCTGACACTGATAATAAGCTCTCAAATACAATAAAAAATCCTATAGAAAATAATATTTTGTGTACTTAAGAATGCTGCTATTCATTGCATTTAATCAACAATTTACAAAGGACTTTAATTTTATGGAAGTTACTGTCAGCCCAGAACTTCATTGAGTCCCTTTTTATCTCTTCTAATTCAGAATCCATGGAACATACATTAGTATTTTGATTTCATAGATTTTGAATTTATAAAAGTTCCTGGCCATCCTTCTGAGAATTTCCTCTGGGTTGAAAATGTGAAACTGGAAAATCTTTAAGAGTTTCCTGTGCAGGAAAGTGACATGACAGCCATGGGAAGTGCACTCTTTAGGAGGGCAGATTCCATCATGAGACTTTGGTTTTAACCTACTAGCTTGAGTTAGAAGTTTTGGAGGCTTTTTTCCCCCCCAACTCTCTTATGTGTGGCATTAAAATATTCCCATTTTCATCTCTTCTTTTTGCCCACATAATAATTCACTTCCTCTCAAGCCAAAGTCACTTGACAGAAAGATATTGAATGTCTAATGCCATTGAGGGTGCAGCCGGATTTTAGCAGCACCAGTGAGCATGATGGCTCTGTCTGTACCACTCTGAAATTGAATACTCAAGATGGGCTGTCAGTTCTTGGCTCTGCTTGTTTTCTGTCTAAAGATATTTGCTAGATATCTGGGATGATATGATAGTGTATTATCTACCAGCATGCCAGGCCCAAGCCCAGGGCTGACATCCTGCTGGCCTCAGTGTCCCCAGCCCCAGGGAAGTTCCCTATGCCCGAGGCTGGAATGTCCCCAGCTGCCCCTGGCTGCCCTGGAGCTGGCTGGCCTGCTGGGATGGATCCTGGCTGCCACAGCCTGCCCTGACATCCCGGGGGAGATCCTGCTTCTCCTAGCCCGAGGAGCTACTGGTCTGTGCTGCATGCTGAGATATTTTGCTGTTTCATAAAATAAGGATTCAGTCAAGATCCTGTCTTGACCATCTGTCTGTCTCTGAGGTCAAAGATTAAAGATGCCTTGAAGACATTCAGAGCGGAGTGGGCAGCCTACACAAGTCAGCCTGTGCGTGTACAACGTACGCAGGGTGCACCAGAGATGGAGATGCACACAGGAATACCAATGAGGGCCATGCAGGCTGCTCCAACTGCAATTACACTCTTCAAACACACAGCCCTCTCTACTTGCTATTTTCATATTGCAAATGTATGAAGGTCTTCAGTGTAAATCTGCTTTAATTTCGAATACTTATTCCATTATCTACACAAAAATAATAACCAGTTTAAAAAGTAAATAGATAACCTCCAAACATATGAAGTCTTAATCAGTTAGAAATAAATATTCTTTTGCTTAAATTACAAGTCTTAGTGTTTACAAGTTAAAAAAAAGATGAAAAACTGCTAAGTTATTCCAGCAATATCCAGTTTTGATTTGTACAGGTTTGTGCAGATTTGATCAGTGTTGTTAAAAGGAACATAAATTTCACTCTTTTATTTCTGAAATTTTACTGCTTTTTCAAAATGCCTTTTGAATGTCATGCAAAGCTTCAACTTTTTAGCATAAATATCAACTTTCTAAGGAGAATTTCCAATAAGTTCATATTAAGCTCCAAATTCTAAAACCGTTATGCAAGATTTTCAAAGAGCAGAGTCTAAACTCTGGAAAATATTTGCTCTGCAGAATGAGACACAGCATTCTCCTCCAGTATGTCAGAAAAAAGATCATAAATTCAAATCATGTTTTGAAAAGTTTCGGATATATAAAGCTGCATGCCTTTTTTTTCATTAACAAAATTTGTCTTTTGGTTTTACAACAAGGTATCAAATTGAAGTCATTCTGCAGAAACAAGCTGAGTGTTAACATAAGAGCTATCATGGAATAATACAGGTTTTTTTTTGTCTGGTTAATGCCACAGTTATTTCAGCATGGAGTCAAAAAATGTAATTCAGTGTACAGCTGGTTTATTTGTTTTGTTAGTTTCCTATTTCCTCAATATCTTTTGCTCTTCTCTGGAAAAAAGAAGTGAAATCATGAACATATTTTCAGACATTTTCACAGCTACCTATGAAAAGAATTCTATTTTTTTCTATACCATTCAATTGGGATCATTCTATCCTGAGATAAAAAGGCAATAGTGTTTTTCTCTGATACAAAAAGAATAGCAGACTGATTTTTTCTGTAAATATAAAAGAGATATCACTGTTAAAATCTGAGCTGCAACTCAGAGATGATCTTCCTTCACCATTTCAATTAATTTTGTTTAATAAAGGATTATGTTGTAGGACATTTCACATGTGGCATCAAATAAACTTATTCTGAGTCTCAAGTCTTCAACTGATAATAGGTGGAAACTTGTCTTTTCAGTTACCTAAACTGAAAATCAAGTTTTCCTATACTTATTACAAACACATTTCTTTCTCTACTTCATTCTAAAAATGTTCAACACTTTCCTATATGTAGGCCAAAAGCAGCTTATGATTAAGCTCACTGTCTCAAAGAGACTGACCTGGCAGTTCTTGCCAGTACAAACCTCTCACTGAATAAAGACTTGCCCTGTAAAGGTTTGGAAGTTCTTTTGCTGCTGCTATACACTCTCACTGACTCTTGCCCAAGCAGAAACGCAAATCTTGTTTGTTCCTAGGCACATCAGAAACTTTGTACACAAGTCTTGTACATTTTCTTTATATAGTTCAGACTCTACAAGTATTCTATGATACAATCCTGTTGATTTCATCCTACATGAGTTCATGATTGATAAAAAGGATCATCTGTTCCAATTATCTTCCAAACAGGAAAACATGTCCTTTCATTCTAATATATTTTCTTTCACATTCATCATAAGCCCAGAAATTATCTTTTGGTCAGTGCTTGCCATTTGATTTCCAAATTGGAAAAAAGGGGTTCTAACAGAATCAGAGGTATTTTGTATTTGCTATTTAATGTCTTTTAAATCTAGCTGAATTCCCCAGATTATTTGTATCACTAATAAATATGACAGTCAAATGTTTTTGACCTTTGCTGTACTGTGACTGATGGTGACCTGTAGCACCAATCGTATGAGAACTTTGCTCGTGGGCAACTAGCAAACAAATGAAATCTCTGCAGCAAATCTGCACACATCTTTTTAAAACTGTGACCATGCTCAGAAATTCTAGGTAAGCACTGTGCCTTTTGTGCCTACATAATTTATGCAATTCTAGCTGATCACGGCAAATTGAAAGTTCTACAGTTGAACAAACCAGGATGCAACAACCCTACCTAAGCCTTCCTAATATCAAAAACATTTTGCTCTTTGTTCCTTTGTCCTTCTTTCCAAAAAACCAGAGTATTTTGGTGCCAGAACCATAACCAATATGTCTTATTTTTATCTGGTCCTTTCTTAGAAAAAGTTAACAGACTTTCCCCTGTGATGACCTACACTTGGACACTGGTTTCTTTACATATACACTACTCATACAAAAACTTTGTGGTTAGATACCAAACTCCTGACTGTATCTGAAGAAAAAAAAAACCACTTGTTTTTTATTTTTAAAAGTTAAAGCATAGGAAAAAAACCCCACTCTTTTGCAGTTCTCAGCAATCAGCATTTCTTTGAAGTCTCTGCTTTAGTGTGTGACGTTGCAAAGATTTTTCTGTAAGATTGGCAGCAGATTAAATCACAGATTGGACAGCATCTTTCTTTGAAGTTTGCATGACTAGGTGATTTATTCATGAATGTCTAACAGTAAGATTTTGGAAGGCCGATTTTTATATCGCACTTGAACAGCTTCTGTAGTGACCAACTATTTATTGAGAAAAAGCTTGGCAGAACATACCAGAGTGGAATGAATCACAGAAATCTGCTTGCAAAATAACAATGCGTGTTCTGCTATCACCTGCCTACAGACTTGCCTGAAGTTAAAGATTATGGTAGGGTATTCATGCAAGAGCTACATCACAGAGTTCACAGGCTCTCTGGTATCATCCTCCTGTACCTTGCTGTTGTTAGTATTCAGTCTGAAACCTTGACTGTACACTTAGTAAAACATACTGGTAAAAAGACAAGCAATTTGGAACAAAGATATCTTTTGTTTGCAGAGGATTTTTGGTTTCTGTTAAACACACTGTACTGGAAAAAAATGTGGGTTTGACCGTAGGAGAGCTTTACCCTTGCAAAGGAGGAGTGTATCCAATTTGCTTCAGCAAGCTGCTCTGTGATAGATGTAGCAGAAAATATAACAGTATAATGGCCTCTCTTGTAAATTCATGCCTGCAATTTGATTATAGCACTTCTAAAGCTTAAAATAATACATGCTATTGACTTTATTATAGTGCTGTTGGTCCATGTTATAGTTTGTTCCCTAGGTTACAGCAATAAAAAACAAATAGTGAATTTTAAATACAAGACAAATACCATATCAATTAATTTTAAACAAATAATAACTGACAGTTGTATGGAATTTTTCTAGAGGTTCTCAGAGCAGACCAGAACTCTAACAATTATTTAATTAACTTAGAAAGAAACTAGGAAAGCAAACTTTTTTCTGCTTTGAAACTGAGCAGCTTCTCAAAACAATGAAAAATTTTCATTACACAACTGCCAGTTTCAAAAAGAGCTGCAAGGAAATCTGAAGAATTGTCAGACTGAAGCTCTATGTAAATGCACATAAGTAAGCAAATAAGTGTATAAATAAATAAGATTATGCCAGTGCATTTCAAGTTTCCAAAAAGAAAACTATTTTTTTGCATATATATAAGATGTAGAAACATCATTGGAACATCGGGTTTATGCAGCATTTCATTCTTTGTAAGAAATACATCTGTAAATTTTAGGCAGAACTGCTTGTAAAATACATCTGGAATTGTTATTTCAGGCTGGAGGGATGGATGAGGGTAATTCAGAGCAAGGTGCCTTTTAATCTTTAGAGGCAGTTCAAGTATGGATCAGCTTGAATTGAAGTATCTCACTGAATCACAGTGCATAGTGGAAAAAGTTAGACAAAAGGCTCTTTATTCATTAGAGTGCCAATAATAGTAGTAAAAAATAGATAATTTTAATGATCTTAGGAGTTTCTAATAGGTATACATTGGAGTGAAAGATATATATAGGAGTGAAAGAGATTCTAAGCAGGCAGATAATGATAAGAGAATTCAAAGGATGTTATACTGAAGCAATCTTCCTTCTGTGCTGAAAGAGACAAATTCTTATCCCATGCTAGGCAGTGGATTCATAGGTAATATGGTTCCTGTAGGCCATGCCATTGCTATTATTTCTAAACAGATGACAGTAGTTAGGTGTTTGATCATTAAAATAATGCTGCAATCCCTATATTCATGTGCTAACAAGTTTATTTTTTTCAGAGATGTCAATGTTTTCTCTAAGTTGTCTAAGAGAAAAAAGCTTTTCATCATCTTCGTTGTGTTGACTTTCTATCTGAAAAGTAAAATGTAAAATCCATTTTCTAAAAAAAATTATCTGTCATTTTTTTTCCTCACATAACTAATCAATTAAGGCCAAGAAAACAGAATTTAAAAAATCTAACATTCCAACTGAAGTATACCTCATTGGGGTTTAAATTCGTACAAAGACATAAATATCCTCTACATATTAAAAGATATGAATAATTAGGTGGTATTTAAAGGGCATTTAAAAATAGTGGACATGAATATTTAAAATTATTTCTGAGATTTGGAGGTGGAAAACAGCATTGAAAACTAGAATAGTAATTTGAAGCCATGAGTATGCATCTTGTCTTCAAAAGAGGGCTTGATTAGGATGTAATAATAAAACATGGAACCACATAGCTAACAATGAAAAGAGACAAAATCTTGAACAGCTGTTCCCAAATGATCATTGGCAAACCTACGCATTGAATGAGTCAGGGGTCTTGAGAAATAGACTCACATTTTGATTATATCATTAAACTTCAGTACATATAAGAAAAACTGAAAACTTTTAATTTTTCTTCCAGTTTCTGACTTGGGCTTTTTATCTCCAGTAAGACACAACCTAGATAAGTTTTAGAGTATATTACTATGATTTACATTTCTTCTCTCAAATACCCTGGCATTATTGTTAGGATATAGAACCACCTGCTACATTCTACTTCTACCGAGCCTTGTGGGACTGTCAATGTTTATTTTCTGATTTTATGCTGAACTGATAAATATTAATTTTGAGGAATATTTTATGGATCATCATAATAATTTTTAATTAATTTTTCTAAATATATATTTGGCACCATTTTGTGTTTGCTTTCCTCAGACAGTCATCTGGCTGAGCTTAGTTGCAAGGTTTTCAGTCAGGATTTTGAGCCTTAGATCAGATACCACAATCAACCAGTCATGGATATAAACTAACATGATTGCAGCCAACTAAACTGAAGAATACAACTTATACTTGAAAGAATAATCCACTGAGTCAAATATATTTGTAAAGACAGTAAAATGGCTGAATAAACCCTTGTATTTCGAGATAATCAATGCATCTACAGATATGTGAAGAAAAGATGCACAAGCATCTTTTAATGTCTCCAGGGAGGTCTGGTTATGTAAGTTTATAGAACCATGGAATCATAGAATGGTTTGGGTTGGAAAGGATCTTAAATATCATCTAGTTCCAAAGCCCTTACATGGGCAGGGACACCTTCCACTAGGCTAAGCTGCTCAGAGACCCCATCCAGCCTGGTCTCAAAGCCTTGTAGTAAGCACACTATGGCAGAAAGATTAAAAAACCCCTTGTATATCTCAAATGAAATTAATCTGGCTTTGTTTATACGTCTGAATTTAAATTTTATTTTTTTTTAATACTGGTGACTTTTTTTTTTTTTTTTTTGGTGACAGGCTCTAGTCATTATTATGGCAAAGTTAGAAGAACTTCTGACAGAAAAAGACTTGCAAAATTCTCAGCATTTAAAAAAACCCCATCTGTTTCCATTTCCCTGTATGTGGTATCTTCATTGTCTTGGAAACAACATGTGAGCTGTGTACAATTTTCTATATGGATTCAAAATCTGAGCTGCTCTATTCAAGCTGTTACAGGAGTCATTCAACTGAAAGATACTTGAAATTAGAGATTTTTTTTAATTGATTTTTGCTCCCAAAGCCTCATCCCTTTTTACATAGTTACTTAATTATGTACTTGTGCCAACCCACACATATTATCAGCCAAAGGACTTTACAACATATGCCTCTACATGTTTTCAAATTAAACTGTCATTCTCCTAGGGAAGTCAATGACAACAAAGGGATTAACAGATAATGAACAATATTTTGATATTTTATAATTTGTTTATCTGTTTTCTGAAAAATCTGTGCCTATTTGCATTTAGGCAAACATATTTTAAAAATCTTCATATGTACATATAGTTTTATAACAATTATGCTTCCCGGTCTTAGGCTACAGATGTCCCTCTGAAGTTTAAAGCTATATGTCAATATAAATTTACTCTGTATTAATGATAAACCTCCCTCCTGTCACTCAAAGGTTTAGGTCTCATTAGGAACTTGAAAATGTGGTGTCTAATTTCAGAAAGAAATGAAGATAATTAAAAAAACCTCTCCAGACAGTTGAACTTTAACTAGCAAAACAAAAAATTGTGTCAGTTTCAGCAATATCCGCTGCTTCAACACTGAGGTGATGCAAGGGCATTAGAAATAGTCCAAGGATTTTTCTTGGATTTGTTTTATTCATCACATTTTGCATAATCCTTCTTCATCTACTACAGTACAGGATAACTGGTAAAGAACAGAAAAAACATTTATTTTCTAAAATGTATTCCCAACTTATATTTTAGTATATAACTCTCCTTGGAAATCCTTAATTTTTACATATTAATACATTCCTGTAACTTCAGTGGCCTGTCCTGTCTGGCTTTTTTGCATCAGCGTTTCTTCAAATAAAGATATGTATATTAAGCTGTAAGTGGAAATTTTATATATTTATATAAGTATATACTTTTTATATTGCATAAATAAATGTAATTTCTGCTTATATTTGTATCTATTTTACATATAAATATTTATGTATATTGTAAATATGATATTTATTGTATTTTGAACAACATAGAATTGAAAAAAATTCCTTAGAGTCTTTGAGATCTGGCTTATATGTCTTGTTCTTTCACCTGAGTTGGCAGAGGTAGACATATTTGCTTATTAACTGAATGCAGTTTTGCCGGGATTATCTGCAGTTTTAGACTCTCACAAATAGGTGGCACTAATGAATTCTTTATTTGCAGTAATTTCTATGTTCCCAGCTAGGAAAGTAAAAGTGCTTTGTGTCCTCTGACACATTACATATTGACCTTTGCAACCAATAGCACATTTGAACTTAGTTATGAGGGCTGAAACAGATAAAGAGAATCCTGCTTTCCAGTTCCATGAGATAAATAACTTCTACTGAATGTAACAGCAGCTACTCACAAGATTATGAGAAGGCTGCCAACGTGCTGCATTAAAATAA
>JAYDZK010000169.1:100362161-100379500 GCA_034509185.1 Euphonia xanthogaster | reverse complement strand
GGAAGGAAGGAAGGAAGGAAGGAAGGAAGGAAGGAAGGAAGGAAGGAAGGAAGGAAGGAAGGAAGGAAGGAGAGTGAAAGAGTTTTTATACACAAGGTAGCTTATATGAAAATCATGGAACTCTGAGAGTTAAGGGCTGTCCCATCTTTGGAAATTTTTGAAATCCAACTAGACTGAGCATTAAGCAGCCTTAGAGCTGTCTCTTCTTCGAGCATAAGGTTGAGCCAGAAGCCTCCTGAGGTTCCTTCCAACCTGAATTATATTACGGTGCCAGATCCCAGTGTTAACAAGAATAGCTTGGACACAAATGTACGATGGGTGCAGTTCCACTGATACAGAAGTTAATTATAAATAGTGTATCCTTTATGGAAATAGCTGTGCCTGCCCTAATCATCTTCTGATAAATATAACTTCATCCATACCCACACTGGGACAGCTACTCATTCTTTCCAGGACAGTTACTACAGTCCATGTTTCCAATGTAAAGAAACCCTATATAGCTGAGGAACAAAAAACCCAACACTATAACTGTCCTGTAAGGAAGCAATTTAGTAAAATACCATCATCATCCATCAGCTACTAATCTTTAAATAGCAATAATTACTAAATGTTCTTGTACCTACTAAACTAGACAAAGACAGGATATAAACACATTGGTGAATCACTTAAGCAATAAATTACAATGTGTGCCTTGCAGCTTGAGTAAATACTGTTGACTTGGAGTTCACAGTAAGAACACAGAGTTGCACAAAGTTACATTGCCTGAAGTAGCAAAGCAGGGCTCTCACATTAAAGCACAATTTTTCAGGGATAGAAATCTCTGTTTATAGATTTCTTTGAACATTCTTACGAAACATAACAGAGACACATAATTAAAATACAGGTTATGTCTGGAAAATTTGAAAAAAGAATATTTTGACCTGGGGATTAATGAGTGAAAGTGCTCTATCCAATATCAAAATCTAGTGTTATACCACCAGTTTCAATGTTTGGATTTAATCCATCAACAATTACTCTTGCAGGCCAAACATCTGACCATTATTTCATGCATCTTGTCATTGACTCATCTGGTCTAGAGGGCTATGACAGTATTTTGGAAGACAATGTTAAAGGCATACCTTTAGATTGCTCTAAAACTTGAAAGACATACAATGTATAAAGATATGAAAGTTGGTTTATCAAAACATGAAGTCAATAAAAATGGTTTGGCAATTTTAAAAAAAGATAGTTCCAGTGCTATTGTATGCAGCTGTTTCAAAATAAAAGACAAGACATTTTTGTTTATGCACTCGTTAATGCTTTTTATTTTAGTTTCATTGTATTTGCTTCATGCTACATATTATAAAAGAAAAAGTGCTGTCTGTGTGCTGCATGTAGCATATACACCAAAGGGTAATGTTATGTGCAATAAACAGTGTCACAGAGAAAGAAGGGCTGGCCACTCTTTCAGCTTCTCCAGTCTTTACAACAACAGGTTCTTTTTTAAGTTTTGGGGTACATTGCTGCTCATTCCTCATTCAAATATTTCTGAAAAATGATTATTCTATCATATTTTACCATGTCACTTTTATGAATCCCACAGTCTGCTTCTCATTGCAGAATCAACTGCATTTAATCTTTAGAATATTTTTTTTTTTGCTTTGTTTGTTTGCTTTTTCTTTACAAATATCTGTGTTCTTTGATGAACTATTATGTCACAGTCATCAAACCACTATGCTGCAACAGTGGAAACATTGTACAGACAAACAGGCACCAAAAAAGAATTTTAAATTTAAAAAACTTCAAAAAAATAGGCATCTGCTAGCAGGAAAGCTTAAAAAATTTAGTACATACCTGGATGAGTCAGATGTACTCAAATACTCAACATTCCTCAAAGTGTTATTTATTTTAACTATGGCTTTTTATTTAGCATTTCAGCAGATTCTGCCTGTCAACTACTAAGTATCAGAACTTTACAGGTTTTTAATCCAAGGTGCTTCTAAGCATTGTTTTGGCTACACATGCCATGAACTTGGACTTCTCAGAGCCAGGTACTGGCTGGGGGTATCCTGGGTTAACTGCTTGAAGATGCATGACAGCATGAGAAAGTGAAGGCCAATCTGAGTTCCCCTGACTCTAAGATAGTCAGCATGTGAACTAGCTTCAGTTTAGGAGAAACATTAGCATCTTCAGGTCAAACTGGGCAACTCAGTTTGCCCAGAAAAGTTTTAGAGAAGCTGTGGGTACCTCATCCCAGGAAAACTTCAAGGCCACTGGATGGGGCTTTGAGCTACCTGGTGTAGTGGAAAGTACCCCCTCCCACAGCAGAGGGTTGAAACTAGATGATCTTAAATATCCTTCCAACCCAAAAAAATCTGTGATTCTATGATTGGAACAATCTTTAGAAATCAGTCGATGTGATCTCAAAATCAATGTCTGCTAGGTTGTCTAGAGACTAAGATGTGGCTGGCCAGCCCTGGACATAGCTTATGTGCTTACTACCCATTTTGCAGTCTGTAGGCAGTGCAAAATCTCATAAATACACAACAATGTTGCCCTGGTGTTGCACAACCCATTACAGAAAATCTGTGAGTGAATCCTAGTCCTGGACATAGGAAACATACCAGTTTAAGGATTTTAAGGATTTTATAAGATTTATTTTGACCTGTGCTTTCCTCCTTCTTTAGCTATAATCCCTGAATGAGCAGAGGTGGCAGCACCATCTGTTTTCCAGGAAGGGCAGAAAGTGGTGGCCGCATCATGGGGAGTATTTAACTTTTTCTGAACTCATCCAAAACCAGATAACATTATTATCATAATGTAACAGATGCATAATTATCATTATCACCAAAGGAAAAAAAAAAAAGGAAAGAGAAAGAGGCAACAACCATGAAAATACACCAAACGAAACCCTCCCAAACCCAAACCTCACCGCCATTCTCATGTGAACAGGAGGTGAACAGGAGGCTCTAATCTAAACAGTGTCCTGGTCTGGGCCCCAGAACTGGATCATTCATGGAGGTGGAGGTTCTTACCTCATTTTTGCCTGGTTTCAATAGGACTGTCCCAGTATCCTAGCCCAGCAATCACTTTTAATAAAGAGCCTGGGTATGGCCACCTTGTTCTGGATATAAAGGATTTTAATGGCACAGAACAGTCAGCTCTCTGCCAGGGAACACTCCCTGCCCTCCTTTGTTTACAGGTAAAGCTGAGAATTCAATGAGCTAATAATAAGTAACGGAGTAATTTTGTGCTGGGAAGAGAAACAAAAGGAAATATTGGATGATGGAAAAAAGAAAACTCAATGTCAAAAGCCATGGTAACTGGCTGGAGAGTAGCAAATAAAGCTCATAAAATTATTTCTCTATTTAGACCACAAAATTTTTGAAGCATGATCTGAAAAATAAATAACAACAGTTTTAAAGGAAAATCTTTAAGAAAAGAAATCAAGAAAAACTGTTTTAAAGGCACAGGGTTTTCCATGTAAACAGAGATCCCGAGGACTGGAGTAGCAGAACCAGAAGCATACAAGCTCATTTCTGAAAGCCAGACATAAAAGTAGGACTTGCAGTGTCTCAGTCTGTTGCTTGCATTTGAAAGAAAAAGGCTTCTCACAGTAGGGAATATGCTCAGTAGAGTACTGTGTCCAGAGTTGTGTCTCCATATCTCAATACTACTGAAATTTCTTCTGAGGCAAATTCTGTACAAAGTTTTCTATCCCAAAATCGAGAAAATAAATTGTTCCAAATAGTTGGAACTTGTTTGTGTTGTTTAAGGCATTAAATAAGAAAATAAACAAAACAGTAGATTGGAAATTAAAGTTTCATGAGTGACAGACAGCACTGATGATTATCTGGTATATTGCTTCCGTGTTTCACACAGTTTTACAGCATTATTCAGCCATCTTCTCAGAAATAGTGTGCCTCCAGTTACCAGCATCCTCCCCCTCACTTTGCTCTCTTCTTTGAAACAAATGCTATTGATCAGCAGAAGCCTTTTCTGAAATTGGCAGAAAGGTATAAACCAGTTAAAACTATCTTATTAAGGTTGAATATGACTGGAAAGGAGAATTGATTCGTACTAGATTTATATCCGTTAGCTTTTTGCTGAATTCCCTATTTGTAACATTTCATTACACACTTTCAGAAGCTATTTTTT
The DNA here is from genome assembly GCA_034509185.1 of Euphonia xanthogaster. Lineage (NCBI taxonomy): Eukaryota > Metazoa > Chordata > Aves > Passeriformes > Fringillidae > Euphonia > Euphonia xanthogaster. The sequence goes on along the minus strand of JAYDZK010000169.1, from coordinate 100,375,363 downwards.
CTTCTTTTTATTTCATTCAGTGTATTTTGCTTTTGATATCCCAAAAGAATGATCATTATTTTTCCTATTTCTTTTCTAAACACCATCTTGTACATATGAATTTGTAACCAACTAAATCTTGCAAATAATTTTTTTTTTTTCCCCAGAGGAACTTAAATCAACTGTGTCCAGACGGGCTTGTTAGCTATGTTTAAAATTAGTGCAGAAAATTTAATTTTGTGAATGTATTCATATCAACATATAAATCTTCAGTCAGATCAGATTTTTTTAGAATATGAACAATGCCAGTCTCTGCTTAAAAGATTAAAAAGAAAAGAAAGTTGGAAGGAGAATGTTTTGAAAATAATTTCCAGATGAGTGCCACAGTTAAGGGGAACTAGTTGAAACAAATCAGAACTTCTGACTGCCCAGACTTACTGTGTTCTTTAGCAGTTGCCATTTAAGAGCCCAAACAGTGGTTCAGTGCAGGAGAAAAGAAAATGTTTTGAGTCTGAAGCCAACTGTTCAAGAAACTCAGCCACCTTCAGTACCATATCTTTTTGTCAGCTAAGAGAGGTCAACTGGCATATATATTTCGATTTCTATTTTAAAAGGGGGATTTCTAAAATACCACTTTGAAAAGAGTTGATTCCAAAGTTTCTGTTGCCTTTAATGGGAATAAAGGAAGATTTAGACTATATCAGACCAGTCAAGTCCTTTAGAATAAATCTCCACTGTAACCATTAATATATATTTGTGTGTTTCTCTAACACAGCAGAATGTGTTACTAATGTTCTCTATATTTCTTGTATTGTCTTCAGCTCGGTTTGAGCCCTGAGGGCTCAGCCTTGTGTCTGAACAAATATTTTACAATGACTATTTTCTAAAACAAATGTATCTTTGAGTTGCCTGAAGTTAATATTGAATTTGAGCTGAGTTAGAAGAAAGAACAGCGTTTGGAAATGTGAAACAAACCAACTCACGCTACAATCATGAGCAGATCAGGCATGATTTGTAAAAGGTAAGGAAAGTATTGCCTGGTTCTGAACATCTCTGGATAATTTCTTAACCAATGGGCTGAAAATTACCTTTGTGGTGAAAGAAATAATGAAATTACAAGTTTTGGTCATACAAACCTAGAATTATCCTTCTTTTTCCTGATTGGGAAAAAAATCTAGAAAAATGTCTAAAAATGAAAGTACAATGTTTTGTTTCACGTCTTAGTTCATCTGTGAAAATAAACAATCTATAAAATTCAACAAACAAATAAAACACATGTGCACTGTTGTTTATTTTTGAATGTAATGAAGTGTAATCATTCTCACAATGTGATTTTCTGTATGTTTGATTTGGACTTTGCATATAGCCATTGCTGAAACGGAGTCTATTTGAAGCAGTTTTCATTTTAAAAAGTGTATTTCAAGCACTTTATTTCAAAAGTGAAATTAAATAATACTTTGTAACTGTGGGGATTGGAGCTGGTATTTGTTTAGTTTAGTTTATTTTTTTTTTTTAATTTTTATGACTTCTGGTCTCAAATCCAGTTATAAAACAGTTTATCAAAAAGGTATTTTGTTCATCATGCATGATGAAGCATAGATCTTTCCAGTGCATCTTCTGAGTTTCTGGACCCGTACTATTTTTTCTTCTATCATTTTTCTCCTTTAAATTGCTATTTTACATTAGAATACAATCAAGTTCTTAGACCTTTCCTCTTAATTTCATCAAAATGCCAATGAGCTTGGTTTGTTCACCTTTTAAAGAAAATTGAACTGCCTCTTGAGGAACAGTTTAATGACAGATATAAATTTCACAGCCTTTTAAAGCTCAGTGTAATTCCTCTAAAAATATGTTAAAGCAAACAATGTAGAATTTTCTTTGCCAATAATAATAATAATAATAATAATAATAATAATAATAATAATAATAAACAAACCCACAATGCAATAGCATTTAATTTATTTGATGACTATGGTTAAATGTGAATGTTTAACTGGAGAAGGTTCAGAGACATGCCAGAAGAGCAAGCTTGCTCCTTTGCAGGTTTATGTTCCTATGGAGAGTTTAATAAGTATCCTTCTCATGAATCACACAATTTTTGAGATTATAAAAGAGAAAAGAAAGAAAAAAACAATTAAAATAAGAATTATCAAATAAACATTTGCATGGCTGAAGAAATTATTTAACCTTAAATTGTTTAACATTCAGGTTGTTTTTAGTCCATAATCTTTAGCCAGAATGCAGTGCTGTCCCTTACTGAGCTTTGGGTTCTTAAAGGCAATTATTGTGCTCAAATATCTAAACCTTGGTCCTGAGCTTGTACTCTGGACTTCCAAGGCAAGTACAGAAAACTGAAGAATTCAGTGACAACCTCATCCTGGTGGACGCTAGTTACAGGTGACCAGTCAGACTATAATCAGGCAGAATATAATCTCTAAAAATGGTATCAACTGATCTGTCTGAAGAAGACTCAGTTATTGTTCCATGACCCATAAATAGAAGATCCCATAATTGCAGTTGAAAAATGTTACATGTTGCAGCCTTCTCATGCAGACAAAACTGTGGTGAATGCATGATGCTGGTCGAAGACACCTTATTAAAACAAAACCAGACTAGTGCTGAAGTAAGTAATAGTTACTTAGCAGTGAGTACAGTAAACATCTGACATTAAAGTAAACGTGTAGGTTCACTGCCATGCAATAACACTGTGGTTACCTGTAAATCTCTTTCTATGCTTTTCTAAAGTAACCCTAAGTTCTATAAATGATACATATGAATAAGGATATGTAGGATATGTCCGACTGATCTGCTTAAGGTGACTAATATGCAATGACATAAAGCATCACATGCTGTGTAACAGTACCTTCTGCAGGTAGTCAGGGCTGATCCCACCATCCATCCCTCAGCTACATCCTGGGTTGTTTTGTGCCTCAGCCCTGAATGTCCTGTGCTCCACTGGAAGGACACATGTGACAACAGCCAGCCTTGGTCTCAGGAAGGACCCCAGCAATCTGCCCTTGAGGCATCCTCAGCCATAGCCTCAGAGACAGGTCTCTAGAAGTTGATGTTTGTGTATATATATATATATATATATATTAATACTATTTTTATTTTAAATATTCTTAAGCAATGAATTTAATTTAGAATATTGCTGCAAATAAAACTGGAGGATCTGTTTGAAACACACCACATTTTCTTTCATTTCACTAAACATTCAGTTGTTTTTGATGTTTGACTTGTTGCAGATATACTTCGGGGTTCTGTTGTTCTTTAGGGTATTTTATTTAGGGTAGTTTGTTATTATGTAAATGGCTTCTACTTCTTGACAGCTAATGATACGTTGCAGTGTAAAAGCATGAAGATTTATTACCATTCTGAACAAAATCTTTATTTTCTGTCTAATATAACAGTGGGTGTTCACATTATCCATGTAAATGGTTAGTTGTTTTAAAGCTTACCAAGCTCTTGAACTCAGTAATGTATTAAGGCAATGATTTCCACCAGTTAAACAGATTTCCACTGTGAAAAACAGATGTCTTGTCATGAGTTGCAAATCTGTTCCCACAAATTTACTTTAATTTCACATTTAAAGGTATAAACTAAAGTCTTTGAATTCACTGTTGATTTAACATTCCTACAGCTTTATGTAGATCTCTCTGAGAATGTATTCATATCTTCTAATTCTTTCTTTCTTTCTTTGTAATAAAAAATGATACTTTAAAAAAAAAAGAGGTTATTAAAGCAGGTTAGTCACAAGGAAACTTTGGGATGAAACCAGAGGGAAAAGTTCCATGGGAGTTTTCATATTTCTAAGAATTACCAAAGACAAGGGCTCAGATAGAGATAAAGGGTTGGAAATCATAATTACTTTAGTCAGGATTCAGGTGAGTTGGAAGAGAAGGAAAAATATCAAGACTTTTGATGAATCCTGTGTCGTATGCCAGACCTTGACGGTGAGGCCCTATGTGGTTCACTTCATAAGAAAGGTAAGAATTTTTTCATTCTTCAGTGAGTCTGAGTGCATGTATGAGGCATTAAAATGCACAGGTTGAAAGCTCCAAGAGCAAATCAATCTCTAGACCCATCACTGTGTCAAAGTGGTAGAACTGAATTTGCTTATAGCCCAGTGTCTTGGGTTTATTGGGTTCCTGACCTCTTTTGGTTTCACATCCAATGTCAAGCTGGACAACACTGCTGCTGGTAAGGTTATTTTCTTGATATACTTCAATAACATGAGTCTCTTCAAAGGACTTTTAAAATTACAATTTTTATTACCTATCAGGAAAGAATTTGCAACTACAGCAATATCTGATTGCTGGTATTCAAACAGAGCTCTCCTTTTTTGAGAGATGACATTAATAGATAAGAGCCATGAGGAAGAAAAGTAGTTTGTCCAGCTAAAGAAGTATTCCCAGAATGAGTAAATGAGGAAATCCTTCCCATTTTATTCTCATAAGTACTTAGTATATTATTAAACAGGCTTATGCAAATATGCCTATAATAGTAACACAAACACTGTGAGAGGCCACTTTGTTTCTCTGAAGCTTACTTTTAATCTGTCTCTATGCTTATGAATTGTTTGGGAGACTTCACCTGAGGCAGGTACAGTAAAGGATTGCACTGACAGTGGGTCCCCTCTTATGCTGCTTAATCTGCTGATACTTGCATAGAGCACAGGGACACTGGTGCAAGCATCTGTAAGCAATTCATTGACATGTGTGTGGCACTCCTTCCAGGCTAACATATCAGAGCAGACATCACGCTGGTAGAGCTGGATTGCTGTTCTTCCAGGCCTATTTCTGCTATTTCAATCCCTCCCAAATAAAGAGGGTAGGGAGGAAGGGGATGGTTCTTCTCTTGCCAATGCTAGGTTAAACCATAACCCATATTAGAAATTGTTCTGTCTTTCTTTACACTCGAGAGATGCTAGTGTTTAGATCTCAGCTGGGTGTTTTAGGATGCTATGGTGCTGCAGCAGTCTGGCTGATTTTAAATAAGAAGGTCAACTGTATACTTTTTAGTTTGGCTTTAAAAAACATCTTTTACATGAATCATAGAATCATATAGGTTGAGAAAGAGCTCTAACATCATTGAGTCCAATACTACTAACCAAGCAAATCTGTGTGACTTGAGTGTGATATAGAAGCAGCTAATTTCTGAGTCTGGGATGTACTTAGGAATTTCTGAATACTTTTAAGTAATTCATTATAGTCAGCAGGAAGTAATCATCCTGGTGGAAGACCATAATATTATGTGAACATGGATGGGATTTAAACTCAACTTAGTTTTCCAATTGTGGAGCAGCAGAGTGATATAAAGATAAGAAAAAGTGTCTCACATTTTGCTGATAAAATAATTGGTTCATTCACATAATTACTGTTAGTGCTATGTGCTGATCCTGCCATCAGGTGTTTGCCCTGCTCTCAAGGTGCTAAAACCTAATATAGAGCAAATTATCTCAGTGCATCATCTGTTTGAGGGCCCCACTATGACTTTTGAAGACAGACTGAGGACATATGTGTGCCTTCATTCATTATGAATGTCTCTAACACCTCAACAGAAGACAACCAACCATACCTTGGCTTCTGAAGAAAAATGACACTGCTGTGCTAAGCTGGAAACAGTGGTTGCAGCTCATAAGTATATTTATTTCCACAACTGTAGTTAAATCACCAGAGTAACAGCAATAACACAAACATCAAAATCATACCTTAAGAAAGCTGAAAGAAACAATAAGATTTAAAGTCAATATTAATAGTCTTTGTCTAATGTTGTGTCTTATATGCTGAAATTCTATACTATTTATAGCTCATACTGTGAGAGGTGAAGCAATATATTTCTTTGACAGACCTATACTTCAAATATATTTATGAAGTGGGTTTATGTTAATATGAGAATTCAGATAGAAGTGTCTACATTTCACAAGAGATGAAACTGAGATGAAAAAGAGGCTAACAAACCCCTGTTTTTTAGGAGTACATCTTGAAACCTCCCCTACCTGCTGATGGAACACCATGAGGTTGGCAGGGCATGTTGAATTCCAGCATATTTATCTCTGTAAAAGAGAGCACAAAAGCCCTCAAGAACCAAAGTGACTGTGCTAGTGACCATGTGTCCTGAATAAGCTAACATTCCTGAGGACAAGGTAACAAAATAGGTTTCAGCTTTATACTTAATATCTCAAATTATAAGATGAATGATATCCTTAATTTAGTGTCCTTTATGCCATCAAGCAACATTATGGAATTTCTGCTAAATGACAATGTTTTACTCAATTTCTCTAATAAATTGACCAATCCACATAGAGTCATGCTTTCCCCACTCCCCAGTTCTTTCTGAGACCCCAATCCATTCTGTAAACTGGATGGTGAAAGGATCCTCCACTAGCAAAAATAATTAAATGCTGTAAAATGGTATTCATGAAAGAAATTAGACTAATAAAGATACTGCTTTTTATATGTGGCTCTAAACATCCATCTAAAATCTGATAAGTGGAAAATATTTCCCTTTTACAAGTAGGCCTGTACCAGGATTTTCTTTTAAGATGATAATTTTCATCCTGGGTATGTTATACAAGTTGCATCACATTAAAATCTATTTTTATAGTGCAAATAGCCAGGCTTGAAAGTATTTTCTTACTTATTTGTTCACCGAAAAGCAACCAAATATATGAAATGAGTACTTTCATTGATTTCATATATTCATATATACTTTCATGTGGAGCTTCCTATCTCTGTCTCTGATGGCTATTTCTTTTTGTCTGCTAGCAGCTTTGCCCAATAATAAATATAGAAAATAGTGTCCAAGTCACCATCCGAGATTTTATGAAACTGGTTTGAAACTACTTAAGTAGCAGCAATAAGAAATAAAAACTGTGTATCCTTAAAGAAAGAACTTTTGAAAGAGAGACTGGCTGCCATTTTGATATAAGAAATGTGAGGTCTGCTTTGACATGAAAATTTACTCAAACTTAACAAATTTATAAACATTTAAAATACTTTATTTTGAAAATATGTGACTGAGAAATTCTGCTAGAAACTTCTGAGATGTAATTTCATTTGTTACTAAATGTAATTGAACAAGAAGAGTCTGAATTTAGATTTTTTTCTCTAAGTCAGGTATAAAAAGCAAATAATAAGCTTCAGCCATTTAATTAAATGCTTTGTTGCTTTAATGTTATTCTGACATAGATTTTTAGTTCTCCTGTTAATGGCAATGCTTTTTAGATAGATATAACTGCTTACATTTTTCTGAACATCATAGTCAATACATATATCTTTAAGTATAACACTAAACCTTGCTTTTTACTGCAAAACTACCTGTTGAGATCTAAAATTCAGAATGAGCAAATGTTCATTTATAATAAGCATTTTAAATGTATTGTGCATAATTATTAGATCCTTTTTCCATTTGTCCTTCTGCTTGCTGTCTTCTCTGTTGCCCACCAGTGAGTTATACATTTAAGAGAGGGAAAGACATCTATTGACTGCAGAGTTGAATTCAGTTAATGTGCCTCACTCTAGCAGGACAATGCATGTAGCACAGCAGGCCTAATTTGCTGTCCATCTCTAGCTATGAATATTGCCACCAAATCTCTGCAGTCAAGGGGTTTTCATTACGCTCAAATTCTGCGGTGTGGAATTCTCGGAAAAAATTTAATGACCCAAGCTCTTATTTGAAAAAGTACTCTTTTACAATGGCATTCTACTTGAGTGCCATGCACAAGTGAAGTATATAAAAAAAGTAGATCCACTGAAAAAATTGAAAATGCAGCCTGTCATAGTATTTGAAACAGAGTGTAACCAATGAAACACTTTTCTAAAAGAGCAGTAAAGGAGCAACTTGGTAGCTTTTATATATAAATATATAAGTTCCCTGAGAATGAGTTCTTCTAATTGATTGCCAAGTCTGTGAGAACACTTCAGTGCATTATTTTCTGGAAGCAGAAAGTATGGCTGTGGCTTTGAGAGGTGAATTCTGCTGAATGTGTGAGGTTATTGGTATATTTAAAGTCAAAAGACATATTCAGCAGGGGAGCATTTTTCTTAAAATAGTTGCCACAGTAATAAGAACCCTGTTTTATGGTTGGTTTATCAAAGGTGCTGCACAGAAAAAAAACTCTGCTCTATTCAATATCTTGTTCTCATTATTCTTATTGCTAGTAGCACTAATCATTCCCCTATTTTCAAACTGATCATTGACACTGTGAATTCACTGTCGAGAAAAGAAAGGAGAAAAAAAAAAAAAGAATTTGATCTTTTTTCATTGGTATAGACATTTTGGGATAATTTATTAAGAGATCAAAGTTGCAGCACATCCATAAACACTTGTAATTTTCCTAATTATCTATAAAACTCTTTAAGTTGAAGCTCTTTCCTGTGATCAGTTCCTTTGCAGCTTTAGTAAAGCTGGGAAAAGGAGGATGTGTTCTGGTCCATGCTGCAATTTACAGTGCACAACAAAGTAGGTGCTGATTTGGCTTGAAGAGAGGTACTCACAAAGTGGGTAGTTCAGGCTTATACAGGGTCTTAGATAATAACTCAACCTTCCTTAAAACATATGGGTGTAGGAGCAGAAAACAAACAATTATATTTTCAGAGGATAGTTAGACTCTTAACATTTTAGAGCGTATCATTATATGATGTACTGTTGTTAATACTAAGTTGCAAGTAAATCAGTAACTAGGTTCCATGCCTGAAAGAGTAGAAAAACACTTTACCAGACTTTTGTGTTTCTTCTAGAAAAGGGCTATAGCTTTAAAGGTGAACTGAAGTGTTCCTGGACATTTGGCCTAATTAAAGAGGTATCTTAACCTCTGAAAGTGCCAACATTTGAATCACAAGCTGGGAAAATTACCTGACCTGTCAACACCTGACCCTTGGATGGAGCTATTATATAAACTGCCAGAATCACAGTAAACACCTACAAGACAGTCCAGTTCCCAGACTTGCATCAGTGCTCTGGCATTGCTCTGGCTACCAGTGAAATTGGAGCTGGTTCTTCTTGGGACTATCTCTGAGAAGAAAACTTAAAGGTCTCCAGGGAAGGAAAAAGTCTACTTGGAAGAAAGTAGCTTACTCCAAAAACCACTCAAAACATGAAGAGCAATTTCAAATGTGTTCTGATGCAAGCATCTGTAATCCTGCACTTTAAATTCAGCAAGCAACTGGACTGGAAACACAAAGTAAAATGTCAATAAGAGATTTCAACAAATTTTGAGATGTTTCTATTATACACAAACTGGAAACATATCTAATCCTTTCTAAATTCAATCAATTAAAATGGAAAGCAATACATGTAATGATAGAAAAGAAAGATCACTTTAAGGACACTCTTTTTTACAAAATTGTTAACTAACATCTGCAAACCATAATTGATGGTTATGAAAATGACAAAGAAGATGATGATGGTGTTGATGAAGAAGAAAGTAATAATAAAAGAACACTTCATTATGTAGGAAGCTGTACCCCAGGCATAATGCCAACATCAAGGTGAAATAGCTACAAAAATTTTTAAAAAAACCCTCAAATTTGACTGACTTCTAGTTTTTTGTCAGTGAAGTGTTCACCAAGAAAATTCCTTTTACTCCTCATTTGAATGTCATGACCATCATGAACAACAAAAATGTAGCATTTAACAAAACCATTTGAAGTACTGCAATCTAAGGATGGTGCCCCTAATGGTACCAGCACTGTGAACAGTATCACTAAAAACTGTTTACCTCCTATGGTCATTGTTCCCACAGTTTTGTGAGCCCCATTAAGCCTGAGGTCAAATTTAAACTGAGAATTTGGAGACAAACCTCCTGAGTTAAAACATAATCAAATTGCCTTGGGATTATTCCAAAGAGAGAAATGGAGACACATTTTACCTTTTACTTTTCTCATTACAGAACGAGTAAATAGCCTGTAAGGAAAAGAAAGAAGGAAGGGGGAGAATAGGCTGATGATAGGGAATGATTTAACAGTGTCTTATATTAAATGCAGCCAGTGTAGTAATAGAAGTAATAAATCAATGCCAATATTATTGTTACCTGCATTTTTAACTCTAGTGGCTGAATTAGACTGTATGATTACTAACTAGTAGAAGACATGAATCTGGCAGCTGCTACTCAATTTTACCTGACAACATTCAGTATCAAATAACATGCTTTTCTCTATGTTTTTAATATCACCAGAAAAAAAAACCTTGCTGTTAGCAAATAATACAAAAGGATTGGAAAAGCACTTTTTTCCTCCCGTTTCTCTGTTGAGTATGCATCAAAAAAGAGAATTTGGGAAAAAAAAAAAAAAAAAAAAAAAGGAAAGCTAGTCATGGTTCTTGTAACACCTGTAAGAAAATAATCAAATGAAGGCAAAATTCAGCAATTTATGGATAGCCTTTCTTACATATCAAAGTTGTTATTGCTCAAAAGGAAAAACAACCCCACAGGGATTAAAGTGACAAAACCTCCCCTACTTAAATTAAGTATTGTTTATATTACACTTAATTCAGAAAGTAAAACTCAGCCTCACAGGAAAACACATCCATTGTTTCAAACTCACATTCATTAATTCAGTGTTACTTAGAGGCTGAATTTATTTTTAAAAGATGTTGTGAAGCAACCACAGACCAGTAATTCAGAAATTTATTATCACTTTTTTCCATAAATGTGAAAGCTTTTACAAAATTAGATGGGTTTTTTTCCTTTCCTTTTTTTTTCGGGGTAGAAATGAATATCTGAATAACTGTTTCCAGACAAAGTTTTGGGCCCTTGTGGGACTAAAAATTTCTAATTATGTAGCCCTTAGACAAATTACTACAGTATCCTTTTTACTATTTTCTATTCAGAAATGTAGGCCAGCCAGCATTACCCAAACTTCTGTCTCAAATAAAGCACACTGCATTCCACTTCTGACAGCAATGTGTGTACTCCATTAATGGGGTGCTTGCTTGCTCAAGCAGCTCTGTATTAAGTAGGAGTATAGTTACATCCAACAGCAATCTATATTGTTAAAAGGAGGTTGTTAATTCTACAAATGTACTGAAGGATATTTAAAATAAAAAAATCTCACCAGATGTAGCTGTTGACATGACTCTAAGATAGGATTCTAGATCTTATTAGACCAGTTCTAACTTTTCTCATAACAGTTTGGAAAAGGCAATTACTTCATATGTACTGCATTACGATAATTCTAATATTTTCACAGAAATAATTGAAAAGAAAAAAATGTGGGTAAAAGCTGTCACGTAATTCATGTGCAGTGGAATAGTTAGTCACAACTTCAGTTGCTACCAGTAGCAAAACTGTCCTTAAACAGATTTGTGCTAAGCACTGTAAAAATGAATGGGACAAAAAGCATCCGTTGGGGCACATGCCTAGGGCAGAGAAGGGAACCCCAGCTCCATAAACACACTCAGCTGTTCATAGGTGGGTGTTGCTCCTGCTCCCTTCCTGGATGCTGGACACACAGTACTGAGTCATGCAAATGATACTTGTAAGCCACCTCTAGGCAGTGGATGATGTTTTGATCTTCCTCTTGATTTTTTTTTTTTCCTCTTTTCTTCCTCTTGATTTTTTTTTACTACTACTCTTTCCTGCTTTTTTATAGGGAGCATGCTCTTTCCTGTACCATCATTCTCCTGAGCTTCAGCTTCTGCATCTCTCCAGCTTAACCACCCCATGTCCATTCAATGATAATCCCATTGTCATCCACAGAATCTCCTGTTAGCTCCCATACCATATGGATCTCCAATCCCATGCACAGAGCATCCTCCTCTACTCTGCACAGATCTGTGCTCGCTGCCAGGGCAGCTGTGTGTTCACTAGCATAGCTCTGCCAGCATTTGGGGACCAGCAGGCACTGGTATTCTCACACTGCCTCACACTGTCTCACCACTGTAGTGTCTCATTGATTGTGGAATCACAGATGATGTAGCACAGAAAGTTCAAGAGACTGCATCAGGATTGGGTGGAATAATATTTAGTGGGGAAAACCTTCTCTTAATTCATAATAAAGCTGTGAAAATAAGAATTTTCCCAGAACCTTTATTTTACAAAGATATATTAAAAGCACTGTGGGTATTTAGGTTAACTGTGCAAAAGTCAGGGACTGCCTGGATCCTGCATAGATAGTGCTTAGCCTCAGGAAGATATTCTGGCTGGGTAAATTCCAGAGAGCTAAGTATGTTTTGTGCAAAAATAGAAATGTGCCCATTTAGAGGCTTGAAATGACTAATTATGAGAATTCTGAAGTGTTACTTTGCTCTTTCTGGGTGAACTAGAGAGATTCAAAATTCCTGATTTGCATAAGGCATTTGTCAAAATGACTAGAGAGAACACAGAGAGAAACAGGTAGAATGTATGTAGATAGGGCTGATAAATACAGGAACATAAACTTACTCTTATAAGCAATTTTTTTTTTTTTTGGTTTTGTTTTTATTACAGAGCAGTTGTGGGACCATCAGAAAAAACAAAACAAACAAACTACTGAACACCTGGCATGTAGTGCAGGACCAAAGCCTGAGGACACAGGTAAACCTTTGGGTCACAAGGTTGTCTCTTTAAGTCCTTATCAGTGAATAGTAGGAGGCAATACCAGGGGATGGTAGGAGACAAGGTGGAAGGGTGTTGGTAACACACCAGAGTTTTGGTGTTTTGGGCACTGCTGAGCAGCACTGGCACAGCACCAGCACTGTCTCTCCAACACTCCTTCCCCATCAATGGGCTGGGGGTGGGCAGGATCCAGGGATGACACAACCAGGCCAGATGATCCAAATTAACCAAGGGGATATTCCACACCATACGACATCAGCTCAGATATAAAAGTTAAGGAAAGGAGGAGAAACTGGGGGCATTTGTTATTTCACAGTGTTTGCCTTCCATAGCAACCAGTCTGTGTGCTGAAGCCCTGCTTTCTGGGAATTGGCTGAACATCCCTCACTGATTGGAGGTACGGATTAAACTTTCTTTTCCCCTTGCTTATTATGCATGTGCTAACTTTCACTTTTTTTGCTTTAGTAAATTGCCTTATCTCAACCTGTGAGATATTTTCCACCTCATTTTCTCTACGCTCTCCCTCTGAGAAGAGAACTGATGGATTGGCTTGGGGGGCTGCTGGCATCCAGCCAAGGTCAACCCATTACACTGCTTTTGCATATAGTTTTTTTTGCTGCTTTTGTTTGAATGGCATAGATATAGTGTGTATATATATATATATATATATATATATATATATATATAT
>JAYDZK010000169.1:100348713-100362061 GCA_034509185.1 Euphonia xanthogaster | reverse complement strand
TATATATATATATAATATGTGTATGTATGGCTATACTACATAGACAATTAATAACAGACAATTCTAGAATAATCGACATATTAAAGCTACAAAAGTGTTTAAGAGCATGCTAGTCCAAACCTTCTATCTTAGTAATTGAGAGCAAATAGAATAACAATAAGCTCTTAGAATTCAAATCTCAGACTGTGCAAGGCTATAAAAATCATCATTAATATTCTGAATTGTATCTGAAAGCACATTCAAAGCCAGAAAGGAATTTAGTGCAGGTGTCAGCAGGATTGACAAAAATTTTTGTTCTGCATCCAATTAGTGTAAAAAAACATAAGAGATGATGATCTTAACCTATTCCAGAATATTGAAAAGGAGATATCTTTGAAAATTAAGGCTCTCTCTAATTGTGAATACTTTGGCAAGTAAAGACATTTATTTAATGAAAGAGCTTTACAATATTTTTATTACAGCTTGCCTGCACTATTTCTACTTCTTCTGTTTTTCAGACCTGAAAACCTATTTTGATTCTTCCCAGAAACCACAAAAGGTATACTCCATCAGGTTTAACTTCAGTAGGTAGTGGCTGTTATTATCAAAGGTTTATGCCACATTACCCACAATATTTAAATCAAGTTAAAGATCCTAAATTTTAAGGCATTGCATTAAAAAAGCCATTTCTAGACCAGAAAGTTAGTTTGATATTGACTACTGCCAATGCTCTACTCCAAATAATATAGTCTGACAATAAAATGGCAACAGATAGAAGCTAAGAGTAACATCCTATTTATTTTCTAGAATAACAAAGCATTATTAGGCTCTTGTTTGCCATTGGAGTCTGAAAAAAAGCATCTGAAATTAAGAACACTTGTGTTCTCGGTGCATATAATTCAATAAAACAGAAGAAAGAAGATAAAATGATAATGTTATTTATTTTTTGTGATGTTGTTTCATTAAAGCAAACCCTGGGAGCCACCTGATATTTTAAGGTTGCAGCAAATTATGTCCCCAGATGTTTTCAGTGGCTGAATTGCCATCATTTTCCAGTTATATATTGAAAATCTATCTATATATAAATTGTAACTTTCTATTATTAATTGAGATATGAAGAAGAACTCTGACAGAAGTATTTTTTCAACCTAAACTTGACAATGAATGCAGGCCAAGTTTCCATACTGAGACTTCATTCCTTCAGTGGGATATGTAGATTGGTGAGAAGATTTAAACTAAATTAAAAACAATATGCATATGATCTCATGCTGCTGTCCTAGGTTTTCATTTTCACTTTCTTGTAGCTCTTATAAAAAAGCTATATTGTCTTCAAAATTTCTTTCTCCATTCCAGACACAATACCCAAGAAAATACGAGAAACGACAGAAACAGAAGCTTTATAAGGTGCCAGTGGGAGCTGTAATCAAGTTGTTCCTAATAACTCCAAGAAAGAGCTGGAACCTGCTTGCCATGGAAGCTGTGCACTGCCAGTCATCTCTCCTAATTTAATGCTAGAGTCATCCAACTTTCCATCACAGATGGGACACATCAGCAATACATTTTCATTAGGGTACAACAAAAATTTAGATCTCTAGGTATTTTTATTTGGTTACAGTTTAACAAAAAAATAATCTGATTGACATTTGCAATGCATGCTATCTCAGTGTATTAAAGAGAGCAAAAACTTTCTCCTCCCAAATAGGGAGCCTAAGAAATACAGCTTTTACAAAAATAAAGCCACAAAACAATTATTCTACTCACAGGTTCCTTTTCTTTTTAATAGAGAAATTTAAATGATGAAATATCTCCAATTCCCCATGAAAAACTGCTAAAATTTTGAAATTATTCCCAGACTTTGAAATTATTCACAGAATTTGCACAGAATTTTCCTCAGATTTCCACATAATTCCTAAGAAGTTTTGGCCATCTTTAGCACAGAGATTGCCTTCCCCTGTAAGCAAATACCTGTGAAACTCATTAAGTGAGTATGCATTTGTCACATCTGTCTAGCATGCTAATTTTCATAATGGATGACAGCTCACAGGTGCCTCTAGTTGTTTTGTATTAATTTACATGATCCACAGAGAGGATCTAAATTTTCCACCTTTGAAACTCTGCATAAAAAGCAAGAAGAGTCTTATAGTTAAGGAAGTTACTTGGTGACCTAGGCAGCAGAGAACTTGCATGGGAATACAATTCCCTAATTGTACTTAACTCAGTGGAACTTAGAGAACAATACCAACTACACATTTCTCATTTTTTAGCCATCTAACTTGAGTCTGATTTTTCAAAGTGCAAATGCAGTCAAAAGAAATTGTGCTTTGAATGTATAAAATGCAATATAAACACTCTTCAAAATGGGATAATACATTTCTTATACTGGACACTTAGAATTTCTAGAAACCATTGAATTTAATCAATAAAAGGGCAACAAAACTTATTTAATACAGAGGGCATAATACTCTATTTTACAAGACCTTATGGAAATAGAAATTCACTGTTATTTGTGAAGACAAAATTTTGAGTCCAAATGGGGGAAATGGCACAAGATGTATGACACTATTTTATGAAAAGCAGTTGAATGTAAGTCCATGTATCACAAAATGAGAAGATGTTTTAATATCTATTCAATCACATTGGAAAAAAGTAGTTCACAATACAATCAATATTATAATACAGCAGGATTAATACTTTAATTTTCATTTTTCCATTAAAAATTTAAATGCTTAGTTAGAGCTCTATCATGATTCTTTTTTTTTTCCTTTCACAGTCTTCAATAAATATTTTGTTTTATATTTAAGAAAAGTGTTCAAATTATATAGTGAATCACATACAATTTTTTAAAAATTTATGGAATTGGTATTACAGATTATGTTTTTAATACCTTCTTCAAATACCTAACTCAATGCACAAGGCATGCATCTCTCTTTATATCTGGAGAGAATTAGGTAGCCCTGTGAGGGTTCTTCTTCTACACTTCTCCTCTACACTGCTACACTTCACTCCTGCACAGCTGTGAAGAAATGCAACAAAGCATTTCTGTGATTCTATTTTAAGACTGAATTACTGTAATTTTGGTGCATTTAGTTCCCATACATCACAGCAGAAATTTGTGCACTCCACAAAGTGAAAAAAAAAGCTTTCATTTAGACTGAATTCTCCTTAATTCAAAGATGTTCTGTTGCCTTGTGGTTCCTGATGTTTCTTGTAGTGTTCCTAGATACCATAGTTTTTAAATTATTTTTAGCCTTTAGGCAGCACAGAATACCAAATAATACAAAATAATGTAAATAAAATCCCTTGGTAGCAGTGTGTCAGCTAGATACATTAAAGTCTAAAAAATAAATTAATCAAATTAATCTTGCCTGAATTAATTGGTGTTTACTACCTACATTAAAAATGTACTAAGAAACTTGCATATTTTACATTTTGCAAGACTTTTGCTATTTCTTTTCTTCAACAAATGAACTAAATTAGATAGTTACATTTATAAATATAAATAATGTAGATAACTATATAAGAAGCTTATCTGAAAAAAACCCTAGTACAAGCAGATTCCAGCTTTACTCAGAGAGCAATATTTCACATTTTTATTTTTTAATATGATGGTATTGAATTTCAGTCTTAGCTGCTTCTTCTGAAAGTTTATGTCCTCTATTTCTTCAAAGAAAAAAAAAAATATGGCCTCTGTGTCTGTGGTGTAAACATGCTTAGCAGGCCCTTGAGGGCCCAATCCAACCCGGCTGGAGACAATGTCTGTTTTTTGATGGAATTCAGTGTATAGTGGAATTGGGCCTTAAGGGTAGGGCTGACTAAAAAATGAGTTATATCAAACTCTAAAAGAAAAAACTCATCTCAGCTGCAGTCCAAATCACGTCAGCTTTAATAGCAGCTGAATCTGCCCTCAGCCCTTGGCCATTCTGTGAATCTTACCAGCAAAGTGGTGTTTAGTGCAATACCAGTAGGGAGTATGCAAGGAAAACAAAAATCACAATAAAATTCAATGTAAACAATAAATAGATTCTTTTACCTCCAAGAACAATGCTTTTCTAACCAAAGTCTACAAATCTTGTGGTTTTCAACACTTAGTGGATGCTCCTGCAAATATTACAAAGTGTCATACAATCAGACACATAATTGGAGAAGCCAACATAGATATTTCAGGATATGCAGACAAATAAATTTTTCAATGTATTGTGGTTTTTGGTAGAAAACCTTTAATATAGCTGCTAAAGTAAAGGAATATCTGCATAGGATACTGAAGCCTGAATTCATTACTTCAATTAAAGCAACTAGCTGCATGCAGCTCCACTCAGAGATGTGAAAGGCAGCAGCTCTGCTTGAACATTTCATTTTAATTGTGATAATATTGGCATTCTCCCTATGAAAAGCTTTAAATGAAGAATGAAAAATAATAAAATATGTCCTTCTTTTAATCGTATGCAAAGAAGAGAGGAGAATAGTCTCAAATGTGAGAGTAGAAAATAATTAACAATCACATAAAATTATAGTTTTTTCATGCTGATTAAGACACCATGAATGAAGCTTGATACTGGAATTCATCAGAAATTAATGCTATTCTCTTTTTATATGTGTCTGTGGAATTAGGTAAATTCAGGTTATAGAAACACAAGGAGATCTTTTGGATTTGGTTTTTATTTTAATTTATGAAGGGCTAAGAAAATAACATATTTTTTCACTAATCAGCGAGGGAAAAATCATTCTGGTTTTTCCTAAAGCAAATTGGTAGCACTCATTGAATTAATCAACAATAATTCATGAATTAGTATCAGTTTAGGCAGATTTGCAGATGTTTTATGTCAGGAAAGCAATACAAACCAGATTAGTTGGCCTGCCTCATGACTTATGAGCTTGACAGCAAATGGAACTAGCAATTTAGTGGCAGTTGAAGAGATAATCCTTTCTTAATGCTTCAATTTTTGCCTTTTCTTGAAGATACATAAAATGTTTTCTAGCTAGCAGAAGAAGTTCAGAAAACTTTGCTTTTCTGTCACAAGTATGAGGAAAATATGTCATTCCAGGATTCACTCCCTGTAATGAATGGGTTATGTAGGGTCTCTAAGACGAAAGATTTATCTTTCACAACAGACTTTTGCTAGAATTAATTCCTTGGGGATTAATTCCCACTCTTTAATATCATCTGAGTAGAGGTTCTCTTTGCTGGTACACATTAAGTAAGTTCAATTTTATAACAATAAAACAGGTTCAGCTAAAGTAATAAATGAGCTTCCCCAAGGAAGAGACACTATTCCAATAAATGACACTGAGCAAGGAATCTGATAGTTCCTGTGCATCCTGGAAGATGGTAATGTTTCAAAGACTGAAATTCAGCCTGGTGTGAACAGGTCTTCCACTCAAACATCTTCAAATTGCCATCAACTTTTCAATGGTAATTTTCTCCCTAAAAGGCATATTTCAGTATGGATACTATGAAGGGCTATTATGTGCTACAGGGTGCTGGGTAAGCAGAGGTAGGAAAAGGCTCCCTCTGGTCTCCCAGACGTCAGCAAATCCTCCCAGAATCACAGTAGCTTCAGGGATAAACAGCAGAGAATTCAGCTCATTCTGCTATTGTGAATTGGCCTGCCATGAGTTTGTCAACCTCATATGTGAGCAAGGGGCAGAGATTTCAATGACTGTATTAGAAGTACCAGAGCATTGTGCTAGAAGGAGGGACAAGAATTTTCCCTAATCAGTGAGATTCAGGTAAATGGGAGAATATTGAGTAGTTTTAGCAGTAAATTTGGCTGGAATGCCTTTAAATTACAGCCCCTGCCTGATGCAAACCAAAACAAGAAAGCACATAGTGTTGAAAATTTTCTTCAGTCCATGTGCAAAACCATGACAAAATGCTGTTTCTCTCAGTCACTGGGCGCATCAAACTGCTCACTGTGACTGTGACTCTTCAACCCAAAACATTCTCTCCTAAGAACTCCGGTCTGCGAATCACTAAGCCCATGGATAATATCTGAACACCTGAGAGGCATCATGCAGACATTTTTACACCTATTTCTATGCCTGAAGAGTTCTTAGTATTTTACCAAAGCCATCTCAGGTGGCATTTCTGCTGCACTTGCACTATTTCTTATAAGGCTTGTCCCCAACTGACTGGTTCATGTGGCTTCTTTTACAGTAATTCTCATAACATGCACCTCAAATAATGGATTATACATATTTAAAGGTATATCCATAAAACCTCAACCGCTGGTCCCTTTAGACCAGACTGAGTTTAACATTGCCGTGAACTGCTCCCATTGCCCTTTCACTGGCCCGTAGGTCCCTTGGGTTGTACCTGCTCCAAGTGAAGCTTTATCTATGAGGTGCAGTCTCTCCAGGGTTATACCTGACCTGCCTTGGGCTAGTCTCATACACAGCCACTGATTCTTCAAGGTGCTGCAACATGAACTGTTGGTATTTTGAAGTGTATATTCTCCAGAATGGATTTATCCTCAGGTCCCTTCCAAGGCATACCTGCTGTGGCACAGTGTTGAAAACATTTTTGGAAAGCTCTGTAGTTGCCATCTCCTCAGAATTCAACACATTACAGAAACTTGCACACAAGACTTTCCATTCCTCTTCCTTCTTCACACAGAGCACAAGGCAGGAAGGCATGAAAAAGGGCAAACTGACAGGAAGTTTCTTTCATAGCTGTAATGAAGCTTTCTCAGAAGGCAAATCAATGTCTGCAAATAGTGGCCCGTGTGTGCTTGAAATGTAACAGTCCCTTTCTCTTTTTGGTAGTTATAGTTTTTTGGTTCTTTCATTGATGAAGAGAGGAAGAAAGTGCATGGACAAAAAATCACAATGAGATGAAAAATGATCCCTACACAGTTTTCCACCTTCATAGATTCAAAGAGGTATCTGAGATTAAGACCGTGATTAAGACTTTCTATACTATGCATCAGTATAGAAAAATAGAGAACCTGACTCAGTTTTTGACTTGACACTGACCTTTTAAACACACTTGAGGAAACAGCATGTGTTGTGCTTATCCAAAGACCAGTAACCGGCAAAAAAATCCTTTTTCTGCATCCTCTGAGATTTCACAGTCTTGTCAATGCATCTGCGAAAGGAAGCAGTCCTCGACTTGAAAAGCAGGTCTGTGTTTAGCAGCTTCAGAAATGTCCAGCTGGTTAGGACAAATGTGGCAATATCTGGAAGGTGGCAGCACATGATGGTAGAGTAAAAAATTCCACAGTCTGCTGCTTTATTGCAAGGTACTATTATATTAACTACAAAAATATTTATGACCCATACTCAAGGCTCATTGATTTCTGGCTTCCCACATTCCCACAGACTTGTTTTGCTCAGTTTGTTGCTGAAGTTCCTGATTCAGCAAATCATGTGAGTGTGTAATAGCATGAACTTTTTTGATTTGTTTGTCTGCCTACTGGCCAACTACTAGTGACCTTCACAACAGTCAGGATGGGAGTGCAACACATGGTGATGTGGCAAAATAGCTTCGACCAGCTGCTCTTGGCAGGGGTGATCAATATCCCTGTCCTGTCCATCTCTTCCTCCCCTGCCTCCAGTAAATCTGCATCTGCAGAATTATGTGCCTAAATACTTTTAGATTCAAATAATTCCAAGAAAACCCCCAGTTTCAAAGCAATTTGAAAACTTCGAGTGGAGTCAACTATTGCTTGCATATTGTGCTATTTCAAAGGGAAAACACCCTTGGGAGGGGTCAGAACATTAAATATAACACAAAGATATTAATTTGGGTTGTAATCTGCTTTCCAATAGTGTTGCAGTCTTAAAATTTACACAAAATAATACAGAATAATATAATCTGAAAAATGATCTTAGCGTCATTCCCATCAGTTGTTAATAATTTACAGCTGTCAGTTTCTATCCAGTATTTGAAAAATAATCCAGATTCTTTTTCAGTCAGTTAAGAATGTGATTAATCAATCAGGAAGCCATTTCTATCCACATGAATGACAAGAAGGTGGTCAGGAGCAATCAGCATGGATCCACTAAAGGTGAGTCATGCTTATCCAACCTGATTGCCACCTGTCATGAGGGGAGAGAAGTGATCATTGTCTACCTTGACTTCAGCAATCCTTTCAACACTGTCTCACACAACAACCTCACTGGCAAACTCAGAAAGTCTGATGGGATAAGTGGACAGGGAGGTGGATTGGGAGCTGGCTGAATGGCAGATCCCAAAGGGTTGTAATCAGTGTCAGAGGGTTGATTTGGAGGCTGGCACAAGGAATGTCCGTCAAGGTTTAATATTGGGATGAAATCCAAATCCAAACACCTGTTGGACTTGAAAGCCGTATGGTTTGATTTAACTTTCTTATGAATACTTAGAGAGTAGTATAGATTTCTATAGTGGAAATTCAGTTTTTGCTGGAATTAATGTCAAAAATATATTTTAGAGGCACACTTTTGCTTTTTTAGTAGTATTCTAAGGCTATTATGAAATAATACAGGCTGATATTTCTGTCGTCACACACAGCATTGTCAAAACTGCCATATCACTGTCAAAACCACTTCAGAATCTGGGATAGAAATGTGTTCCAAGACTAGTATTCTCTGCTGTTTTAGCTTGCTATAGCTATACTGGAGTGGAGAAGAGCAGATATCTGCTGGACAGAGACATTATCCTTGTACAATCTGCTGCTACAGAATTATTTTGAATAGACCTAGTTACCTAGTTCAGCAGTGGTTTTATACAGGGAGGTATTTCCAAGCAAGGGTGAAGTAGGAATTTGTGCAGAGCTGTCTCCGAGTACGTGAATCTCCCACAGCAAGCACACTGTCAAAATGAGGTCTGATTTATCATTTATGCTTTTGTTAGCCAGAATGATCACAAACTTTCTGTTTCACTATGAAAAATTGTGAGGTATATGGGAAAGGTGCAGGCGTCACGAGAAAAAGCACTTAGAGAAAATTGCTTATTGAAATCCCTGCAGCTGGTTGTAGTTTAGAAGTGTAGAATAGAATCATTTGGTCAGTGAGGGTTAAAAGGGGTTCAAGGATAAATGTAGAGAGAGAAAATAGGAGATAAAATTGACCTGAGAAAGGTTGTAGTTGAATTTGGCTATTAAGAGTACTTATATTTTGTTTTTTAAAAACTATTCTCCAATTAAATATCTGAAAAACATAGCTAATAACATGTATCAATTAGTTCAGCACAGACTCACATGTTAATTAGAAACTTGGTAACTATACAAAATGAAACCATAGAGGGGAAAGAGAAGAGGTCTTTGCCTACAAATACAGCCAGCAAGAAAGAGAAAGGGAAATATTATCTACTGATCCAAAATGTTCCTGACAAGTAGGAAAATGTGTCAAGTCTCTTAATTAACAAGGGCCAGGTTCCATCTGTATTTACAGTGTGTGTCCAGAGATGGTCAATGTTAAAGATTATAATAATTAATTTGGCTTCAGACAAAGCCTGGAATTCACTGATTACAGTGGTTGGAGTCCTCAGCACAGGCACCAACAGAGGAGGGGAGCACAAAGCACTTTGCTGGCTGTTGCTGTTCTGAGATGTTGCTCCTTCTATAAATGACTTCAAGCCATACAGTATCAAGAAAAGTACATTCTCATACTAATTTCACACATACTGTTGTGATGTTTCATGGGTTCACTGGGAGTGATGCATTCGTGTCAAATCTCACAAAGAGTCTTTTGCCATCTGCTTAGAAGTGTAACACTGCCTGTGCAGAACAATTCATGCTGCTTGTTCACCCCTTCCAAACTTTCAGAGGTCTGGGCCCTAAAAGTAAGATTCTTAGTCCTGAGAATTATTAAAGCAATTCTTGTTCTCAGTCATGTGCAGAGAGCATGCAGCATCACCTGGAGGATTCCTGCCAGGATGCTATGAATCATTACTCCAGATCCTTAAGCAAAACCTCATTTGTAAAGTATGGATGTTGCCTTATTTCCCCTTAAAACATTTTTGGTTGTTTTTTTTTTTTTTTACTGCATTTTGTCTTGTCTCTATGAGTGATTGGGAGGTCTGTATACATGCTGGAGGTGGTTGCTGATTCAACCGTGACATTCCCCATAGTGACAGCTATTACATTGACACAGAAGGACTTTATAAGCTAGGATTTATGCTGAATTTTTGTACAGAAGCATCTTTTATTCCAGCAGTTTTAATCAGGCCTTGCTCAACATGCATGAGCACTCTCTAAGCACATAATTGTGTGTGCAGATGTTGCAGAAGCTGTATACATCTAAAAAGGGACAAACTAGAAATTATTTCTGTTGAAGTAATTAAGTTTGTAATGAGGTGACAAGCTATAATAATATCCTTGCAAAAACACTTGGAAGGTGAGCCCTCTGTGTGACTGGTAAAATATTTCAAACTTTACAACTGTGTATTTCTCCATCTCTACTGCAAAGGCACATTATCTATGGGAGGATCATATTTTAAAAGGGAGACTGTTCTCTGAACCCACCTACTCTGTCTTATTCTTATCACTGCCTAAAGGAAATTACAACAATTACTTTGCTGGAAAAGTAATATTAAAAGAAATATTTATATTACCTTTAATAGTATTCAGTAGGAAAAAGCAGAGACAGCTGGTATCATCTGCGTAGCATATTTCCTTTCACCCCCTGAAATCAGCAGCACAATAAAGGGCTGTGTCAATCAACTGTTGCTGCAGTTCTGTCTTTTCTCTGTCCCAGCCATTCAGTAAAGCTTGCAAGAATTCATAATCTGTTAATGACACAATCTAACCAAAACTCTTTTCTGAAATTTTGCAGTTTGACAAAGTGATATAGTCAGATGTTCTGAAAGAAATAAATATGTTTTTAGTCATTTGCACTAGAACACTCTCAGTGTAGTTCTGAGCCAACAGAGGAGCAATTCCATATGCCGATCCATCCTTACTCTGGCAGCAGTTTTGTTGCTGTTGACATATATATTCATATGGCTAAGTAAGAGCAGCAAGAGCAAATTTTTCATATCTGGAGCTTTATTTGCAGTTTAAGACCTTTATTATGCAAAGGAGAAGCTAAGGGCAACAAAATAACAAAGTAAGACCCTATTAAGCTTCAGAACCCATCTGAGAATATCTATGTGCCAGGCCAAAGGCACACACCATTACACCATTAAAGTTAGCACTTTATCTAAGAAATATTCTTAGATTTGCAAATATAATTCTCAAGTCATAAGTCAGGGGTCCAGCTCTTTTTCTAAAAAGTCACTACTTAGCAAATCTTAGGTGAAAGGAAATAATGACTAATAAACTGGAAAATGGGAAAAGAACCCTTTTGGACTTAAAATTCACACATTATATTGAAAAGGCATCCTAGTTATTAAGGGAAATTTAAAAACCAAGATACTTGGCAATGACTTATTAATATAAGGAAAGTAAAGTAGATCCTCTTAAAAAATCTTTAAAAACACTGTGAAGCTATTTACAGCTATTTTACAAAAAAAAAAAACAACAAACAAACAAGTTGCCTTAGAACACTTGTAATATATTGTGTCCCTGCAATTCATCTGTTGCAAAAATCAGATCTTAGTTTTGCTGAAAACTTGGCATCTACCAAACCTTGGCACATAGGAAAGAAATAAATTGTTTTGTTGAGCATTTAAGTACAAGAAACTAATTTAAACTGAAACAATGTTGTATTGCTCAAAACCATTCTTGCTGTAAATCAAGTGAATTAGTTAATTATTAGTATTAACACAGAGCCCAGAGATACAGAAAATCAAGGTCCATTGTGTTTGTGAGTACAGGAAGACAGGAGTCAGTCTCTGCCCTGAAGGGCTTTCCATCTAAATAGACAACTCAAACTGGAAAAGAAAATCACTGCAGTGGAGGAAATGAAGCACAGAGATTGCATCAAACACAGAGATTGCATCACTTGTTCTTTCTATCTAAGAAGGTTTTGAGGTGTTGTGCACTGCGCCTACCTACATTTTTTTATTAATATATTTTTATATACCTAAAATATCCATTTGATGTAGCATGATGTAGTCCATAATATATTCTAATCCAAATATGTTTTAATAACCTTAATAGTCAGCCAGGAACTATCAGGCAGTCCATGATGGAGTTAACTCAGGACCATATCGGGTAAAACACCATTATTATGACTTTATTAAGTGACATATTTTCCTTTAGTAAAAGATAAAACTTTTGACCTTGTAATAAGAACACCCTTTTTGCAGTTATGTTTAAACGGTTATAGGTGGAATTATTAATAATAAAAATTCATAATTCACTCATTACAGAATATGATTTATTGAGGGAAAAAAAATAAGAAATACAAAAATGTTGACCTCTCTGAAATTCATTACTTTTTTTCTGCCCATCAAG
The DNA here is from genome assembly GCA_034509185.1 of Euphonia xanthogaster. Classification (NCBI taxonomy): domain Eukaryota; kingdom Metazoa; phylum Chordata; class Aves; order Passeriformes; family Fringillidae; genus Euphonia; species Euphonia xanthogaster. The sequence continues at coordinate 100,349,765 of JAYDZK010000169.1, read as the reverse complement.
TGTGAAGATGGACAGACAAAAGTAAGTTGGCTGTAAGTTTAATAGGCATGTTTTTTCTATATTGATTGGGAACTGATATATGCCTAAGTTGGCTTGTTCTACCACCAAATCTCTTCTCAGGATCTCATTATGAGAGATCAAGATACCTTAATAGCTTGGCAGGTTAGTTCAATATTGCCTAGGAAGAAGTGATCCTGGTCTACTTGTGCTAAAAATGAGCAAACAAAGAAACATCCTAAAAATCTATAAATATGTGTTCATTGCTTGCAAATGGAAAACTTCCTAAATCTTGAGATAATTCAACCAAGAAAAAGAGAAAAAAAACATTAATTTGAAGGTTTTTAGGAAGAGCTCATTGCATGTCTTCACAGCTAAAATTCCATAATTCCAGGGAAGAGGATGACATTAGATAAAATTTCATTAAGCAAAAGCAACAATAGGAATTCATAGTATTTTATGAAAGAAGGAAGCGGAGATGTGTTAAACAATGTATATAAATTTAAGGTTAAGGATTTTAATATTTTGACAAGGGAAGATAAATGTCATGTGAGAAGGGGAGACCCTCACTCTTAGTGTGGGGGGATTTTCTATATCTGTAGAGTTTGATTTGTCTGTCAACACTGTGGAAAGCTGAGACCCTTGTGCCTGCCCCGTCTGTCAGTGTCCCATTGTGGGGACACTGCACTGAACAGTCCTGCTGAATGGGAGGGTGGTTTGACTGTTGTTCAGGGGCACATCCCAACAGCATAAGGGAGATTCTTTGGAGGGTCTTTCCACTTTATGACAACTCAGCAGGTCTTTCTCTTCATTTGGGTGTGTTCCCTGCTACCAGTGGGCCAGAGCTCCTGAAGAACTCACACCAACAGTTTATGGAATAACACTCTCAATTAATATAAAATTGTGACAGGTTAAGGTTCAAGGAGTGATGGTGACAGTATCTGACTGCAAAAATGCATTCAAAGCAACACACAGACAAGCTGTAATCCCCAATAAAAGCATTCAGCACACACAGAGTGTGGTTCTTTCCCAATAGGTGTCCCTATGGGGGAGAA
>JAYDZK010000169.1:100320864-100348298 GCA_034509185.1 Euphonia xanthogaster | reverse complement strand
AGCAGAGCCTGGTCGTGGTGCCTCCACTCTGCTCCCTGCTCTGTTCCATCCCCTTTAGCAGGGGCTGTGGCTGCAGATTGGGGAATCACCATGGAATAAACTACAAGCATGGCAACTGCATTCCATCCAGGGAGCAGCAACTGTAATTTACCCTATAATTTCTGTGCTATTGTACTTCTGTTAGGATGTGAATTTAACTTCTCAGTTTCTTCTAATTTTACTCATCATCTTTCCACAATAAGCAAAGAAACAAAGAAATCCATGGCCAATAGAGGTAATGACAATTGTTGCTATTTGTTTATTAAATTATAAAAATGAAGAACAATTTGAGTTCATTAGTAGGTGGACATAGATTGCTTAAAATACTGCAGAAAAGCTGCAAGTGTTCAATAATTTTCCCCCCAGAATTTTAGAAATAACAGGGTGATTTATTACAACACACAAGCATGACAAAACACTTTCCAGACCATTAGTAGCTGTGAAAGATATTAAGCAACATCTATTAGGTATAAGCTATTTAAAAACTGCAGGTCTAGCTGAATTACACAAGATTACTAAATGAGCTAAATCTGAATTTTTCTGGCCAACTAATGCTCATTTTTATTAAATCTTGAAACACTTAAACATCACAGATGTCAGAAGACTATTAACATTAAAAGAAGGCAAGTGGATTACTCATTGACCCAAGCTTCACTTGCTGTGCTGTTTAGCTATTTGGGAGAAAAAAATTGTACAAAGGATCCTGAGGAGTTTTAAATACACATCTTTAATTTTGGCTGTGGGGTCCATCTGAACTATCTCTGCTAATTCCATACAAATAAAGTGTTCCTTTTCTTTGTGACCATTGCAGAACAATTTTGCCTTCTCTAATGATTTGAAAGGACTGTTAACATAATATTTTGACTTATAAAATGTTACGTTAGTTTTCAATGTGATCAGACCTTTAAAGGTTTTTCTTTAGGTCTCTTGGAGACCTTGAATACCTGTCCATTTTGGATATGCATCAGAAACTTCTTTAGAGCATCTTTAAAAACATTCAAAGATCAAAAAACATACAAAATCTGGTCTAGTAAATTTCAGATGTTAATGTTATTTTTTAGCAAGCTATATATACTATCTGAAATGTAAAATGAAGTAAAGATAGCTCACCTTAGCAATTCTAATAATGACAAATCATATTAAACCTGTTTGTACTGAGCTTCATTCACATCTATGGGAATAATTGTATTTTTGTGATCATTTTTTTCAGTATTTTTTCTTAGAGAAATTAATTAATTCTGAAATAATCAACATATTGTTCCTTCACTAATCCCTATATAGAAAACTATTCATATTCAAAGGTATTATTACTATCTTCCAAATGTGTCTCTCTGTTTTCTCCTAGCCACAGAGTATGTTCAACCTAAATTCACAATACTCCTGCAATAACAGTACTCCTGCTTCTTGAAGCAGGGAATTGTCTGTCTTTTTATCCCCCAACACAATGAGCTTCTGCTCATGTTTTCCTCTCATGACCTCAACTAAGATGCAACCAAGTCACAGATTAATGAACTGTGATCTCCATCAAAAGGATAGTTTAACATACATTTTCTCTGGGGCCTTACCCATCTGCAAGCAGATTCACTGTATGCTGCAGCAGTATAATGTCTTTTGTACACCCCAAGCAATCTGCTTTTCCATCTGTGGTGTCTCTGGATCTTCTTTCTGTTGAATAGCCTTGGGGAATAACAGATTGCTCTTTAAGGTTATGCTTTGCAAAGGAACAATACATCTCCAGATGCTGGCTACTGATTTAGTTCTTTAACTGGAAGGTTAAAGATTGTATGGATGAGTTAGCTCAACCATGGGTTACCATGGCTTTCCAGCTGGCCAGCTTTCACAATGTAAGTTCCTCCAATGAAGGACTACTTTTGTTTGGGTTTTTTTTTTTACTTTCCTCTTCCTAATCAATACACTAATTAGCTGGCAGTTTAAGAGTGTGATTTCTATACCCCATGAAGTTAATCAATTTAAAAGCATGAGGACACATAGCATTTGAGCAACTTTTATTCTTTTTCAAAGAGGTGTTGGTCATCATTCTGCTCTTCAGTATCTTATACCTCAACTTGCAATTATTCTCTGTTCTTAATGAGCCATCATTCAGGTTGTGTTTCATCTCTTCTATCAGTTTCTGATAGTATCTTCATTAGATGTTCAGATGGAACATAATTTTATCTGTCAACATTGGTCATCCTTTTGCCTTTACTCCAGAAAAGTCTTTTCTTTTTCCTGCATACTCGTTCTGATTAGTAAAAGAGCATCCTCTGCTTCCTTTTGGATCAGTCTCAGGTTGGTGTGTGTTAGCTGCCCAGACACTCCTGTTTTCAGATCCTTTATAAGTTGGAAGGAATATCTGTTGGTTACCTGGTCTGACCTCACTCCTGTGCACAGCATTGCAGGTGTGCCCTCATTCCTGGTTCTTGGCACTGAGCTGCTGCTGAGCAGTGCAGCACAGCATGCCAAAGTGCACTTCCAGCATCAAGGATCGTCAGCGGCAGCAAAAGTTTCATTTGCACTCTTTTGGTGGATCATCTCCTGCTTTTTCTTTACAGGTTGTGGTATAGCTCTGTGAGGTGTCAGGCAGCACACAGCACTGCAGAGCTCCACTACTTTATACTTGTTGGTCACTGTGAGACAGCTCTCCAGGCTGCTCAAGCTGTTTCACAGCTTTTTCTCTGGCACTCCTGAAGCACTGCTTTTCTGGATGTGCTGTCCCTCCTCTCAGCTCCACATTAATCAGGATCCAGGAATTTGAACTCCACTCCTTGGCTAACAAGTGTAAAAGAGAAAATAGGGAGCCATGAGGCAAAAAATTGATTCTGGATCTCTCAGCTGGCCTCCAGTTTGTCTTGCCTTACTTCCCCTTTTCCGTGTTCAGTGAATTTTCCCTTCCATTTTTCATCATCTTCCAAATTCAGCATGGTCTTTTATCTTAAATCATAATTCTTAAGAAAGAGTAGTTCTGAGCCAGATCTTTCTATTCTCACATGCAGAAGTCTTCATCCATCTGGGTCACCAGTCTGCAAGGCAGTTCCAGCAGTTAACTTTAACAATGTTTGTTTCAAAATGTGTTTCTTGGCCCACTGCAGGTGGCAGGTGCAGTCCCAGATCACCTCACGTTACAGCTGCTACACTGCATTAATACTGCAAACTGAACATGCAAAGCATCCCGTTAGCTCTACTACTGTAACAGACAATCACAGGGAGGTGAAACACTTTATTTTTACTAAAATCATAGAATCATTTATGTTGGAAAAAACCTTTGATAGCCTTGTGTGCCACTGCTAAACTATACTGCCAAGTCAAGCACTAAACCGTGTCTCTAAGTGCCATATCTGTCTGATCTGATGTTGGAATATGATTTCCCATTTTGATTACACTTGTTATACACTACTTCTTTCTCCACTAGGTGTTGTTGTTCTAAATTGAAAACAATGAGAAAAATCATTTCCATTGGGGTAGGACACATGCCTGTTAATATATATTTTGACCTAGTTTTGGAGGGTTTTGTACAATTTAATAATATTATTTAAGTATATTTAGCAATTAGAAAATTCTTACATGAATATATCAAACTTTTAAAAATGGAAAACTTATTTCAATTTTATTGAAATAATTATCTTATTCTCTTATGAACAAAACAGTAGTGCACACTTTTATTTTGGGTGTCTATGCCTATGTGTTAATGTCCACTCCATCACTCTTAAGCTTTCTCCAAGAGTCCTCTTAAAGGATCAGCTGACCCTTGTGCAATTTCTTTGTGTATAACAGACTTCCAAGAGAAGGGAAAAATGATCAGCTTTACTTGATAACTACAACATTGTAGAATTGCTAATAGTATTGTAAAATTTATTTTATAATTTTATAATTTTATTTTAAATTTTGCTACAGTATCAGGCAAGGCAGCATTTTCCATCCATGAAGCACATGCATACACAAGGCAGCTAGTTTGACAGCAAGATACTGACTACAGCAAGGCAAATAAACTGGGACATTAGCACAAGTACCTGCAAGTAGAACTGGCTCTACTAAGTAATTATTTTCTTTGTTCTCTTGTTTTCCTTGTTTAGTTTGCACCATTGTCACCCATTGAACAGCAGTAGTAAGTTATTAGCTACTGCTGTTTCATAATAGCACATCTCGTTTTTTTTGTGGGGCACCCTGTGCTGCAGCAGTTCCTGACAGTCACTGATGTACATTGTTCCCATGATCTGATGTTACAGCAATTAAATAAGAGATACATCAGACCAACTTAATGGGACAGGCAAAGAAAGCTGTTGCCAAATATTTCCTATTCATTCTGATGAAGATTAACAAAACAAATTAAAAGATTTTTAAATCTGAGACTACTCCAAGGGCTGTTTTGGTAGGACAGTTTATTATCATGAGGTAATTTCAGTTAAGTGAGATTGCCTCCCACTATCAGCTTTGTCTCTAGACATCTCTAAATGAACCGGCTGTGCTGAGAAAGGGGAAGGTCAGTTGTCTGTCCTGGATAAAAGCTGAACTTGAAGGCTGATGCTGAGCTAGAGGCACATCAGCAATGTATCAGCCAATGATGACACCTTTGCTAGAAGAAACAAAGTCAAGACAAACAACTGTTAAAATCAAAGTAATTGTTTTAAAGTTTGCAAAAATAATTCAAGTAGATGTTACTACACTGTTTTTTCTGTGACCTAGCACTCACTCAGAAGCACTTAATACAAAATCCTCTTAGTCACAGACAGGTGATAGTTTAGCAGCATCTATTTAACTCTCATATAATTCTAATTTTGGACTACAAAGTGGTTCTTAAAAGTGTTTTAATTAGCTGTGATAACCTTTGTGCATGGTGGCATGTTCTTGTGAGACAAACCCTTTGTCCTATTTTGACTCACCAGACACTGATCAGATTATCAACATCAGGTACCAGGGTCTGTTAACAGAACTGGATGGTTTAGCATTTGATTCTGAAAAAGATTTGCAGCCTTATACTGTTTCTAATGCAGCATTTAGTGTATAGTGACTCCTAGGGGCTGCCCAGAAGAATGAATATTCTGAGCTCTTAATTAATTTTTTTTTTCTCCGAAAGGAAATAATTTTCTAATTTTGGAAAGGATGATTGAAACTTATGGGAAAGCACTGAATCCCACCACCTGGGAGATTACAAGTAGGTAGATGCAAGACACCATTCAGTAATTTCACATTCTTTAGAATGGTGAGTACTATTTAATTCCCTTTTTCTCTGGTCAATCAATACAGCACTTTAAGCCATAGTGTCACCATGAAGGAAGTATAATCTAGATTCATCAAATAGAAATATGGGATATAGCTCTAGCCAAATACCATATACATTATTTAAAACTCTAGTGAACTGCTTGCAGACTTTATAAGGGCATTTTAAACATTAATAAGTCAGTTTCAGTAAACAAGGAGATAAACCAAAATTGGAAGGGTTTTTTTTTCCTCTTCAATTCCTTATACATGCCTCTTTCTTTTCTCTCTAACAAAGAAGAATGGTTTACACTTAAATACAGATGTATTTCACATTTTATTCCCACTATAACACTGTCCACCTAGGATATGTCCATCCACCCACACTGTCCATCCAGAGCATGCCATTCCTCTTACATCCTTTTCACAATGAGTTTGTAGAAACTCTGTATTAACACTCACAGAAAAATACACTTATTTATTATTTTATTTGGTGCTGAGATAGCTACAATCTCTTTCAATTTTTTTAATTTTTTTTAAGACAAGGTTGATAAGACTAGGAAAGTATTCTGTTGAGAAGGACAGGATAAAGACATATTCTTTATCACATCTTTAGAAAGGAAGAAAAAAATCCAGTTCAGATATATTGTGTGGCTGCAGCAAGTCATGGGAAACTCTCTGGGCTGTAGGATGCAGGAGATTAAACTCGAGGGTGTTGGATTTTATTCATAGAGATACCAAATGTCAGTTATTGCTCTGAGTTGGTGAATAAGTATAGGTAGGGATCAAAACTCACAGAAGAGCAACTAATGAAAGAATAGAGAGTTCAAGATTAGTGAAAGAAATTGCTGGTGTGACATGTGAAGACATAGTCGAAAAGCTGCACAGCCCTATCACTGTTGTCATGTCATATAACAGGGAAAGGTAGGTGTTGACTCTGGGTGGACTTCAGATACCCAGCAAAGATGCTCCATTGCTCCCCCTTTGGACAGGACGGGGAAGAGAAAATACAAAAGGCTTGTGGGTCAAGATAAGGACAGGGAGAGATCAATCACCAGTGACTGTTGCAAGCAAAACAGACTCCACTTAGGGAATAAAATATTTTATTTATTACCAATCAAATTGGTGTAGTATAATGAGAAATAATCTTAAAACATCTTTTCTCCATTCCTTCCTTCCCAGATTCAACTTCATTCCCAGATTCTCTCCCTTCTCCCTTTCAGTGACTCAAGGGGACAGGGAATGAGGTCTATGATCAGTTCATTGAACATTGTCTCTCCTTCATCCTCAGGGGAAGGACTCCTTGCACTCTTCCCCTGCTCCAGTGTGGGATTGCTGCTGTGGGGAATAGTGCTCCATTAGCTTCTCCAACATGACACAGGCTGCAGGGTATGAACTGCTCCAGTGTGGATCCTTTTCCATGAGGTGCAATCCTTCAGGAACAGGTTGCTCCAGTTTTGGTGCCCCATGGGGTCACAAGTGCTGCCAGAAAATCTGCTCCAGTGTGGCCTCCTCTCTTCATGGGGCCACAGGTCCTGCCAGGATCCTGCTCAAGCAGAGACTTACCACAGTCACAGCCTCCTTCAGGCACCCACCAGCTTCACTCTGGAGTCTTCCATGGGCTGCAGGTGGATCTCTGCTGCCCTGTATATCTCCATGGGCTGCAGGGGCACAGCTGCCTCACCATGGGCTGCACCAGGGGCTGTAGGAGAATATCTGCTCCAGCACATAAAGCATCTCCTGCCCTTCCTTGTGCACTGGCCTTGGGTCTGCAGGGCTGTTCTCACACATTCTCACTCTTCTCTCCAGCTGCAGCTGCCGTTGTTCCGGGGTTTTCCCTCTCCTTCTTTAACAGTGTTATCCCTGAGGAATTACCACCATCACGGATGGGCTCTGCCTTGGCCAGTGTATGTCCATCCTGGCACAGGCTGGCATGGGCTTTGTCAGATGGAGGAAAACTTCCAGCAGCTGCTCAGAGAAGTCCCCCTTTCCTGCACTACCAAACCCTAACCATGCCAAACCCATACAGGAGATATCCTATTTGTGGGTGCTAAAGGCAATGTTACACACACAGCGTTCTTAGCATTGCCCCTCATTTTTCCTCTGCAATCATTATGTCTATTGCTTCTTATCCTCACAATTAATGAAATCCAACTGTCATCTTTTAAATCCATCTACTTAGGCAGTAGTTATTTCCCCTCTAATCCATCTGAGTTAATTCTTTCAACTAAAGTCTTCAAAAGTGCAACTAATTTTTCTTAGTGCTTGCATGGTGTTTTTCATGTTCAAAACATTAAACAAATGTTAATTAATTAACAAATATACAGAACTACAAATCTGCAAATCAGTCATCAACACTGTATTTTAGTTTATTAATTAAGATTTCATAATTTTTATTTTATCACTAATCAGTTATTAATTATTTGCTAATTTTCTGAAGGAAAATTGCAAATGTAGTCTTAAAGAAAAGCTGGCATGCCCCAGGTTGCTCAGTGGCCCCACCTTTCCAGAAGATAAATGCTTGTTTTAACAAAGCATGTGAGGAATACTGAACCTCTCCACAGGTGGAGTCTATGGAGCAAGCTGGGGAACTTTCCCAAAGCTTCACAAAAGTGGAGTTCCCAGCATATGAAGGGACATAAGATATATGTGCTAATTATATTTCTTTTCCTATGTCTATCTTTTCTTAAATCAATTTTATTACAGTATTTGCTGTTGCACTTTTCAGAATAAGATCCAAAAAGAATTCTGCACCCTTCATTCCCTTGCTGCAGAGCATCCTCTGAGATTTCTCTTTGCTTTCTGGTATATGGATACCTACATATAGATGGTAAAGTGGCACATGTGAGTCACTGCAACTTGCAAAATAGCAATTTGCATGAGGCCAGGCAAGCCAAAGACAGACAAGTGTAACTGCATTCCATATTGGTACAAACTGGCACAGTTTCACTCAGTTTATCCTTTCTAGGGATTCTGATTATGAATATTTAAATCTGTTTAAATAAACAAGCAAACTGCAAAATGCTCCAAGGCCCATATTTTGGAATAGAAAGAAGTGTTCTTCCCAAGAAGTGTTCCTTTCTAAAATAGAATTAAAGTAACCTTGCAGTTCAGAGAATCATAGAATCATGGAATACCCTGACCTTGAAGGATCTTCAAACCAAACTCCTGGCCCTGTACAGGGCCACCCCAGAAATCACACCACATGCCTGAGAGCTTTGTACAAATACTCCTTGAACTTGGCAGATTTGGTGCTGTGACCACTTCCCTGGGGATGCTGTTTCAGTGCCTAACTCTCTGTTCAATGGACCATTCTCTCTACAGGGATTCTCTAGTCTCCAGACCCCAGCATTTTTCATTAAAGTCTTTGAAAACAAGGAACAGGAAGGTGCAGAGGATTCCTATGTATTTTCAAGCCTTGGAAATTCAATAGCTAATTGAGTTACTCAGCTCTTCCTGCCTACTCTCTAAAATGCACCTTCCACAGAAGATCTAACAGGATCTAAATCTAACAGGAACATTTCACTTTAGAACAGTTATTTCCTGCACAAAGAACTGTGATTTCATAATAGCAAGCTTGTGTGGGAGACTGTATTCAAAAGCCCTTATTATATATCATCTATCAAGATTAATTATTGCACTTAGCCTAAAGCACATCAGGTTAGTCTCTGTTTTCATTTAATTATCCTCCTAGTTATCTTTTAATTATCCTCTTTTCCTACCAGTGCTAATATATCTAGCTACTATCCTGCATCTTTTTTCCTTTACACAGGAGAACACACATGATTTTTGAACTGCAGTACAGTTTGAGCCAATATTTTGTAAATGTTACCTACATTAGGAGTTTTTTCTTTGAAACCACAGATTTCATCACGGTAGAATCCCACCAGTACAGTCACTGATTAGAGTAAATAAGGTGTTTAATTATTTAGTGAGAATTATTATAATCTGAAATGTTACCCTAATAATTGCTTTGTCTTTCATTATGTACCTTTGCATGCATTAAGCAGAATATTGGTATGTGAAGCAGTTGGGATTGACCTTTCAGTAACCACTCATTTCCTTGCCAGTGAATAAAAGATCATACCATCAACCTGATAGCTTGGGTTGGAAGGGTCCTTCAAGATCACCTTCAAAACCCCTTGAACAGGGTGGGGCACCTTCAGCTATACTGGGTTGCTCAGAGCCCTGTCCAATCTGGTCTTGAACACTTTCTGGGGAGAGTATCCACAACTTCTCTGGAGAACCTGTTCCAGTACCTCACATTAAAGAATTTCTTCCCAATATCTAATGTAAACCTACTCTCTTTGATTTGAAGCCATTCTTCCCTGTCCTGTCACTACATGCTCTTGAAAAAGGTTTCTCTTCAGTTTTCCTGTAGGCTCCTTACAGGTACTAGAAGGCCACAATTAGGACCCCCTGAAACCTTCTCTTCTCCAGGCTGAAAAATCCCAACTCTCTCAGCCTTTCCTCGCATGAGACATGCTCCATACTTCAAATCATCTTAGTGGCCTCCTCTAGACTCACTCAAACAGGTCCATGTCCTTCCTGTGTAGGGACCCCAGGGCTGGATGCAGCCCTGCAGGTGGGGTCTCACCAGAGCAGAGGGGCAGAATCCCCTCCCTCACCTGCTGCAAGGACACATGGCTGGGTCATGTTTAGCCTCTCACCCAGAGCACCCCCAAGTCCTTCTCAGCCAGGCTGCTCCAGATCTGTTCATCCCCCAGCCTGGATTGATACCGGAGGTTGACTCAACCCAGGTGCAGCACCTTGAACTTGGCCTTGCCTAACTTCATGTGTTTCCTATAGGCTCATTTCTTGAGCTTGTCCAGGTCCCTCTGGATGGCATCCTATCCTTCAGGTGTGTTTACACACAATCTACTCATTGAATCCATCTCTCTGATTTAGAGAGATGAATATTGTGGGAGAGCGTGTCAAAGGCTTTGCAGAAGTCCAGATAAATGATGTCTGCAGCCCTTCCATTGATCATTGATGTAGTCACTTAGATGACCACTTCTACAAGAGCAAACCACACAAGCTTTGGATTGCGAGTGAGGAGGATGTTTTGCCTCAGTACTTTTTCTTTTTTTTCAACAAGAACATTAACAAGCAACAAAAAAAAGAAGTCCAATTTCATAGTGGACTGCAAGAGATGGCCCCTTGGGCAGTGCATATTAAATTTTACCATTCTCTGCTACAGAAGGTGGATAAATTAGCAGAAATAGGGGAAAGCTGGATAATGTTACAAAGGCTTAAACATCGGTGACTATTCAGTATGAATTATGCTAAAATAGAAATTGCAAGGAAACTGAATGTCATGCTTCATTGGACAGCCTGATAATGGAGAGAATGTAGTGTATTGTCTGTTTACTGTTAATTTATCAAGAAAGATATGCTTCATGTAACAAAGGGAATAAAATATAAAAAGCCCTCAGCCAACCAAGAAAGCTTGCATAAGGCTCAGCTAGAGATAGGAGCTTTGCTGAAGGTACATCTGCACAAAATGTGCCATCCTGATAAACAAAAAATTGTCAAATGTAACCCCTTGACAATGAGCTGATTACTACCCCTAGCTTCAACTCTCCATGTCTTCTACCAGAGCTGGAGACATTTTAGTAGAGGTGAGCCTGAAGGGACTCAAGAAAGCATAGGAAAAGAGCTGCTATCTTTATGTTTTCCCATATATATACTACTTCTATGTTTGGTGAACATGTCAAAAATGGAACATAACAGAGAGACATTTGTTCATTTGCCCAGAGTGTTCAATGCACTGCAGATAATAGAATAACTAGTCTCAATGAAGTAGGTATATTCCCAAATGAACACATTGATGTTGCTGCACACATAAACACAGTGCTTTGTTGAGCATTCACACAGCATATAGGAGACAGCAAGATTTCCTCCTTCTCTTGACTTATAGCAGTGATTTGAACTTAGGTCCTGTCACCAAAATATGCTTGTAGCGCTATCAAAATAACTTATCACAGAGACTTTCTTCATCTTGCCAGTTAAAACAAAGCTTTTCTGCTTGGAAGAATTAAATGTTCATTTTGGCCACAGGCAGCCCCATGCACAGCCCTACTACCTCTCCCTCTGCCTCACCCCGCCTCTGATTAGTTTGTTACTCATTCAGCACAGAACATCTTCAGAGCAGCCCCCATCAGGAGCCCCCCAACAGGAGCTCTCAGCCAGCTCTGGAGGAGGATGTTGTTCCCTGCTTCCCACACAGAGACCCTGGAGCAAATGACTTTGGCCTAAGGGCCCTGTGTCCTCCATCCCCACCTCGCTCTGTAGCACTGAACCCAACACACTGGAGTCTCTGCCAGCATGATGAGATCATTCCACACTCCCTCTTTGTCTGCACAGCTGCCCAGAGCTGGGAAGGGAATGAATCTCATTTAACCTTTTTCTCTGGAAAGATGAAGATACTAAAAAAGGAAATATTGCAAAGTATTAAAAAAAGAAAACTCTGCTTCCTGCAGACATTGGTTTGGGCAGTACTTTACATCAAAACATGAGGAGAAATTTGTAGTTCACACGGTTTTCACTTTCCCTCTAATAATAATTGCAGATGAAATTGTGTGCAGCAGTGACACTGCTTTTTGTCAATTAGTATGAGATGAAAATGTTTGTTGATTCCAATCCGGCATGTATCTATGCTAATTTCATGGTGTGTTTCCAGATTATATCCTTCAGTTTGACAGAAATGTGAAGCGTTATATGGCAACATCTGATTTATTTTGTTAGAGATGCTGCCTAATGAGAAAAATAATCAGTCCCACTAGCCTTCACTTTCAAATATCAGTTCCCATTAGAGACATTTCTGTAAACCCTTACTGCGCTTCTTCAGTCTATTAAGGGGAGATTTTCTGACTGAGAAAACTTTCCAAATCCACACATCATAATTTAACTGAAATATAGTTATTTTTTCAGTGTATCTATTTCCTCTTCTATATTTTGCTAATAGCTTCCTTTTGCTGTCAAGATTTGACAAAGTTTTTTTTCTCTTATGAGACAATTATTCTTATTTGTTTAAAGTGGCAGTGGAAGCACAATTAATCCACAATTTGTAATGATGCAGCCATTGCCATGACAATACCTTGTCACGCTTCTTTTATGGAATGAGCTGTTGAGCTTTGTCATAACCCAGAAAATTCTTCCTTATAATTGAACACTTTTAAGTTTGATATCAATTTACAGGTACTAAATGAAAAAATCATTATAGCAGATTGATAGATTATGTTCTTTATCCTATAGAAAAGTGCTATAGTACAATTTCCAATATCATTCTTCAGTCAACTGCAGAACTATGTAAAAAAATAGACTTGCACCTCCTAAATTTATGTAAAATATTTCTCCTTCCTCATTTTTTCACTACTTGAATATTACTTATGAATATAAACCAATTGGTGACTTAGTCTAATATTACAAGAACAAATTACTGTGTCAATTTCAAAGGACTAGAATTCCCACTAGTACTACTCCTAGTGGTATGGCTTGGATTCTTTTTGTTGTATTTTACCAAAGACGGGAACTTAGCTATAACAAAAAAGTACCAAAACTCACAGTGTTTAAATCCCAGAGCAGCTACAAATTAAGAAATTTGCTTTCATATAAAGAGAAAATATAGGAACACAATAAAGCCTAATTTACAATCTTATCTATGTGGTTCACAAAGTCCAGATTACTAATTATTACATATCTACTGATAATTGCAATGAATGTCTTCATTGTAGAGCAATCACATTTTTAGCATGAATAATTTTCAGAAGTCCTATGAAATGCTACAGTTTTAAGAAAGTTTCTTCTCAGGTCCTTATTGAATTTGTAACATCTTGCAAAAATAACTCATTTCTTTATCTGACATTTTTAATAGACTTTTGTAAATAATCTGCAGTGTTCTTTTTTTTTAGCACAAAGCTATGTAGCAGCACACAACTTTCATTACCATTGCCCCATAAAATGTCAAAAGAACGAAATGCAATGAACCTGTTATAATGTACATGACATACCTGGTATTATTAATGAAAAGTTCCTGTAATAAAATGAGACCATTTATCTTTGTTCAAATCAGATCCACAACTCCAGACTCTAGAGATAAACTGGCTTCCTAAATGTACTCTTGTATGCCGAATCATTAAATTTTGTGTTAAAAATGACAGAAAAATTCATTGTGTAAAAAGACTATATTAAGAAAACACTAAAAAATGAGTCAGAGGGTGTAAAAGATCTTGAATCATCTTATATTCCAATATTATGCAGATTAATAAAAGCTATAAATATGAATCTAGGCAATCCAAACATTTAGCAACTCAGAATCATCTTCAAATTACTTTTCTCCTCATCTGTACTCCTTACCCTTTTAAATGAGATTTTTTTTTCATGTGAGGAGTTGAACATCTCAGGTTCTTCTAGAGCTCCCCACCATGTGAACTCAGAGGAGAGGAAAAGTCAATCTGCAAGGGCTTTGCTTTGAGAATTTCTGCTGCTTATTCTGCAGGAGATTTTCTTTCTCTCTCCCTTTAGAAATAAAGCAGAGAGGAGTATGATTTTTCAGAGCCTTGGGCTCTTGGACAGCCATGAAGACCATAGACCCTCTGGACTCTTACCAGGATGATTATCTAATCATCCAAGAGAAGAGCTATCTATCCTGCTGTGTTTTAAGCACTTACCTGAGATGCCTGATTTAGGAATAATATCATTGGAAGGTATCCCATCATCCCTGAAGTGCTCTTCATGGCTGCTCTGGAGAAAATTTAAGACATGCTCCCTCTCTGAAGAGGACTTGCTTCCTCCATCATTATAGAAAAAGTGCAGGCATCTAAGTGCTCAGTATGAGCCTTACTTACCTACCCAAGGACATGCTCAGGAGTGAACTACTTTTTTACTTCTAAGCCTCACTCTCCAAAGAGTTACTTCTGCCACAGAACTACCATGTGAATACATAGCAGAAAGGTGTCAGTCCATCCTTATAGTCTTACATCCTCTCTTAACTTCTAGTCTTAATAGACCTTCAGTTTAACATATACAATTGGGTGTATACTTAGTTGCTAATTTCTCATCATGAAAGGGCAGATTTCAAGTAGGGAAACATTGAATATAAAACTTTCATGAAAATTTCTGCAATCATGAGCAATTTAATATTCACTTGCTAATATATGTGTTCCTAGGAAGTTATAGTGTCACATTAAAAAGCAAGATGCAATTTGGAAGTGGAGGAAAACTGTTTTAGAAATGAGTCACACTGTCCAAATGAATTCTTTCTGGGGTGCAATGTCACCACAGGAGTCTCTTTTCAAGACCCAAGATAGTGTTCTGTGCAGTGGTGGGAGGCATGGGGTAATCTTCAACCGTCCATTCGTTGTTTCCACCATTGTCAGCACATAGTGCTTGCCTTGGCAGGTTTGTGACAGTGTGATGCAATTGATCTGCCAGGCCCCCCCATATTTCTATTTTGGCCATTTTCTCCCATACCACAGGAACTTTACCTGCTTGGCCTTCTTGACTGCAGCACACGTTTCAAAGTTAGAATAACCTTGAAATATAGTGTCCATGGGTAGGTTTACCCCTTGATCAGATCTATATTTCACATCACTTCCCTGGTGATCTGAGGCATCACAAGCCCACTGAGCCAGAAATTTTTACCTTGGTATTTCCAGTCGAGATCTATCTGATCTTGGCATCTTGATCCACCATTCTTGCAACATTCTTTGGTAACACAACCCTTGGATATGTGTGCATCTACAAGGTGGACTTTTACCCTGGGAGGTTCTCTACCCTGGCAGTGATGTTTTGCCACTCTTAGCCCAGATGGGTTTTCCTCTCTCCTGCCAATTAGCTTTTTTCCATCTTTCAAGACAGGCCAAAAAGTTGCTTGCTACCATCCACAAGTCAGTTTAGAGGTAGAGTCTTGGCCACTTCTCTCATTCAACAATATCTAAAGCCAAGGGGACGACTTTAAGCTCTGCAACCTGATTTGATCCACCTTGTCCCTCAATAGCTTCTGTGACTCACCTCATAGGACTCCCTCCATACAGCAGTTTTCCATTTTCAATTTGCCTCTATGATATGGCAGGAAAAGTCAGGGAAAAGTGTGTATTGCTTTTTATTTTCAGGTAGGTGATTATATGGTGAGGTCTCCACAGCAGATCACCTTCTTCTCCTCCTCCTCCTCTTATGACCTGGAATTTTCACCTTAAGGACAATTCATGATGATCTCAGAGATCCCTGGCTAACTGGGATATCTTATCCAAGATTGCTGTGTAATCAAAGAGTTCCTCTTGTTCCATATGGCAGCTGTGGGATGATATGGGGAAGGGACTTTACATTTGAACATCCAGCCCAGCATTGCCAGTCAGGGTAGCAAGAGGAGCTGTTCTTCAGTACCAGTCATTTCTGGAATAGATCAAACCCCTTCATAAACTGCCAAGATCTCTTTTTCAGTTGTGGTGTTAGAGGCCTCAGATCCTTTTTATCTCCAACTTCAGAGCCCCATGTGTCACTCTCATGTCTCCCTGGGTGCTTTTTGCCAGAGACTGCAGGAAGGACCATTCCCCTCGGCTACAGTGTAGAGCACATTTTTACAAATAAAAACAAGAATGACAACATTCCTGCCCTGCTGGGTACCCGTCCCATCCCTGAGCCTGAGACAATGGACAAAAAATGATCAAAAGCTGGATCATCTGCACCACACCACACTGTGATGCCTCTCTGCTGCAGTGGGGTCAGGCTCTGCTGGGGTTTTCACTCTGTGCTGTGCCTTCTCTGCTGAGCTCGGCAGCTACTTTCCTTCGGCACCACATTCTGGAGCTGCATCATTGCTTTTCCTTTCTTGGAGCAGGGCACACATTCTGATGGGCTCGGTCTCACTGCCCCTTTTCTTGCAGCAGCATCTTGGGGCTGCATTCACAATCCAGCCATGTTTGCCACTTCCAGAGCTGTGTTCTGAGAGGACCAGATGGGACAAGCAGAGACAAGAAAGGGCAGGGTGTGCGAGGGCTGGTCCTGGCAACCTCTCTTAGGAGGAGATGGAAACAAAATGGTGTCGTTCCAGAAAAGGTGTACTCACCCTTTCTTCTTCCTGAAACCATGTTCCCCAGAGATGGTGTGCAGGGTGTAGAACAACCTGGTCACCCCCATACACTCTGCCCCCTCTCTGTAACCAGAACACACAGAGTGTAATTTACATTTAACTGAAGAATGCTAAGAAGCCAAGGAACATGCAGGAAGTCTACATAATATTTTGGAATAAGTATTTCATATTGACTATTTTATATTTTGTTCATCTATAGAGAGTTTAATTCTGAAATAAACTGAAATGTGCCATTCAAAATGGTGAGAAACCACTGTGAAACTGCTCTGAGATAGAACTATTTTGGTCAAATCAAGTGATAGAGCATGAATGATTGTAGAAAACTGATCCATTTTCTTCCTGTAGACCCATATCTTCCAGTTATACGAATGATCTTGCTGCAGGATCTAAAGTGAAAAGCCCATGCTAATAGTAAACAAAGCTACAGATGAGTTGAGTATTACTTTTTGCAAAACCAAACCAAACCAACAATAAAACAAACAAAAACCAATGAAGAAATAAAAGAACATAATAAAAAGTCATTATATATTTTTTATTCCTGTTATAGTTTCTGAGAACAATGAAAGCAGATGTAGTAGGAGTTAGCACTGTGGGTAAATGAGAGCCAAGCACAAAAATCACAGAAATCAGAGATTAAGCCACTGTTACATAGATGAGACAAGAAAGTCTTGGCAAATACTGAGAATATTAGAAAAAATAAAGAGATTAAATGTACAAACATATTTCATTTTTGTTAGTGGAGACTTCCTAACTGAAAATTTTATGGCATTGTACAATACTACTCCTGGAAAAGTAGATGACGGGTATAGAAAAATATTAAAAAAGAAAGAATTATCAGGAAGATTTTTGCATATATTTCCATTTTTATTACTTGTTTAAATGAAAAGTCACAATTCAACTTTTGGCAATTTTCTGGGTTTTGGCTTGCATTCAATATTTATGTAAGCTATAAATATAATTTCTTATACATTTCTGGTTAACCAACTATGCTAGCACTTTGATACTTTAAAGCACTATATAGCAAATTCTTTAGTTAGGTTTCCTGTAGCAACATTTGTCTAATGAATTACTGTGCTCAGAAGCAGTTATTCAGTCCCAAGACAAAAGGCAGTACTCACTTATGAAGAGCACTGTGGGGATGCTGACAGATAACTACACTGTCATTATTATGAATATATCCTTAGGAGGAAAGAAAAAAAGAAGACATTTCAAATACAGAGACTGATTTAAAAACAAGGTTTGACAGAACTAATACATAGGCAGATTATGCTCTCCAACAGGCACCTCTATAACTGAGGTTAAAACTAGTCCTAAAACTAATTTTTTTTTAGTTTACCTCTTAAATCATTTAAAAGGGAATTAATGATTCATGATTTATCATGTGTAAAGTTTCAACTCACAATTCCACTACCTATACTTGAATTAAGTTATTTATAAAAACTTTGCAGTCTCCTGTGGTGGGTTGGTGAAACCAGAGAAGATTCCCTTTTGCCTTTGCTTCTTGTCCAAGAGCAAGAGGAAGCCCCCTTGCTGTCTCATGTCTGTCTTTGAGTGTATAATGGCAATGTAAGCAGCAGTCAGTACATGTAGGGTACCAAATTAACTGGACAGAGTTAAGAGATGCCTCTTCTTGCCAAATAATTAAGAAAGCGTAATCCAGTGTCTGTTCAGTGCTGTGCTCTCAGAAGCTGGGAATAGAACTGAAATAGGCTCACATAAAGCTCATACCAGCTATTTTTAATTATCATGGAAAGATTTTTTTCTGAATATGCTGCCTAGCTGGACTTTCATTTTACCTGATAATGTACTGAAAGGAATGTAAGCCACCAACTCAGTCCAGGCAGGGAGAACAGATCCCTTGTAAGTCACTGGACAACCTTCCTTCTGCTCAAAGACAATTTAAAAATGCAGTCATTTAAAACACTTTTGATGCAAGCATACTTAAATTTAAATTCTACTTTGGCTTTCTACTTTATCTCACCAAATCCTGCTGCTTAAGCTGAGTTTTAAAGATGCTTGACTATCTTAATAGAAGTGCTCTGTTTGAGTCTGATAACTGAACATCATAATCTAGATCATAGTGAGTAGGAACTTCCAAAAAAATAAGATACCCCCTTATCAACTGATCAAGACTGGTTTTTGATAGGAGTAATAGTGCATGCTGCTTACATATCTGGAGCAGTGAAGTCCACTGGGTTGAATTCCAGATATGACCTGGCATACTTTCCTACTTCAAATACAAATTAAACTTTCTCAGTTAAAGGAGAGTCAGTAACAAGGCAAAATAATGAGTATTTTTAAGAGATATTGAGATACATGGAAACACTAGAGGCTTGTCACAGATATTACACTAAAACACATCCTGAGATGTGAAAAACCTTCTACAAGGTTTCTGTGTTACCCCAGGCAATACTGATACTTCTTCTGAGGGTGATTTGTTGATGACTTTACCTCATTTATTTATCTGACAGAGGAAAGCAATTTCATTCATGTTCATAAACATTAGGATGTTATCAAGATCTCAGAAACATGGCAATTAAAAAAAAAAGGTGGTTTTTTTTTTTTGTAAATTGAATTAAACCATATGACCCTCAGATGATCTGGAGGATAAGCTCTTAATTGCTTCCACCTTTATTTCTTCAGTATTGTTTGAGTGTTTTTGTTTAATTTAACACTTCAGCAAACTATTCAAAGAAAAAAAAAAGTAAAATATGAACTTCCACATTTTAGCTTAAAGCAACAATGTAAGACAGTCAATAGAAATCAATTTATTCTTTTTGTGAAGATTCCCAGATGTAGACTTTGATATTTCATGCATCACTAAATCTATCAAGCAACAATTGTTTCCTTGGAGCTAATAGAGACGGAACCTTTCATTTTTCTAGTGTCTTTTTCCTATTGCTGATGTTAAGCTTTGCCTTAGCTGTTTCAGACAGAAATTAATGGCTCCCCCAAGGCAGAAAGAATCTGTAAATTTAGCTTTGTATTTCACCCCAAATCCAATTATTATAACAACCCTGCTACTACTGTTATAGTTAAATGTCTGTCAGTGTTTCTATTATAACCCTTTCTGTGGAAGTTTATAACTCAACTGCTTTAAAAAATAGTGCTCGAAGCTAAACCTTCAGGGATTCAGGGTTCCCGCCCAGAACACATTAAAAAGCAAACCAAAACAACAAACCTGCAAAGCCTACCATGCCTCAGCTTTTTAAAACATCTCTTTGTCTGGTTTTCATCTTTTTTATATCAGAAATAACATTCAAAAAAATCAAAAACTGAAAAAGAACACTGAAGATGTCATTAATCTCATTTTCAAGTCAACAGAAAAATCAGACATCTGGACTGAAAACGTGGGAGAAATTCAACTCCATGTAAAACCATTTTTCAGAATCTGCCTGGGTGCTGCTATGGCTGCAGACTGCTTCATGCCTTGGTGTCTCCCTGTGTAGGCTGCTGTATGGGACAGCTAATGCCTACCTGTTACAGCTACCCAATTCAAATATTGATGCAGGCAAAAGAGAAAAGGGACAATAGAAATATACTCAAATTACTTTCCCCCATGTTTTAAAAAGTCCCAATAGGAAGCTATAGAGGATAGATCACTCATTGATCCATGATTTTTTAAAAAATCAATAGCATCATAACTTATCAAACTCTGTCTTTGCTTATTAACTATAAATAAAGTCCCTTAATTTCCCTCTCCCATAGTACAATAACCTGTGAAAAACAGCACTCATTGAGCAATTCAGAAGATCAATTTTGAACATGGGGAAGTCAGTACTTTGGATGGGGATAGAAACCATCACAGATGTGGTCTTAAAACAGCCTGGAGCAACATTTTCTAATATATATCACTTAACTGAAACACTACCCTGGGGAACATTGGAATGAGCTATGCTGCCTTAGGAGGAAACCTTTTCAGAGAGCTTTGATTATCAGCTTTTTTTTTTTCTGTGTCTGTGGTTAGCTGATGGTAATTCTTGTTTTGCTGCCAAGCATTCTTCATCCTTTATTTTGTTGACTTTTTCTAAATTAATTCAGGAAATTAAAGAAGGTTTACAGTTCCAGAGGGTTCCCTAGGTTTGCTTGAGTAGCTCAATAGGTTCTGTCCAATTTGCCTTACTTTGAAGTTATGAGACTTCCTGTGCCATTGTTCTCTGGCTTTAAAACTCCTCGTAATCTCACTACATACTAGACTCAATTAAATGAGCCATCAGCAAGCTGCCACCCCAGCATGACCTTTTAGAGATCCTTAATTTATATATTAGCATCTACTAGACTCAGTACAATATTTGCCTTCCCTTACTTAGCTTTTTGGAATTTTGAAATAGATAAATGAAAACTCTCTCTTTTTCTTTTTCTTTTTCTTTTTCTTTTTCTTTTTCTTTTTCTTTTTCTTTTTCTTTTTCTTTTTCTTTTTCTTTTTCTGTTTGTTTGTTTTCTTGTTTTGTTTGGTAGGTTTTTTTCTTCAATGTGAAACTTTTATTTCCACTTCCCTTCCCAGGGCTTGCTAATTTCCTTAAGAGTATTTTTTTTTCTTTTTTATTTTTTTTTTCTTTTTTCTTTATTTTCTTATTTTATATGAGGTCTAAGTATTTCAATGGTCTTCTTATAGGAAAGAAAATTATTTTATTTATGTGGATGGAGTTGACTGGATCGGATAGATTCATTCAGTTCTAGGAATTGCATCAATTAACATCAAGTGAGGATTTGCCTCAATATGTTTTGTACAGCATGTTTAGCATTCTGAGGTGGAGGCAGATACGTGTCTATGCTTCAGAGTTTTTACCTTTTACTGGACCTGAGCGGTCTGCTTGATTATTATAGGCTGTATATTATTATTTAATTTAAGCACAGTTCAGTGCTATAATGCAAACCATTCAGCTTACTCATTGTTTCCTGAGGCTGCTGCAGGGTATATACCTTGCTAAGAGATGTAGCATACAATATTTCAGTGATTTCATTTACGATGCTAAATTCTTGCTCTGTGTAAATACAGTCTAAATGACATAAGCAGTTCTTAGTATAAATGTATGGAGACAAAGCCTTTTATTTATATTGCTTTGATAAGTTGTTGCACTACAAAGGTTAAACATACTTGTAATATCCTGCTTTGATATTTGCACCTCATTTTACAAGGAACTCATGTGAACAATGGGAGTCCCCTGGTACCGCTGTGGTTGTTCAATGCAGTCCAGTGATTAAACTCTGCTCAACCACTCACTCCCCTCAGAGTGAGATGGGGGAGAGAACTGGAAGAGTAAAAGTGAAAAAAACCCCAATGTACAGAGCACTCCAGAGGAATTTGTGCATTCTCCTATTGCAACTGACAGCTTACGGACAAAAGTCTGTGAAATTTCTTGCACTGTCAAGTTTAACTTTTTGAAAGACTCCTCTTGAAAATCAAGGTCAAATTGCAATTTAAGAAGGAAAATAAGTTTTACGAACTCTGTCATCTCCTCATTTTGCCTCTATGCAAAGAAAATTGTATCTTGTGTTCCAAGTCACAGTACATTTATTCTCAGATAGTTTTACACTGCATTCACCACCAAATATTTTCTGTCAAAATGTTTATCTCATCTATGGAACTGTTACAGAAAGTGACTACACTTCTATGACTTGGAAGGAACAGATTTCTTCTGGGGTTGGCACATCTTTTGAATAACAGCATTGCTGAAATATTTCCAAACATTTAAGTACAGTGTGGTTATCAGTAAAACATGAGTACAGATATTTCTCTACTGTTTACATAAAGGTTATAACTCCCCCCACCATACATGATGTTAATTGATTAATGATAAAACTGAATGCTAATCAGGTTCTTCTAAGAATTTAAGCATCATGAAACAGTTCTTCTGACATAGTAAAGAAAATATTTTTAAAACATAATAGTAAATAAGCTAAAAAATTACTTACAAATGATGAAACAGGGATTAGTGAAAATTAAGATTATAGTAAATATAAAGTATTTCACTGCAAATGCTCAGATTTTTTTTTTTTCATTGTATATTGAAAACATCAGGGTTCAATTTAAAAATCTTTACAAGAAAAAAAAAAAGCCTGAATTCTAAAACATGACAAAGGAAAAAGGCCAAGTGTGCACTCAGTGGCACTGTGGGCTGACTGGGTATATCCCACGTTACTGAGTCTGGCCAGAGAAGAGAGGAAAACTTGCTTATGGATGGCTCTACAGCAAACCATAACCTGTGTAGTCACCTGTCTGTGATTTATGATTGATTTCATTAATCCCTGCTGTGTAATCTTCACTCATTCCTATAGGAAAGCAATGATGTTGAGCACTATGAGAGTATTCAACCTGGAGCCATATGAAATAAGTTTGAGTATAGAGAGGTGTTGAGATGGTACTAATGATTTAGGGATTCATGAAGAAAATATTGGTCTTCATTAAAAGCTATACACCTTAAAAAAATCTCACAAACAGACAACTCAACATTACTGTTTACAGAGTTTAAGGCAAGGGAGGATGGCAGTGAGCATGTGAACAGGCAAGTAGGTGTGTGTACTGCTGACTGTGCACCTCTGCTTGCCAAGTCTCTTCACACAGTTAAATAGCACGAGGACAAAGTAGTTCGTGAGGAAGATTACATTTTATCCTTCAATAGGTAGCAATTTAAACTCTATACATCAACTGGATATGTCATTTTGTCAATAGCATGAAACACAAATCAGGAGCAGGAATCACAGCTTCCATCCCAGCTCCTTCTCCTACAGACCACACAGACCCAGCCCAGGTCACAGTCCAGAGTGAGAAAGCTTGCAACACAGATGTGATTAAGCTGGTGTCCCTTGATTTTTTTTGTAGTAGTGTTGTATCCAGCTTTTACCTTTGAATGTCTTTGTGATTTTTGATCTGACCATGAAGCTCTT
Source organism: Euphonia xanthogaster (assembly GCA_034509185.1). Taxonomy (NCBI): domain Eukaryota; kingdom Metazoa; phylum Chordata; class Aves; order Passeriformes; family Fringillidae; genus Euphonia; species Euphonia xanthogaster. Next base: position 100,325,086 of record JAYDZK010000169.1, on the reverse strand, counting down.
CATCGAAAATTGAAATCTATGCCTTTCAATCTCCTCATTTATAGATTAACAGGGGAGATATATCATTTGGTGGTATCATTCATGTATGATATTCCCCAGGAGACCAATGTAAATCTTCATAAGGCTTGAAGGGTCACTTGTATGTTCTTTGCTTTTCACCTGCAGAGGGTGATTTTTAAAGGACAATTTATGATTGAATACATTTATCCTTGTCCTGGTTTAAATAAGTGCAATGAACAATGCTGGATTTATAAACATAACTGGCAGTTATTTTTGATCAACACCTTATCTCCTATTGAACCTTTCTGAATGGAACATAGACTAAATTAGGACTCATTTATTCAATTAAAAAAAAAAGATAATTGAGTACTTCTGTTATTTAGCATGCTGGTAATCTTTTTGTATATTCAACAGCCTTCATCATCATAAGTCTCACTAGTTTTTAGCATGCAAATAGGTAGAGATGCTGTTATGGAAATTGTAGGATTCATACCTAAAAATCTCAGAGCTTCTGAAGTAGAAATGCCATTTAATTCTCAGTGTCCAAATTCACTACAAGGCAAGATTGATCCAAGAAAACACCAATCTATACTCACCTTGATTAATTCCTAATGTATAAATGAATCTTACCAATGTTGGTCCACTACATATTTGATTCATCTCTTGCTCATAATGCTATGAATTTCATTGCAGTATTTTAAAGGTCCCTCCCTCCCTCTGCACATGTTCTGAATAATCTTTTCCTTTCCCCACCTAGAGTACTGCATACAGTTTTGATGTCCCAAATATAAGAAGGACATGGAACTGTTGGAGCAAGTCCAGAGGAGGCCCATGAAGTTATAAGAGGGCCAGAGCACCTCCCCTACAAAGAGAGGTAGAGAAAGTTGGAGCTGTTCAACCCAGAGAAGAGAAGATCACATGGAGACTACTTAGCAACCTGCCAATATCTTGGAAATACTAATAAAGTCATAGTAAGTGGAAAGTCATGACAATATTTGCTAAATTAGCTATCAAATTTACATTTGAAAAGATAAAATCAAATTAAATTCAGTACCAGTATCTGTAAGGGACCTACAGGGAAGCTGGAGAAGGACTCTTTATCAGGAACTGTGGTGATAGCACAAGGAGTAATGGGTACAAATTGAAAAAGGAGAAATTTAGTTTAGATATTAGAAAGGAATTCTTTACAGTGAGGGTGGTGATACCTGGAAACTCTTGCCCAGGGAGGCTGCAGGTGTCCCAGCCCTGGCAGTGTTCAAAGCCAGATTGGATCAGCCATTGAGCAACTGGTCTAGTGGGAGGTGTCTCTGCCCATGACAGGAGGGGTTGGGACTAGATGAGTTTTAAAGTCCATTCCAACTCCTTAACATTCTGTTATTCTATGATCTTGCACTATTCTTGTAGAGATAGACAGGGGCAAGACTATTTTTGTGATTGAATCATATGGAACCTGACTTTCTGCTCAAGCACATCCATCCAACCACAAAAAAAGTTGGTTTGATTGTACTTGCATTCATGTGGGGGTTTGTTGGCACATCCAATTTATAATTTTACAAATTAAGTATAACTGTTTGTTTTAGACCACAGGGGGTGCCCAATGTCTCAGGTCTCTGACTAAGGCCTGTAGCTTCCAGTGTCTGTGAGGCACAGGGGAGCCTTTGAGCAGCTATTTGCCATGAAATTTTAATATCTCATCAATAACATGCAGGGATTCTTGTTTGTTTTTCTGTAGAAATGACAATATGACAAGGAATGTGATGAAAAATTTGAATTTAAAATATGACAATATGCTTAAATTCTTCAGTGGTTTTTTTTCCTCAAAATAGTTTGGGGAGGACATAATGAAATGGTAACAAGAAAGACAGGAAAGTAAGACAAAATGAAAGAATGAGATTATTTTTCCTAAGGATTAATACTAATATTTTGGAAAGGTCATCCTGGTTCTTGTAAAATAAAGTCTAAACATAAAGAATTTTTAAAGGACTCAAAAAGTGTGAGGACAAGAGAGATAGTGCCAAAAAAGCCCAATTAGTTTTCTCAAAGGTACTTGACAACATTCTTCAATTAAAGACTTTGGAAAAATAGAAAAAAACCATAATGGGGGAAACCATTAGTCTTGTAAGTTAATTACTAGTCAGAAAAATCAAGGATAGGAATAATTACACTGCTTTCACAGTGTATAGAAGTCACCAATGGAGATCTACAGGGACCTGTTCTAAGGCTTTTGCTTTTGAAAGTACTAATAAAGTCACAGTAAGTGGAAAGTCATGAAAATGTTTGCTAAATTAACTATCAAATCCACATTTTAAAAGATAAAATCACATTAAAGTCAGCACCAACAAATGCCAATTATGTACTTGAACAAAATCCCCTATCTTTGATTAAAAGGTGAAAGTCCCAGAGTAGTTATTAAAAAAGGATATACTAGTCATAAAGAAGTTCTATCAAAACACTGTTGCGGTGCTTGGAAGCAGTCAGAAAACCACAATTGGATATTAGCAATTTCTAGGTGTAATTTCTAGCAGATTGCATGAAATAGGACAGGACAAAAGTTCATTAAAGGATTTTGTTATAAGTGTAAAACAATTTTTGCTCTTGCAGATTTCTGGGTCCATTGAAGTTTCAGAAAGCATCATAACTCTAAAAGCAAGTTGATAACACTTTCTATAACACTATCTTCAGTTGTCTTCAAATTTCCAAACTCCCTGTACAATGAAAAAGAATAGAGTAAGAAAATAGTTAGAGAAAAAATAAGCAGGAAAATATCCTTAAATGTTAATAATGTAATAAATTTAAGTAATTGTGTAGTTATTTAGGGTAAGGATATTGGGCATAGAAATTTTAATGATTGGATTCACAATCATTAATTTTTTTTAAAATGGAACTGACAGCACTAATAGAAGACAACAGACAATATACTTAAAATTCTAATAGAACTGTGAAAATATTGAATGCAGCTAGACAAAATTGCCCTATAAACAGTGGATTTGTTTCAGACCTTTATGTAATTGATATATTTTTCTTGATGTGCCTTATTCTACCCCTAGTATAATGAAATAAATGATTTAACTTTATTTTTTAAAATGCATTCCTAGATGAAAGTGTTAGCTGAGCTATGCACTGACAAAAAAATATTCTTTGCTAAAGTGCTTGTAGAGGATTTCTAACTTCCCTTGGAACATTCATCTTTAAGGCAGGCATCATAAAAAATTGATACATAAACAAACACTGACCTAAGTGAAAGGAAGATGGAAAAGAAATATTATAGTAAAAAGATTTGTACAGCTAAGGGGTAAGATGGGTCAAACCAAAACTATCAGCACCACAATGAAAAAATCCTGATGTAGTCCCCTAACACAGCACTAACATCTTGCCATGGTGGTGAACTCTGTGACCTTAGCAAGATCTACTGCTATTTCTCAAGAGAACTCTGTGTTGACCTCTAACTTTGCTGATACACACAGGAACATATTAATGACACAGATGTGCTACCAGGTAGAAACATGATCTTCTTTTGGAATTTTTCAAATTCCATTGTTCATCGCTAAAGAACAGGAATAAATTAAATATATTTTGCATGACACAAAAGTGTCTCGGTTATAGGAAGAAGAACATCAGGAAATGTCATGAGCTGAATGTAAGGGAACATTATTACATGAAACGTCATGCAGATCATCAGCTGCACATTTGAGCACTGCATCTGCAAAATCATGAAGCATTTTTTTAGAATGAAGCTGTCATGAGCCATTGCACAGACTTTGGTCTTTCAATACTCAACTGCTTGGGAAAGTTGTTTTTTCAGTATTTCCTGAAAATTAAATCCAGACAGATTTAATCTGAAGAAATTTGCCCTTTCTGTGAGAGGTTATTCTTTAAGGGTAGACAGTTTCATCCCTATTATGAAAAGAGTAGTATCCATATTTACATTAATTTAGTATGCAAAAGTGTATAGCAGGCTCTTATTTAGAGAGTTCAATAGAGAAATACAAAAAACTGTACAGTATAAGTTAAAGCATCATGGTCTCCCTAGGGTGTGAGTAAAAGATTAAAATATTATAATTGGCTAATTAAGAAATCATTTATGTTCCCCTGCTCTTAGTAAGATTTATATAAAATAATTTTCATTAAGCAAAGGCCTCACTGCCAAAAAAAAAATAACTTGCTAATAGGAGACAACCATTTAGGCAAGCAAAATAAATAACATTTGAGGTGATAAAAGAAA
>JAYDZK010000169.1:100307344-100320764 GCA_034509185.1 Euphonia xanthogaster | reverse complement strand
CTAGGTGATAAAAGAAAGGAAGGTTCTTTTCTGCTGCTTTCTTAACCAAGCTTATAATTTTCTTAAAGCACAATCCTATAAATAGGGAACCTTTTTTTACCTAAATGTAATTAAATACAGTATTTATTACAAAACTGACACATATATGTATATATATATATATATATATATATATAAACGAAATTACATTTTCAACAGTGCTTGAAGACTTTAACCTCTACCTATTTAAAGTGGCTATGCTCAAAAGTATTTATCTGTTTCCAAGCTACTTGTATAATTCACATTTTAAAATATAAAAAATTGCCATAAAACCTTAATGCATATGATAGCAGTAAAAATAAGCAGAAACAGTATTTTCCTATATGTAGAAACTATTCATTATAGAGTGACAATAAGTTGCTTCAGGATTCTGAACTTCTTGTGATTAATGTATTTCTTGTTTGCATCAGCTTCACTTCATGCCTCGTTGCACACCAAGGTGTCCATTAATCACCACTGCTGCATAGTCTGTCATTTCTTGTTGCTTAAATAACACAATCACTAGTGGTAAGAAGTATGTAGAACTACACCAAAGTTTTATTCTTTGAACTTTATAATTTTTAAGTGGCTTTTTCAAGACATTTTATCATCATTCCAGCAAGTTGACCGACACATGGAAGTCTCATGTAGAATTAGAGAGCAAGCAAAATCTTTTTAATGTGCAGATGCCCTTGTTTCTTCACCTGAGCACTCAGCATACTGTGCAGTGAGTTGGGGTAGCTTTATTTAACACTCTCAGATGCAGTGGAATGATACTGAATTACATGGTGGTTGTAACTTAAAAAGTGATATTTTGCCACAATGAAGCCTCCAAGGATAACAATAAAATTACCATGAAATTAATAAAAAAATGGAAGAGAGATACTGAAATCTCAAATGCACCCTGTCAAATATTACTGGGGGAAAAAAGATATAATTTTTAATGATGGTCCCAATTTTTTGCACAAATACCTTAGGAACCCAAAATTTTCTAATCCATGGATTTCTCTGTTTTCTAAAGGTCTATCTCATATGTTGTAGTCTAAATTTTTTTTTTCCCCAATAAAGGAATTAAAATAAAAATAATACATTCTTTTTGACATGGGAGCGGCAGTGTTTTTACCAATACAATAATATATTGGTAAAAGCAAGAGGGAAAAATAGAAGAGTTCTGGTTGGAAGAGAATGGGAAGGAATGTACAGTGATCATCCAGTTCAACTGTCTGACCACTTCAGGGCTCATGAAAATGTAAACCATGTTGTTAAGGGCATTGACCAAATGCCTTTTAACCACTAGCAGGCTTAAGGCATTGACAAACTCCCTCTTAAGCCTGTTCCAGTGTTTGACCTCCCTCTCAGAAAAGAAATACTCCCTAAAATACACCCTAAATCTCTCCAGGTAGAGCTTTGAACATTACCTCACGTTTTATTGCTGAATGTAAGGGAGAAGTGATCAGCACCTCCCTCCACAATTTTTCCTCTTAGGAAGCTGTAAAGAGCAATAACATCACCCCTCAGCCTCCTTTGTTCCAAAGTAGACAAACCCAGAGTCCTTAGCCACCCTTCCCAGGATGCTCCCTCCAGCCCCCTCACTAATTCTGTTGTTCTTCTCGGGACACATTCCAGGATTTTCACTTCCTTCCTAAATTGCAGGTCCCAGAACTGCACACAGTATTCACAGTGAGGCTGCACCTACACTGAATTCAGTGAGATAATAATATTTTTTAACAGCTAGTTCTAGAATTTAATCTTTTTTCTGGTAGAAAACTGGATAATGTTCTCTTTCTTTGAATACTAGAATAGAGAAATGCAAGCTACAAGCATCCAGATTTATGCTAGTGGCTTAGGAAAAGTTCTATTTATCTTAAGCATATAAAAGCTGAAAAAGATCATGAGCAGATTTTAGGAAAATTAAAATATGTAACCTATTTCTGTTTCTAGACCCTTTTGAATTCTGTAACAGTACATCTTTGGAAATTGCAAACCTCATTGTTGGGGCAATGATAGGACCTATTGTTGAAATGATGGTTTAAAAACCCCACCAAACCATAGATGAGAACAGGAAAACTTTATTTTTAATATCAGTTTTCCTCAGAACCACCAGTTCACAAAAATCAGAAAGATTAAGCAAAATAGAGAGGAGGATAAGCATTTCCCAGGCATAAACCAAAGCAGGGAAAAAAAAGAGATTTTTTAAATGGAAGAATGATTCACTGCAATTGTGCTCTACTTAGATTCAGAAGCAGCACTCTACACTGATTATTTATTTCCTAACACTAAACTGAGATTAATAAACTATACATATGCTTCACACAAGGGCATGCAATAAATTCCTAGAGCTTGTATATTTTTTGTCTCTGGGAGGTGACTTTGAAAAGAAATTTGCACATTAAAAAATGTTTTGCTATGGTTTAAATACCAAACCAAAGAGTTTAGCTGGTTTGTACATGAAAACACAAAACTCCACACTTGCCAACAACTCTGGGCAGGCCATTACCACCTCATACTCAGGAGATCTTTCCATCATGACAGTCTCATGGTAGAATGTTCCATTGCTTGGCTATGTTTTATTGATGAGGAACTGAAGCAGAAAAATATTTGAGTCCAAATTCTTCCTTTATTATGCTCTGTATCACCAGTTTCTTCTGACCTCCAGAGAGCAAGTAAATCAGAGAAAAATTTGATGCATGTTTTGCTCAAAATCTCTTGAAAGTCTGTAGCATTTTGAAACAGGACTTATTACCAGCCTTCTAAATGAACTCTAAACCTTAAGATTGCCAAGTAGGATTTCAGTATTGTTGATATAAATTCCATTGTTTAACTGTTTTAAAGAAATTAATCCTATATTTTTTTTTCTTGAGATCATGCTATTAAAATAAAGAAGTATTGTAGTAATAAATGTTTTAAGCATGCCCAAAATTGAAATTGATAAAGAACCCAAAAAATTCTATTGGCAACTGAAATTTTCTTGTTTAGCATTCAGACTCCAGGGAGAATTTGTATGTCATTATGATATGATGTGGTTTGTGTGTACAGCATGCAAATAATTTTCCTAACACATAGACCATGAGAGACATGTAGCTGCAATTTCTATAAAGGCTCTTCATCCAACAAAGCAAAAGAAAATACATAGGTATGTTTTACGTGGTATAGCACACAGAGCTGACTTTGGTAAGTACAAGCAACTGCTTTGAAAGGAGCCAAGTAAACTGCTTATTAAAAGCAATTTGTTGAATATTTATGATTTAAAATACATTTTCAAGATGAGAAATTTATGCAATGTTCACAGATTATTCAACTACTTTGAACTGTAAGTAACCTGTTTTTATTCTTTAGAATATATTTCTATTCTTTATTAGTGGGATCTGTGAGTTATGGAGTGTATGGAGCACCTGTACTCCCATCAAATAAAAGTTGTGGTTTTTAGACTGAGGTGACAGAGAAAATAAAAGGTATGGCAGCTGAAACCAGTGCCTTTATTGTATGCAGATAATAAATACAACAAAATTACAACAAAAAAGGAGGATGCAGGGTGGAAAATAACATAGATTTATGACTAACATATCTTTACAGAATTTTTTATCAAAAGCTTCATTTCATAATCTTGGCTTGGGCTTTTTTACATCTTAAAAATAAAAATAAATTAAAAATGTATTTGCATAAATAGATACAAGTTTTACAGTCACCAGAGAGAGAGTATGAGAGAGTTTTTACATAGTCTGTAGGTGAGATCATCTGAGACCCAAGCTACCAATGCAGCAAAAGGAGAGGAGCGTTCATTAGGAAAAAAAAAATGGTGAAGGATTCCACAAAGCCATACAAACTGTTTTGTCTACATCTTTCATCTCAATATAACAAACAAAAATAATATTTGATATCTTTAATTGCAAAAATCTATAAAGATTTTAATGGCTGAGAGTAGGTGTCCTGGTTTGAGCTGGAGTAGAGTTAATTTTCCTCCTAGTAGCTGCTATAATTCTTTGGTTTTCATTTAGGATTAAAATAATGTTGGTAGCATATTGATGTTTCAGTTGTTGCTGAGCAGTGTTTATGCTAAGTCAAGGAATTCTCTGCTCCTCACCCCACCAGCAAGGAGGCTGGGGGTGCCCACAGAGTTGGGAGGGCACACAGATGATCCCAGCTGACCTAAGGGATATCTCAGACCATGTGGTATCATGACCAGCACGTAGAGCTGGGGCAAAAAGGAAGGAAAGGATGTCCAGAGTGATGGCATTGTGATGACCTACCCTTAAGGGGGAGGAAGAACCTCAGATTCCTGGAGGTGCATTGATTGAAAGGACTGGCAGAAGTTGGAGGATATGCACACAATTAGAGACAGCTATTAGTAAATTACACACTTGGTATGGAAGTTGGTATATTAATCCCTGGTTTACTACATAAGCACACAGCAGTGCATTTTGGATAATGAGGTAGGGTGAAGGGAAGAGAGAAATTAAAGGGGGAGAGATTAAGGCAATACAGAGAGAAAGAAAAAGGGAAAGAAAGTGGAAGATAAGAGAGGAAAAAGGGATGAATATAGAAAGAAATAGAAAAAAAAAAAAAAGAGAGAAAACAGAGAGAAGAAAAGATTACCAGTCCTGATTCCAGCATCAATCCAGCTGGTGAGATGTCCATCTCTTTTCAGAGACAATAGAACTGATAAACTGATTAGTGTTGATCCAGCCATGTCTGGTCAATGAGCTGTCCAGGGTCGTGTGGATGCTGCCTGAACTTGACAGGGTACCTTTTTGTGGAGAGGCATCTCACCCAAAATACAGGTTTTGTGCTTTCCATGTAGCTTAGTTATCCATGCAAGTTAGTAATATGCAACCCTTTCTTTCTGGTGTTTCTGGAAATGGATCTGAGAACTTTGGTGGTATTAATTCCACCCTATTGCCATTGTCTACTTCCTACTCATTCCTGCACTGGTAATGTACTGTGTTGTGGATCTTTCTCACAGAAAATTGCTGCCCTATCTCCACCTGTCCCACCTTCTTCAGCCAAATATTGTTTGTTTTTACAGCATCTTAGTGGCAATAATCCATGGTAACTGCCAGTGATTCTGGCTGTTATTACCAAAAGTCCTTTGTTGGCTCCACAGCCATCTGGTTATTGGTGCTTGAGATATGCACATTAGCCCCTTATCTTCTGGGAGCTGAGAGCTCAAATGGGTCTCACTTTGCACCACTGTTTATGGGATTGCAAGGGCTTTAGTCATAGCAATTATCCAACCTGGCTGCAATTTGAGCCAGTAACTTTCTCTGGAATTTTAACCAAAAGGGTACTATTCCACTTGAGTAGTTATTCAGGTGAGAAAAATACGTTTCTCAAAGCTCTTCATTAAAAAACAGATGCTCATTAGACAACACAAGTTCATGGGAGCAGATTGTGTTTCTCATAAGCTCAAGAGGGGCTTAGTCCAGCTGCAGTTTGTCAAGGCCAAGGCCTAAAAAGCATTTCTCAGGTCACAGTGAGGCTGGGGAGGAGGGGGATGCAGCACCACAATCTATTCTGTGACTAAAGTCAGCTTCTGTGGGCATTTGTCTTCCCAAGTCATTGTTAAGAGTGATGGTGCCCTGCTCTCCTGGGGGTGACTGAACACTTGCCTGCACATGTGAATTTGTGAATTAATTCCTTGCTTTACTTTGCTGGAGTGTGTGGTCTTTGCTTTCCCTATTAAACTGTCCTTATCTCAACCTATGAGTTTTCTAGTTTTTACTCTTCTAATTCTGTCCAACATCCCACTGGGGGAGTGAGCAAGAGGCTCTGTGGAGCTAAGCTGCCAACTCGGGTTAAACCTCAACAGTAGGAAATGCCAACATTTGATACAAGTCCTTTGGACATAAACATTATAATAATATAATACCTGAAATTCATGCTGGCTTTAAGCCAAAGCACTCCTGATGTATTCAGCATGCTGAAGAATCAGCTTCAGGTAAAGAAGTAAAAAGCCATCATATGTGGTGATGATGGAAGGAAGAATACTTCATTTTTCCCTAGACATTGAGATTTGCATAGACAATAAAGCAGAATTGCAAAAGCAAAAGTTTAAATCTCATTATTTCAGTGAATGCCAACAAAAAACAAAATTTAAAACCCAATCTCAAAGAAAATAAAAAAATCCTCTGAAAACTATCAGCAAAAACTCCATTTTAATTCCTGCCTCAGCTACAAGTTTCCTGTGGTATTCTTATGAATTACATGACAAGCCTTTTGTCATTACTTTTTGATAATGATTTAACTCTCATTTATGACATCTTGCACAACCCTAAAACTTCATATGTATAGTGGTAAACATTCACACATATGACTGATATAAATGGGGGAGTAAGTACTTGCAAAGGTAACAACCCATACTATCAAATTTCTGGGTGGCAACGGGCCTAAGATGAGCTGCACAGCCAGGACCACAAAAGAAATTATTTTTTTAGGCTTGTCCTTATTTCTGAAATGCTGTCCTACACCAAAAAGGGCATCCATAAATGAGACATCAGTTCTAGTACAGTTTGAAATTCCAGAAAGCAAAATAACTACTTATACATATTGTACAGCATTTCAATTAATATTAGTAAATACAGTGGGACTGCCTTTAAAAGATGTAGGAAAAACATGTACCAGTCTCTGGTCTGTTCTGGGTTGCCACTAATGTATCATACTGAAGTTATCATGGTTCTTATGGGTTTCAGAAAATGACAGGCTACCATAAAACACTATCGAAGGTATTAGGAGATGTTTCCTGAGTAATATCAATTCTAGCATCCCTTAATTAAAGTGCTTAACTTACTTTCTGAAGAGATATTTTTTTAAGAATCTTGTTGGCATAATCATCTACCTCTTTAAACTGGTTCCATGCCAGTGTGACTGAACTCCTGTCAACAGAGTCAAAGCAAAGCAAAACTTGTGCAGTGAGGTGAAGAATCAGGAGTAACATGAATAAAACAACCAAACTGAACTTTCACCTTGTCAGAGTTTTTTCTTGTTAATTTTTCTATAAATATGCTGAGCTAGATATATATGAGGGAATTAAGATCTGAACAGAATGGTGTAAAACTGCTTCAGTTTCCTTTCCTTTTTTTTTTTTTTTTTTTTTTTTAAATGGGAGGTGTAAGTTTTTTCCCATCTTTAAAATAACCTGCCAGCTTCTGGAGCTCATTATATTCAAGTAATGAATGTCAGCACCACAATGCCCACATTTCCAAGTGGAATTTACTCCCAACAAGATGATGATTAGGAACTTGCATGGGACATTTCCTCTACAGTGCCAGAAAAAGGCTGCAACTTTGGTTCTTGCAAGATCTCATAGCTGAATGAAATTAAGAGGACATGTACTACTGAACAAAACCTTTCATCTTGGACAAATTAAATTCTGAAGTTAGAAGCACCTGAAACACTCAGGAAGTCAGTACTTGAAAATGTAGCATACTGCCCTTTATTTCTCCCAACAAATCAGTTAACCCATTGGAAACTAAATTTCTGTTTTCACAGCTGTATTCAAATCCACACTAGCAGTCTCCATCTGCTTAGGCTTCCTAACTGCAGAACTCTGAAGCAGGCCATGCAATTCCATGTGTTGGAGCTCTTCCTTTTTCCTGGAAATATTTTAATATTTTTTGGGTTAGAAAAGGAGTGGCTGCAGGTAGATGTGTGAAATGTGCCCAGGCTGTTGCTTGCACTGAGATCAAATTGCATAAGAAAGGCCATCATGCTTGAGCTACAGCTCTCATCCACCAAAGGGAAGCAGCTGTGTGAAGACTGTCCTCTGAAACTGTTCCCTCTCCATAATTCCCATCATTTACCCAGGAATTGCTTAGGGAAGTTCTTGTTGGCCTGGACCAAGGCAGCACCAGTAATATTTTAAACAATTTAATATTGTAATCAGATTTGGCCAATATAAGCATAAACTCTGTATTAAAGTGATACCGCAGCTCATAGATTTGTGTACATACAAGAAGATGAAGAAGATCCTAGTGGCAGTAAATATTTAAAACAGATGTACTATGTAATTTAGATACATAATCTAAAATTATTACTTTCCTCAAATCAGGAATTTGAACCCTTGGTTGTAAGGAGAAAAGTGACAGTAGGAAGAAAGGATTGCCACCTGGACATATGACCATGTACAGTATTGGGTGATGACTACCCCTAAAATGTTACCAGATGGAGCCTATTCCCTTTAGTTCCCTTTAGTTCCCTTTTTCCTCCTTCATTTTTTTGGAGGGCTATGAAGTTGTCTAAAACTCTTAGAAAACAAAATAAGGCAATCAGGACAGAGTAATCTCAGAGAGACTTCTTAAGAGTGTCATAGTACACAACAGTCTACATTGACAGGATGAACACCAACACAGTTTTGACGATTATATACAGACATAGGGGCAAGCAGAAATGAGGTGGAAAGGTCCTGATTCCTGGGCAAGGCTATCATCAGCTTTTTGTGAAAGTAGCTTTTGGCGTCAAAACCACACATGAACGTTTATCCACAATACAGCAAAACACCCAAAAGTATGCCTGGACTTGTTTATAGTTTCTATTTAACAAAATACTTCAAAAGTAGAAAGGTAGACAGGATCCCTCCCTTGAAGAGTTTGCAGTTTATTTTGGGGACATTGTATGAATGTATCTTAATGTATCTTAATCTTTCTATTTTAATTTAATCTAGCCCCCCGCATGAAGCAGAAATTCTTACTTTGTAATTTTGCAATCTCATTTGGAAAGATACCACAGAGCTGTGGAAATAAATGTGTCTTTTAACTTTTCTACAATTATGCGATTCAAAGATGACAGCTCTATGTCACCAAAATCCATTTACTAGATTTATTCAATATTTCAAACTCCTTTGCATATTAGAAGAAAATTTGGAAGGTGGAAAATCTTTTAATGTACAAAATTTCAAGCTTGAATATCTGCTAAAAGACCCCTCAAGAATGACAGACTGTTATCAGTGTGTGTAAGATTCTGGAAGGACAAAATGCAAAAACAGAATTAATAAAAATGTACAAAAGAGAAAGGGTACTTAAGCCCTATTGTTGAGCTTTGGATAAAATTAAAATGTGTAAGATTGAGCTAGAGATCGAGGAAGAGAGGAAAAGAAATGTACAGAATAATTGGACTTCATCAGATAACCTGAATCAGTGGAAAATGCATTTGCATGAGTAAAACACATGCATAAAGCAAGTGTTACTAAAAATAAAAGCTAATTTTATGATCATTTTATTCCCTTGTACTTCATTTAGTTCATATTCTAATGCAAAAGAAAGAAAGCTAATGCAGGCTTATATAGAACTGCTTTCATGATCCTAGTTATTATCATAACTGTATTTCTGTCAGAAGTTATTGGTAAGCAAACTATTCCTTGCACATTTTTATTGTTTTCCTCCACTGATTTATGTATTGCCCTCATATTGCATTACTCCCACACTGCATTACTCACACAGCTTTTTCCTCTCACCTACTCAAGTTCCTATGAAATAGTCTTTATTGATCACTTTTTTTCCTTTGGCTGGGTGGGTAGTTATGACAGTTTTCCTGAGCAGCTGTGTTAAACATGGTCTATTTCATTTAGACCTGTAGTAGATAGAAAACCTGGAGTAGCATTGTATGGTTTTCATCAAAGCTTTCTGCAAAGCTAAATCAAAAGACAGTTTTAAAAAAAAAAACTGGGGAGGATGAAAGGGAAGTGAGCATGAGAGACACACAGATCATGAAAAGAAAGAGTTGTCTTAACATCTGTTTTAAGAATTTATTTCACGTTCTGCCTAGTTCCAAAATGCCTGGTCATCATGGGTACCTCTTCCTTTGCCAATTACAGCCATCATTCTGACAAAGTCATAAGAGATGAAAATGGAAAGTGCATTGTACTCCACACAAGTTAAATCTTACTGCTTTGAGACAAGGAGACCTTGCTATTTTCTGATCCCAAGAAAATACAAAAAATTTAAGTCTCTGACTGGAGCTCACTGGTTATTAAACACATTTCAGGGAATCATCATCATGGTGGAAGATGAACTGGGGTATGGCAACAAGATGAAAATTCTTTATCTCCCAGCCCTGCCCCGGTTGGACACATCTGTTAGAACACCAAAACTAGTATGTGATTAATTATAGACTGTGCCAGACCAGAGTCTTATCTTGATTAAGCCACTATAAATCTAGAGTAACTCTACAGAAATAATATTTTACTCCAACTAAGGCGAGCATCTGGTTTCCCACATGTAATCCTTGATTTCCAGGTCATGATAGCCATGACATTAAGCAACATTAGGAAAGTTTCAGGGTTTTGTAAATCGCTGCAACATGATAGAAACACCCAGAATGTGGAGCTTGACACAGAGATTTCTGTACTTAAGTCCATTTGACCTGATACTTCTGAAAAATAAATTCCATGAGGGTACACAAAGTTAAAATCAATGAATTGTTGGATGAGCAATAGACATAACAACTTGTTTCCTATAAATTTGTTTTCTAGCCCTTACTTCCTGTGAAATAAACTACATTTGGTTCCTTTCTCCTTCTCTCTTTCCCCTAATATTTTCTAGTTTGCACCAATATGAAAATTTCACCCTCAAATTCCACCCAGCTCCCTGTGGTGTACTCAGTACTGGCAGCAAGAGTCAGAATATGCTCCACCAGACTCCCAGCTGCTCTATATGTATTGCTGGACAGCCAGCAGATCAAACAGAAAATATAACTATCAAGTCAATTTTACAGCCTTCTTACACCAGGAGAGAGAAATTCTCCTCTAACTAGTGATTTTTTGTTAAAAAGCTGGAAATTCAGTCCTGTGAAATCTCTAGCCTTCAGCTATACATGTTAAAACTCAACACTTTTATATATTATTTGAGGTAACTGGCAGAGAACAGTAATTTCTGTCTTCCCTTGGTTTGTTCCTGGTTTAGGAAGTCAGAATAAATACTGAGTTAAGGTTCCTTCTGTGTGAGAGCATATGAAAATTCATTAGTAAATTTTTTGTCTTCCTGGTCCTATGTAACATTTAGACCTATATAACATCTCATCAATTCATTAAAAGAAGTGTGAAATGATACTTCTAGGAGCCTACTTCTTCATTCTAGAGCATGATACTATCAGCACACATCATTTATCAGCTTCGTAAAATCTTAAAAAAGGGAAAAAATATTTATAGTCAAATCTCCCTTCATTTTTCTACGCTTATTAACAGCTCACAAAGAATATGAAAATACATATAACCAAAACCATGTCTGCTTAGCAACATCTTAGAATGAAATCAGGAAAATAAATAAAGTGGATCTAAAGTATTAAATCAGTAAATTGTGGAAATTTTCCCTTAGCAGGCCATTTTTAAGACATTCATTTCTCAATTAGCTTCTATTTCTTCCAGGTTTGGATACCTAAACTTTTCATCTCTGGAAAAAAGCAACCTCTATGAAAAAAATGAAAAAAAATTTCTATAATTCTCCCCCTACCCCATGAAAAGCTGCAAAACTTTCTGTTTTCTTCTCTGCTTTGGAAATTTGTTGCATTGCTTCTTCAGTGATGTCCATCTAATTTGCTGAACCACTTCTTTAAGGCAACATTACATTTGCTGTTAGTGGCATCTTCTTATTTACTGTTTTGGCCAGATATTCAGTCTGTCACAGTCAATGGAGACTGGAGTTCCATCACTTAATCCTTTTTGATAGATTTCCAGAGGTTATGTTTAAAAAACCAAAAAAGTCTTTAGAAGGGAGACAGAAGGCCCTTTCAATAGTGAACTAGGTTACTATCTTATTTATGATCTTCTCACAAATTTGAGAAGTGGCTGACTTCAGAAGGCTTTACTTTAATTCTCACTTATTCAGTTACATAAAAGTCTAAGTGAAAATTAAACCCTTTATGTCAGTAGCCATAGGTGTTTTGTTTTCTTATGTTTTCCAAGCATTCAAGTCTTGAGAATTCAAAATTACCACAGAAAAAATCCTAAAAAACTGCAGGCAGTTAATACAAGGAAGTGAATGAGTGAAAAACAGCTTATAATGTTTTAAAGAAACATTCAAAGGATTTTTGTTTCTTCATCTCCTCAGTATTCCAAAACAATCAGCTTTCCTGAGAAAGATGAATTTTTTTGTATTAGAAACTAAGTTACAAGAGGCATCTTGTCTCATCTCATATACAAATGTAACTTAAGGTTATCATGTTTCATATATTTCAATTTTGAACTGTATCATATTTGTCGTCTCTCAGCTGCTTTATCATAAACAGGAAGTACAATTTTTCTCATCAAAATAATAACATTTGTAAGAACTGAAGTCTCTGTCTTGCTCACTTACAACTGATCTTTCATAAAAAGCTCACTATTCATCTCTCAGGACACAAAATAAAAAATGATTTATTGTTTTTTATTGTTTTCCATTCAATTCCAAACATTCCTTGTCAAAAAAATTTGTACGCTTAAATTAACTCTGGAAAAAATAATTCAATCTTTTCTATTCATTGGATAAAATCTTTTTCCCAAAGGTTGAGGACATGCCCTAGTTTCTAATATCAGGCCCAGCCAGCATGGGCTCATGAAAAGCATGCCTGGGTTAACCAATCTTATCTCCTTCTAGTACTTAGTGACTGAGGAAAGGCTGTGTGTGCTTTCTACCTGGACTTAGTAAAGTCTTTAACACAGCATTCTCCTGGAGAAACTGGCTGCTTATGGCTTGCATGGGTGGGTGCACTCTTTGCTGGGTGAAATATGGACAGCTTTGTTTCATATCTTTGCTGTCAGCCTGGAGGTGGGGTCAAGTGCAGACTCTGTCTGTTTGCAAACTGCACCAAGTTGGATGGGAGTGTTGATCTGCTGGATGGTAGGGAGGCTCCCCACAGAGAGATCTGGACAGGCTGCATCGATGGGCCCAGGCAAATTCCATGGGTACAACAAATTGAAGTGCTGGGTCCTGCACTTCGGTCACAACAACCCAGGCAGTGCTGTGGGCTGAGTGGCTGGAAAGCTGCCCAGCAGAGAAGGACCAGCTGGTGCTAGGTAACTTCTGGCTGAACCTGAGCCAGAGTGTGCCCAGGTGGCCAAGAAGGACAATGGCACCTGGCCTGTATCAACACCACTGTGGCCAGCAGGACCAGGGCAGGGATTGTCCCCCTGTACTCAGCACTGGTGAGGCAGTACCGTGAAAGACATTGAGGTTCTGGGGTGTGTCCAGAGAAGTGCAATGGAGCAGGTGGAGGGTCTGGAGAGTCACTTTGGTATTGATGTGATACTCAGTCTAGGAAAAATCATGTAACTAATTACTTTTTCCCCATGTTTTTTTGTTTTGGTTTGGTTTTTGTTTTGTGGTTTTTTGTTTGTTTTGTTTTGTTTTTGTGGATTGGTTGTTTGTTTTTTGTTGGTTGGTTGGGTTTTTGTTTTTTTTTTTTTGTTTTTTTTTTGTGGGTTTTTTTTTTTTTTTTT
>JAYDZK010000169.1:100269779-100307244 GCA_034509185.1 Euphonia xanthogaster | reverse complement strand
GTTTGTTTTTTGTTGGTTGGTTGAGTTTTTTTTTTTTTTTTTTTGTTTTTTTTTGTGGTACACTTTTCTGTTTTAAATTTTTTACTGTTAGTGTATCGTTTTATTAGCACTACAGGTTTATTCTCTTGAAGTAGCATTGATTTGGACTTAAGGGTTTGATGCCGGTATAATTCTAATTACAGTGGTAATGATCGCTTATCTTGTTCAATCACAAACTTAATATCTGGTCACGTGAGATATCACAGAAGTGTTTTGTTTACAAAATCCAGAGGCAGCAGCACTTTTCCCCCTATTTTTTAATTAGTATTAAGTGAAAACTTCTTACATTGGTGCATGAGTCTTGACCTGTTTGATTCTTCTGTTAAATAATATTATATTTTAGGAAAGGGGACACAAAACTAATACAGGCCTTTCTAGAAGTGTACTTTAAAATTTATAAAAAGCACTTTTTACCTGTTAAATAATGCCTATTAAATGATCCTGGACAGTTTCAAGAACTGCATTTCATTTGTGTCAGTGAAACAATTCAAATGAAGAGCATAATGTGTGTTCACTGAGTGATTTGATCATGAATTTCACACAGCTTGCAGGAATTTCTTTCAGGCTGAGATTCTGAAATAACAGTAACTTTGGATATGAAAATCTTTATTTCAGTAGTTTTCAGTTTGCATGGTCACCAAGAAATCTTTAGTAAGAAAAAGCAAGAAAATCAGGAAAAAACCCCATGTAATTCGAGAGTTGACAGACACTGATTTCAATGTTGGAATAGTTTTTACAGAACTATTAAGCTCATGAGCTCATTTTTACCTAAACTTGTAATTTTCATTAAGGTCCTAAGTCTCACTTTTCTTGAAATGATTGATGTTCTTGTATCTCAAGAACCACAGGGGATCTTTGTCAAGATGTTTTCATTGAAAGATATGCTCCTAGTGGGAAAGACTCCTGTCTGTTTGTGGGTTTTGTTTTTGTTTGTTTTCTTTTGGATTAGCTTTTGTTGAGGTTTTCCTGTTGGTTTTGTCTTTCTCTCTATTCCCCCTCCCTCCTCGTCCTCTCCCCAAGAGGCAGACAGGAGAGGCTGCTGCATTCTTTCATATTTTGAATTAGACAAATTTTAAGAAAACAAGAATACAGATAACACAAAAACAAAAGATGGATTAGGGATATTGAAGGGATTCAGAAAATGGGATTGTTATTTTTTATGTGAAAAAAAAAAGAAAAAATTGAATATACAAAAAAAAAATCCCAAAAGCTGAGACTAAACTTAAAATAATGTTAGAATAATTTAAAATATGAAAGGCATAAATCATTGTAAAAACACAGCAATAGAAAAAGGCAATTAGAGGAAAGCACTTGTCTCTTCTGAGTAGCTAGAAGCCCAGTGTTCTGTATTTACAGGAATACAGACATGGTGATGACCTGAAATAATGGTCAAGAGGTGATTGCTTCTTGAAGGCTCTAAGGTTAAAAGGCTCATTCTTTGGTTCCATGATTTAAAGCAGTCACTTTTTTTTTCAGGAGAAGAAGGAGGGAAAGCTGTCAAGCTGTTTGACTGCTTGACTTTGGTTTTGCTCTTTACACAGGGATGAATTGCACACTAAATAACCTCAATATGATCTTCAATAAATTATGCTTGCTTTTTATGGTATATTAATTTATATTTTAGAATTTAGTGACTGAGATTCTGCTGTTAACCATGTCAAAACACATACTTATATTAGAGGGGAAAAAAGAGGAAAGGAAATAATTAAAAATACATAGATGACATAGATTAATCAGTGACTAAGCAAGGCAGAAAGCAGGAAATACTAATTTATTTTTACATTATGTGCTACAAGAAACCAGCATCTCCATCTGTCAAGAAACAATGTGGACATCTCAATACACACCATCAGATTTTATTCATAGCTTGTCTTGTAAGAGCTGGATTTCCTATTTTGTGATAGAGTCCTTTGGTTTTGTCTGGGATACAGTTAATTTTCTTCATAGTAGCGGGTAGAGTGCTGTATTTTGGGATGACAATAATGCAGGTAAACACACTGATGGTTTAGGTTTTCCTGAGAAGTCCCTACATTAAGTTAAGGAATTTTTGCCTCTTCCTCCACCTGACAAGTGAGGGGGCTGGGGGAGCACAAGGAGCTGGGAGGGATCACAGCTGTGACAGCTGACCCCAATTACCAAAGGGATTTCCCAAAACTTATGGCTTTATGATGAATAAAACAAACAAAAAAATTCTGGAGGAGCTGGCCAGGGAGTAGTGGTGACTGCTTGGAAGCTACCTGACAGTTGTATTTGTTATCATTATTATTATTATTATCCTTTCCCTTCTGTCCTAATAAATGGTCTTTCTCTCAACCCATAGGTTTTACCTTTCTTTCAATTCTCTACCCCATCCCATTGTGGAGCAATGAAAAGAGGACAGAGGTTTTTCTCTCTCGGAACCCAGGAAATTCCTCTGGCTGCCCTGGAGGAATCGAGCCCCTGCCCAGGGGGCTCAGAGACCTTGGTGCAGATCCCAAGACCCCTGTGCCTTTGATTTAACCCTTGGGAAAAAAAATTACCAACCTTATAATGAAGAATTACAAGCCACGAAAGTTAAAGTAGAATGATAGTGAATTTAACATGGGGTGAAAAATAGATTTTTTGGGGTTTTTAGCATGGGGGTTCAGGGGGCAAGATGGAGGAATTTGGGCGCATCCAGCCTTTCTCCTTCTTCTTCTTCTTGGCCTCCATTTTCTGCTGTGATGTTGGCACTTTTAGATTGGTTTAGAATAGAAGCTCACTGTCTAACATAGGTGATAAGTATTGGAAAGTAATTGTAAATAGTGTACATGTAGTTTTTAGTATAAACAGATAACACCACCCCGGAGGCAGGCAGAGTGCCTCTGTCTGTCCTGCTGAGCGCACCTCAGCAGGTCAGGAGAAAGAATTTTATAGATAAGGTACAATAAACAACCTTGAGACTGAGAACTGAAGAGTTCTGACTCCTTCTTCGACCAGTGGGCTGGGAAAAGAGACTTTCTAACGTATCTTGGGGTCACTGACCAGCTAGAGTCCCGAGATTTCACTACCTGTGGGGTTAAACCATGTTTGTCTGTGATATCCGGCAGTATTTGTCTCTTGGGTTTTGGGTTGTTTGGTTTTTTTTTGTGACTATTGTCTAACATTTAGTCAATCTGTCTATTTACCTATCATATATTTATATAGGAAGTATTGGGTTAGCTTTTTGATGCCATTTGGTTAAACTTAGCTAGAAGATGTCTGATTTTCAAATGTTTTCATCCATGTCTTGATCTAGAGAGCACACTTCATGAGCTGAGATAATAATTTTGTGGTGTTGAAGGCATTGTGTAAGAGAAAATGTAGATGTATTTCAAATAATTTAGAACGTGAAAGGGAATTTTAAAAGCTTATTTAATTAAATAGATTTTTTTATCCAGGCGTGAGGATGAGGAGATGCAGTGTTGCTGTCTGAGCACTCAGCTTCTTGCTCATGGTCCCTTTCCCTTGTAGGATGGGGAAGGAATCAGAAGCCTAAAAGTGAGAAAGAACCACAAGAATTGAGATAAAAACAGTTTAATAATGAAAAAGATATGCTAAACAATGACAGCATATAACAATAACAGCAATAAGAACAAGAACAAAAACAATAATAGTAATAATAGTAATAGTTGCAGTAGTAGTAGTAGTAGTAGTAGTAGTAGTAGTATGGGAAAAAAGGAGAAAACCAATGTGAAACTTCCAAAATTGTGAGTAAAAAATTGCAAGAAAATAAGGCCGAGTTTGGCACAATGAAGTCATAGGGTATAAGTTTATTTCCCTCTTTTAAACTAGTGTTTATGAAGAAGTATAAACACAGGAGGTAAGGTAACTGACTTCAGAGATGGGCTTTTTTAAACTTTATTATTACATTAAAAAAAAAAGTGCATATACTTAATGAGCTATTTATTGACATAACTGGTCTTCATGTTTATGAACTGGTTTGTTTTTTTTTTGTGGTTTTTAGGACCTAATATTTAAAATTGGTTTGTGTTCAAGCCCAGGAATATCCATTTTGTTCATCATAACATAAAACAAGACAATACTCTCTTGTGCAAGAATAATGGAGTAGGTTTAGATTGCATCCTAAGTTTTCATCCCAATTATCATCATCTATTTAAGAACCTAAATTAAAATTTAGGCCAAAATCTGCTCCATGAAAGCCTGGTGGTAGTTTTTAGAATGGATTGGATCATATTTGTCATTGGCAAAGAGCAGAATGCATGCAATAATACACAAAAACTAAAGCACTTTTCTAAACTACCTTTTTGTTCTTAAATTGAAACAGAAGGTGAAATTCCCAACTACAACATAAGACTTGAAGATTGTAAAGCTTTATTCTTTGATTTTCTGGAGTTTTATCAATTAAACTCTCTTTAATACCATCCTTCAGATTGTAGATAAATTTGATTTCAGATTTATCCATCTACTTTTGGGACCACTTTGTAGATTGCTTAGTGTGGATTTGGGTAAATCTAAGTTACTCCATCATGATTTATGGGTGTCTGAAGAGGACACATGTTAGATTTCACAAATTTTAGAGTTGATGTTGCGTATCATTCCTTGGTTTTCAGGGTACTGGGGAAGTTCTAGGCTTCATTCTTTAAACAATTTTTGTATCTTTCTCCCAGGCAAACAAGCACATACATATGAGGAATGATCTTAATTCCTTTAAAATTGAGTGAAATAAGTCTACTTAATCACCTCCTCTTGCTATTGTCAAACTTTTCATGTTCCCTTCACATTAGATGAAAACAATTTAAAAGAGTTAAGTGTCCTGGGTTGCTCCTAGCCATGAAGAGACAGAGAAATGTACAAGGGAAATTAATTTCTCAGGTTCATTAATTTGTGCACTTGAGCAAGAAATAAATATAGGCTTGGGCTCAACAAGAGTTTTACAGTATTAGAAAGGAAGAATTTATTTATTAGGAAGAAGAATTATTAAGCGTAAAGGCCACTAAAAAAGAAAAAGATGTTTAGTGTTCAGGTTTACTATGAAAAAGAGGGAGCTTCTTGTAAGAGAAACTTATATAACTTAACTCTTGTATATTTAGAGGATGCTGTTAAAAATGTCGAGGTCCAAGCTTCAATTCCCCAATGGGCCATTCACCTAACAGCTGGACTCAATGACCCTTGTGGGTGCCTTCCAACTCAGAATATTTTGTGGTTCTGTATTGGTTTGTAATAAAGTTTCTCCATTCAGTTTTCACGTTTTGACAATATTAATAAAATTATCACCATGTATTAGAAACTGCATGTTTGTGAAAACTGCATAATGGTTAATGGAGAGTCTTGTCTTTAATCTCAGGCAAAGTATAGACTCTGCAACAAGATTAAGTTTCTCTCTAGACAAGGTATTTGACTCACAAAATTTTAGTCATAGGTTAAATACTGCAACCCTATTTCATAACTTCTGCTGAAAGGTATTATAAGAACTCCATCTGTGTATTTCTTTCAGCTTCCAAATTGAATGTCAGTTTAGTCTGTAGGACTGTATTTCAGTCAATAAAAATTTACTATGACTCAAACTCAATTTAAAGTGGTGAGTTAAAGAATCACCTAAACATTGTTCTGATTTTTTTCTTTGGAAGAACAACATTAAATGACATTTTATTATTATTTTTTTTTAGTCTGCTTTGTACCTACATGTGTGGAGTCAGTCAAAACCATAGGTTTTGCTTTGGTTTCATATAAAGAAGATGAACTGCTTTTCAAGAAATGGTGCAAAAGCCATGAAGGCTGCTTTGTATGCTTCAAGTTATTATGTTCATTTAATAGCAAACCTTGTATTCAATTAGATCTTGATGTATGAGTTTCATTTCTTATTGCAATCCATCAGAGATTTTACAACGTGAATAACAGAACTGCTAAATATGACAAACATGTCAAAGTCAGTGAAGGATTATGATCTGGTATGGCTATTATAACTGTTTCATATTATAACAGTACAGTTAGAACTATTTGTCAACATTTTGTTATAAATTACCTAATATTGGGTACTGTAGTAGTATACCTACATGTATGGTTCTAAAAGACCAAAATTCAAAGGCTTTCCAGAGTGATCTATTTTTAAAGAAGCTATTTATTACCCACAGTATCCTTCCTCAAATTTTAAGAATTATGAATAAACTGAAAACTCCCAAATGTATTCAAAATTATTCTCTTTAACAATATGTTTTTGTTGAAAAATATATGCATTCTATTAGCACCATAACAGCCAAAATTCACTAGAGTTACACTGAAGTACTGGTAAAAAAATCTGGTCAGTCCTAATTGCCACTGTCACAGCAGTGTTGCTGCTTATATAGCAACATACGAGGTATGTGGTATGTTCATATGAGGTAAGGGGTATGTAAAGGAATATAGTATATCCAGGAAACTTCCCAGTTCCAACATTGTACACATGCAGATAGAGACAGACTTACAAATGAATTCTATTATTAAAAAATACAGGATACATAAACTAGATTATTTAATTTTCATTCAGCTCTGGAAATATGAGAAAATTCTGAAGAACTGGAAAATGTGAAAGAAAACAGAGTGTCATTTCATAGATGTATCTAAGTATAAGAGAAGTTTCTCAGGAATTATAAACCAGTTACTAATCTGTAGCATGATGGAGTAATAATAGAATGAAGATTATTTATACTGATAGAATTGCTGGTCTTCCTGATAAATACTACTATGTGGATGTGTACTTTGATTTCTCTAAGGTACTTGAGTATTATACTAGATTTTGTTCAAAAACGATTATACTATATGTAATTATCACAGCAATGAATACATGTAATTTAAAAGTGGTTTGTTAACTAGAGTTTCCTATAATCCAACAGAAAGATAATATGCTAAGGCATATATTT
Source organism: Euphonia xanthogaster (assembly GCA_034509185.1). Taxonomy (NCBI): domain Eukaryota; kingdom Metazoa; phylum Chordata; class Aves; order Passeriformes; family Fringillidae; genus Euphonia; species Euphonia xanthogaster. The sequence continues at coordinate 100,300,348 of JAYDZK010000169.1, read as the reverse complement.
GAAAAATATCTTTTGGATTTTTTTCTTCTAAATTTTTACCCATGACCTTAATGACATAGTAACTTTCTAGAATGGTTGCTAAATGACACCTGGTTGATGAGGGAAGAACTGGTAAGTAAAACTAACAAATCGTTTCCCCTTTAGTACAGCTAAATCCAAGTGATTGCAAATTTTGCATTTGAGAATAAACAATATATGTGATATAGATCTGTATAAATTCTATAATTCGGTAGACCAGCAATTTAAACGGAGACAGAATTTGGTATCAAAGTTTGATTCTACATAAATTCTCACTTGTACTGTTCTTGAAGAAAAAGAAAAAAATAAAAACGGTAAAGAGGAACACCAGAAAGGAAGGGGTTTTTTAGAGACTATGTAGAACAGCTAAAATTCTATACCCAATTCAAGAAAACAAAGAATACTGTAAAATCTTAGGAACACCACCTGAAGTGGGGGCACAGTTCATGTGAGTAGCATGGAAATCCTGAGAGAAGCTCAGTTCTTCTGAAGTTCTCAGCTTCCTTATAACAATTAGGACAGATACTTGTGATCTGCTGGTTTTAAGATTTCAAATGAAATCAACATTAAATATTGCTGGAAGACATCCACTACCGTAAATTATTTTATTTAAAAATATCAAAAGACAAAAAAATTCACCAGAAAAAAAATCAAGAAAAATTCCTGATAGTAGAGGATTTTCAGGCTCTTTGGTAACTACATAGTGTAATCCAACGACTGGAAGGTTTCACCAACTTGGTCTTTAAATTTAAGAGATTTAGCCTCAATCACTTTGTGTTAGGAAAAACTGGGAACTTCTAACACTTGAGCATGTGCAATTTGTGACAATCAAATTCCACGGTGAGGGAGTAAGGCTTTTAGAGTATCAGCAAGTTAACATTGCCAGAGCTAAATCTTGAAAGCTTTGGGTTCATCAAAACTTGCAGTAGTACAGCTTAGCAGGGGAAATGGAACCATGTGATCCTCTTTCCTAGGACACTGTTTCTTTCTGGTTATCAGATGCAGGTCCCTGGAGAGGATGGGATTTTAGAATAGCAAAGTTCAGAAGGCAGCAGATCATGAACAAGTTTAATTTTCCATTGCATGAGGCTGTTGTTCTCAGGGGTAAGAAAATAATACTGCACTCCATCGTGCACCCTTAGACTCACTGATGGCCTGATGTTCTCTTTTGGTTTTCCTTTATCATCTTAAAAAGGATCAGATAAATGGCTACATCCAGAGCGGAACATTAATGTAGAACCTGCTAATAATAAAATATTCCTGATAAGATTATATTTCTCAAAAAATATTTCTCAACTTGTTAGTAGCTCTGGCTGCAGGACCTTTGCCCCTCTTCCCACCCCACTCTCTAACTGGTAACAAAGATCAGTAGACACTTAACCCCATTACTTCTGTACACCTACCTACAGCTAATGTAGCCATATAGCAAAAATGTGAGTGAAGAGAGATGAAATATTTTTAATCAGTCTTTAGACAAAATATTCATTATTCAGCACCTCATTTTAGGGATTATTTTTCATGATTATGATGCTGAAAGATTTTTCTAAGAGCTCCTGTAGGAGGATGGAATCAATGTTATTAACAATGTCATTTTCATTCTGAGTGAAAGATTTGATGTCTCCAGAGTAACAGTTAATATCCCTGAGTTACTAAAAAATAATGCAACATAAAATATTTTTTTTCATTTGAGGTTTATTAAGCTTTATAATATTTTCAGTCTTCCATGCTCCATAATGCTGTTAGCTTTTCTATAAGGAAGAATAAATTCTCAAAGTGCAATCTGTAGTCATGACACTGACATAAATGTTACTGTAAGGAAAAAGTAGTGATATCTTTGAGGAAAATTTTACTTAGGAGGTGGTACCTGTGGCAGGACCTTTAACCCCTTATCCAACAAAAGCTCATCTCCCCATAACATATGGCTAGGTTAGGCTGGAATGGGTTGTCATGTGATGAATTATCTCGGCTGAGAACCTCCTTAGCCAGCAAAACACATTCTGGCTTGAATGGTAAGAAAGTAAAACCTAAAATTAGGTTTTACTTTCTTACCATTCTTGTGTTCTGATGCAGAACACAAGAATGGTAAGAATGGTAAAAATGGTTGTGTTCTGATTGCAGAACACAACCATTTTTGCAACTATAAAAGACCATTTTGATTAAATCAGAAATCTCATAAATTCTCTGAGTGTGTGGAGAGTTCTCGGTGTTAAGATGTTGTCAACGAGTTACTTCCCTGGCATTGAGAGAAACTGGGAGAGTCTCTGCCCATCGCTGTCATTCCTTGGTAAGTGACATTGACTCCTAATCTATACTATTTCTTTGCTGTAACATAAGGTACCTTTACCAATATAATCTGAACTGTATTTTTTATCTACTTGTAGTTCCTTTGTGTTATCCTGGGTAGTAGTAATCTGTTTAAGTCTTATGTCTGATTCCTGGGCCTATTTAAATAAATAATTCATGTTGTAGTAGGCCTGATTGGTCATTATTAAGAACTTGCCAGCAAGAGTGGGTTTTGGGGTGCTGGCTGCCTCAATAAGATTCTGCCTACTGTCAGAAACCTGGAAAGGCTGGAATTTATCTAAGCTCTCCCATCTCCATTCATAACAGTACCAAAGATGCTTTTCAGTCTAGGCAGAACTGAATGTATTTTTAATAACCAGTATATGGGACATGAATTACTAACTTGGATGATAGTCACAAACAAAATTGCAAAAATGCAATTATTAAAACAAATAGACCTGGTCTTAAGAAGTTATGCAATAAGGAATATGGAGCATGAAATATCCTGACTGCTCAAGAGATCTTTTTTGATTACCATTGTGTCATACTAATGTTACTAAAGGGCTGGTAAAGAATTAGTCTCCTTTATGATCTGCACAGTAAAATGGGAATGTGGATGATGCAGTTGTCAAGCAGTGCAAATATGAGGGCTACCTAGGATAACCTAGAGTATATTCCTGAGATTCATTAAGCTTCTTAATTATTTTAGTAATTAGATAAATGCCGAGTGTTTGAGTTTTGTTTGTTGTCGATTTTTTTGTGAATATAGGATTTAAGAAATTTTAGCATCAAAGTATAGTTCTTAAAAAGTTCTTTTGACTTTTTGTCAAAAGTTTTGTTTTTGGAAATTTTAGTAATTCAGATAAAAGAGTCTCATATGAAAAACAAAGAGCAAAAATACTATATTTGTAATGAATTTGTTAAAAATACTTAGCAAAATAAAAATTGAAATAGAAATATTTATGCAATGTAAATATAATCATATATGTATAAATTGGAAGATCACTGTGACTTATTTGTGGTGTCAAACTTTATAAATATATAAAGGTTTTAAAATTACTAAATTTATAACTTAAAGCTAGCTGTTAACAGATTGTATAATTTACAACTGTTGACACTATAACAAGGAGTTAATAAGCACTGGCTTTAGGCCTCTAGAAGTAAGATTTATTCAGATTCCAGTTTCAAACTCTGCTGAAAAATTCCTTTTAGGACACTGCATTGGATTATATTTTTATCTAATACTACTTGAACAATAAGAATAATTGCAGTTTTGTCTTTAGATAATTTCATACTGTGTGAGCCATTTTGAAAATCTTTAAATTATAATGATACTTAAAATGCTTCTAGTAGTGCACAACTTTAAAATAAACTTTAATTCTCACTTTATCAACTCATGAGTGTTGTCTTTTACTACCACCTCCCCTTAATCCATTAGTTGTCTTCCTCACTCCCAAAGGCAATTAATTCCTGCATTATGTAAATACACATACAAAAAACTGTTCACCTTTGGACAGTATTTGATATATGCATTTCAAATTCAAACTTTACCCTTTTTTACAGACTCCATATGTATTAGCTCCCTTTCCAGTGTTTATCTTCTCTTTCATGCAGTTATGCTGCTTTTTTGCCAGCTTTCAAAAGCAAGTTACAAGCTCCCTCTCCACGGTGTGTTTGCAATATGCTGCAGCTGTTCTGACTAAAGCTGTTGCCAGAGTGAAGTGAGAAATGAGACTATGGCAGAGGATCAGACATTTCTTGAATCCTTTTAACCATGCCTTTGAATTTGTAAGGGAAATCAATACTAAAGAACTGAACCAATTCAATTCAGTCAAAAGGAAAAAAAAAAAAACCCAACACCCAAATGAGAAAGAGGAGATAGAACAATATTAAATGAATAATTTGATTAAATAATATCTTTTTTAGTACTTGTTGGTCTCTATGCTTTGTCCCAGCTTGTCTCAGTCATGTCTCCTGACTTTTTTAAGTGTGGAATCACACCCAAGAAAACTTTCGTGCATTGGTTGTAATTAACCATAAAGCATGAGATAATCATGAAAAAATTGTGTTCAGCATTCTTTTATTTATAGACTGATGGACTGATTTTTTTTTTAATAATAAATGAATGAACAACTTTTTTTCATCTACTAGGAATATAAAAATGTTGAGTATGTTTGTAGAGATATCAAAAAGTAATACTCTACAGTATAAAATTGAATTAGGACACAGGTAATCATATTATTATAATACATCTGAAGGGCAAAACAACAGTTCAAAGTTCTAAAAAAGTAATTTAGTGAAGGTCATTCATCAGATAGATAGCTACTTCAAGCAGAATGATGGAAGCAAATTTCTGTTAAATCTGAACACTGAATTAAATGTAATTTACACAAGTGATTCATGCTCATATGAGTTCAACTGATATCATATGAGCTCAACTGATATATATTCAAATTAAAGAAGTGTCAAATTTTAATTACCTACCAATGCAGACTTGCTTCAGACTTAGGAAATAAATTATTTAACTATCTATGCACATATCTCTGTATGACTGACTAGCTGCTATAATAATTTTTAGTTTCTGTTTGCCCTTTGTGCTTTATAATTTATTTACTTTTCTGTAACCTTTTTAACCTGTTTGATACTGCAGTTATTCAAATGAGTCCCCCTTGTGTATGTATGTTTATTTTATTCTCTACTCCAAAGTTATTCATTTTTCTGTCCTTGATTCTTACTTAGATCATTCTGGTTAACTGCTATATTCTATGTGGACACCATGACATGTTGAAGGTTTATGATCAAGTTAAGCATTCACCTTTGTACATGTACACAAACATAAAGACAGGAATCTCTATCTTAAATAACTGTGAAAACTGCTGAAGTTTTGGGCAGAAGATTCCAGATAAGCTACATGTGATTCTGGATATTTATGTAACATGCAATACAGATGTCTCAGTGTGATGCTTGTTCTTCATAAGGCAACAACACACCTAAAGGACCTATCCTTTAGTGTTCTAGAAGGAACAGGGAATAAAATTAATTCTTGCTACATAGATAATTTTTGAAATAATGATTAAGAGTATCCAGTTCATAATCTGTACACTGATAGATATTTTCATTTCAAGATAATAAAGAACTTTAAAGCTTTCCACTTATTTGGGGTCATTTAAAACAAGAATAAACAGATGCATTCAACTAAGTCCTATTTCACATTCTCCTGAATTACTGGGAGCATCTGGAACAACCTAGAGAAGCGGCAGTACAAAACATAACCAGTGCAAGTTCTTTCAGCTAATTCTCAGACTATTCGATGGGCACAGTGTTGAATGAAGAAACACTGACTATAATAAAATCAGAAGTTGAAATTCTGGATTTTTCAGAATATATTCCAGAGTTAAGGCTCTGCTGTGTGATATTTAAGTGGCAATATCACCATCTGAAGGCCCAATTTCAAATTAACATTGAAACACATCCTAGCCAGCCTTGTATATCTGAATTCACAGACATTCATCACTCATCAGTGGACATTAGCCAAGACTGACATGAAAAAAATGTGCCAACAAAGCAAAAAGGTCTAAAACGTGATAAGGAAATTTTTGCCGTGGTTTCCATCGGATGCCACATGAAGACACCTTACTGTTATAAACTATGTCAATCAAACGTTCTGTCTTCATAACAAGGGGAAATAATTTATAGAAAAGTAATTATTTGATTGATTCCTCAATTTTCACAGTCATGTTTAAAGACTTTTCTGTTGTGTACCACAGTTACAATTAAAAAAAAAAAATTACATCAATTCAGTACTGTCTGGAGAACTTCTTTTAAGTTCTTCTTAAAACACCATTATTAAAATCTACTCTTTGGAAACAACTTTGCATAAAGCCACATACTCCTTCTGTCACTTCATCTGGGAAAGCTGAGAAAACTTAAGAAAATGTAGAAGTTTAATGTCTTGCTTAGAGGTCTTGCTTACAGATTTACAGATTAATTTTTTTCCTTGACGATCTGTAAATAAAAGATTGCCTATAAATAGTAGAAAGAATATGAAATAAAATATTAGGAGGATTCAAAGGACAGTGGAAGGGAAAAAAAAATCAGCCTGGACCTTTTAGAACCTGGAATAATCTTCTCTGATACTTTAAGACTCTTTTGCTTGGTTTTGGAATGAATGATGAAACTGAACAGTAAAAATTGCATATGTGAAGAATTGGATTTTATTCTCCGGGATGTCCATGATTGCCTTTAGTAAGAAAAGAAGACTTGCTATATAATAACAGATGTTGAAATAGGGGGTCAGTGTAAGAAGAACAAAACATAAATAATGTAACATAGAATTCAAAATTTTAAAAGAGATCAACAATGAAGTAGATGACAAACTATTTTGTCAGGTGGACCACTAAACTACCATTGAAACATTTGATATCTGTATCACCCATGTCGAGTAACAACCTAATATAAAAACCATCCAAATGCTACTACATCAATTGTAAGTTTCTACCATCAATTAATAAAAAAATAAATCCCTAAAACAATATAAAAAAAGAGAAAGCTTTAATTTTTGGGAATTTTTATCCTTCACAATTTTCAGATAAAACAAAACAAGACCACTTGAAATTGCAACATATTAAGAGTTTCTGATTGAAACATATACTCAGTATATTTAAGTACCATTGGGAATTATGTTTTCATTTCTATGATATAAAAACTATGATGCATGTGTCAAAGGCATTGGGGTTTTGTTTTCTCTACTTTCAAATATTCTTTTGCAGTAAAAACACAAGCAGTATATTTAGTAGTACATTTGCTAATAAAAATTAATTGTAGGCCATTAGAATAAAAGTAATAACAAGATGTCTAGATTAAATAGAATTTCATATAAATTTGATTGGAATACTTTTTGTATGATTTAATAAGACAATAATAAAGTTTCTTGTCAATGAAAAATAAAAATAATGAATAAAAATGCTAAACAGCTGTTAAGAAACACTAATGAAAATCATAAATAATTCTCTCACCACATAGAAACCTCAATAATATAATTTGCTAATTAGCCAATATTTTAAGACAACATTGATATATCTAACTTTGTACATGAAAGGTGTTGCAAGATATTGCACTGAGAATGACTCAATAATTAATGAGCTTTATAAATAAATAAATAAATAATATGATTGTCAGGACCTAGTCACAGGAACTGCCAATGGCAATGGAAATGTCTCTGTTTCATCCCTAACCTCCTGGCTTCCAATTAAGATCAAACAAAGTCTGGATTACAATACTTCTGTTTTCTTCAGAGCTCATTGTTTTAAAATCCTCACATTGCAATTGTGTTATGCATATTTAATGATTCAGGAAACTTTTGGAAAATTTTCATTGAAATACTATGGTTAAAAAGTGGCTTTATCTCACAGTAAGCACTTCTGCCACAAGAAACCAAAATTTACCAAGTCCCAGTTCACATGGGGAAGAGTTAGGCTCTTCAATGGTCAGTTTCAAATAGTAAGTTATATCTACTTAAAAATTATCTTCATTATTGTCAAAGAAGAGGAATTTCCATTTATTTCTTCTTTGTCTCAGTGGTTCTTTATTCTATTTCTTATTTGAACCACAACCAATTAAAAATAAAACTTTGACTTCCTAAAAGTAACAGTAATTCATATTAACCTGCGGTGGCCCAGAAAGTTTTTGATAATGTAAGCATGGAAATAATTTGGAAGGATATTAAGATACCATGCATGAAGAGCCACATAAATATCATGACCAGAGTAACAGAAAATCAGATTATAGAGGGCAAGATCACTGCCCTTTGGGGATTAATAAGAAATTGTGTTACAAACCTACTAATTGCAATGCACTAGTGCAAAAATACTGTTTTTTCCATCATCTTATGATAGGTTAAAAAACTACTAATAATTCAGTAATGAAATGGCAAATATTATCTCAGAATATATTAAATGTAAATATTAAATATATTACATATCTCAGAATATATAATATGGCTGGAGCATTCCAGCCATAGCTTGTAGCACCGGACACCAGAAAATTGTTTATCAGAAAATTGTTCACTTTTTCTTAAATAGTTCTGCTGAGATCTTATCCATATAACAAATAAAGAAATTGAATTTTTAGAAAGTACATGTATTTGTCCCATACATGTTTGTGAACCAGGAAAAATTTGGTATGATGGTAGAATAAATAATATTCTGCCAAAGAAAGTAACATTTTAATCTTATATATTCAAACTATATGGTTATTAAATATGGAGAGAAGAAGAAGGAAAGGAGGAAGCACAACCTGAGGTTAAATAATAAATTACTGGATGTTAGTATATTTAAATCAGAAATTAAGATTTTCTAAAAAAAATAAATACTGATAGCAGCCTTTCAAAAGGAGCATCAAGACAAAAAAAAAAAAAAAACAAAACCAAGAGAATTATTTTATTATTTTTCAGATTAATCTAAATCATTGTATAAAAGGAGATTGATGATTGAACTTGAAAACTTGACTTGAAAAAAGAAGACCCGAAAAAAAATTTCAAGTCTTTTAAAAGCCTGTTTGGAAAAAAAAAAAAAAGCCAAAAACCCAACAACCAAAACCATACTCCAATAAAGAGTTCTGGAAGAAAAAAATGAAACCATGACTTAGAAATACTTGGATTGTTAGTTTTTAAGCAAAGAGGAAGCCACCTCATGCACAGGCTGAAGAGGACGTCTGCCATTCTGGAGCATCGTGTGCTATTCATGTTTTGTTTTTGACAATGAGAGCGAGGGCCATCATTATCCTGGAGTCATCACTCAGTCTTCAACCTGGTTTGAAGGAACTTGTGTCTGTACATCTTCTGTGCCATTCTGCTCTCCACCTTACTCTTACTTCTGTATGTCTCTATCTATCCCTTTCATTTTTCAAATTTAGGTGGCCTGATCAAGAAAGTGTCTCAGCAGTGAAAAACAATAAGGGATCAAACATTTACAGAAACATCTGATGCACTTTACTGTCACAAGTTTAACACATTTTTAATCTGATTAAGAGACCAGATGCTGCTCTATGTTTTTTCAGCAATGAGATCATCCAATAGCAAAAATAGGAAACTTGCAAATATTTGTTACTGTTCATGTTTCGGTTGCACAAATTTGCTGTTATCTCTTCTGTGCTGTTTAAAAATGTCCTTGCATGGTTCAAAATATGTTTGTTCCTCCATGAGAAAAAGTAGGCAACATCTCTCATCATCAACAGAATCATGAAAAGCAGGGTTCTTTTTGGTAGAACATAATATACCTGAAGAAAAATGGAAATTGTGACTCCTGTGCAATAGTAGCAACTTTGTTTTTCTAAATGTTTTACCTTACTCATTACATATTACAATTACATATTGTCTTTCTATAATCAAATTAAATGGGATTGTCAGAATAACATTTCCAGCACTAATAGGACATAAAGCCCTAAATTCCATTAGCTGTTCAATGCTATAAGAACTCACAAGCACTTAATTTTTCTTAGCTTTTTCTGAGCCCAGAAAACTCCTCTGAACATGGCCTTTCTCAGTAAAGCAACATGGTCTATTAGTTATGTAGACTCAGGGCAAAACTCTCCAAGAACTTTCATCAGTACTTGTTTTATTTTCAGAAATCTGTTGGATTGTTAAACTTCAGGAATACCTGTTAGCATGCCCAAGTAGTGCCATGTAAAGACAACTAGGCATAATAACAGGGCACTGATTATACAAGTGATGATTTTTCAGGTGGAAATAACCTGATTGCTTTCTTTATAAACAGAACAAGAGCAAAATATAATACATATAATTTAAAACCTCACCCTGCAAAAAAAAAAATCTATTTTTTTGTTTATTTGTATAGGCCTACAAAAGACACAGTCATGTATGAAGTGTGTATGAAGACATGGTCAGAATTATGGATAGGAAAGAAATAGCAGTGATTGTCCTGAGCACAACTCATCTTCTAGGATTTCAGCTGGCTGAATCCAAATGGAATCTAGTTTGTGTCTTTCACTGGTAGAAGCTATCATGAAAAAAGCTGGAAGGTTGCCCCTCCTTTCCTTAGGATCTGTTTTTAAATATTCTGAAGCATGATCAATGCCCTCACTAGCAAGGAGCTTTGGTGTGGGCTTAGAATGTTAGAGACAGGGTCCAGTGTGCTGACATGCTCAGGGTCAGCCCTAGTGTGATGCTGGTCTGTCATAGTGGCATATGGCCAAGGTCAAATTAACCAGTGGGACAACATCAAAATTGAGAAGATATAACCAGGGCAGGCATAAATACAACCAGCTGAATTTCTTAGTTTAGGCAAAATCCTGGAAGTGGGATTAGGAACTTGATGTTGGGCAGCAATTTGGAGACACGAGCAAAGATCAGGTGATGAATGAAGAGGATAAACAAAAGTTTATGCATAGACTGAAACAGGAAAACTGGAAGATGTTGTCAATGTACTCTACATAGAGATACTTTTTTTCTTGCCATGGTCAATCAAGAATGCTGTCTAATATTTAGCTGTTCAGATTACCTACTGCTGCATCAATAACTAGTACTGAGAAAATGCCTGCTAGTATCAGCGACAACATCAACATCAATATAAATATTATTCACATTATTTCAGATAAATATAATTCTATATTACCCCTTCAAATATTAATTAATAGGTAGAAGAAAGGTTAGTGAGATCAGGCAGAAGAAAGCTCAGTGAAATTACCTCCTTTTTTTTTTTTTTTTGAGCAGTTCTGGCAAAGTTAATGAGCTAAAAGAAATATGAAAATGAGTGAAATAATGAAGCAAATCTTTAATTTTAGTAATCAGCCTTTCAGTAAACAGCTGCCATTTAAGATTACAGAGTTTAAAAGATTTTCATTCATTTATCAGTTTTAGAATTTTCTTGTAGTTGTTATGGTTTCTGTATATTTTGCTCTGCAAACTCTTACTGCAATAGGTTAGTACTTGGAAATTTTCCCATATAAATGTTAGATAATAGTTTCTAAGCTCATTTTAACAGTGAATGCTTTTACAGCCCATGCTTACCCAGCTTGATGTGATCCTATTTACTGCAGAGGTTCTTTAAAAACTCAGAGTGATCATGAATAGAAGAGTGATGAGTAAAATGTATGAGAACTGGGAGAATCTATTTTTGTAAAAATCTGCAACATCTTAGTTATTTGGATTGTTAAATATGAAAAGTAATTTCTCTTTCTGATCAGATTTAAGGTCTTTCAAATTTATGGGGGTTTTATGTGCAATGTGAAGCATTTGATCAGCTGCTGAAAATTTGAGGTCATGTCATTCCCAGTTAACACTTTGTTGAGTTACTTTTAAGCATAAATAATATACTGGCCATAGCTTTTGTCAACTTGACTTCCCAAAGACTGTGGTCAATAACTTCTTACACTCAAAATAGCCACCAAAAATTTGTAGGTAATGGAAGAGATGAATGATTCAGTGGTCTTTGGGACATGCCAGTAGTATGCACTGGGGTGGCAAGGGCAGGCGGGTTGCTCACTAGGTGCTAGCATTACACTAGGAAAAGTAGACAGCAGATACCTGTCCCTAACAAGTTAACTGGAAGGGTAAGGTACTTCAATTAACGAATCCTTAATTGCCAATATCCTTTGTCTTAACCTGGGATACTTAGGAAATTTTAAAGAATAGTTTATTACTTCCATACGTATTTGTGGAAGTAATTATCTGTTTCTGTACAGACAGAAACAGCACAAGAAAAGAAAACATCAGTCTTAATTACAAGAAATATCTACCTGAAATTTTGCGCCTGCAAAAGCAACCTCAACCAAATATAAGTGAATAATAATATAATCATACTGTGTTGGTATATAATATTTATATAAGTGTATAATAATACCTGTGGGGATTCAAAGAGTAAGTCCTCTTGAGGATAGACAACAAATTGACCACACTATTTTTTTAGATTTATTTTTTTACGCAAATAATGCTATTGCTGATTTTTTGTGTAATTCTAGAACATGAGTCTGAATTATTCAAGGATCCACAATTTAGGTCATCCTTTTACTCATAATACTCAGGTCAATCGGACACTATATCGGACACTATTTAGTGACTCTAGTATTTCCTTTTTTCTTTTCTTTTCTTTTTTTTTTTTTTTTTAATAATGAAAGGGATAATGGTCACAGTAAATTCAAATATAGCAAACATCCCTTTTTAATGTAGTTGCTTCATACACTCAGGCAAAATGCTGCTCAGTACCTACTTTTCACTTTATGCTGTTAGGCTTCAGAGATGCATATACGCTTGTATTCTGCTAAATAACAGAAATGACAAGAAGCTGTGTCAAGAGTATGAACAAATCCATCTGAGGCGCCTAAAATAAGTAGACTGTATAGCTAAAATCCCTAGAATTGGTGCAGGTATTTTCAAACAACAACCTATGATACAAGAACTTAAATCTCACTCATAAATTATTGTCATGTATGGACTTATGAAAACCATAAATCATAAATGTAGCACTTTGGTTTCATACTCTAATAAAAGGAATTTTAAGAATAGCATTTTCTTTCTCAACATGTTCAAAATCAGGCTTGTAATCACACTTATCCATTCTTCAAGAAAACTCTGGGTTTTACTTTCCCATGTACTGCACAGAGCATAAAACAATTTACGAGCAAACAGGGTCTCTGATTTGATCATCAACCAAAGAAAGACAGAATCAAATTACAGACTAAATAATTATCTAAAGGTCCAAAAATAATTTTTATTGGGGATGAGATTGAAATTTACACAGCTACCACAAGAGAAATGTCGCTTTTTTTCAAGTCAAGGGAAACTGACATATTTCTTATTAAAAATAAATTGATCTGTAATTCCATAGTACTATTATTAATTTCACTTCTTGCTATGACATTTTGGCTATATTTGTTCTGTCTTGCAGAATAAAGCCTGTTTCATGGAATGAGCAAACACATTTTTCTCTCTATTTTCTGTTGTTTTCATAGTAACATAACTCTTGATTCAAGGAAATGTGGGTTCTTTAATCTTTCTAACTAATGAAATGAAAGTATTCAATGTGCCTATTACCATTGTCACATCTATCAAAATTTTATATTAAGATATTCTTTTTTTTTCCTTCAATCAACTACAGAATTTCCCTAAATGTATCATTCTAGTCATTTACTTACCAGCCTAATATAATCAGTCAGATCAATTTCATATCTAAATCTGTTATCCAACATTATTTGCAGTCTAATCTTTAAAAGGGTGATAAGAAAAATCCAGTTTCCCAGAATTTATATGTTTGGGCATTCAACAATTTACAAAAATGATTTCTACTCTATTGAATTTGATTTTTTGAGAGCCAACATAGGTAGAAATCTAGTTGTATAACAGAAATAGTCTTTCCAATTTTAGGTCAATTTTTCATATCCCACATATGAACTAAGGCTTGAAAATCACCAAAGCACACAAGAAATTGTTTAAGCTGTATATATTGGCTGCAAATTTTGATTCCTTGAATATTTTGCTCTCAAATACCTTACATACTTCCACTTTGCAATTTACTGTTTATCCCTATTTTTTTTCACTCAGATCTTTGAAAAATATGAAATAAAATCCTCCAGAAGACAAAGAGCAATAGACAATGATAACTGAGAATTTTCTGGTGTGAGGCATGTTAATAGTACAAGTAGCTTTTTTTAAGCATGGCTGATGTTTCATTGGCAGAAATCAGTCAGTAGGTCCAAATTTCAGCAGCCAATGGAAGAAAAATCACTAACCTTCTCACCATTGGATCTTTTGATTATTTTGCCAATACTTGTACTAAAAAATGAAGAAGAAAAATGTTCATAGGAAACCCTCCTGCTTGCTGATACAGGAATCAAAATCACTTGCCCTCTGTGGTTTCACTGGCAGATTGATCTGCAATAACTCTCACAGGTTTGAAACAAATTTTCTTTTTTGCAAGGCTCATCTCTCTCCAGACCCCACTGCACTCTGCTATTGAAAAAAATTTGCTATCCCTACAAATGCCATGAGAGTATAAGACTTTGATTTCTTTTGCCATCAAAAGAAGAACATAAGTTTTTTGTGAGCACTGCAGTTTTGGGAAGTGAGAATGAACAGGTGAAGAAGAATTGGGAAAAAAAATAAATTAGCATTTTCGTTTCTAGACACAGCCAGCTACATCAAACTCTACACTGTAGGACACAGCTGAGCCAATCCACAAAGTTTGTTGCTGCTATGAAAGGAATACTCACAGCTTATAACCACCATATCTAGGACTACAAATCCCTAGAATTTTATTAGATGTTTTCTCTTCAAGAAATGTGAACTATTAAAATGTATAAGCAGGCATCTCCAAATATTTATGGATAAAACCTCAGCTCCACAGGACCTAGAAAACATTGTAATTCCTCCTGAGGAATAGAGGAGTATCACACATGAAAAGCTAAATAATCTATGTGACAGTTGTATTTTTGCATGTTACTTAATATAAAATAATATGCAAAATATGTAGTATTATTTTCTTAAGGAAAAGTATGAATGAGAGAGGATCTGGAGTTCCAAACACCTCAACTCTTTTAATATTTCTCTCTAAGCAGTTCAGCCTGATGCTGAAAGTTCTGATGAAAATGAGAATTGAATGAGAATACAGCAGTACAACCTTTGTATTTATAGGTATTTCTGGACAGAAACACCAAGTTATGTCACAGCTAGACTGAACACAGAATAGGATGAACTTGTCACACAGCCCATGCTGACCACAGGACAGCAGAAAATAAATCAGCCAGAATGAAGCATTAACTATGGTGTAACACTATGGTGTTACAATGTTGTGGCAACAGTAAAAGTCCATAGGAGAACTAGGTTCTTGTCCTGCTTTAATTCTTAAATTTGGCATGACAGAACTGGCTTTACCTCACGTTTTCACCAATTGCAGCACCATGCAAATATGCCGCAACTATTAAACCCTACATCATGCATATGGGAAGGTTTATGGTGTATAACCCCTCATTCCCCGGGAACATGAGGCCTATTCCTAGCTGCTGTGAAAACAGAAAAATCAGAAACCCCTGAAGAAAACAAGTCAGCACTTTGTACCAAGAGCCAGTGAACTGGGCAGCGCCAAGAGACAAGCATGTCTTGGGAGATTTGATTCTGCAGATGAAGATTAATCTGAAAGGCCTGAAGAAGTTCTGGAAACACAATCCTCTCCCCAAAAACCTTGCTAGTTAAGGCACATTTATGGACCCACCTTGCTTCTATATTTTCAGTATTCAGCACTTGGTCTTCATGTCTTCTGAAAGGGTAGAGATTTTAGTAGGTGGTGTAACATTAAAAATTAAAGTCAAAGCCTTGCAGATCCAGTCTTTTATTTAAGACAGCTGAAGAGACATACCTTTTGTCTCATTTTCCTAGCAGTTCCCGTACTTCTGGGAAACCAGGATATCAGTAGTTCAATTTCAGTCTAAATACTTTGATGAGGCAATAAAGGCTGTGTAATAGTTTTCACAATGAAACTGCAGCTTAAAGACACATCTTTAAAATGCCACTTCCATACTTCAGAAACTATGGGAAGTTTTATAAGACCATTTTCCATCCATATGTAGAAGCAGGGGGCACAAAGGAAAATGGGACATCAGTTACTTCCACTATTTCCATTTAGTAGCGTATAAACTATAAAATGTTGAAAGCATACAGAAGATTAATTTCTCTTGGAAGACTTTTTGAAAGGTTCTCTTACCCTCAAGACATAATGAAATGTTATATTTTGTGTTCCTAACATATAAAAGATTTTAAGCTCTGTCAAAATCCTGGCACACATCTGGTGTGGGTAAAAGCAAGACTACATAAAAGCACAAAGTGCTCCCCACTGTCCAGCAAAAGCTCTCTTTGGCTAGGAACTGAGAAGAATAGGTTCTCAATCCAAAACTTGCATACCACTAGTAAATTTCTTTTTAACAAGAGATTTCTCTGAGGGCCACTTACTGGTTTCCTTTTCTCTGCTTGGACTATAACGGTTCAAAGATCCATAAAACTGACCCAAGATCCCTGCTTTGAGCTTTTGGGAAGATTTTTTGCTGTTACATCTGGAGTTTTAATGCTTTACCCAACATTTCCAGCTCTGTGTGTTCAGAATTCATGAACTGAATCTCACTAAGCATAACAGGCTTTTAATGATCATAAAGAATTAAGTATAAGCAGCACAGCAACTTTGGTGCTGTGTGTAGACTTAGTTGTTCACATTGCTGTTTTCTCCAGTGCATGAGTTAGAAAGTGAAACTTCAGCTCGAACACAGAACTTGTCACAAATTTCAAGACATGGATAAGTCTTGTCATGAATTTCAAGACAGAATCTTTACATGATTCTGCATGAGGGTGTCAGTCATCATAGAAAGGTAAATGCAATTTTCTCCAGAAGATTAGAAAAGCTTATACTCTTTTCAATTGTAGTACCAAAATGGATTTTTAATTTCAGTCCCTGTGAGGCTTACTTTCTCAAAACCACTTCAGAATAGCTTGTCCCTCACTTAGCTGATAACATTGGTGATCCATACTAAGATACACAATTTGAAAAGCAATGAAGAATGTGGTACACTCTAATTGCCTCTTGACTGCAGGTAGGTTACTGAATAGGCAAAATCAATTTTACTATACAGTGAGCAGGCTTGGAATTAAGGCAGTCTTATTGAAGAACTGGTCAAAAGTCATTTCCAGTTGAAGAGTTTTGTATCAGAAAATGCTAATTTGCCCATTGCACCTTAACTGCCAGTCTGGACTGTCCGGTTTTCTGAAAACCTACCCAAAAAGAAATAAAAGCTGCAGAACCAATCCAACACATTCTATAGAGATCACTACGGGGAATTAAAATTTTCATTATTTCAATTTACTTACTACTTTGTTATATTTGTGTGAATAAAAGGCAATAAGTGCACCTTTGGGTCTTTGTCAGTCGTACTTGCCTTCCTACTATGTTCGTATTGCAAAGAAACATATTATACAATTGTTCTGATATATATATTCAGACATATATGTTCCAGAAAACCTGCTGTTAAAATGATCAGTTTTATTTATATGGCTTACGAGAAAAGTGATTCTTTTCTCCCCCTCTCCCCTCAAACAAAACCAAAAACAAATCCAGAAGAAAACACCACAGGGTTTTCTAAATGAAACAAATGGGATATAGAAAGGAGATACTTATGTGAGATGCATGTCCTGCCTTAAAAAAATACCTTCTTAATTCTCTATCTCACTGTTTGTTCTTTTTTAATCCATTCCTCTTAGCTCAATAGAAATGCATTTCCAAATAGGGAATATACTATATGAACTATTCCATATTCGAGAAGTTAAATTAATTTTGAGGATTTCAGACCGGTATTTGAAGTTTCAATAAAATGAAGTTTCAATAAAAGCCATGTTCTGAAAATTCACCTTCAGGTTTTTTTTACTGAATATTAAGTGATTACCCCATTTCTGATATTTAAACTTTGTATATCCCATGTGCATAAAACTTCCAAAAGGTTTTGTAATCTCGGATAAGTAAATAGAGTAATAAAAGAGTTAATTTCTATGAAATAATTATGAAGAGTTTTTTGCAGCTTTTTGAAGATTTTAATTGTTTTTTCATAGTCTTTACCATTTTTATATGCATGTGTGTGTCTGTTTATGAAAGAAAAACGTGTCTGTCATTATCTGATACCATATAATTTCTGCTATAACATATGCTTTGATGAATAGTTATTGCATTTTCCTAAGTTTTTCAATTTTTTAATTGTTGCTGTAAGACAACAAAATCTTATAATGTATAAAATACTGTGTACAAAGAGCAGCATACATGGTTACACCTAGATATTTTTATACAAGATAGTTTGGAATTGGTAGAACTCTCAAAATTACTTTAGCTGTATAATTTTAAAAAAGAAAAATTGGATTTTTAGGCAAAACTATATTCCCCAAGAAAAATACTCTGATTTCATAGCTTATGGCTGATATTGTTGCAAGAAGAAACCAAATGGTGTAACTATCAATCCATACCTGTCTTGTACAGACAGCATAACCACATTGCAAGAGCCAAAGTTAATTTCATGCTTCAACATGGTTAGAAATATTTTATATTACATGTAAAAAGGATTCATTTTGTACATCACATGAAGAGATTCCCCAGATGGATGGGATGGTGTGCCCCAACAAATTTTTAAATAACAAGTCCTGTTGTAAACTGAAGTAGTTTCCTATAATAAATATGGCTGCTGTATGGTGTAGGAACATAAACCCAAGGTTTTCATACTTTTGTAAAGGACTGTAAAAATTCAATTCAATTTTAAAACATGAATAAAAAGAGAAATTGATTCTCACTACAAATTCTGCTACAAGAAAGATGTTATTATCTTTTCTGTAGTAAAGATGTTGATTTTGTAGCACGGATACTTGTACTCAAAAAAAAAAAAAACCAAAAAAACAAAATCACTAATGAATTCTAGAGATATGAAACATTAAAAAATCTGCACTGTATTAAGAAAAAGTCAATGTTTACCCGTGGCTTCATTTTTAATGTTGCTTCTCAAGAAACAAAAATAATTAAATATTCTGAAGCAAACCTTTATAACAATTTCTTGAGACATTTTCAGGAATATTTGTGAAGCCATAAAAGGCTGTTGTTCCAAAAAATACATTTCATTAAGACCTATGATGATCTGCATGCATTTTCTTCCCTTTAATCTCTGCTGGCATAGTGGATGACAATGATTTCTTCCAGAACTGGGTGCAGTTATCCAATAATTAATTTATCAAAGTCCCCAAGTATCTCATTCATGAGATACACTCCCATTATTAGAGGCTAATTAATTATCTGGAGGTAGACCAAGGGACCAAGCCCACATTAGCTTGAGTAAGTGAGTCCACATTAGTAAGTCATTGCTGTCTACTTGAAAAACTGCATTTTAAGGAAGTCTTTCATATATTTATCTAAGCAGAGGGGTATTCCAGAGGGAAGTTGTCTACATTTTCTTGCAGCCACACTTGATGTGACTAATATTTCTCTTCTGCTACCATTCCAGTGGGGTTACTGCCAGACGAAGGTTATAATTAAGACTAAACCAGGACACTGCACCTGTAAATCATTCAAACATGTTTAGGCGAATTTATGCTTCTTGCCAGATCCTTAAGCAAAATTTGACTTAAATTGTACCAGTAGCATCAGTCTTTGAAAAATCATTTCCTAGTATTTATCTTTCTTTTTTGCTGTGAATAGATAATAAATCTTAATATGCATCTGGATAAATATTCAATGTGATGAAGTGAAAGATTCGTGCCTGACAGACTTGGCAATCTTCTCCAAAGAGTTGGAGTGCTGGTGGATAAAAGAAGAGCAACTGATATCTCCTACCTGGACCTGTGCAGAGCTCTTGGCACTGTCCCAGATGACAACCTCATATTTAAACTGAAGAGACATGGATTTGATGAATGAACTTAGTGGATGAGGAATTGGCTAGATGTTTTTACTCATGTGGTTGTGGTCAACCTCAATGTCCATGTGGAGACCAATTATAGGTGAACAAAATAAAAATATTGCCTTGTATCTTCAAAACAGATATTAAATAAAAAAGGTAACATTGTGAAAGGCATAATAATAAACCATGCTTAACACCTCAAGATATCTGTGCTTTGGAGACAGGGAAAAAATGCATAAAATTACTTCACATACAATTTTCTAATAAAAAAATATAAAGGCAGAAATTTAAATTGTTAGTATTTTATGTTCTGCTGTTGTTGTATCTTATACCCATCAACACCATAATAAGAAGAAAGTATCTGTTTTGGTGACATTCCAAATTCAGTCACTGGAGGACCCATTAGAAAAATGGGACATCTTTTCACTTGTTTATTTCTGTTTCTGTTTATAGAATACAGATTTCTGTTAATTGCAAATGGCTACTCCATGAATGTGATAGTTCAGGATCTTGGAATCACTTTCTGCAGGAAACATTAAGCAGATTAATAAATTCAATTTTTGCGTATCTGATAGTGAGAATTGCGACTTGATTTGGAAAAAGTACACATAACTTTAAGGGAGACATAAATTGTTAAAATACTGATAGAAAAATAACAAGACAGGTATTAGAGAAACACATTCAAAAGCAGGTTTTATAAAATGTAAATTTTGTAAAAAAAATCTGACATGAAAATAAACAAAAAATTGATCAAGTTTTCTTCCATTCTCAACATCCTCTCCATCATTTGGGTAGCTTCTCTAGTAACAAACTGCTTCTGACTCTGCAGATGATAGGATTGTTTTCATTTTCCAAGCATGGAAGAAGCAGGTAATAGATCTCTCAACTGGTGTGGGTTTGTATTGCAATCTAACACGGCACTTGAAAACAAACACCTGTTATTTGTCTGTTCTATGTGCTATGTGACATCCTGTAAATTTTATTTGTCATTTGGGGAAAAAGTTTTGCCCATCAGTTGCTGAGAAGGAAAAAGATCTACTTGGACTTTATGGACTAGGAAGGCCACTACTGCTCTGATCCATAGTGGCATATTTTTAGTGATCTGCTTTAGATTTGTAGTACCACTTCTTTTGAAGGAAATGTTACAATGTCTCAAAACACCGCAATCTTTCTACAGACCTAATATATACACAACAGAGGGATATCAGCAAAGGCTGTAGAAGTACTTATTAATTAATGAATAGACAAGCATCATGAAATGCAGGGTACTAGAATAGCAGAGGTCTGTACATGGCATTCATAACTTCTTTTTTGTCTTTTTGTCTTGTTTTTTGTTTTGTTTTGTTTGTTTGTTTGGGGTTTTTTGTTTTGTTTGTTTGTTGATGTTTTGGTGATATTCTGGGGGGCGTTTTTCCCAGCAGTTATTCTTATTGCAGCAGAAAGTCATCCTTACCCAGAGCAGTTTAAATAGATTTTTTGATTCCCCGACACAAAAAGTATGAAGTCTGTGATATTTGAAAGAGACTTGAACAGTCAAAGAATTAGTGCCTGAAATGACACCTAACAGTAAATAGAGACATCCTGTTCTTTTTAGAAGGAAAGAATAGCTAAGGAAATTGCTCATGACTTTGCCAAACTGAGTATTAACAGATTACCTGTAATTAAAGATGATTAGGACTGGACTCCTGAACTCCTGACAGCAACAGCCCCAAATGACTTTCATAGCTTTTAGCCTGAGGCAGAACTGTGAAAATGTGGCAGAATTTCTACGGATTTCAACACGATCAGAACTTATAGACAGTATGTGAGAGCTACAATAACTATGTATGTGAGGCAGCTACTCACACCACAAAGCACAGGAGGCTCATTGCTGTGCTAAGGAAACCTGTGTAGGTCTTAACAGTGGCTTGAGTTGTGATGCAAAGGGTAATGTTGTGAATTTCCCAACCACCCAAAAGACACTTCCAAGGATGGAGGGTCTTTTTGCCAAAGAACAACAAAATACTTTTAAGAATGATATCAAAGTCCATAACCTTTGGTTCTCCAGAATTTTTGACAATATTAGATATCAGATCAGAGCTTTTGTGTGCTTATTCCTAAGCCATGCACCCAAGATGGAAATACAGAACATGGTCACTCGTGACAATGTTGATTGGTTGATTTCCCACAGTTTCTGTCATGTACATAAGTCTGAGGTGAGTGAGATTATTTTGTTTGTTGGAGTTTTTTAACAGATGAGATTATGTTGCAATCAAAAAATATATGTCTTCTTATCCCATTTTAAAAAGCAATGAAAACCTGCATCTCATACGAATAAAATTTTGTCTATGTCAGTGTATAAATGAACGACCTGCTCATCCTTGAACTGTCGCCGTTCACCATGTGGTACACTACTCTAAATGGCCGTCTGTTTCATTTCATATTAATATATTGGACTATGAAGCAT
Organism: Euphonia xanthogaster; assembly: GCA_034509185.1. Taxonomy (NCBI): domain Eukaryota; kingdom Metazoa; phylum Chordata; class Aves; order Passeriformes; family Fringillidae; genus Euphonia; species Euphonia xanthogaster. The sequence goes on along the minus strand of JAYDZK010000169.1, from coordinate 100,278,186 downwards.
GACATTTCAAGCCTCTGATGCACATTTCTTGTCAGAATTAACTTCAGCGGCTCAAGAGGTCACTGTTTGCCCAGCTGGAAGAGGCAATCTGCTCAGACACCACAATGAAAGCTGACAGAAACCATGAATCATTATACCCACATGTCATCCCTGTTTCATTTTCTGAAATGGCCTGGAGGCATTATCACAACACAGCATAGCAAAGATGCTGCCTTCTAGGTGAATCTGTTACAGCAAAGTCAAACTCCTAGTTTGTATCACTGGTGAAGGTGATCTCAAGTGAACAGCTTTCTCTGGAAAGTCTGAGAGAATTCGTCTATTTCAAGATACAGGAGATTTACAGCTTAGAAAGTCTCAACAAGTTGCTGCGATGAAGGTCTGAGCTCTCAACTGAGATAGTTTCCCTTTGGCATGGTTGAAATATAGTCCAAAATGGAACAGGGAGTGTCCTTCAATACATGGTAGCTAACAGTATTCAGAGGCAGATAGAAAATCAGGAAGTCAGAAACACCGGATGCTTAAAATTACTGTTCTTAACCAACACCATGCATGACAGCTCCTCAAAATTTTATATATGATCCTACCAATCTGTTTAGTAATTTTTCATCAAAGACATCTTCCAGTCCTTGTATCATCAAAACTCTCACTAGCTGAGAGAAATTGAATTTCAAAATTATGTTGTCCATGGTTTAAGTAATTTTGGTTTTTGTCTTGATTCAATAAATATTAGATTGATGAATCAGTGGGTGTATCCTTATGGGTTGAAGGCAATGTTGTAACTTGCAAAAATGGAATTAAAAAAAAACTTCCAATATTCCTTTTAAATTTTTGTAGGGATTTTTTGTTGCTTTTTCTTTTTTTCTCTCTGTGTCTAAAAAGCAGGGACCAATTTAGTAATAAATCATGTTTCCAAACAAGCTGTCATAAAAACTTAGAAGATTTTAAGCTAGAATGCTTTCTTTATCCTTTAATGATACAGAATTTTGCCTGTTAATTTTAAATTTAGTTCTCTAGAATGAAAGCTATGGAAATAATTTTTAAAGTAGTGTCAAGAACAAGGAATAAAAGAAGAGACATATGCACACCATTCAGCATCCTTTTCTCCAGCTTAAACAAACAGAGTTCCTCATCTGCTCCTCACAAGGCTTGTGGTCCTTCACTGCCTCTGCTGCCTTCCTCTGGACACACTCCAGCCTTCCTTCTTGAAGTGAGGAGACCAAAATAGAATCATAGAATTAATTCACACATGCTTTAAATGAAATCAATATATTGAAAGAGGGAAAAAAATAAAGTTGAATGCTATGCTTATTTTAATGCATGTTATGTTTACACTATGTTAAAGAAAAGGTTTAAAATAAGTATATATGATATGGATGTTATTCTTAGAAAGCATTTTCCAAATTCAAATATTTTTCAATTAAGATGAGACATTATATTTTATATATGACAAAAAGACAAATAATATATGCTTCAAAGCCATTTCTGAGTGCTTTATTTTTTCTTAATGTGCTATCCTGAAATAATGTAATATTTTAATTGTGTATGAGGAGGAGACTGGGTACCCAGAGACATTTTGGTAACTATATTTCATATTTCTTGAATTTTAATGGGCAAAACACCTAAATGTCTGTTGTGTGGACCCTTAAATTTTTCTTAAATTAGCCATAAAATCTCAAAGGTGGGGGTTTAAATTTTCTCTTATTTTAACCCCCTCAGCACTGCTGAATTGTAAAGTTGATTCTAACTCTTATTCTCTTATTCCCATTAAAAATTGACATATTCCACCATGTGTGCTTTGGGCAGCACTCTGTGGCATAAGAGCAGCTACAGCCACTGAGCCTATGGTTGTAATATGCCCTTGGCAGAAATATCACTGGTTTTTTACCTCATATCTTGGGAATTCAGCAGAACTTAGGAACTGTAAACAAGTCACTGTCTTTACTGTGGTTCTTTCCCATACCTCACTAATAACCCACCAGGACCAGCTAGTCTAGAAGGCTAATTTTCATGTCATGATGTCTATCTACCTCCCAACTCTTTCACTGTTGTATTTTCCCAGGTCTGGTTCTGTGCACATTGGCTATTTCAGAGATGTAGTTTCCTATGACTGATAGTTAAGACTCGTGGCTTCAAGGGTTGTCCCCGTGTGGAATGAAACGAGGAGATGAAGCTAGGAAAGCAAAATAAAGTTGCTGTGGTAACATTATTTATTACCTTATTTACTTGTTTCTATTAATCATAATAACCAGTACCAGCCTCTGTCTTTCATCTGTACATTGAGAAAGTAGACATGCTGTGACATGGAGTGAACAGGAGGGTTAGAGCTCTCATTTCTCTTTTCTCTATGGAACATCCATATAAAGATAAATCTCCTCAACCCTGAGGTTCAGGCAGCATGATCCTAAGCTGAAACATTTTAGAGTTTTGAATTTCAGTGTACAATGAACAAGCTGCTTATCTGAGAATAAAGGAATCTCTTTTTTAATCAACATTCCCTCATGGCAAATGCCTTATGGTTCTTTCTTTATAAAGTACAAAGGGTCAAGATGATGTACTCATGCCAAAGACAGAGTAATTTAGCAATGGGCTAAAAAATGATTTCTGAAAGGAGTTCTCAATAGGCTTCTGCAGAATTGTACATGAAATGTCATCACAGGCTAAAAGGTGATCAAGTTCGTAGTCTGATGAACTATCAGAATTATATATTCATGCTGAGGTGTTTTGCTTGATAAGGAAGATGCTAACTGCATTATGAACTGGCTGCTTCTTCTAAAACAGTAAAGTATTACATTATCAGTAACTCATATTTGAATAACAAAAACATGGATCATGCCAATAAAGTTGCTCTCTAGGGTGAAGAGAAAATAATTTCACCTCTGTCACTCTGCTGTTCATCCAATCTTACCGCTAAGTTTCAGCTCTCTCTGAAATAAGGCCTGTGAATAAAGGGGTGCAGTGGGCAGACACCACTGAGGATGAGTACTCCACAGCTCTTTGTTCACTTCAGACCCTTCAAGAGATGGTGAAGTGAAAAAGAAAAAAACAAAAGAAAAAAAAAGGAACTCCTGGATGAAAGTAATATAATTCCAAAAACTGATGGAAGAAGAAGGAATAACTCCTATCAAAATAAAGCAATGCACATTCAGTCATTGAGTTCATCAAGAGGACTGATACCCTTCAACTCTCTGGTTTCTACCCCAGAATCCAAATCTCCTCAGTTTGTGCTGCTCAACATGAGGTTAATGATGTAGAATAAGGGATGGAGTTTATTCTAGATCTGTCTGGGAAAGGGTTAATTTCTTTCCCAGACAGATCTAGAATAAATAATAGGACGTTAGATGGTGCTATATTTCGGATTTATGGCTCAGACAGCCTTGATAACATACCAGAAATAAAATAAAAAAATCATAAAATAATAGAATCATAGAACAGCTTTGATTGGAAAATACTTTAAAATCATCTCGTTTCAAGTCCCCTGCCATGGCCAGGGACACTTTCCATTAAACCAGGCTGCTCAAAGTCCCATCTTGACCACTGCCAGAGATGAGGCATTCCCAACTTTTCTGAGCAACATATTCCACGCCTCGTCACCCTCACAATTAAGGAATGTCTTCCTACTAGCAAATATAAGTCTACACTCTTTCAGGTTAAAGCCCTTTACCCTCATGCTGTCACTATTTGCCCCTGTGAAATGTCCTTCTCCAGCTGTCTTGTGGCCTCCTTTAGGTACTGGAAGATCAATAGAAGGTCTGTCTGCAGCTTTCTCTTCTCCAGAGAGTTGAGACACCAACTGTCTCAGCATGTCTTCATAGGGAAAATGATCCAGCCCTCTGATCATCCTCTGCCTCCTATCCAGGTGAGAAAGGGTGAGAGAGAAACTAGATGGGCATTTATTTTCCAGATAGAGTCAATTCACTGCAGGGAGCCAGTGATGTGTTTTATTGTCCTGACAAGTATAAATTCATCTGCTGTCTCTTGTATAATACTGTGTTCTGCAGAATTTCTCATATATATCTGTTGTTCTGTCTCTACTTCCTTGTTTTGTTTATGAAAGTTAAAATACTTAAATGCAATAATTCACACAAACCTGTTAATCATCTAGGACTTCATGGAGTGCTTCTTTTATGGCAGCACTGATTCATATCTTTTCCCTTACACTTTCTTTGCCATATAATATCTCATTAGTCACAAAGGGATGAAGAAGCTAAAGAATCTATCCCAAACACTCCTTTCAGAATCTGTCAAAAGTTTTTTTTAGATAAACATCTTTCCCTTTATTACTTCTTTAATTTATATTCTCTGTGTTATTAGACTCCTGATCTCCTAGATTTGATTCATAGGAATCAATCATGAGGTCTGTCACCTGGTCATTTTGGCACAGATCTTGACCCTTTAGATTTAAAGGGACTTTAGGTTTCTTACATTCCATAGTTTTCAATAGCTTCTTCATTGTTCCATACATCTTTTTTTTATTGACATATAATTTAACTAATTTTGCACCCTTCTCAGTATCTCCTAAACTTTTTGATTCAATACCTACTTTATATTTTTGTTTAAATGGAGCGCAACACATATGATGCATTGTTATGGTTTATTCATATTGCTCTTTCTATGGCCAGTACAGATTTTCCTAAATATGGTAGGTTATATTTTGGGTCACCAGCATATTCCAGAACAGGTGCTAACCTGTCATACTGAATCTTATCAAAGTCAATAAACACAGATAATTCTATAAGTACTTAATTAGCTAAGATATTATGAGACCAATTTGATATATAGTTGTGAAAGCATAAGAGGCTGAGGCACATACAGTCTATTTTCCTTGTAAATTATACTTTAGATCACCAGTGTGGAAAATACCATTTCACACTTGATTTGTTACTTTGGGGAAAAGAACATTAAGATTCACATTTCCTTCCCTACCTTCACCTTCCAGGACTCATCTGAAATGTTACCATAACTGTGGTAAGAGGTATGTACTGCAATGGAGTTTCACAGGTATGCTAAAAAGCCTAATATTTTTCAGCTGTGTGTCTGTCTGGCATGTCATGATGTCTTTTCTTTTGAGAAATACAATGTTGATGATATCTATTTCCTTAGTCCTTTTATGCTTCCATATTTTTTCATCTCATTCGTTAACATTAGTCATAAGATCAGCTCAGCACAAAGCAGAAATGTGGATGGTTGGAAGGGGAAGGATAAGTTTTATTTGTATATGAAGGTCTTCTCCTGTGGTGAAGGGTTCTGAAAAGGACCCCATAAATTAATAATGAGGTTAAGTCATTTAAAAAAGACAGCTGTCTTGTGAGAGAAAATCTAATGAGGATTAACCCTTTCTTTGAGTTGTGGAATTGACACTTCCTAGTGTAAAAGGACTTAATCTGACAAGACTTCAATGTACATGTAAATATTCTTCAGCTGAAGAATTCAGTGCAGCAGATGTGCAGCACAACCATCTCTACTAGGGGAGTTCTGACAGCTGTCACAAACTCTCTGGTCATTGTCAAACAACTCTGTCAATCCCATTACTTACCTTTTTACATGCCAAGGGAACACAGCAAGCTTCAAGCAAAGTAAAAGGTAAATTTGAGAAGTTATCACAGACTGTTTGCAATAGTGGTTTTATCAAATTAATATACAAAACTCAATTTTAGAAGTAAATCAAATGCAGACAAATCCAACACATTAATCAAAACAACCAGGAATCATCTATGTAAGTTACAAATGGTCTTTCAAAATCTTGGTAACCAACCTGTTTATTTCATATCAGCCCTAAATGATGCCAATTTGGGTAACAAAGAACCATTTAGCCTATGTTAGGTTTAAGTAGTGCAATGCACTGAGAAATGTCTGAAATGATGTAAATTTAAGCACTGATAGCAGAAGAGAGGCTTGAACTGTGTCGAAGTCAATTTAGAAAGTTACAGAAATAATGAATGCCAACAGTGCAGAGCCCTGATATTATGCAATAAGAAAGCAAAAGAGACAGATAGGCCATTCTAGAGAATTGAATTCCAGAAGTCCATTTAAACTAGATTAAGCCAGTAGGAAACTTCTGTTTTGAATTTTAAAATGTCACAATGAGCACAAAATGGAAAACATCTTCTATAACATTCTTTACAATCCGTGATTCACTTCCCAGTAGAAACATGAAAAATGATCTGTTATAGCAAAATATTGATTAAAAAGGGGTATTTTGATGGGGTCTGCATATATAAATTTCATCTATTAATAAGTAAATTAAAGGTTAATGAAACTATGTGAACAATGTATAATGCGGAATAGTACAAAGGTCACAAGACCTTTTCCATTTCTGCTTGAGGCCACAAGTAACATTTAGATGTTCACAATATTTTCAAGCTTTATAAATGTTATATCATTAGCTATTCTCTCCCTGGAGAAAGAAAAATGCATAGGCTTCAGGAGTGAATATATAAATAATACAATATTAAATAATGGTTAATTTGAGAAATGATTTTACATTCAGTTAGTTCTGAAATTACATAATTTCTGGTAAGTATGTTATATTCTGTAAAAAAATGAAATGCTGTGCTTACAAGAAGACAAAAAACCCAAATCATACTATTTTTATATTATTTTTACATTAGCATCTGTCTAGGGTTTGACAATATAAACTGTAGTACCACTTAGATTATTTAATGATACATAACTAAATGAACAAAGTCTGGAATCCTTAATGAGAGCAGATGGAATTGACTGAAGTTCATTCTCAACATAATCATAAGTACTGCATTTGGCAAAAGAAATTGAAAGTGTGAGCTTAAGCAAAACTGGTTCATTCACTTCCCTGTCATGCAAGAGTCAGTGGATACTGTAGGGATAAAAGAGGCAAAGTGCACCACTGAAACTGAAAGACTAACAGAGGTTTTAGATGGTTAAAATATGATGCATTATTTTCTTTGAAGTACTTTTCAAGAATTAAATGCTGGGTCTCGAGAAAAATTTCAATTAAAAGAGAGCTATTGTAGAGATTACTATGGGAGAATAGATGCAGTTTATTGCAAATCTGTTTATCCTCAGCCCTGAATTTTCTTGCAAAAATTTTTCTTGCCAGAGAAACACAAAATGAGAGAATAATTGACACCAGTTTCCTCTGGAGTATGGGACTCTCAGAGCTCTTTCAATCTAGTCTGTCTACTCAACCCACTTACCCAGTACTGTGTTCAGGTGGCTTTTGAGTATCCCCAAGGTGGGAGACTCCAACAGATATCTGGGCAATCTGTGCCTGTGTTCAGTCATTCTAACAGAAGAAGTGTTTTCTGTATTTAGATGATACTCTGTGTTTCCGTTTGGGTCTGTTGCCTCTTGCCTTGCCACTGGGCAATAAGAAAAGCCTATTTAGTCTTCTTTACTCTCTCCATTCAAATATTTTTACATTGTTAAGAATATTTCTTAGCCTTCTATTCAGATTAAAGATACCCAGCTCTTTTAGTGTTTCCTCAAGGATAAAAACTCCAGTTCCTCAACCATCTTTGTGTACTTTTACTGGACTCTCTTCAGGATGTCTGTCTCATACTGAGGAGCCTAGAACTGAATTCACGACACAAAATGCTGCCCCACCACCACTGAGGAAAAGGGAAGAATACCTTTCCTCAACCTGCTGGCAATACTTTGTTTAATATTCCTGAGGATTCAAACATTTTTAGGCTTTTTTTTTTTGTGTTTAAGTTTTGCCAGGAGCTCCTTTCTCATGGGTACCTCTTGGGTGAATTGCTTTTGAGCTAGGAAAAGTGGACTGTTGAATATCAACAAACTTTCTTGGGCCCTTCTCCTTGAAAGGGCCTTATCCCATGGGATTCTTTCAGGTAGATCCCCATAGAGGAAAAAATCTGCTCTCCTGAATTCCAGAGTTGTGATCTTGCTTTTTGCCTGGCTCTTTCCTCTCAGAATCCTGAACTCTGCCATCTCATTGTCACTGAAGTCAATGGTGCCTTCAACCTTTTGCTCTCCAATAAGCCCTCCCCTGTTAATAAACATGAGGTCCAGCAGAGAACCTCTCCTTATTAGCTTCTCAATCACTAATATTGGAATTTGCATAATATTTTCTTGCAATTTTCCTATATGAAATACTTTTGAAATCCCTTGTGTTTCAAAAAAAAAAAAAAAAAATTGTTCAGATGTACCAGCAAAAGATTTTCTGTTGTAAAACTTTTCATTTGATTACTCTGATAGGTTAGGGAAGAATTTTTTCCCCAAAAAGAGATTGTCTCATTTGCTAAGAAACTTGTACGTATTATGTTTAATTATAAAGCAAGCAAACAAACAAACAAACAAAACCCACAAAAAGATTAAAAAAAAAAACCAAAACGAAACAAAAAAAAAAAAAAAAAGCCCCAAACAAACAAACAAAAAAAAAGAAAAAAATTTCTGGTTTGGTTTTTTTTCC
>JAYDZK010000169.1:100225658-100242459 GCA_034509185.1 Euphonia xanthogaster | reverse complement strand
GCACAGATGACCCTGTGCGCAGACACTATATGCGAGAAGGGAGGGGAAAACAATGATCAACAGGATTGGCCAGACTGTAGGAGTGACAGGGAAGGGAACCAATACAAACTTGGAGGGGGAGGAGATTGGGAGGGTCCTCGGCTTCTAAGCCAACCATCTCTCGGCACGGACGGAGCTTTCTAGAAGCGAGGCCGGCCGAGGGTCTGATTGACAGGAAGCCAGAGGGAGGGGGAAACATAACTGACATATAATAACAGTAACTGATTGGGTACACACTGGAGAGAGAGAGATGAGGGACAGAGGGGGCTTGATCGCCCAGGGCGGGAAATCTGGCAAGACCGAACCATTTTGGAACTTAAAATGGGGGGGAACTCAGGACAAACCAACGGGGTACATATAACTGAACTTATACATTGAAAACTACATAATACAGGACATAACGAAATAATGAACGCACCACAACAGGCAGGTGTTCAGCCATCTCCAGAAGACCAGGACCCCATTGCTCTAGTGGTGACTTGGGAAGGCAAATTCTACCACTCCAAATATCCCTCCTTCCTCCTTCTTCCCCCTACGTTATATACTGAGCATGATGTCACATGGTATGGACTCCCCCTTTGGTCAGCTTGGGTCACCTGTCCTGGCTGTGTCTCCTCCCAGCCTCCCACGTATCCCCAAATTCCTCACCAGTGTGGCAGTAAGAAAAGCAGAAAAGGCCTTGGCTCTGAGTGAGCTCTGCTCAGCAATAACAGAAATATCTCTGTGTTATTAGTTCAGTGTTCAGCACAAATTCAAAACACAGCCCCATACCAGGCTGCAAAGAAAACTAACTCTACTCCAGAGAAAACCAGCACAGCAAAGCACTGGGAAGTGCATCCTTACCACTGGACTTAACAAATCTGGAAATATATATTTGTGTCTGGAGTCAGGCATAATTAATGAATTCCAACCATTACCAAAAACAATAATGTGCCTGCAATTGGAAAGATGTTTAAAGTTTAAAACAAATTGCAAAGCCCAGGTTTCAGGAAAATTTCTGATATTTTGGTATTTTAGTAAACATCTAAAAAATTATTTAAAATGTGGCATTTCTTCTGTATGAGTGCTATTTTTCTAGCATTCCTGATTTCCTTTTAATAGAAACATAAACCCTTAGGAAACTTTTGCCACATTGTATGACACCCATATCAGTAAGACCATAAAGCTTTAAATTCTTTGGTTTTCTATGTCTTAATTTCATTCTTAAGGCTTCTATGCTCTTAAACATTGAGACTATAAATTCTTTCTGTCTTCTATTTTTTTTCTATATTTGCCTTATTCAAGCAGAAAATATAATTAAATTTTTGCTTGTATAGCTTTCTTTAGAAAGACTGAAAATGGCAGAAGGCAAGATTTCATCTTTTTCTATATTCTCTTTCATGAAATCTTATGCCTACAATCTGCTGAACAGATAGTGATATCAAAATACTGAGTAGTCTATATTAATTTTGCACTCCTTGAGCCAAACCTCATCCTTATTTTACTTCTGCTTAGAGATGGAAGTCAGTCCTACTACCAAGATATTTAAGGATAATTACAATCAGTCAGGGTTGAAATGTTTGAGTGCAGATTGTTCACAGCAAACACCTTTCAAGATTAAGATATGCCAAGTGAGTAAGAGGTTATACCTGTTTAAAAAAAGTTTTGATTTATCGGTGCTTGCATTTCCAAAGGGCAAATAAAATAAGCTGTATTTTATGTTATTACTTTTATATCATTACTTTTTGTAATGCAAAAGAATTCTGGTAGTCCATTCCACTTACATCTGTCTGTGACCCTGTCACTTGACTTCTGGAACAGACAGCACAGCCATTATTAACAGTAAAGCACAGCATTACCAGTGTTCTTTGGACAATAATTTTTTCACTTCATTATTATGATATACTGGAGAAACTTCAAAACTCCATTAATCCAAATAATGCTACGAACTTCACAGATATTACCTTCCCCCAATAGTGGAAATTTGACTACAATATATTAAAGTATGACAATTTCTTAAAAATTTCTGTTTGTTACTCATGCTATTACACTTGACTGTTGTCAATATCTTTCCTCCATCTGAATTGCCTTTTATTGGTATTTTGTTGGCATTAACTTCTTTTTTTTTTCTTATAGTAAGACACTGCATGGAGTCCCACACACCGAGCTGAAAGCAAACACAGATCATTTTGGTGAGGAAAAAGCAAGAGAAAAAAGAAAAGAGAAAATGGAAGTAGAATGAATGAGGAGAGAAAAATAAGTGAAGTATAGAGTACAGTTAACTTCTTCCTTCATAAAATAATAAAGTAAATCACATTACTTAGTATGTCCACTTAAGGAAACAAATGAAACAAAACTCACAAACCCAGTAGACAATTCCCCGAAGAGGAGTTTCTTGGGTTTTTTAACTTATCTCTACTGCCTTTATAAGTAGTCTGTGAGGTTGGTCAGCTGCATCCTACCAGGAACTGAGTATCCTCATCTGGCTGACAGAAATGAATCGAAACTCACGTGACCTAATGCGGATATTTATGACAGACTTTTACATTTGATTACAGCCATGCTGTAGTCTCCATGGCAGCAGAGAAATTATTTGTGCTGGTAAATCATCTTGCATGATACTAATGCAAGATTAACTGCATAATTGCATGCTAATGCTGTGCCACTGAATATATTTTGTACCTGGCTTGCAGTCAGAATAACTTAGAATGGCAAACTTTGTGTTTCTCTTTCTTCATCCATTGTAAACCACCTTGAACTGTATAACACCATATGATGTAGAAATGAAGACATTAACTATGAAAAGGAACTTTTTAATGGGCCTGATAATTTAGAGAGCTCACTGAACTTCTGCTGATTAGCCTGTGAGAACATTTATTTTTTTTTTAAGAATTTAACCTGTTTATTGATGGTATTTGCTGCAGTACCTACATTATAATGGGTTGTAATTGTGTCATGCCATGATGTTTTTTTCAACTAGAACAATGAACCATCCTTTGGAAATGCTAGGAACAAAGAAAAGGCCTGCAGGCTCATGCTTTCTGCTCTAAGTTGGAGAGAGATTTTTTAGGGCTGTTCTCACTTAAGACTAGAACTTTTTCCATTTTATTGCTGTGTTCTCTCTTATTTAAGGCTGTTAAAACTTACTCTTGGCTTTTTTATTTCTTTAATTTTTTCATAATGAATCAGTTTTATTTAGTGGAAGAAATCCTCTTATATAATTTTTAAACATAAGAGAACCATTTTTCAACATGTTCAATTATGGTAAGACTGAGAGAAAGTCACAGCAGTTTGAGTCTTCTAATTCCATGCACAGAGTAAAGGTCAACGCTTTCATATTTGAGTACCTATCATTAGAATTTCAGAGTGCAAATAATTTCTTTCAGTTTTTACATCATAGTAAGGAAAAAGTTTCTTCTGATTAGACCAGAGAATCCAGCTGCAAAAACTCTCAGCCAAATAAGCAACTATTTTGCACTTATGATTCATACTTCTGAAAATTTCATATTAATTTTTGCCTCCAGCCCACATTTTTGTAAAAAGAAAAAAAGGTTTGAATAGGCTTTTCAAAGAGAAACACCATTGTCAGTGTCTGTTTTGAAAGTATATTAAAGTTCAGATAAGGAATGCAAAAGATATGAATATGATGCAATTTTGTTTGGATTTAATTCCATTAATCATTTATATTGACTAAAATACAGGGCTGTAACACAGATTTTTCTAAATAATCAGACAACTATTTAATGTGATTTTTTTTTTTATTAACATAACAAAAAAGCTGTGAATTTGTCTCTAAACTGGGTAAGAAACTGTGTTTTATTGTGATTTGTGATAATAAGCAGTCAGGTGCTTCAATAAGTGCTAAGTGTTCTTTCACCATAGAAAATATATTTCTGTTATTTTGCCAGTTTTTCTTAGCAAAACAAGGCTATGTAACACTGTCTCATGGTATATATGCAGAATGTTCTCACAGTAAAGTCAGAGCAAATAACATAAAGTGTTGTAGACTGTTTTCAATATTCACATTATAGGACCTCGGAGAATTATAGACAATGCCTGGACTTTCTATGTCCAGCCTTACTTTGAAAAAGTTCGATGATGCACAGAAAGTGACTATAAAAAGTAAGAAAAACCAGCAAGAGACAGACTCCTATCTCACTATTTTACTCATCCTACTTATATTATTTCAGTATATTTTTTCACTATTTTCATTACTCTTCTTGCAAAGCAATGTGTTCTTAGGACATCACAAAGGTGGACATGCTCTTTATTCTGAGTTTTTCAAACCTTATAAAAGAGTTTGTATCTTATCATTTGTAGTCAAGGATTGTGTTGCTTGTCCTTTGCTGGCTCTCTGTTGCACAAATTGTGAATCTAAGACATTGTTTTTAACTTAAAATAATGAAATGGTGATTTTGAGATAATTCTTTTTCTCAAGCAGGTCACTGATTCTGTTAGGGTATTACATATGACAATATTTCAGTCATTTACACAAGATGTCATTTACTATGAGACATTAAATTGATTTGGGTCCTGTTCAGCTTCCTCAGACAATTTCACAAGATTGTGCAGTAAGGATCTTGCTTGTGAATGTTTAGGGGGTTTGTTTTTTTTTTAATTAAAAACTTTATAATAGAAAAAAGTTTAAATATAGACGGAATAAAACTAAATCAATGACATAGAGTAAGCAAAAGCTGTTCACACAGATGAAAAAAAGAGCAGACCCATTGGTCTGCTCTGCATGAACCTCAGTATTCAATCAGTCTCTTGGCTGAATAGGCTCTGAAACACAGGTTACAACCCAGTCCCAGCTGAGCAATAATACTGTGAATTTGCAGAGTGAGAAAGAAGTAGGGAAAAGTGGCAAGTCTGGAGGAACCTCAAGAAGAATCTAGTAAGGATTCTGCTTAGATTTAGAAAGTTGGCAAAAAGTAAAGAGTGGAGTTTATGGAGGAAAAAAACCTCTGAATGACTGCAAGTCACTTTGGAATATGGTCACCCCTAGAGAGGTGATAGGTCTCCTGTAAATTTTGCAGTGAGTTAAGTCACCTGTGCTCTGGCTGTGACAGCAGCTAGAAAGGAAAGAGTAGTGATCCAAAAAAGCAGTACAGAACTAAGCTCTGCAGTAGAAATGCCCACTAGGAGTGGTATTGTAGACAATTCTACCTTTAAGCTTCTCATATTTTATAAAAAATGAAAACAAATAACATTATGAAGTGAACCTGACAGTTTTTAAAAAACATGAATGTAATTTTCTGTCCTTTATAATGCTGATGAGCATTTACCCAATAAAGTTGAATAAAAAAAATTCAATTATGCATGATTTGCATATTTTGAAATCCTTACATTATGGTTAAGGTTCAGATAAGGGCACTTTAAACAGCAAACTTTGCACATCAAAGCTTATTCATGTGCTTTATTCATTTATTCATTATTGCTCTTTGAGGTCTATAAAACTAGGACTAATCTCTCATGGAATATGATAGTATTGGAAACTCATAATTCTATTTTGATCAATACTGAATCACAGTTTCTACCTGTGACTTTCACAGCTCAAATTTCATCAGTCATTAATACACACAAATGCACAGGGTACTCTCAATATTATAAAGTTCTACATGCCATTGTTATGGGTATGGAGGGAGCTGAGGTCTCGGTCTGGGCTGTTGTGCACTGTTGGCATTAATTGGTTGTAATTCATATGTGATATTTAGAAAGACAGGAGTTTGTATCTCTGCTTTATGTTTGCTTTTAACATTTGGTATGTATAGAAAAGACTATGGTACAGTAAATGAAAACAACTGTATTGTGCACCCATGTTGTAAAAGCAAAATTTCCTATAAAATAAAACAGTAAATTCAGCTTAGTGCCAAAAAAAAGTGCAAGGGGTTCATTTGGGATCCCACCCCACAAGCACTCTGGGTCACTGTAGCTCTGGGGTTATTCCAGAGGGCTTGATTGCCTTTGCTTAAATTGTAAAAAGGTAGATTGCAGAATTAAAAGTTTACTGTGTAACTCAAGGCAATTCTTTAATTTTTTTTCTGCCTGGCATTTGCAATTCACAAGGTTTCATTTTTTACTGCTGAAAAAGCACTACAGGACTTCTTTGGAAGATGGTCAGAGAACAAAATAAGCTAATCATTTCAATTCTGCATTAACTATTCAGGTTGTAGAATTTACCATGTAATAGATGCTGCTGCAACTACAACAAATCACCTGTCATAAACAGTTCATAAGCTGGAAGACTGAAAAACACATGAATGTTTTATATATCTACCTCACCCACCATTCAAGCGTACAATTAGGACAACTAAGGTCAATTGTGCTATACAGAGAAGTTTTGGCTAAGCTGAAGTCTGTGCACTTCACAGTAGAAGTGGATGTTTGGGTCAATGGCATGATATTGAACAGGAAAGAGGAGAAAAGCCAAGGGGAAAAAATACTTTCTTTAAAAATTTCTTGTACAGTGTTGTGGATTAATTCCAGTGGGAAGCTGAAGGTCCCACAGGCATTTTTTAACTTGCCCCTGGAGGGATGGGGAAAAGAATTAGATGTGCAATAGTGAGAAAAGTCATAGATTGAGATACTGACAATTCAATAGGTAAAGCAGAAGCTATATGCACGTAAAGCAAGATAAGGACTTCATTCATTATTCCCACTGTCAGGCAGCTGTTCAGCCATCTCCAGGAAAACAGAACTGCAGAATGGGTAGTGGTGATTTGAGAAGACAAAAGTCATCACTCCAAACATCCCCCTTCTTTCTTCTTTCCCATTTGTACATGCTGAGCAGGATGCCATATGGTATGGGGCATCCTTTTGGTCATCTGGGGTCAGCCCCCCTGGCTGTGTCCCCTTCCAACAGGGACACCCAGCCTGTTCACTGTGGGGAGCAGGGGTGCAATGAGAAACAGAGAACATCTTGACAGAGGACAGGCAGTCCTCAGTGACAATTAAAACATTTGTGTGCTATTAACACTATTTTGCTCAAAATAGCACCGTATGAGCTATTACGAAGAAAATTACCTCCATCACAAACAAAATCAGTACAAACTACACCTCCTGTCCCAAACCATTTGTGACATGCTCAAGTCCCACATTATTCAATACATCCATTAGCCCCTCTCTTCCTATCTTTTGGTAGACACACACATATCATAAAATGGATTCAGCTGGAAGATCATCTAGTTCCAAATCCTTTGCCATGTGCTGGGACATTTTCCATTAGACCAGGTTGCTCAGAGCCCCTTCCAGCCTGGCATTGAACAGTTCCAGAGATGAGGGTTCCACAACCTGTCTGAGCAACCTGTTCCTGTGCCTCATATCATATACCATGTGATTCCTTTAGTCAAAGGCACCACTTTAAAATGTCCAGAAGGTTTCTGTTGAGTTCATTTAGATCACAATGATCTTTCTCTGGTTTAGGTGCTATAGTACCACTGAAATTAATTTGATGACAAAAACAATGATCTTCCTATATATCTCTCTTGCTGTTTACTTGAAATATGAGTATGTCTAGGAGGACATGGAACTATATTTCCTATTCTTCCATTCCTATCTCCTACAGAGAATTTCCCCTGTTTCTCTGTAAAAAAATAGAGACTTACGAAAATAAAACATTTATTCTTAATAATGCTAAACATTACTGAGAGCTACATCTCCAACTGGTTGAAGCAGAAAAGTCACATTTGAATATATTAAGCTTGACTTTTAAGGATGTGAGTAGTTCTGCTTTCACTTGCATCTTGATAATTGATTGTTCTGCTGCATTAAGAGTAGACACAAGATCCTTCTTTCTACACTTGATCTCAAGTTTGGTATCAGACTAGCTTAAAGTTAACTTCAGAGAACCAAAATAGCTTTTGATTAGATGCTTCAAAGCATATGTCTTCAATATCAGCTTAATTACTTTTCTTATCTGTGGTGAGTGAGTGACTGTCAAATGAATCTGAGTCAAGTCTGACCTAGAAGGGAATATATCTAGGACTCACTTATGTCTGTACCATGAAAGATTTTTGATACTGTTAATGCTGAATTAAAGAAATGACATGAAATATAACAGATGATCAGAAGATCAAAGGTAATAGAAGAGAAAATCTCATTTACTTACCCTAGAAAAACCTGTTAATTTATATCCATAGATTTTGTGTATGTGAAGTGTTGCTTGGGTTTTCCAGAGTTTTTTATTCTTCCAGGGAATGTAATTTGTGAGAGTTTATATAGTTCTCAGCTTATGAAGATGGTTGGGATCAGCACAGGCCAGAAGCTAACTAAGTTCCTTGGAATAATCTGTGCTGTAAAAAAATTTAAATATTTCAAAGTGTCCCTTTCTCCCTAAGGCCTTGAAATTTCCAAATATTTTGTGGTTATGGGATACAATTAGTTTTAGCAGCACTATTTTCCAGGCAACAGCAACATCTCATAATTTTACAGTAGCAAAACCTGCAAGAACAAAACAGCTCATCTTAAATCTATCTTGTTGTCTGAAAATAAACTAACAACAGGATAATTCTTATTTCTATGACATTTAATGGCAAATTGGTCTCTGTCCAGTGGTCTGGACTGATCAGGGCTGAAAAAACTGGCAGTTCTGCCTTTCATCGTTTCTGACTCTTTTTTTTAGGTCCATTGTGGACAAATATCCTATGCAGAAAAAATTTCCTTTGATGGTTTCAAGATAGCATCCCTTGTTTGTTAAGTGTCCTCCAGAGAATGATAAAAATAATGATCCATTAAAAGAACATAGTGGAATTGTCGCTTTACCCACACAGGATTTGCTGGTATCATGGATATTCTTAGCCTGGGAAATTAGAGATAAAAATTCATTTGCAAAATTGTTCCCTGCAGTCTGTGGTTTGCATAATTTACTTTAACCTAGTCAAGCAATAATTCTTGAAACATTTCCCTTAAGAATAAATTCTAGTTTTATGTTCTAGTTTACAGACAAATTTCCTGACATGCAGTCCACTCTATCTTTTGCATTAAAGTATTATCTTATCTTTAATCAAACCTTAATGCAAGTCATCCAGTTCATCCACCTTGAGCGATTAATTTCAAGTTTTAACTTTGTTGGATTTTTGTGAGAGCATTACAAGATTTTATTAAGCAGTCAGAGTGGATGTCAACTTTATAAAGGCTGCAATCTAGTATTTACTATCAATGAAATCAAAATAGAAAATTAGGATGGAAGAGTTAAAATCTCAGCATTAGTAATAAAAAAGCAACACTTTAGATAAAAATATTTATTAGTGTTTCCATCTGGCACTGAAAGTGTCAAGCAAGGTGAGTTCAATGGGAAATATGGTACTTGGAACACAGCAATTTATGGTTATGCAAACTGCATGCTTTCAGCCTGTCTCCAGCATAAAGCGATAGACATGATGGTACTGCTCCTGGAAAATGTATTTCACAAAAAATAACTCCTTCCTTTCTACTCAAAGTACTGTTTCAGAAGGAAAAAAGTGTTCAACAATAACTGCTTTTTCATACACTAATGGTAAAACTTCTGTGTCAGAAATGAAAGTGGTGCCCTTTGATCACTAAGCTGTCTTGATTATGAAATACAGCAATGGTGGAGAATATTCTGCTGGGAGGAAATAACAAGGCTTTCTATGATCAAAACACTGTTAGGAGCTGGTGTTCACTGCAATAGAGTATGACTGCTGATTAAGCACATTTTCCTATGCATACCAGTTAATACTGGACCAGCTTTGGGAAAAAAATCCACGATCTTTGCTTTTCTCTTGGAGAAACATTTCCATATGTTCATGTTGACCTAGAACCAGTGTCAGAATTAAATTTTGAAGCCAACATCACAAAAAAATTCCATGTTTTAAAACAAGTCAAAGTTAAAGGAAATATCATCTCTACCACCCTGTTTTCTTTTTTATATACATAGTCTTTTACATATAGTCTTCTACCCTTAGCATCAGAAACAAAAGGCAAAGAATCTAAAATGGAAAATAGAAATAGAAATAAAACATGTTCAAGCAGTAGAAAGTAGAAACAGTCAGAACCAGGACAAGAGTGAGTGGAATTCCAGTCCTCTGTAGAGTAAATAAGGACATTTTATTTCTTCAAATACTTACTCTTCATATCTTAGAAACAAATATACAGGTGGAGTGGTGAAAAATAAAATTGCCACCTTCTCAATCCTCCCTCTTGTCCTTTTCTTCTACAGACACTTCATGAACAGTGTAATTGCTCAAGAGAAGCTGTAAATTGACTCTTAATAGTCACAGCTCTTGTAGAACATAATGTGTCATATTGCATTCTTTACTATAAAGTATTTGCCTCAGCAGAAAAAAAAGCATTCATTATTAATGACTACTTTAGTCAATATTTAATATATTTACATTCTTTTGAAATATAAAAGTATTGCTATAAAATGTTAATTAATGACCAACCTGCTGGAACAGTATCTCTTTTAATAACACTTAAAACTAAATTGTGTAAGTCAAGAATATATTTCAGTAAGTCTCAAGACAAGGATCAGCCTACGTGGAAATAGAGCAGAGTGCACTCATCTTGGTTGTAGTATCTGAGATGGGCACAGTGAAGTGTTAGTGCTCTCTCCTAGGACAGAGCATCCTTCTAACAACAAAACAGAGAAAGTAGATTCTGAGTGTCTTTATGTATTTAGGAAAATAATGTTTGTGATATTGGGACAATATTCTTTCTTTACTCTTCTAGGCATGAATTATCCCATTAAATAAAAGATAATGCAAAAAAAAACCCAGGAAAAACAAAAAACAAGCAGGGTATGTAGCTGTTAATTAACTTTACAAGACCCCTTGGAAAGAAGTACTATATATAATCACTCAAACACACCAATTTCAATTTTCTTGGCCTCATCATTGTCATCCCTCTCTGCCTGTATACATTTTGTTTTAGCAGGCATTTATATTTCCCTAAACCATGAAAGCTGACACATATACAAACATGTGATGTTATGGTAATAATGTCGACATGTTAAGACAAAAGAGCCTGTCACCTGAGCCCTGTCCAGGATAGCCCCTGTCTATTTTTTTAACATGACATTCAAATATAAAATTAGATATAAACAGAACTGTTGGTGACATTCAGCCTAAAATATGTATATTGCTTCCCTAACAAAAATTGCATGTTTATTGAATTTAAACCATTCTATATATTTAGATATTTGCATAGATATAGTGTATTTAATTCATTATTAATAAGCAAGTGGCTTTAAAATTCGTAGTGTTGAAACATACAGAAAAAATAACCCCCCAGTATCTGTCATCTGCTGTTTTAGTGTGCCTGAGACCAAATTGATTCCATGTATTTTTAACATCCAACAGAGGAGTTGAAAGCTTAGATAGGCTATACTTCTTTTATAAAGAGGATGAGATGACTAAATTCTTAGCTGGGATAACTGTCTCCCATCCAGGCAGAAGGGAAAGAACTTCACAGAAGTAGTTTGCACTGAGAGAGACTGAGTTCATTCAGCCTTCCCAACAGAATTTTCCCAAGATGATTATTTGCACTGAAGTTGGAGACATACTATGAATTAATCACAATGTACCCATTTTTCTTCAGAGACTGTAGAAGAGCCTATAAGCTTAACTTTCCCAGTCTAAAGGCACTATCTCACTGCAGGATGAAAAAAATAAAATAAAATAAAAAAGAAAAAGAAAAGACAAATATTAAGTAAGAGGTGGATATCATCAAACTAGCCAAAGTATTTTCTAATAAAGAGATGGGAGATCATACCATGTCTTTTTTTTAAAGTGGATATCCTTGTCTGATAATGACCAGAAAGGAAAGTGATCCATTTCTATCAGCATATCTCAAAATAAGGCAAAAAGGTATTTACCAATTGACAGAAAAGCACTGGTAGTCCTATTTGGAGCAGTTACCTAAATTGCCTCACTGATTAGTGGCAGTGGAGTTGTGTTTTTTAGCCAACACTGCACCAGTTTAACAAATGAAAATCATAAAACCTCAGTGGGGAAGTGAGTTTGTTCTGGCAAAAGGGTAACAGGCCACCACTGACAGATCTCATTGATTTCTAGCTAGAAGAAAATTAGCAAAATGAAAAGAAAATTAGCAAAATACAATGCATTATTTTAAAAGTAGGATAGAATGGGGAATATATTCCTTCTTTTAAATGCAAAAGTTGTGTTGTTTTCAACTACACTAGCCACCAGTATGAGGTGTGTGCTAATTCCCAACTAAACTATTTAAAATGAGGTGAAGGGCCCTGCTGTGTTTAACAGCTACATCCAAAATACCCCATGTTCACCAACAATAAAAATTCTAAAAGAAAAATCTGTCATTGAAGGCAGAACCATCAGAGATCTTTACAATCCCATAAATACAGCATGTAGAAGGCTTGCATGCTTATTTTGTTGGTACTAATGGAAATTATCTGTGCTAATATACACTGTACAGAAAAATGAATAGACCTCCTCTGTGTGTTTGCTGTTTTAAAAGGTTTGGCATCTTACTAAGAAAAGGCAATTACTTCTCCTCTTCTGCATAGCTTGGCTGATGTTTCAGTCTGGGATAAATGCCACAGATTTTTTTTGTTCATATATTTCTGTACAAATTAGAGGAATTTAATTTGTAGAGGCTGCTTCTAGAGTATCTGACCTCAGAATCAGGCAGAGAAAGAAGTAATGAGAAGGAATGATAAAAATGTGCAATGCAGACACCAAATACATGTAGAAAATAATGCCTCTACGTTACACGCAAAAATACAGTTTCATCATTAGAATCTGCAGCTATCAATGTGCATTTTTGTATGAAATTAACAGATTTTTGAGGCAGGATGGTATTTTGTTTAATATTTTGTCTGTTCCAGCTGCTTCAATCTCCATATTGACTTCTTTTGTCACCTGTGATGTGGTTTGACATGAAGATATGCATGAAAACAGCAAGAAACTCATGACTATACTTTTAAAACATTGCCCTCACTTTATAGAGTGATATATGTGATTTCTAGTTCAAATAAAACCTTTAATATCCACCTACTGATTTAAGATATCCCTTTCTCCAATTCAGGACTTCATCAATACTTGTATGCTCACCCTGTGAAGACATTGAGTCATTCTAACCCAGTCATCTTCCAGTCTTACCTCCACTAAGATAAACAAATAGTGTTCTGAATTCTTTGCAGTATTTCCTACAAGCCTTGTGAGCTTTTCTGGCATCTAATTTATTCCTTTCAACATTTCTAAAACTTAAGTATTTCTTCACAAATGTGACGAGACAGCGTAGACAATGTTTCAGGGCTCTGATGGCATATCCAGGGGAAAAAAAAAAAAAGAAAAATCCTATATCTTGTACACCACTCTACAGTTCAGACACCCAATTCTCCCCTTTTGCACAGTCCTGATCCAGAACTTCTTTTGTTGGAACTGGCTCACTGCTCCAAGACTCATATTTCCTCATCATTTATCATTCATTCAGTCTATTCATCTGCACATTTTACTGGCAGGGATTTTGTGTTTACTTATGGTTCATTGATTAAACATTGAACAATGTTGGATGTTACCATGCCTATGCGATGTCTGTAGAAATTCACATGAGAAATTGTGTTCCATCTATCATGGTATGTCAACTGCTTTATATTCCACTTCATGTTTGCATTATTACTTTCAAGTACTGCTAATCTTTATTCCAAATAATATACAGGACATTCTCACAATTACCTTACAGGAAGCTGTTTCCATCAGTGCAGTTATTATTATAAACTATATTTCTAATTTGTAGGAAGAGAATCCACTTTGTTTATTAAAAGCGATTTTCCTTAATTGACATTTACTATTATTTAATCCTTTAATTCCATATAAATAAAACTCATAGCACTTTTTATCTTTATTTTATTCTTGAAACTCAAACCATGCTATGTTACCTTGAACTACCTGGTTGTCCTCGATAACTTTCTTTAGCACTGAGAAACAACACTACTTTTTCAAGGCCTGCGTTTTTAAATTCTTTTTCTTCAGGATTAAAAACTGTTAAAAAAAACTAAAACAAAAAAACCCCAGTAATTGTCTCAACCAACATGACTCTGTTATGTAAATTTTCCAGATCATACAACTGTAAATGTTTATCACAAGTGTCTATGATACAATATTTTCCTTGCTGTGTACTACTTGCTCTTTAGTGGACTTGAATCTACTTCATTAATTCATTAATAAACATGTAATAGGAGAATTGTAATTCTGCTTTGTAAAACTCAAACCAAAAGGCCAACCAAAAAGACTTTACTAAACACTATGTCAACTCTTCTCAGTAACAGACCTCAGGAAGTTACTAACAGGACTTTTTGTCATTTTATTTCAGTAAATATGCTTGTGAATATATTTGCTATAGATTTATAGATAGATAGATAGATAGATAGATAGATAGATAGAATATATATATATATGAGACCTATATACATATATGTATATAAATGAGACAGTGTCATGTGTCATTTTCCTTTTTTAAAAATTTTCTGCAACTGCTTTTTTTGAGACACTAATTTCCATAATACATTTAAAATACAGCCTATTATTATTTATTTCAATTGCAATTAGTTTGTGAATATTGGTTGCTGGAAAAAAAATGTTTAATTATTTAAAGTACAAGAGAGTAAAGAAACTTCATGCAATCATTAGGTTCAAACCCATGTGTATTAAAAAAACTTATCAGTTCTACATACTTTAGAAATACCAGTATCTGAGCTGGAGTTCCAAACTGAATCTCTCAACACAAAATTTCCAACAACAGCTTATTTTTTCCTTCTGAGCATTGCATGAAAATGCTTAAACACTCTCTCATTCTTCAAGATCTAACTGTCAGGCTAGGAAAAATTTCACTAATGGCTTTTTTCATCAGCATGTTGATGATAAGAATCCTGTGGCATTCTTGGCTCTGCCAAAGCTCTTTGTGGTGGGCTAAGTGGGCATATTTTCCTGTTGTAGAATTTATTCTGAGAAGAATTCATATACTTAAAAAGAAAGAAAGAAACAAACAAAACTTCAGATCTACAGTATATTTACATGTGACATTTCAGTAAATTCTGAAGAAAGGTATTTAGTATTTTGTTTTATTCATTGATTCTGGTTATGACTAGTATTATCAAGGCTCCTTTCAATGCTAAGTGTTTACAGTTCATTCAGCTCTTACTCAGAATTGCTTACAATTACATCTTAAACACTTACATTTTAATGCCACATCCATATTAATACTTTAAAATCCCTCTGCTACTTCCATGTAGATCATGTGGCATCTTCTCTCCTTCAGAACCTTGGTAAGGTCCCTGTTGCCCTCTCTAAGCTCTAGTTCTGCTTTACCATGGTGCAGTGATGTGTGAGTCCTTAGCAAAGGTGTTAGAAAGCCTTATACAGACTTCAGTGTGGAAACAGTTCTTGACCTATTGTGATAAGGTGACCCAAGCAGAAAAAACCTTAACCTTTACTGATTGGTCAAAGGGGCCAGAGTGAGGAGCAAAAGGATGTGATTAATTGAACTCAGAATTAAAATTGAAATCTAGCCCTTCTGAAACCATTTGTTTTCTAGAACACGAGATTTTAAGCGCTTACTGTCACGCAGTTGTACTTTAGGTTTCAATGTAAGGGATTTTTAAACATCCCTAAAATCCTAAACGGTCTTACAGATGTCAGAACTTCACTCAGCTTAGAAGATTTAAAAGTCATATGCTTGCTACTCTGGGTTTGTTAAATTGTATGTAATGATCCTTTGTGAATATTTAGAAACAGCATTGGAATCCCTTGGGCTTTTTCTCATGTTGTGAAAATTGCTTGAGAGCTGATATAGTATAAACAGTTTCTAATAAAGACAAGATCTGTCCCCTTTTCCTTAATACTTTCAAACATATCTGCTTTCAGATTTTTTTGTTCTTATCATAAGGAACATAAAAATAGCAATTACTTATGTACTTAATGAAAAAGAAAGCCAAGGAAAGTCTTCCCTAAAGTTGTTGTATTTACATAGTAGAGGCACTACATGAACAATTTTAAGCAAGCTGAGTGTGTGCACCAGCAAATAAAGCAGAGTAAGAATTTGTCCTTGTCTCTGTGTCGAACTGAAACAGCTCTGCTCATGTTTACATGCCTAAACATGCTTTTCCATTATACTAACTGCTGACATGTCCAAAATACTTATTGGGAACAATTCCTAACTATTGCTGTATGGTTTCTGTCCAGTGAATTGTTGGCATATGTTAAAATAATTTAGACCTTGGATAGCTATCTAAAATGTAGACATTTGGATTTTAGTTTAGTTTTGTTTTGATTTAGTTTTTGATTTAGAATTCCACTCAAAACCACCTGATTTTCCTCTAGAATGAGTCCCACCTCAAGTGAAGCTACACTGCAGATAACTAAAAATGCTGCTGCTCTTCTCGGTCCCTTGTATAAGACCTTTTTATTAATGTATGGAGGACAAAATTTTCCTTCAATGAAAATGCATGGTTTAAACAGAGGATTAAATATCATGTCCTGAGACAGAAGCATGAGGATTATGAGCTGATAATACTGGTGCACCATACAGACACAGTAAAAGAAAAGAAGGAATTTGTGTCAGAGAATTGTATTTGTGCAGAACCAAGGAGAAAGATGAGAAGATTACTGGGGTTGTTACAATAATATATGCCTTGACCTGTGGGACTGAGCCAGATGATCTCAAGTGGTCCTTTCCAACCTGAACAAGTCTCAGTTTCTACATTCTGTTTTCTTCATTTCTTTCTTGGTAGATCTAATGACAACAAAGCTTTAGAATATATGTGTGTGTGTGTGTCTTTTGATAGTTT
>JAYDZK010000169.1:100190406-100214230 GCA_034509185.1 Euphonia xanthogaster | reverse complement strand
AAAAATATGATTACACTCCACAGTGAGCAATGAAGCATGTAAGGCTCAATTAAAAAAAAAATGGATGGTGAAAAATTGATAGAAAAATGGAACAAATTAATTTGAAACAATTTATGGTTTAAAGTGTAGAGGATGAAGAAATGCTGATTAATTACCAGTTACTCTTTTGCATTTGCAAGCAGCAGGTGTCAAATCAATGAACTGACTTCAGCAAAGAGCAGGACTCTCAGGCATCCTCTCTCCTAGCAGAAGTAATTTGGGAGCTGAGGGACATGCAGTGACCTCTCCTATAGAAGTAGTGATGCGTGGGCTGTGAAAGGATGGGGTGGCAAAAGTAATTAGGAAGCAGAAATGGAACTGAGTCTGCAGTTACTTTGGCATCATGTAGTAGAGCCTTTTATAAAAAAATTATATTAACCCTTTGAATCTACAGCAGCCTTATGAGCCCAACAAAGAGGATAGATGTTGCCTGGCTATGAAAAAAAAGAGTTATTCTGATGTGTTTTAATAACTGCTTTCCCATTGAGAATCCATGTCAAGAGCAGGCAAGATCCTTTGTATTTCTGCAGCCACCTCTCCCCCTTCTGCCTATTTTTGACTGTGATATGATTTCTGTGTTCTCAGCTGAGCTGGAATGCTCTCTAGCTTAATTTGGTTTTTTAAATAAAAAAGGAAAATGAAGAGGTCAATATTCTCTCTCCATCAAGACAGGAAAATGTCCTTTTCTTAAAACTATAAAACATGTCCAGCATTTCTGAAGATGTTATAAAGGCATTTGTTCTCTGAGTGGAAATAACAACAAAGAATAAAAAAAAATGTTGAAGTGAGGGGTTAGATAAGGATACCTCAATTTTGGGACAGTGTCTGCTTGAAAGTGTTAATATATCTAGGAGCCTAAATCCCTTTTTGAGAGAGCAACAGCAACACTCCTTGACATTGGTTGGTGGATCAACAGAAGTTAGTGATGCAGCAGGTAAATTCTCAGGTAGGTAAGGCCTGACAAAGCTTTGCTGTCAATATTATATGGTGAAACATTACATTTGAGTAAATTCAATTGTTTCATTAGAAATTGATTGAAATTCTTTATGATTCCTGTTAGAAAAATATCAAACAATTGCTTAAGCATATTAATCTCTTTGTTCAGAATCTTCTGTTTTGAACAATTTCCTTTTTGTTTCATTTTTCACCCTGGAAAATAATCAAGGACTATTCTGCCAAGAAAAAATGAAAGTATTGGATACATAATAAAGCTTTTTAAATTTATTTTTAACAATGATGGCAAAACTGAAATATTTCAGGAGTTTCTGTTGCTAATAAATGAAATTTCAGGGGGTTTTTTTTAGGTATTTTGAGTGAAGACTGACTAAAAATCTGATCTTTTGGGTAAAATTTATTTTGATAAAAAGTGTTTTAAATGGCTTCACTTGACTCATTTCGGTATGAAGAAGTAACAGCAAGAGAATAAGAAGGGAATTAAAATCCTCAGAAATTAAAATATTCATCATATAGTTTAAATAAAGCAAAAAATATAAACTACAGAATCAGTCAACTCAGTCATTCAGTCTGAAAAGATTTTCAGGAACACTGCCTAGATCTCAGTAAGTTTATCACAGTTCTTCAGTAATTGCTTCCTTATTGACATTGCTTACTTTCCTTGGCACTCCCATTTTAGTAAAGAAATTACTGTTCTTAGCAGTTTGAATTTTTAATTCTGCTTTTTAATGAAATTACTTATGAGAAATATATTCCTCTGTTGTCAACTTATACAATATTCCTCCATGACCACTATCTGAACAAAGTTCAAATCCTGACAGTGTCACTCTTGTCCATTCAAAAAAAAATCATGACAGTTATGACATTGGTGTAAAGCTCTAATTAACAATTATATCTCTCTATAGATATATTTTTTAATTTCAATGTATTTAGAAACAATATAAATTCTGTTTGGTTTATTCTTGAAACTATGAAGTCTATACATTTAAGTACTCATGTAGTAGAATGGATATTTTGATGTAGTAATTAACTTCCTGCTACAAATCTCACTGCAGTTTTCCAAACTTTCATTTGCCCCACCTTTTTGCTCATATGACTGAAAATATATGGGCCAGCAAGAATTTTCACCTGGCCTAAACATGTCCAGCAGAATACTTCAGCTATATTGAAGCTGGCCTCATGTACATACATTCTGATAGACAAAACATCAATAACAGGATTAAGCCTTTTTCTTTTGACTTTCTTGTATCAGGTGAGTTGCAAATGATAATATGTATTTCTTGAAAAAAAAAGGCTCTATTCAATACAAAATTTATATATAAGTGCACACAGAAGCAGAAAGGTAATTTTCATATAGAGCAATTTTGATGATTGGTTTTCTGTCTTATTTAAGAGAACTGGAAAAAAATCTGTAAATTAATTTTCTGATTTAAAACACGTTTGTATTTTATAATTAGTTACATCTGGTGATGAGAAAAAACACCACTTTTATATTGTCTTTTCAAATTATACATAAAACACAAAAGCACAAATTTACAAAGCACCATTTTTTGCACCAAATTTCCATAGATGCCAAATTTGAATCAAAATTTAGTAACACAACTATCTGTATGATGATTATTTTTTGACGATTGAAAACTCCATTTTCTTATTGCTTGTTTTACATGACTTGCATTACATGACAAGGGTAGTCCAAGTATCTCCTCTGATCACAAATATAGACTTTGATCTCTGTTCTTAATTTGGATTATTAAAATCCTTGTATAAAAATCTATTCTGATGGATCATTTTAAATGTAAGTCTTCTTAGATAATCAACTTCTTTGGGAGCAGGTGGTGAATATGATCAGGTGGTTACAGTTGGGCTATTTCAATAAAGAAATTCACCATTTCTCTAAATAATAACCAAACAAATTATCTACTGGCATTTCACACTCATTAAATAGAATTCATATATATACGTGATTGAGCACAGAAAACCTGAATGTCCTGGGTAATGATCTGCAATATTCTTGTCATCACCTTAAAGAAGTGCAGCATATTTTGCCAGTAAAATGAAATTAATACAGAATATATTCTGCATATACATGTATATTAATATATTATAAATATATTAAAAATAGAAATGTTTACAACCAACATACTACTCATTACTTCTTGGATTTACCCAGATTTAATGTCTTGAAATAGTTCTCAGTGTTGTTTTTGAGTTGGCTTAAATCTCTATGGAGCCAAACAAAAAAAGGCATGAATTGTTGTTAGCTTCAAATGATGTTTAAACACATACAGATTCCTCACATTTATAATCACATGTGATGGATGTGTTCTTCAAGATGGATATATAAAATGTTTCCAGTAAAGCTGAAAGGCTCAGATTTTTGCTTTTATTTTTTAAAATTCAGCTAAAGTAATTTCTGATTAAGTATGTAGTTTTCAAAAATCTAACATGTTCTAACTATAGATAGGTACATGAATGAATGAATGAATGAATGAATGAAAAAAAGCTGATTCACTTTCATCTGCTTTAAAGAAAAGAAGAAATTGCTTTTTAAAAAATTATTTTAATGAGGAAGAACTTCAAGGACAAGCATCACAAATGAGCTATATTCCTTTCCTGGACTGAATCTGGGTGTTTTTATCCAAAAATTGCTTAATGTAAAAAACATGAGTAGCATTGAGAGCTTCATTCCCACACTTTATAGATATGATAATTTTTAAGCTACTTCCAGCGTGACAAGTGGAAGCAGATTTTCTGAAGACTGATTTACTTTATTACTGGCATAATAAAATCTGAGTCCATGATCACTTAAAATTATATTGTCTCCCATCACATGAAAGAATTTTGGTTTGTGTTTTACTAAGTTAATATATATCTGAAAACTGATAAATGCTTATGGATGTTTTAATTGGCTATTTAAATTTTACAAATGGAGCCAAAGGTAAAATTTACATTTTTCTCATCCAGATCAGAATATGTCAGGTATAATAGACATAACACAACTTTTAATTCTTTTGAATTTAATCTTGATCAACAATTATTTGTGTCTTCCCAGTCACCTGTAAATTATATTTCATTTGCCATTGCTGTGGTACTCTTCTGCTAATTAACATCAACAAGATCCTTTTTTGAGTTTAGACTCTCCATAACAAAGGAATTGCAGACTGTGATTATTTAAGACTTTAATAGTTCTGATTCAAGATTTATGGAATTGAATTTAACTTGACTATTCCTATGTAATATTGAGAGTGAAAATGTAAAATTTGGCCTGACACTAACAAGTATAGCTATTAAATTTGTAGCTATCTTTGTTCTTTTCATGGTCTCACTCTGTCCCCTACTACCATTTATTTTCATACTTAAAATAGGTAGGAAAAGACTGACTTAGTGAAAAATGAATTTTTTTCTCACTTATTTCCAAGGAAAAAGGAAAGTTCAAAGTGCCTTTGAAGATTATGTTTATACTATTCTATTTTGTGGATATGATATTTTGAGGGCCAAGGCGTGCATTGAATAAGTTCACATCATTTTCAGTGGCAAGATTTCCTAAAGAAAACCTAAATTTAAAAGTGTTACATTATAATTTATTATTTTTGGACCAGTTATATAGGTGCCAGTGTTTGTCAGAGTGGAAAAATTTGTAAATTAGCTTAACATCAAGTAAATCAGTAGATTGATATATGTTCTAACTTTCATCAGGAACCTGATAGCATATTTTCTATTGATTACAACCAGACAATAATGTAATTGTATATGCCCTGCACAGACTGTCTTGCAGATTGTCTACAGGAGCATGCCCAAGACAAATAAATTTGATCTGGGAAAGTAGTCTTCAAATCTATTGTAGTCTTTGCCCAGTGTAGTTTAATTTAGAAAATAAAGATTATTTTATTCATTAGCATGAGAGTCTGCATAAGTGACTAATTAAACTTAATTTAAAATGAGCATTCATTTTCCTTCTAACTCTCTTTATAGACATAGCAATGTTTGTTTTTTGTTTTGTTTTTTTTTTTTTTTATTCAATAAAAGATATACCAGCTGAAGAAGAGTCAGCACGTGGTGAAACAGACAAGAAGGCCAATAGAATCCAGGTTTGTGTGAGAAATCGTGCAGCCAGCAGAGCCAGGACAGTGATTGTCCCCTTGTACCCAGCACTTGTGAGGCTGCACCTCAAATTCTGTGTTCAGTTTTGGGCCTCTCGTTACAAGAAAGACATTGAGGTGCTTGTCCAGAGCAGGGCGATGGAGCTGCTGAAGGATCTGGAGCACAAGCCAGGAAAAGGAGGCTCAGAGAAGACCTACTCACTCTCTACAGCTCCCTGAAAGGAGGGTGTAGCCAGGTGGGTGTTGGGCTCTTCTCCCAGGTGAAAAGTGTCACAGCAAGAGGACTTAGTCTTAAGCTGGGCCAGGGGAAAGTTAGACTGGATATTAGGAAAAATTCATTCACAAAGAGAGTTCAAATATTTAAACAGGTCGCTCAGGAAAGTGGTTTAGCCACCATCTTTGGAGATATTCGGAAGACATCAATGTGCCACTTGGGGACATGGTCAAGTGGTGGATCTGGCTTTGCTGGGTTGGCAGCTGGACTCAGTGACCTCAGAGATCCTCTCCAACCTAAAAGATTTGATGATTCTATTGTATGATTTCAAAAGGTATAATCTTTGCATTCTGAAATCTGTATCTTATTTTAAATCCAGTATGTTTCCATCTAATGGAAATGATACTTTTACTATTTTACTTTTAGTTTTACTATTAAGCATATAATTTTTTTTTTCTAATTTCAGTGAAAGCAGGATAAACACCTTCATCAATTAAAGATGACTAATGATCTTTTAATCATGTTGAGAAACCTTTTCATGAGGAAGGCAAGCAAAATTATGAAACTTAAGATCTGAATTTCAATACCACCATTATTATATTTCTATTATTTGCTTCTTATTTAAAAAAAAAATATCTGCACAGTCACAGCTTATGAGCACAATCCATCAATGAAGTAATATTACCATAGTTCAGCTTTTAAATTATGATCTATTTAGAATACTGTAGTAGCCTCTGGGATCCTTTATATATAGTTTCCTCTAGTGTTTATTTTTTAATTTGTAACATGTACCACAGAAATGAGCTATAGTGATGAATTTCTGTTTTGTGATTATTAATTTTTTAGATTAAGCATTTTATCTTGCTGGCTGCAGCCAAATAAATATAATTTACACACAGAGCAGTCTATTATACTCCTCCAGTGCATGGGGTTTCAATTTTCTCACTTCAAGTGCAATCCCTGTGGCTTGCTAACAATACTGTGTGGTGATCAAAAGCTGCAAAGTAATTATTAACAAATACATCACATTATCATATAGGTACAGATCACTGCTGGACCTTACAGGAATAATTGTTCTGATGTTTTATTGTTTTATTGTCCTCTACATTTTTCAGAACAACTACTTAATATTTAGGTTGTTATTATTATGCAATTATTGAAATTGGATCAATGTATTTAATACTAAATTTATAAATTTAAAATTATTTGTATAATCTGATGGCAGTGATTGGTCACAACTATAGAAATGTGAGCTTCTTCTCTAATCAGCTGCAGATTCTATATCCTTTGGATGTCCTTTTCCATCATTACCTTTCTTGCCACTGCTTCCTGTGTTAATCACATAAGATTTTGGCAAAAGTCAGGCATTTTTTTGCATTTGCAAAATACATTTTTTGTGTTTGCATGGCAAACTGTTAGAAGCTGCCCGAAGCTTTTCCCATCTCAGGCACAGCCAATGCCAGGCAGCTCCAGGACAGACCCTCCACTGGCCAAGGACTAGCCCATCACCAAGAGTGTTAGCACCTCTGAGATTACAGAGCTAGGGAGAAAAAACTGCTGCAGAAGGACAAATGGAGTGAGGACTGAAAATACGTGAAAGCAACAACCCTGCAGAGCCCAAGGTCAGTGCAGAAGCAGGGTCAGGATATGCTCCAGGTGCCAGAGCAGAGATTCCCCTGCAGACCGTGGTTCAGACCGTGGTGAGGCAGCTGTGCTCCTGCAGCCCATGATGGTCCATGAAGGTGCAGAAATCCATCTGCAGAAGTCATAAGGTTAACCCCATCACACCAGAAAATGAAACTTTGATACTGACACTATCTGGGGCTATAATAAAACAGATCAAAAAAATCCAAACTATTCTATTTTATAACAATGTCTTGAAAATTTCCCAAGCATAATTTTTTATTTCAATCAATTTTGAGGAAGAAAATTCCTTTTCTCTGTTGGTCAGGAGCATTAAGAATTAAAGGTTAATTTCTTCTTGTTTAATATTTTCACACTAAATACCACCTTACTGTAGTGTTGCCATTTTCATCTCATGGCTGCTCAGTATCCCATCTCTATTCCACCTTTTGATTATCCCTTATACTAATTTTTCTGTGTAATAGGCTTTCTCTAGGTTCTCCATTATCTCCTGTCTTCTTCAGTAACCTTCATTATCCCAAATTAAGAAAAATGTTTTACTGTGTGGGTGATTAAACACTGAGACATTCTGCTGGTGAAGTTTTGGTGTCGTCTTCCATGGAAACTTTCAAAACTCAAAAGAAAATTCTCCTAAAAAGCAGGGTCTCCAAAAAAGCAGGATTAGCTTGAGCTGACCCTGCTTCGAACAGGAATGAGGTAAAATGATATCACAAAGACTGTAAAAGTAAGGCTGTAAAGCTAGCCTGTGAGTGGCTGACTAGTTCAAAATTACTACATTAGGAAGAAGAAAGAATCAGGTAGATTAACATAATTTAAAAGGCCTTTCTATAGCAGACTGGTTGGGGACATCTTCAATTAAACACTACTTCCCCTTACTGAAGGGCCTTCCCTTTAAATCTGGACTTAAATCTCCTGTTTCACAAAAAAGAATATGTTTCATTTCTTATGTAAATCACTTCTCAATGAGATGACATAGCAGAAGCAATATTTCAATTCACAGTAGAAGGAAAAAAAAGCAAACTGAGAAATAGCCAAAAAACAATCAGATGGAATTGGCGTGATAAATATGGCCAAAGGGGCACTGAAGAAATTATTTATTCAGACCTACATTAGTACTTCATTCATATACTTACAATAGTTGTTGTATATTTCTGATAAATTTGGATATGGTAATTTGCAAACAAAATGTGAATACTGTTGAACATTTTTTTTCTGTGATTACACAATTTTTCCATATTGACAAATCACAATGCCAACAAAGGCGTTAGATTGACTAGTTCTGGTGGTATAAAATCAGCAAAATGTAGCCATTGCTAGTTTCTTCATCTATAGCTGTTCTTTTTGCCTTGTATGTCTTTGTCTATTTAGATAAAATTTTTAGAGCTTTTGGAACAGCATAAAATGAGTAGAGAATAACCTCAGCGTCCTGTTCATTCATGCTCTCAATATAAAATCAGGTTGGAATTCTACATGTGTGTGTGAACAATTGTTGTAACATAATAGAAGCTCTATTTGCCTACAGGGCACAGCACTACTGACATTTTAATTCATTACTTTGTAAAACACCTTATAACATTCAACATCTGAAAAGCAGCATGAACAATTTAATTTTATTGTTGTGAATGTAAAAGAAGATTAAGCAATTCCAGGTATATTAGTTTTCTTCCATATACTTGTCACTACAGAAATGTAGAGGTACATGATTAAAGTAGAAGAGAAGAAATAAAATGCTAATTGAGAATAGCCACTACTTTTCTAAACAGTAAAACCACTTATAACTCAAGCCTTGCTCATGTTCCAGACATTGTTCACATTGACAAAGTTCCAAATTGCAGTCTTGAGATCTTAGGCTGGGGTAGAGTTAATTTGCTTCACAGTGGCTGGTATAGGGCTATGTTGTGGATTTATCCAGAAAATAGTGTTGATAATATAGAAATATTTTTGTTACTGCTGAGCAATATTGCTTTTCTACCTTTTCCTGCTACTTTGGCAAGGGGGCTGGGAGTGAATGGGAAGCTGGGAGGAGACAGCTGGGACAGGTGGCTCCAATTGACCAAAGGGATATTCCAGACCTCGTGACATCATGTTCAGTATGTAGAATAGGGGGAAGATGGAAGGAGGGGGGATGTTTGGAGTGTTTGTAGTTTTATTCCCAGGTCACTGTTAAGTGTTGTGGGACCCTGCTCTCCTGGAGGTGGCTGAACAGCTGCCAGGCCATAAGAAGCAGTAAACTAACACCTTGTTTTGCTTTGCTTGTGTGCACAGCTTTTTCTTTCCCTATTAAACAGTCTGTATCTCAACCAGTGGGTTTTCTAGCTTTTACTCTTCCAATTCTCTCCCTGGTCCTGCTGGAGGGAGAGAGCAGCTCACTTGGTTGCTGGCTGGGGTTAAACCACAACAGGGAGTAAGCAAGAAAAGCACCCAATTTTCATTAAAATCATGGGACCTATTCAGGTGAATGTTCTAAAATGCCACATAAATATTTGGTCGTCATAATAACAAGACACTTGAAGTAAAAACCTTTCTATAATTCGTAAAACTGCTTAATTAATTAACAGGGAGGAAGCAATAGAACATCCCTATAAACTTATATAAACCACATACATTCTCATGCAAAAAATAAGTTTTTGAAATTAAATAAATCTTTTGGGAAAAGGTGGCAAATTTTATCTTCATTTTTATGTAAGTCCTCAGAATTAACTCATTGACTGAATCTGTACTAGCAAGCATGAGTCCTCAGCTGTCTCTAAAGCAGACTACAAGGGTTACTTCCAGACTGTGTACTGGAACTATCTTTGCCCTACACTGAATTACAATCCATGCCAAGGAAGTGCTCTGAAGAGTAGGAAATGATTTAAACCAAAGTTATGCCAGAGGCTTTTTTTACAATTTAGCTGTACAAAGAAATTGAATTCCACTGTTTAAGAATGTTGGCCAGTACAGAAATGTTTATTTGGAATAGGTGAACTCTGTTTCTTGATATTTATGTTGCTTAGAATTTATGCTAAATATCTGCATAAATCCATAATTTTCCCAATTAAGCTCCTTGGTTCTGTATAATCACAATTTTAAAAATTCCTTAATTTCAACTATGTGGTAATGTTTTTCAGAATGTTTATCCTTCTTGCTTGCTTCATGGTGTCTTAGACAACGCAAGTTCTATCGTCATTATAGCGCAAGGATTTCATATCGCCGGAGCTTCACACCTCCTTGATGTTTCTTACCGGCAGCTCCTCTAGGTACTGACTGCTCCTGGTTCTTGCAGCAGTCACCAGACTCCTCCTACTCTCATTCTTCTCCTCAGATATTTTTTTCCCCCGAATCTACTCTTTTATACCGCTCGTTCTTATTGGCTGCAGGTGAGGCCTGTTAAGATCAGGCTGCTTCTAATCTTTAGTAATTGGTTCAGCTGCAACTCATTGGGGATAAGATTACCATCTATACTCCCTTCGTTTACCAATACTGTATCCCCCTACAGCTTCATACCTGCATTACTTAAATGATTCGTATTTTTAAGGTCATTTTTTTGTTTTGACATTGTAAAGTTAAGGTTTATTTTATAATCTGCTATTTATATATACAATTTATTTAATTCTATTTTTATGCATTATTATAAAAATTGTTTTGCACTATTGAAAGTAAGTATTTCTATATTTTTTAGACAGTCTTCACCCTGTGACACTGTTAAGTCTACAACTGGACTCGATACTAAAGGTCTTTTCCAACCTAAATGATTCTATGTAGATGTTTGTGGCTATGTTTTTTTAAAATATTTTTCTATATATGTTTTTTCTGTTTTCCAATGGATAAGCAGCTTGACTGTATTGATACTTGATTTTATATGAATATTTAAGTGTCAAGATGAGCCCAGTCATGAGACAATCTTATATCTTATGATCAGATATTTAAGAGTAAGCTTAAAAAACAAAAGGAAAGAAAGGAAAATCCAAGAGTAACAATAAAGCACAGGTTTATAGGAAAATCTGTTTTCCCAATATTAACTCAGTTTTTTCCCCTTCTTAATAATTTGCTGGTTCATTATATTATTCTGTACTTATGTTGACAGAGATTACTTCTTGTCTTTTTCCTTTACTGTGTATTAAATTGCATGATTATCTATCTTTCATATTTCTATCCCTAAGGCATACAATACTTTCTGCAAATGTAGGTGTTAGTGAATCCTACTTTGCTTAAACTGCTGAGCTTTGCATATTTCACCCATGAGAAATGATTTAACATTATTTATGTAACCATTTTGTCATCATTAGAGGATGAAGACTATTTTTTTTTTTCATGTAGCAGAGTACACCTACAGACATAGGAGTATTAAAGAATTCCCTGCTGGCCTATAAGATGTCTGAGAACTGTGCCCTTTCTCACACAAACTGTTTGTGAAACAATTTACAGCATATCTTATTCTCTTGCTCTTTGGCCCTCATCATTATTGGTTATTAATTGCCAGGTCACTTAGGAATTGAATTATAGTACTAATATATTTCCCTTAGGGTACTGATTATCCACTTCTCTTTCCCCTGGTAGCAATAAAAGTCTCTCATGAAATTACTGGCTGCCAGCACTGTGTTGTTACTACAGTTAAACAAACTCATTTTTGTCAAGATATCACACTAAAAAAAATACTTCTGCATTATTCATGTAATAACCTCATACAAAGTAGAGATGAAAACCTGCTAGGAGAGTCAAGAAGCAAAGCAAGGGCACATATAATTGTATTAATAGCAAAATTACTGAATTAGTAACCAAAGTGTGTATGTATATATGTGTATATATATATATATAAAATGTATATCTTGTTAATATATATATATATAATGTATATATATACTACAGATATAAGGAGTCTAAATTTGAGAAAGGAATGATATTTTATTGAAGAGATATACAATATCAACTCTAGACTTTTGTCTCTATTGTGACAGACCAAGTGATTTCTTTGGAAATTTTTTTTTTTTTTTAAGGAGATAAGTTCATAATTTTCAAAACTTAGTAAAATTCACAGGACACAGGACCTCTTTTAAGGAAGGTAGAAACAATTTCACTGGTAGCCTGAAGCCATCATGCCTGGGCAGAAGAGGACAATCCCCTCCCTTGAGCAGGTGATGATGGTGGGTCCTGTGCTCCCCAGGACACGTTTACCCTCATGGATACCCTCTCTCTGGAAGTGCTCAAGGCCAGGCTGGATGCGGCTGTGAGTCCCTGGTCTAGGGAAAGGTGTCCCTGCCCACAGCAGGGGGGGTTTGAGCTTGATGACATTTATGGTGCCTTCCAACCCAAGGCATTCTATCAGCCTATGATTCTGTGATGACAGACTAAAAGTTTTTTTTAATTTTTTGGTTTTTGGTTTAGTTTTCTTTTTTTTTCCTCAAGAAACATTTGCCTGTTTCTGTTTTGGGGGAGCTGGGACACTCCTTTTACTTCCATTAGGAAGTAAAGCTTCCCAGGCTTCACATTTCTATGAAGTTCGTGTGAGAACTTGATGTTGTCTCAACATGTGACAGGTGAAGCAGCCTTGTGGCTGTTTTTTGCTCTTTTAGTGCCAGTAGTCTCCATCTCAAATGTGGTTGTCATAACCAATCCAAACTGACTTATCATCTGTAGGTTTTGCCCATGGTGGAATGTGTTAATATGTAGTTAATAATGTGAAAGAGCAAATTCAGAAGTATTCTATACTGTCAGGACCTTCTGCAATGGTGTTAATGATATCTTTACTGAAAATGTATCTCTAGAACCATTTAGTTTTCATTTTCATGAAATATTAATACCAATGTGAAATTGATCCTGTATTTGACTGTCCTACATAGACCTTCCCTTCCTGCAGTAATTTCGTGCCATGGCTTATCAGCACACAACAGAAAAGGAAAATATGTAAAAAATGCAGTCTCCTTTGCTCTGAGTAATAACCTCCTTGGAAGTGCACAGCAAATGCTTTACAGAAATCCTAGTAATTTTATGATTTATGCCATGCTTACAAAATTGGGATAACACATAAATCTGTCAGGATCTTTAATAAGCCCTGTTGACCCAAATTTATTTTTGAATTATGTAAGTAACGATATTTCTTTTTGATATGTTTTTAAACATTACTTACTAGTAAAATCAGATTATTTGAACACATTAAATTCAGACTATTAAGAAAAGCAATATGCTCGTACTCATCACCCATGTCTTGAATCAGGCTTTGAGGCACCTATGTATAACATTGTAAAGTTTTTTGGAGAACACAAGGATTGGCTAGTGTTAAATATTGCCTGTATAAAGTGTGCCACAACTATCACAAGGCAGAGGAGAAAATGAGAACAATCTATAGGTCAGTGAGGAAAAAGTTTTAAGGGAACAAGAGTAAACACTGTTTCAACAGCTACTACCTTCAAGCCTATAGAAGGAGAGTGCATCACCCTCTAGTTTGAAAACTGTATTAGGAACAAACTTTTAAATTTTTTGCTAACTAATCTGAATGTTCTCAGAAACAAAAGTTTGTCTTTAATTCCTGTTATTTCTTTTTGTATTTTAGTCCATTTGATTTATCTGCTTAATTAAAAGTTGCTCAATCCCATAGATTAGATTACTAGGCTGCAAAGAGGAATAGCTACTTAAGGGCAGGGAATTTCTTCTCTACTCTGGATAGCAAATAACACAAAGAATAATTTATACCCTGAAAGTCTTCAAGGATGTCCTCAGTAAGAGCCTCATTTGCATGAATGATATTCATAACTTCTTCAGTAGCCTGTATCCTTACTCCAGAACATGGAAAACTAAAGTACATTTTTAAAAAAATCTTTTTAATATTTTCTTCTTTCATCCTTTATAAATGTTATAATTTTATTTAATCATAACATATATGTAGACTATATAATTCTTCTCATAATAAGTGGGTCAGGGTATATGCACTCAAGAGGTATTTTCTTTTCCTTCTTCAGCTAGGTTTCTTTGATCAAAGATTCCTTATCTGAATTGTACATCGTCTCCCATTTATTTCAATACTTGGCTAGTGACAAGTGAACATAATAGGATTTATCAGAAGCAGCAATTAGCCACCCCTGTGTGTAAATCCCATTAATCACAATGTCAAGCTGGATAACCATTAGGTCAAATGATAACTTCTGACCTATAATCATCTTTATCTCTGGATAAATGAATAGCCCATTAATTTTAATACTTGGGCAGTTTAATTATATATTAATGAAGATTCCACCTATGCGTTAAATCTTAAAAATGCATCAGAACCAGATTCAAATATTAGAAATTATTTCTTGTTTGCAATCAAGAGAAAAAATGTAACATCTTCAGAAATGCTTTTTTGTAGAAATATTGATTTGGTCTATAAAAAGTAGAAAATAATTCATTTTAAATTTCAACACCTTTCAGTATGGATTAATTATTTATCTATATACTCAAAATTATCACCTTTTATTGATCAAATGATGCTTCATGAAAGGTTATTCTCAAATATAATGGGTTACTATGTCTTTAGTTTTTTCTCCGCATATGTTCCCTTTGGAGCATATATTTGATTGAAGTGTCAGTGTGGCAGACCCTGAAAGGAACAGTCAGTTAAATTATTTTCTGAGGTCAAGCTAATGACCAAAAAACTATTAAATGAAGCAGATGCCTGATAATAAAGGTCGGTGTCCCAGTTATTAGCTTTTCTCAGAAAGGCAACAAGGGAGCCAACCTCAAAGCATAAATGAGTCAAAAAAGTATGTTCTTTCCTGATTTGCACTGTATGATTTAAGTCCAGCCTTAACATTATTAGAATCATCAGAATGCCAAACTTCAAAAATGTAAACACAGAGAAATGTTTATGGTTTGTTCCTACCAGTAGAAGAGTTGCACCAAAAATAGATTAAAATTTACCTTTATTCAGTTATCTGTGTTTATAGTCTCATAACATCTTTTTTTATTTGTCATGCTCTAATTTTGATTTCTTGCAGTACAAGATTAAATAGGGAAAAACAAAACAAAAAAAAAAAAAAACAAACAAACAAACAAACAAAAAAACCCCAAAAAAAACCAAAAAAAAAAACAACAAAAAAACCACACCTCAGTAAAAATGTACACTGCAATATGTGTTACTTCAGTAATTGTTAGGTTAATATCAGATTGTTGGATGATGTATCTGGACATGCATAATGATAGAAATTATGTGGCTGGTACAGAGAAAGTAAATGCCAAGCACAGTACACTACAAGGGGCAGTACTGGGTCTCCTGTATGAAAAGAAGATTAGAGTAATCTATGACACTGAGTTTTTAAAAAACTCAACTATTTTAAACAACAATAAGAGTAAAGAAGAATAAAAAGCATATGTTAAATATTTTTTCACATAAATTAAATTAATTAGCTGTGGTTCTGTGAGATCTTATAAGTTTGGCCACACACTGAAGGACACCATGAAAGAATGGTGAACACTGGACTGGTGATAATATTGTAGCAGTATGGATATATGTGCAAGTGTTTTGTACTGAGATAGAGAATGGTTTTAGACTTGCCAGGTGCTCACACTGCCAAAGTGTCTGGCTCTGGCTCTGCTCTCACTTCAAGGTTATTGATCCATTTTTTAACACAGGGGTAAAAGTCTGCAGTAGTTATTGCAAAGCTAAATCATGGTAAGAGATTTGTCTCATCTAAACACTCCCTAATCCATCAATTTCACTTCCCACACAAAGCATAGAAGATTTGGTTCTTAGCTTCACTTGTATCAATGAATGGACATGAGGAAAAATTTCTAAGCATACTTTAAGTATGACATTTAAAATGAAAGTGATTTAAAAATCAAAATATCGACTTTTAAACTACAATGGTAGTAAAGGAAGAACTACCAAAACTAGCTTCCTAACCTGAATGAAACTTCCTTTCCTTGGGCTTGCCCACTCTAAACATTTATCCTTGTATCCAAATTACTTACCACTTATAATGGTCCGCTGTTCTCTCTACTTTCCCTAAACAATTCATCTCACTCCATGCTCACCACTAATCTTATCACTCACATTAGTTTGAAGAAAAAATTACTTTTTTTCCCCCATATTTTAAGTTTTAACTGACACTTCTGGTTTATTCTACGCAATTATAATATTAAGTAATATTCTTATTATTGTGTAAAATTTTTCATATAAATTACCAAGCAGAACTGCAGATGTGTGGCATTAATAAAACACACTGATTAGTCCTTAGGGACCAAAATTCACTATTTCAAATTTTTTTGAAGGAAATTAAAAACATTTTGTATTTAAAGTATATCATTGGCATAAATTTAGTAGTAATTTTCTGTGTTTGGCAAGATCAACGATTGAGTTTTTAGTGTTACATACTGGTAAAAAAAGATTTGAACATTTTAAGCTGCAGTCTAGCTGAATTAGCTATTTAAGCTGTTGATAAACAGGATTTAGAGTTAACCAGTTTTCAAAATACTGGAAAATGGAAAAATCTCACTGGGGGCTAAATTATCCACCTGAAACTCAGTTTTGCTTCTTGTACAGCATGATAAAAGGTAATCTAGAAAATAAAAATAACAGATTATTTAGACACTTCAATGTTTCAAAAACAGATATTGATTCTTTCTTTTTATTCTTTATAGTCATCAACACAGCTGTCCTACTCATTGCTACACACTTTAAATCTCCTCAGAACTGAATCAATAATGACATTTTATACCCAAAGGCAATCAGACCATATCCTTGCTGTTATAATCACCTGTATCAGGTGGATTGTTTTCAAGAAACTGCTGATCAAGCAATAAATTCAGAAGGTATTCCAATCTGGTAAGCAGGTTCTGTTTTCTTGGATATCCTGACTATATTCAAAATAAATGTACTTTACTATAATTCCAGAGTATGAAGAAAATAAAAAACATTTTTTAAACAATCAGAATCTTTATTTTTCTCATCAGAAAAAAAACGCCAGCAATAAATTACTGATTACATTTCTGGATCAGTTACAAAAATGCAAAGAATGGCAGAGAAAGAAGAAAAGTGACCTTCAATTAAGAAAGAACTTTCCTGTTTCTTTGGTTCTAAAATTTCTCTTTGCTTAAATGACATTCAGTTATTCGCCTCCCGTATGTCTATGATTTAATTATAATCAAAGCTGTCAAGGAGGTATTTTAAATCACAGGGCTTTGCCAATGTTTTCTGGCACAAGCACAGAAATTGTCTGTGCTAATCTTTGCCTTGAATTTATTTATATTAATGGCCATAATTTCTCAGACTGCCTTCCTAAGAAGTCCTAGGGATTGTGATGGAAAGAGAAATAAACTATATATCACCTATAGCAGTGAGCAGCTGGAGTTTAAACTGTCTGAATACAAACTTAAGGTAAGCAGTTCTGGCTTTATATGACATGGGTCTTTATGGCTCAGACACTAACAGCACCCAATTTGTCCAAGCCAACCATAAAGATTGACGTGAAGTGATGATTGTAAGGCATTAGAAAGAACATCTCTTTAAGTGGCAAAGCTCAAAAAAGCTAAGGAGGTTCCAAATGGTCACTGAAAAAATTATTTTGTCAAGCAGAGAAATTAAACAGTAGAATGCCATCTGTCTTAATGTCTACATACTTTTGAAAATTTATTAATTAGAACAAATTTAAACTCAACCAAGCTTCTAAATAATATAGTGACTATTCAGAGCATTCTATTTTTAATATACAGCACTGAGCTATCAATCTTAACCCAATATTCTTGAAATTTCCTGTTCTACTGCTCCATCTGCATTCTTTCTCTCAAGCTTGTGAAGCCACACTCTGCTATGCCTTAGACAAATGGACCCACCATCCATTCCCCACCAGGCAGAAGGAGGAGACCTCTGACATGGAGGGGAGTGGAAATGGATTTCTGCTCAGGGTGGCTGCTGAAACCCCCCCAAGCTACCTCACCTCCCCAGGTGCCTTTATAAACAGGTATGAGGGCCTGGAATCTGAAAACCAGGGAAATAATGTGAATGAGTGTCCGT
Organism: Euphonia xanthogaster; assembly: GCA_034509185.1. NCBI lineage: Eukaryota > Metazoa > Chordata > Aves > Passeriformes > Fringillidae > Euphonia > Euphonia xanthogaster. The sequence goes on along the minus strand of JAYDZK010000169.1, from coordinate 100,196,316 downwards.
CTGGGTTGGAGAGATCATCTATGGTAAAATAATCCATGTTGTGATTCTGTCACTCTGTGATACAAAAAAGGGGAAAAAATGGTTCTGTTATCACTGCTGTAATTTTTTTTTTTTTATATTGGGGCAGATAATGTCTCTTGAGAGATATCTCTTTCAAAGAAATTGGTAAAATTATGTCAGATTATCTCACCCTTTGTACTTAAATTGTAATGAAATAGCTTTGAACCTCTGCAATGATTAACATTGCAGACATTACAAAAGAAAAGATCCACCTGGAAAAATGTAGAAAGACTGAAACCTACATTGCTTTCAGAGGTTTCATCTATACTCAGTTGCTGTAGAATTTTCTTTTCTTCTTTTGTCCTTCTAAAAGAAAAGTTGCATCACATTATCTTTTAAAATCCTAAGGATTTTGGTCCAATTTTTTATTATTTATGACCAGTCTCCTATTTACCTATACTTTCTAGCAAACAGTATACCATCTGCACAAAACATCTCAGTAGAGGTGCAACTGGTGCATTGCTTTCTGCAAACGTAGTTCTTTTAAAACTGGACAACTCATTAATCACCATTTAATTGCAGAGCTGCTGCTGTAAGATGTCTATGGGCGCAAAAATAACAAAAACTTTTTTTAGGAGGCAGATGGTACCTCTCAGTCCCACAATATAAAAGCAGCTTGTAATCATTTGGGAAAAGAAAAAAAAAACTAATTGTACAGAAAATTAAAAAATAGTTGTAGTGCATTCATTCCATCTTATGTACTAGGTTCTATTTATGTATTTAGAAATATGATTGACACTTGCAATTCTTTCATCAGAGGGAGAAACACATACAAGTGTATTATTATTACATTTGGAGTAATATACCTATATATATTAATGCAAATACTATTTCTGCTGTCATGTGTTAGATAAATTAACTTCACATTTGAGGGGGTGAGGTAGGAGGAATATGTCTTCTCTATTTTGCAGTTTGAGATGAGCCTCATACATTTTGAAATTCTCAGGTCAACCATGAGAAAATGTATTCTTTGTAGATAAACAAGCAGAAAATTCCAAGGTGCCAGCACAGTTATGTATGGCCTTTATTCCAAAGGCACAAATACTTTTAAAAATAAATTTCCCACAGGAATGCAAAATGGTTTGAGGATATACACTGAGAACTTGACCATGATTCGGAGGAAGTTTGTGCCATATTCCTGTTTATCTAATAACTTTAATAATTCATGTTTGACTGGTGACCAGGACAGGTAAATAGGTAATATGCAGTGAACTCAGAAAGGAGCACCCAGGAGTTGTTGAGCAGCAGCATTAAGTGGATAAATTGTCAACAGATAAACTTCATACAAGTAGCTAAACTTGAAACAAAGTTTTACCGTGTATCCATGAGGTTTGATCTCCTTGAGTAGCATTTGATTAAACAGATTTGTATAAAATTAATACATAATTTACAGTTTCATAATCAACTTATTCCTCACTCTGCTTACGGTTCTAAGTATTGAAAAAGCAGGCAAAGCAAGTTAGTGCCTTGGACCTTGTTTCTGATATTTCTAGATTAGATATTTCATTTTTATTCTACTCTTTTCTACTAAGCACATATGATCTGATGACTGACTCTTTTACAGTTCCTACAAAGAAACAATTTGTGTTCCTCTGCCTGACCAGAGCATCTAATCATCCTTGGCAATCAAAAGGTTTGTAAATGTCATTGCACTTTGTCACATCCTTCCAGATGACAGTGCAGCAGTGATGATTTCACTCAAGTGCTAAATTCTTGTTTGACCTCCAAATGCAGCACCCATGAAGAGTAAAGGAAACTGAAAGCTGGCATTTTCACACAGAAAAGCCTTAACCAAAGTTGTCAAAGATGCTTATGTTCTATAAAGATAGGTTGTCCAATACATTTTAATTAAAATTGACATTTTTCTCTAATTCATATGATGCTACCTTAATAGCTTTTTAGGACCAAGCCTCTTTGCTGTGTCTTATTGCTAGTGAGCATTGTAAACTGTAAGCTGGATCATATTTAGGGACGGGTAGAACTGATTGTCATCCAGAGCACAAGATTTCCTTATCATGGAAAAAAGTGGGCTTTATAATTTGAAATTTTTCTTAGCTTTTTTTATTTCTGCCTCTGAAAATTTTATTTAAAATGCTTTTTCTGCTTTATGTGACCACATTGTGTTATAAATGACAAAGGAAATTTTAAATACTTTTTACTGAGTCACTTCCAATATTTTACCACCTTTCTGCTTTTTCTCAGAAATTACAGATAAACAAGCAAACATAGGTATATACTACCATTTTATTTTCCCAAGAAAATAATATGAAATTTTGCTGTATTATTAATAACAGAAATCAACATTTTTGTCTACCTTTAATGAAATTCAATAAAGAGTGGGTTTGAGGCCCAGAAGAAGCTAACCGAACACTTTAGGAGAAAAACAACACCAAAGCAAAAATTCAAAGTATGTGTCTGGTGCTGAACTTTGCAGTGAGACTTGTGGTCAGATGTGTTTAACTGCAGGAGATTTTTACTCCAGAGTTGACTCTCCAGGCGCACTGTCCAGACCCACTCTCTTACACAGGGAAAAATGGGTATGGCCTGGGCAGGATTCTTGTTTCTACCTACCACAAAGTAGGTAGGATCAATCATGTCTCATGAATGTCTGTTTTGTTGTTTAGCTACAAAAACAATCTGGGATAATGATATCAAATATATATACACATTTACACACACACACATATATATATATATACACACATATACATTATATAAACAGACATATATATATATACACACACATATATATATACACAGACATATAAATACATATATAGTTACACTGTGGTTGAGTTTAACTCATTTCACACAGCTGGCAGTCCGTAATTGAAAGAAAACATAGCAAGTTTTGTTTGATTTATAGGTAATAGTGTTGTGTTTGCATAAAATGTATCAAAACATTGTGTTAGTGTTACATAATGAGCAAAAAAAAGCAAACTAAATATCATCACTTACTTGGAGGTATAAAGAAAGTTGGGTTTTTTTGTTATGAATCTATTGTCTGCCTGTTTCTTGCTTGATTTCAAAATCTATGTGGACCTTCTACCTAAAAAATTAAATAGAATCAGAAAGACAGAGAAGGGCAACAAGAATGGTCAAAATAATGGAATATCTCTGGAGTGATGAATGAGTCAATAGACTGAGAGTCCATAACCTTGAAAAGACAAAACTGAGATTCTGTAACAGACTTTAAAATGAGGGGCACACAGAAGGTGAGCAGACATGATTATTTACTTCTCATGATATAAAAACTGTGCAATTTCACATGAAAATAACACTGTTGAGTTTAGAGGTATAACAAGAAAGATGAGAGACACTAGATATTAGAAAAAAAGAGTTTAGACAAATTCACAGAAGAAGATAAAGGAGTGATGTGTAAATAGCAAAATTAATTTTGTCTTTATTTTAAAGAGCTTATTTATGAATACAAAGTATGACAGTTTGAAAAAGAGTTGAATAGTAATTTTTCCTTGACAGGTGAAATGCAGAAAACAAATTCAACAACTGGTTCAAGCTTGTTCTGTAGGATTCCTGAATACAAGTCTTTTAATACAAGCCTTTGAAAAGATCTGAAGAGGGAAAAGCTGCAGTACTGAAAGTCTAGTTATGTATACTCTTAAAACTTTTGCAAATTTGGTGCCACATTCTCAAGAGTCAAGTGTAAAACTCTAATTCCTGTCACCTCAGGAGAGATACTACTCCTTAGAGGCACTGTTCTAAAAGCCAAATGAGATGAACATACTCAGTGTTTTTACCTACAAATAAGGAGAAATATTTCCGTTTCCAAGGCTGAAAACATTATCTAATATACTAAATCACAATAGTTGTTGCACTGCATTCTTGAAGGAACCGGTAACTTTTTCAGTTTTCTCTGCAGAGGCCATACATAATTTATGAGCCAGCCAAGTAGTTTTATCTTCAAAGAAAGACCAGAGATTCTCACTGACATCTCTGAGAGATGGTTTGTTTTTTTCATTTTCTTTTTTAATTGATTAATTTATTTTAAAACCTCATCATTAACTTAAAAATGTCATTTCAAGCATATTGGTTGGAAGAGTCCTGGTTTTCTTCAACAGCTTTTCAGCAAGCAATAGAGTGGAACCTTGTCAGGTAGAAAAGGTGGAGCCCATGTGATATTATTAGTAGAAAAGAATTTCAAAGGAACATAATTATAGAGCTTTTGACAGTTCAGAAGCATGAGTTGTGGTGTTTCCGTACTGGGATAATTAAACCCTGACCCTGAAAATGTTATATATATAAGCAGCTCTAGGTAGACTTCATATACCCTAATTTTAGCCATTAAAAAATTAGTATTTAGCTTGAGTTAATTATCCAGCCTTTCTATAAAGAGACCAAAGAATGACAGAAGCTTCTTTTAAAACAGTTATCTGGGAGTAATTGCCATCTGTAGAATTCTGTTGCTCTCATTGTCTGAAAAGGAATAGAAGTTATTATTTAGAAGAACATCCAGACTGATTCTTAGGTATCCACTATCTCTAAATCTGATCTACTCATGAGGGCTACTTTCATTAATAATGAAGTATCACAAAAGACAATTTCTCAAAAATGCAGATGGAAGGTAGCAAAAATGATTTACCTTCTTCAGATGCCTATTTGTCTACTTTGACTGTAAAAGTGACTAGTTCAGAAATAAAAATGTACCTTTTACCGTTAAAATAAGGCATGTGCAAGCCATCCATCCTTACATTTTATAGCTAAGGTTAAACATATTCAATTAAAATGCTTCCAAAAACATCTCAACATGTCTCTCTTTGCATCTTATTCTGTCTAAATATATCTAAAAATTCTCCTCTAAAAAAAGGGATTAGGGTTTTTCTATCTCCCAGGGATAATGGAATTTAAAATGCACTCAAGATTTTAGGATGACTGTTCCTACAAAAAAGGACAAGAGTCAACATCATAAATCTACAAAATTAAGGTTTTATCATTGTACTCAATATAGGACTGGTGAACATAGCAGTTCGTTATAGGTGTATATACTAGTAATATACTGCCTTATTTTTTTTTTTGTCTTTCTCTCCAAAAATCAGACTGTATTCCAGAAAATAAATGAAGGCTGGCTGTACTTTTAGACTTATACCAAAGCTGTATTAATATCTCTTCCATATGAAAAATCATTCAGTTAATTCAAAATGACAGTGACATTATACCTAATAGATATAATGAAAATAATGCTCAGTCCCACTTTGATAGCTGTTCCACCCTTCAAAATTGCACATTTCTACAAATTTTTCATTCTGGGGCAGGAAAATGGATCTTTTAAATAGAAAAACAACTATTTTATTTTAGACCACACCTGGTCTAGTGAGAGGTGTTCCTGCCCATTGCTGGAGGCCTGGAACTAGATGATCTTTAAGGTTCCTTCCAACCCAAGTCATGTTCCATTCTACTGTCATGGTTTGACACTGGCCAAACACCAGGCATCCACGAGAGTCACTCACTGACGCTCCCCTGCCACAGCTGGGCAGAGGAGAGGAAAAATTAACAAAGGGTTTGTGAGTTGAGATAAGGACCAGGAGAAAACACTCCAAGGGCAAAACAGGCTCAACGTAAAGGTACAAAGTGAATTTATTACTAACAGAATCAGAGGAGGATAGTGAGAAGTAAAATAAGCCCTTAAAACATTGCTTATTCCCCCCCGAGCCCCTCCCTCCTTCCCACCGACTGCACAGGGAGACAGGGTGCTGGGGTTTGGTCAGTTCAGCACTGAGATTTTCTGCTGCTGCTCCAGGAGAGGAGTCCTTCCCCCGTGGGGCCATGGGGTCCCTCCCACGGGAGACAGCTCTCCGTGAACTTCTCCAGCATGGCTCCACACTCATGAGCAGC
>JAYDZK010000169.1:100172711-100190081 GCA_034509185.1 Euphonia xanthogaster | reverse complement strand
GGGTGGATCTCTGCATCCCCCTGGATCTCCATGGGCTGAGGGTGGATCTCTGCATCCTCTGTGGATCCCCTCAGGGTATGGGTGGATCTCTGCATCCCCATGCATCCCCATAGGCTGCAGGGGCTCAGCTGCCTCACCATAGTCTCACCCCAGCCTGCAGGGGAATCTCCAGCTCCTGGAGCAGCTCCTTCCCCTGCCTCCCCCTCCCCTTGGTGTCATCAAGTTGTTTCCCTCACATGTTCTCATCTCCTCCTCTTCTCTCACTAAAAGAAAATACTATGTCCACTTTGTTTTGATTTTCTTCTTAAATGTGTCATCATAGAAGCATTAACAGCATCTCTAATGGGCCCAGCCTTGGCCAGCAGCACATCCATCTTCAGGGCCATCAAGGGTTGGCTCTGCTGGATATGGTGGAAGCTTCCAGCACCTTCTCACAGAAGCCACCTCTGTGGCCCCTCCACTACCAAAAACCAGGTTGTGTGAAACCAAAACATCACTGATTTTAATCTGTGATTCTGTGACTGTTAAAAGAAAAAAAGAAATCCCCTTACAACAAACAGAAAGCTGGAATTTTTTGACAGCAAATAAAAATATAGGCCTTCATTAATTTGTACAATTGTCACATTTGTATGTATGATAAAATTAGATGTTTTGGAGTTCCTCAGCAGGCTATATTGTACAATGGTATCTGTAAAAATATTTCAAAGGGGAGCACAAAACAACTAAAAATATGATAGTATTGTGTTAGACAGCAAAACCCAATTTAATACAGGAATTAAACACAGACTCTCTAATTAGTTTTTAAACTTATTTCTGTATTTCAAAAGGTATCCATTTAAATCTCACCATCCACAAACACTTCTGTTGATTATTTTCTACTTTCTGATTCTTTATACCTCTTACCTCTTTCAGTAAACATTTTCTTCCATCTGTAGTAAAAGGGCACTTCTAACACTATTACTATCACCTATTTGGTTGGCTTTACTCCCTGTGATGAAACATAGTGGCTTTGGCTGGGATGGAGTTAATTTTCTTCACAGTAGCTGGTACGGCACTGAGTTTGGGATTTGTGCAGGAAAATGTGTTGATAGCACAAGGATATTTTCACTGCTGTCGAGCAGGGCTCACTCAGCATCAAGGCCTCTTCTGCTTCTCAGCCCACCCCATCATTGAGAAGGCTGGGGGTGCACAAAGAGCTGGGAGGGGACACAGCCAGGACAGCTGACTTCAACTGGCCCAAGGCATGTTCCATACTGTATGGTGCCATGCTCAAAATATAGAGCTGGGGAAGGAAGAAGGAGGAGGCATGTTTGGGGTGATGGAGTTTGTTTTCCCGAGTCATTGATACCCATGATGGAAACCTGCTGTCCTGGGGATGGCTGAACACCTGCCTGCCTGTGGGAAGTGGTAAATCAATTCCTTACCTTGCTTTGGTGGTATGCACATCCTTTATTTTACCTATTTTCTTTATGAGAACACATGAATTTTTGGGTTTACCTACCTGATGATTCTTTTCCCCATCCCACTGAGACACGGTGAGTGAGTGTACAGCCGTGTGGGGCTGAGCTGTCTACTGGGGTTAAAGCACAGCGCATATGCTCCTAACCTTCACTTTGGAAAGTAAGCTTTTGCTCACAAGAGTGATTAATCTCAATGGCCAATAATTTTGTAAGTGGGGTGTGTTGGAACCAGCTGACATCTTTCAGGCTGAAAAATGGGGTGTGGTGGTTTCCTAGGAATATCACTTCAAAGACCTGTCAGGGAATGTGATGTCAGAGACAGGATAGGCTTTAGAACTGGGGACTCTACATGCAGTTTTTATTCAATCACTTTTCTATCTGCCTGTAGATAGCAGATGACAGTTCTATTGAACTTAAGAGACCTCATTCCCCATTATGGACATGATAATTACAAATAATACCAACTCTTTACAATTCACTGCTATAAAAAATGGAAAGCATAATTGTATTCAATCCCAATAATAATCAGCACTAAGAGCTGAAAGTCATTAACAGGTAGATGTATCTTACGTGAAATAATTTAGATGATTTCAAAAGATAAGGAACAAAGACAACTACATCCTTACAATTGACACCACTTTAACATTTTCCAGGAGTCTTCCAGAGAGGTTGAAATTAATAGGATGAGTCCTTTGTTGAAAGTAAGTAATATGCTTAAATTCTCACCTATCAGGAATGTCATTATAAATCCTTTCACATCTAAATGTACTGGGTTTTTTTTTTTTCCTACAAAAAGACAATATATAGATGTTTTAATGCACTGTGAGGATGTGAATAGGCATATGAAACTAGGTTTGGCATTTTTCTGGGGAAAACAACAATTAAAGAAACTCTTCAAGAACACTAAATAAGTTGCCTAGGATCTTGGACAAATTTTATTTTCTTATTACTGCACTCTGAAATTTTGGTATGATAGGTCTTTCATAACAAACAAGAGGAACAGTGCATTTAACAGGAGTTACAAATAACTTTAGGCAAATTGCTTTGTTTACAGTCATTTGACAAATTTGGGTCTTAACATCAAGAAAAGAAGTGAATCAGATAAGCTTTGATGTGTAGGGAGGCTTTTGGCGAGAGCAGAGGCATAACAAAGATATGGATGTCAGCAAATCAAAGCACTCCATTAAGTTCCAGAAAAATTCCATTAAATTCGAGAGCAGTGGCTTTAGTATCAAGCAATTAGTCATTGCAAGTGAATTCCAGGATTTGCTTTTCTGGTAGTAATCAACCATTATGTTTATTAATTTACCTTTTTGCTTTTTGACTTAACATCAGAACAAACCTGGCCTTTTGAGAATGGAATCGTGTTGTCAGCTAACATGGAACTGGCCAGTTCTTGCTTCTGCTTTATTTCAGGCCAAATCACTGCCAATTCATGGTAAGTTTTTTTACATTTTGTTTTGTTTCGGTTTGGTTTGTGGTTTTTTTTATGGTAGAAATATGTACATGCTGAATCTGCAGGAAGGCATGGCAATAACTGAAATAAATTTAACTTTCTAACTTCTAATTGCTAAGTTAAAAAAACAATTGACTGTAACAGTTTTTTGTTTTTTTTTTTTTTTTTTTTTTTCCAGCATGAAACTTGTTTACTCAACCCTGGCAGAAATTCTGTTTTACAGGTCAAAAATGTATTTCACTCCCTACAGAGCTTAGTCAATTGCCATAGAATCCCCAGGCAGGTTATGCTTTTGTGAACTGGTTTCCTATCAGCTCTTTCCTTTTAATTCAAATGCAAAATGCCCTTTCCTCAACAAACGCTGTAGGTATTTTTATTTCTTTATTTTTCCTTAGATGACAGCCTTGGCTACAATCTTAAATTATTCTCATATAGACATGCTCAGTAATTATGAATGCCATGTATGTACCTAAACAGCAATCATAATCATTCCTTCATCTTAGAGGTTAACTGGGTAATGCCAAATCATTCTACACTTTTTCACACTTCCAAATGAAACTTTGTGTTAATCTAATCATATCAAGCTTCTGAGGACTCAATCACTTATCAGAAAATATTGTGCAACATGAAAATAGGATCAGACATATTAACCTTTTCATTAGGTTCTGAAATAGTTATTGACAGAAGAAGAAATATTTCTTTTTGCTTAAGTAAACAGCATCACATAGTGTCCTCTAGTCATAGGACTATTATTTTCTTATGTAATGTAGCTACATTTGTTTCAGGAGATTGTAGGTTTTGCACCTCTGGGACTGAGTGTGAATTTTATCTCTTAGCCTTGATTGAATCAATATGAGGTGTGGGTTTACTGATTGCAACTATTCCCAAAATATTGTTCTTTGCAATTGCAAAGGTCAATAAACTTTCAACACTTTCTTTCATCCTGCACTCATTCCTGGGTCTGCAGCACAGTTCCCTACCTCACAGCTCTTAAAAGTTAAAACTATCTCAGTTCACTTAGCATCTTCCTGATGCAGAAACAGAAGAGAAAATTTTCTTTATGAGTTTTTCATGTACTCATTGAAATGGAAACGAAGAGGAAGGGGCCCTCTGGAAGCTCTAATTAGTCCTACCTGCAAAAGCAGCAGTCATTTCTAGCTTCAGCATGTAATCTATCCATATACATATGTCAAATTGTTTATACAATTCCTCTGCACCCATCTTTATTCCTATCTATGTCAAATCTCACTCCTTAATAAATTTTCAGTCAACGGTACAATTAATTTCAAACAAAATTGTCATTCCTGTATGAATTACTCTTAAGTTCCAACAGCACCCTATCAAAATAGCCAAATTACACAGCATTAACAAAAAAATTGCTGGCCATGAATTGGCAAGAGCTACACAACTCACTTTCTACTACTCAGGAACAGGGTCAGGAAATCTGGCATCACATTTAAAGCTGGAATGTAACAAAAGTCTTACTGGTCTTCTTGTAGTACAAACCCTGTTGTATATCATAGTATTTCTCTTGGATGTGTGACAGTATATGGACTGGAAAAAGGAAGGTGTTTGATTCCTGCTTTTTGTTTTGTTTTGTTTTCCCTGGTTTCGAAAACATTTTTTGACAAGGACATGTATCTGTATTTGGTTTTCATTGTCTTTCCTTCTCAGGTTCAATATCATCATGCAGATTGACATTGTTCTTATTATTTAACTATACCAATTTGGGAGTATGCCAAAGTTTGCATCCCCAGCATAGCATGCATGTTGGGTGTTAGCAAATGCTATGACCAAATCAATCTCTTCTACATTTTGGATGAAGTAACACTTTTTGTGGGATAGAACATCTCATCTGTATGAATGTGTAGTACAAAATATGTATATATTATACTGCCTTGCTTGAGGTTCTGACTGAAATAGATGCAGGCTTGTTGGTTCTTTCATTTTACTCCCTTTCCTGGCATTCCAGTGTTGGATTGCCTACCAGAGCTATCCAAGGAGACTGGAGCAGGACTTCTCTAACTGCTTTAGTGCAGTTAAATTTTTATATCCCAGGAACAAAGGGAAAAAAGCCTTTTTGATGGTATACTTAAGAATTTCCATCAGTAGCACAATAATTCTTCCTGCTCCATTTCTAAAAGATAAGTAGACTGCCCAAGAAAATCCAGCTGAAAGGACTCTATGGGTTGCATTTGCCCCTGTTTTGTCCTTCCTCTCAAGTACTTCGGGTCCTATCATTTGCATTATAATGCCTATATTTAATTTGAATGTCAATGAAAGATTATTGCAGAAGAAGATATTTCCTGATAAGTTTGAAGATACCTGATCCCTTTCCCTATTCCTTTTTCTTCTTTTTATTTGCTTGCTATTTATAGTTAAGCCCAACAGTAAAGAAAACAAGATATCAGTAAGAGAAATAAGACAAACATCTGTGACTCAGTTTTAGCATTTGATAATCCCTTTTAGAACAGCAAAAGTTGATCTGTTTAAAACCATAAATTGTGTCATGGGTAGTGATGTCTCTACGTGACACCATATAGAAGCAAAAACTACTGGACAGAACAGGTCTATAAAGCAGTGCATGATATACAACCAAAACAAAACCTGCCATGTCTTGTAGGTTAGCAAGAGCTGAAGACAGAAAAAACCCCTCTATTATTTCTTCCTTCCTGCCAAAGTGAGACAGTTCCCCACGGTGTAATTTTCTAGTGTTTTGCCCAGCCTCATTTTAAATTATTCTAACAATTGGACTTCCACTGCTTCCCTTAGGAAGTAGTACCATAGATGACAAGTTGACATTCACTTTACACTTTAGTCCCTAGATGACACAGTTCAATGTAATGTGACATGAGTTATATTTGATGGACCCCAACATTTAACAGGCTTCAGTGCAGTGTAATATGCTGTGAACTGTAATGTGTAATATGCTGTTCATATAAACTATGTTTAACAATACTACTGCAGCTAAAATCTAAAGGTGGTTGAAAATCTTGATAAAATAAAATAAAATAAAATAAAATAAAATAAAATAAAATAAAACAAAACAAAACAAAACAAAACAAAACAAAACAAAACAAAACAAAACAAAACAAAACATAGCTTCCTGAGCATTAATTTTAACCACAGTAAAACTATTAATATTGCCGAACACATGTACATTTTCTCTCCTAGGCTGTAGGGAGAATAAACAGAAGAGGCAAAAGTCAAGGACTAAACTTTGAATATTAAGAAACTAAAGTCTGTATTGTGAAACATGATTAATCTTAGAGAGACAAAAATAATGATCTAACAATAATTTTACAAGATGACCACACATCTAACTGCATATTCGGGTTCTCACTGCCTTTAAAAACTCATGTCATAGATTTTAGCATGAGGTATTTTTACCAATTTTAACTGCTGGCTGTACAAAGCTTTGTGTCAGCAGTAGGAAGGGGATAAGGAGATGGAGGAAGAAAAATCACTTAGCTTCTGACAGTAGTGCTGGTAGGGTATTAGCACTGATCAGTGGTTTAGATATTATTGTATTGAAAACAAAGACTACAAACAATAAATAGGAGAGCAAGAGGAACTGAGCAGTCAGGAAAACAATGGAGAGAAACAGGGCCACGACTGGCACAAGTGCACTAGTGTAATGTGTACTAATTAAAATGAAACAGCTTTGCAGGACCATCAAGTCTACCTTATATAGGGTCAAGGAAAAAGACACTCAAGCATGTTTAAACACGCAGCTAAGGAGCTACAATTCAGAAGCTGACAGAATACTAGTTTTGTCAGAGGAGTGTTTTTATGATACATGACAGCTCTTGAAGTCATCTAATCTAATTCCTAGCAAAACGTGCTTTCCTCTCCAGCCTACTTTGCTCTTTTGCCTCTCTTTTACCTTGGTAGCCAATCCTCTACAGTGTCTGAGGGGTTTGTAGTCATCATCCACAAAGTCTTTGAAGTTAGAGACTATAAATAGGATGTGTTTTGTCCTTGTGGTCTGTGAATCCCTACTTCCACTTGAGCAACTCATTCATCTTCACTTGAAAGGAAATCATTTTGACTTCTTACAGAAAATGAAACACACAACATTCTTTACAGGTCACAGTCACTGTGAGATTAGGCACAGACACCAGTGGTTCAATCTTTTATCAGAATATATACTCTTACAATGTTATGGTGCTGCATCCAGGCTCTTCCACAGGGGCCAGAAGTTGAAAGGCTCTCCTGATTTTGTGCTGTCCCTTTAGACTATGACAGTAGACGAATGTCAGTTCCAACAGCCAATGACACTAAAGAGAATGAGGCTTCAGAACATGATGTACTCATGGCTTTGTCCCCTCAGGTGAGAGGGTGAGTTATCCATTTTAAACAAAGTCAAATGGAAGACTTATTTACCACCAGAACAAAAAGCAAAATACAAATCTGAATCAATAGGCTCATAAAAACCTCCTTGCTCTCTCTCTCTGCTTCTGCAATGCTTGTTTAAGAATTCAGGTGATATTTAGGATTATTTTTGTTGTGCCAAAGTGATAGTAATATAATTTTATTTTTTTAAAGCTTTATATATACAAAGTATTCACAGTGAGAATTCTAAGAGTTGTACCTTTTTCTGACACAAAGAGAGCAGATTTACAGAGAACCTGAAACTCAGCAAATATTTGCATTTAAACTGTATATCATTACTCTTTACATTTTATTTTGAAGATTGTGCCCAAGTGTTAACTATTGTAATATGACTTTGAAAAAAACATTGAATGGATGATTTTCAAAGCAAGTAGTAAGCCCTATAAATGTCAGACAGTAAATCTGAAGAGCACTGACTGAAAAAAGGAATACACAATACAATTCTTTTATCAAAACTGAGAATGCTTTGCACTTTCGTAAAATGTCTTTTGTTAAAGGGTATACTACAGCTCATGCAACATGCTCCAAAGTATCTATTTTAAGAGGTTTTATCTCTAAAGCTGTGAAGATATTAGGATCAGCAATAAGAAGGAATCCAGAAGTGTTCTGTCACTGTAATAAAAATGCACTCTAAAACCAGTTTGTGTTCACTTGCTTCCTTTTGCAAGGAGAAAGAAATCTACTTTTCTAAAGCTAAAAAATGCCTGAAATGTGGTGTTAGCGCCTTTTTTTTTTTTTTTTTTGGTCAATGAGACCACCTGACTTTTATAAATCTTCAAAAGTCTTAAAAATTGAAAGAAATATACTAAGGACTCAGAAAATTTTCAGGAGAATGTTATTAGTTTCTTTTTATTTTCTCTCACTATTAAAAACAGCTGCTTAGTTATTTTCTGGAAATAATTTATATTGTTCTAAATTAACCCTTATATAAATTTATATAACTGTTATATGCCTTACTTATGACAATGTCAGAATATTTCAAAATCAAGCCTGAGAATTACTATATCAATATCACAATAACACACACTGGAGTTTTCCTTCATTTATATTTGATCATCCTTATATCATGATGTAATTACATCATCAAATGCAGTAAAACCAAAGTAGTTTTAAAGATAGAAAATAACAGAAGAGATTACGTCCTGATTTTTCAAATTTAAATTTTTTAAAAAATTAACTTTAAAAGAACATTAGAAAATGAAGCAATATATTTAGTATAAATAAATGCTTTCAGAACCTACCTATTTGCAACTAAGTTTTAATGCTTCAGTTTTGGCTAGGAAGAAAGATCTCAGCGATATTGTGTATGAAAGAGAAAAAAACCAAAACCCTCGGCCTTTTTGTACCAAGTAATAACATTTGGTCACTAGAAAAGAGCTATTATTTATTATGATATACTTCTTATCAATGTATAAAATTAGTATTGAAACATTGAGATATTAGTACAAAGACTAGTTAACCAAGGCAACAAATTGGTGAAAGAATAATATTTTCAATTCAGCTAGGCTTGGGAAGGTATGGGTTGTTTCTTTGGCAAGCAAATAAGACAGAAATAAAACATAACTAATGACCACCACTGGAAAATTTAATTACTTGACATGCTTTCATTTCATGAAGGAAAACAATAAAATAGCAAAGCAATGAACTGAATGAAGAAGCATTGCTTCTTCGTCATGAATGGAAAAAATCTTGAAGCCTGTGCTGCTAGAGGCTACATCAGAACAAAAGATAATTTGATACTTCTTTCAAAAGCTGAAATACCTGGCCCTTGGTCAGACACAGCTCAGTCATTTCTGTGTTCCATCATGGCACATAGAAATATATTCGTCATTCCATGTTATCTTGTACTTCCATATTAAAAAGATACAGTAGCTTGAAAAACTTAATAGCTTCTTCCTTCGAGCAATAACACAAATGCAAACTCCATGCTTGAAGAGGAAAAATATGATAATACTGATAGAGAGAAAAAGCACAATTGAAGTTTTATATAAGATGCTTCTTATTAATTTGTCTGTTTCCAAATAATCTCTGACTTCATAGAATAAGATTTTGTGTTGTCATATGGTTTCTCTTAGATTGTTCACTTAAATGATTTTCTGAACTATTGATAAAAGTCTATTTCACTGTTTCTTGAAATTAAGCCTTTCATCTTTAGTGCTAAAAAACACTTGGAAAAATAATTTCTTATTTACCCTAATAAAATAGCTTAATGTAGAAAATAGTACTATATTTTAATTAAAAAAAAAAAAGAGTTAATTGAATATCAGTAGCTGGACAATTCTCTTTCCTTAGCAGTTCTATTACTCACAATTAAAATAGGTGTAGAGCTACATATATAAAGTGAATTTTTCTACTTCTTTCCACAAATTCCAATGCTGTGTCAGTGTTTTTCTCTGCACCTCAATTTACAAACCAACAAAGGTCAAAATGAAACCTAATAAGAATGGTGACATGGGAATTTGAGCTTTCTAAACCTAATAATTGGAGATAAAACAACTCCTTCATACCGGGATAGTTTTGTACAGTCTTTTTTGAAGTCTGTGTGTACAGACTGCAGGCAAATTATTTCTCAAGAAAATGACCAAAGCTTATTCTCAAGAAGTTGCTTCTCCACAAACACACAGCTTAGCCTTCTAACCTTCACAGAGATTATTCAGGATCTAAAACCATAAAATTAGGTCACAAATCAAATATCCTCATTGTAATAGTCAGAATTCAGCACACAAATCTCATTGCAGACTGTCCAATGTAACACACGTTGAGCAAATGTCCTAACTCCAGCTATCTACAAAATGTTGTGTGCATTCCAGTCTCTTCTTCTCCAGGGCAGAAACTGGAAGCACCCTCTATAATGTACTGCAAATCACAAGAATAATAGGAAGTTTATAAAAAATATATTCCAGTGCATAGACAACAATACAAGCCCTTCATTAAAGGCAAGCATGGATGCAAGGTAAAACATGACTTTAAAATTTTCAAATTTGGCTAAGGACAAGAGGATATTATCTGAATAAGTTATAGCTCTTGGATAGGCATTCTACTGTCAAGAGCCAGTGTTCTTCTTCATTCTAGTTTTACTACTGCAAAGGTTAATGATTGTCTGCATTAGGACAAATGGGGAATCTTAATGTTTTATTTTAATTAATTGCTTTTTTTCAGTATTGCTTAATTATTGACTTCAAAGGGAAGACAGTATTGTATTTCTCTCATCCTCACTCTACTTTTGTAGATTTTCTTCTTGCACCCTTTGACCTCCTTTAAGTTGTTGCATACAAATTTATTTCCTTCACTGATCATATTTCTGACTGTTTGTGCCTTGCTTAGAACTTTCTTTTTACCTGAATAATCATATGAGGATAGAATCATTGCTTGGAGCTTGCCTAAGGCATCACATCCCAGTACAGAGGCTTGCCTGAGCCCTAGTTTCGCTGAAGTAGGCACTCTCTCTGCAGAACTGATTATGCATTTGCCCAACCAGATTTCTCCACTCAGTCACTATAGTGTTCAGAAAACCAGAGGGAATTTCTCTGCCTTCACTCACTTTCTTTCCAATGTCTGTGAGGGTTTTTTTCACACATTCTCTCATTTCATTCTGCTTTTGAGCCATGTTATGACCAACCCATCTAGAAGTTTGTTAGATGTAAGTATTCCTATTGTTTTAAATAATACTTTTTACTATAGTTCAGCTCTGTTTACAATGATGCAGCAAGGGCCTGTGAACTGCCCTTTTTTTTTTTTTTTGAGTCATAGCAAAATATCTTTCAATGTTATCACCTTTCTACTTGAAAAAGAAAATTCATTGAGCTTCAAAATAGAATTTACAATCTTACTAAATTTGGATTCAAAAATAAATGACCATTTACTGTCCATCTTTTTTCACTTATTTTATCTTTAACCTAATAATTTACTTACATGATCACTCCCCTAAACACTGTGAAAGAAAAGAAATTAACTAGGACAAAAGCAGGAAACAAAAATACAGTCTTTCTTGGTCTCTGAATAAATTCAAACTTGGTAAGTATCAAATTTTTCCTTTGATATTTTTTTTCTATTTATTGAGTTCCACTTAGATGACCCTTTAATTGCCAGATAGTTACAGAGATGTTTTTCATAGAAGTCGTGTCAAAGTCAAATAGTAAGTGTTTCATTGTGTGACTAGCATAAACAGAGTTGCACAAAATCTGTTGATGCTGCCAGTAAGATGGATTTTCTGCTGATGGCAGTGATGTTCTTTGTACAGTAGTTGTTTTCTCATGGAAGCACTGTAAATTTGCCCACAACTTTGCATACAACTTCCTGGCCTTTTTATCTCTGAAAAATCTCACTTAGTTTAACTTCAGTAACTTTTAGCTTTATGTGTCTCTAAGAAGCAATTAACGAGATCATGAGTGTACTCTGGACTGCAGAAGAGGAGAGTACAGTAATCTATGCAGATAATCTGTTGGCTGAAGCTCCGTCAAAGGCTACATGATTCAAGTGCAGTTAGGAGCAGTATACAGAAATGCCTTAGGACATAGACATATTTTAAGACAAGACACCAAAAAAAGAACTTTCTCTAAAATAGAGTTCATGCATCTGGCAGCCAGCCTCCCTCCCTGGAGACAGGAGTCTCATCCAAGGTTCTGTACTACTGCTGATGTGAAGTTATTAAGAGAAAATTGTTCAAATGTCAATGTGAACTTAACTGAGTCTTTCTGTAACCATAAGCAACATAACCATTTGCAGGTAAAGGAAACACATTATTGAGCGACAAAAATAGATGTGTTTCCTGGCTTGGCAAACATTCCTTCAAATTTGAAAGAAAAGGAACAAACCTAACACATAAATGTCAGGTTTTGATATTTTTAGGAAGTCTATCAGTTAGATTATCAAGAGAAAAATGTAGATTGCATACTTGAAGTGGGGAGGATTTAAATAAGGGGAGAGATGTAATGGTTATTTTCTATGACATTTTACAGCACAAAGCAAAGAGCAAGATGCAGAGCTTAAGGTAGGGTAAGAAAAAGATTAAGGTATGTCACAAACCTGTAATTTTATTGAGGCCATGGCTTGGCATCTATAGGAGTGATGGTTTTGAGTTCCCAGGCTCACCTTCTCAAGGTTTTTATAGCTCTCTCTAAGAGTGAGAGATCCAGGGTTGAGCAGTTATTTTTCAATATGTACTTTTCTGCTGAAAAATGACTGTTCCTTTGCTTGGGATTGCTTGTGTAAACATGTCAGGCCCAGCCAGACTGAGGCCCCAAGCACCCTCACATTTTGGCAGTTGGGGCCACCCCCTTGGCTACATAGCTGTGTTTTGTCTTCAGCCCTCATCACCACACCTAGGCACAGCCTTCTCCTAGGAGAGGTTCCAGTAGAAAATATGTCTTTTTTTTTCTCCACCACAGCAGATGGCTTTGCAAATAACACCAAGTCTCTGGGCAGAACTTGCCCTGTCTAAATTCCTAGATAATCAGGACCCTAACAGCAGGGGCAGATAATACAGTTTCTTTAGATTTTATCTCATAGCTACATCACATTACCAAGTCAGTGCTGCAGGATTTTTCTGTCTTCCTTTTTTTATTCAGCTTTAAGCACCAGCCTTTGCCTTGAAGTCACTGCTGACAATATTCTCCCAGTGGAGAGTTGGAACCTTAATCAGGTCCCTGTTCTTCCTTACCTTGAAATCAGACTCTCAAGTTATTGTTCTCTTTTTGCTCCACTGAGCCAAAGGTGTCAGGAAGGGCCATCAAAGCCTAACCTGAGATGTCTCCACGTCATTCCTAAGTCTGTGAAAATTCCTCTGAATTGAACAGTCTCTAGAAACCTGTCCCATTTTTGACTGATTACTGACCAAATCACAAACTCCACCGTAATGGACGCCACCTAGACAAAGAACTTTGTCTTCAAAGAATACTTTTGGCCAAATTAATTCCCAGATCTACTTGCACTGAATTCAATATCTATTTTAGGACTGAATTTCTTTCCATCACACAGTGACTAATCAAGAAGACAATTTACACCTCCCCTGAGATATTGTACGAAGAAAGGTGCCTAAGCATTCTCCTGGATGTAATTTCTACCCTTCAGCAGGAGTAGACAGTGTATGGACTTGCAATCCAAAGTAATTATTTAGACAGTGTATGGACTTGCAATCCAAAGTAATTATTTAACCATGACCTGATACTACTATTCTGTTAAAATTGACATCCATGAGGCATATTTTACAAGACTAGCCAATTTCTGAAAACATACTATTGGAAATAAACCAAACAAACAGGAAATGGCACATACCAGGAAAGAGAACAGAGCTCATAGGGAATGGATCATAAAGCTGAAGATTTGAGATTTGATGTAAATACCCTGAAAATCTGCAATGTACTTAAGTGCATGAAAAAGTGGTCTGTGTCAGCAAGCATATTGTTTCAGAAATTGACAGAAGGGAGTCATAAAGCTTGCAAAGTGCTTCTGAAAAGGAAAGCAGCCCCTGGTGCCAAGCAGATAACTGATTCTTAAACAGACACTAAATGTTTATGCTCTAGACTTCAGCCCTAACAGAGAATTTGCCAGCTGGAGATTATTAATAATAAAAAAGTAGTTAGATGTTTAGCTAAGGGTCTCTATGTTTTATGCACACTATGCAATGGACCTTAAAATTCATTGGTAATTAAGATTCATGATTAAATAATCGTTGTATAGGCAGATAAATTTTATTTAAAATACTCAAATTCAAAGTTATAGAGTAAATACTAAAAAAAAAGGATCAAATTCCTTGATTCTCTATATTTTATTCTAAAGCAACAAACAAAAAAATCTATTATCCAAACAAGAACACCAGTCAAATGGAATGTGGTGGCAAACTTACCCTTGCAAGTGTGACA
Source organism: Euphonia xanthogaster (assembly GCA_034509185.1). Lineage (NCBI taxonomy): Eukaryota > Metazoa > Chordata > Aves > Passeriformes > Fringillidae > Euphonia > Euphonia xanthogaster. The sequence goes on along the minus strand of JAYDZK010000169.1, from coordinate 100,175,910 downwards.
TTTATCCACCAGGTGTAAGATTTTCAGCTTCAGAGGTACTCATAATCCTGATGTGTTTATAAAGCATTTTGCTTTCTTGTCTATCTTCTCTGTCACGTTATTTTAATTGACAGTTCTTCTAATTGTCTTTGTATATATTTGTTGCAGTTTTTTCTTATGGTAGCAATAACAATAATCATAACACTCAGGGTAGACTTAAGAAGTTCTTTTTTCCTGACTGAACACTGTGCTCCATTGATGGCTTCCTAAAAATATTTAAACACCCTTAATTCTCTCTGGGATACTCTGTTAATTGCTTATGAGGACATGAAGAGCGACATGTCATTTATATTAGTGGTCCTTGAGTTACAAATTCTCTTTTCCCTTAGATGACATCCATCAGACAGGGCCTTACCAGAAAATTAGTTAAGCTAGGGGTACTCTTCCTTGCAAGAAAGAGAATAATGACCTTCTGTAGAAGTCATGCCACCAACCTGTGCTTCCACCTATTGGGCCCAAGTCTGTCTATGATTGCAGAGAAATCTCAAAAAGACCATGTAAACAAAACTTCTAGGTGATTATGGGAAGATGAATCCTGCATTGATTTTTCAATTCATCTGTAGCAAAATGAAGCACACTCTCACTTTATTTCCTCCAAATGACATTACATGAATTGGTAATATAAATAATAAAAAATAATTTTGAATGGAACTAAGAACTGTGGAATTTTCTTATGGCTTGTAGAATTACTGTGTCAGAAAATTTAGTTGACTAAAGTTTCACTTGCAGAAATGAATTATTACAAATTCACTTTACAGTGAACATATTTCAAGTCACCACTGCTAAGATCTTGTTCTTAGGTTGTGTACAAGGAAGATTTTTAAAATTCATGGAGTTGCCATACAGATCCATGTTCTGATTTTAACAGCTGCAGAAGAGATTTTATTTTGCTTCTGCCTCTATCATACACAAGGGGTCACCTCTGATGACCTTTTCACTGCATCCTCCCATTTGGCAAAGAAATAGTTTTGTAACAACTTCATTCAAGATCAAGCTCAGTCTTTCTAATCCTTTAAATTATTCTGCTTTGTTGTGGACATGGAGGACTATCACCACAGGTGGCAGTGAAAACAAAACCATGCTTCCTTTATCAAAACCAACTGAACATTTTTCCTTTTTGCTGTTAAAATAGATGCTTAACCAATTTTTAGGTCAGGAACTCTCCAATGTTCTGGAATTTTCCCTCTGATTTCTCTAGGCCTATAGAGCATAAAGTGTCTTATCAAGTCCAAGCATGCATAAAACGTTATTTTTTGACAAAAGAAAATTTTATAGATAATACAACATACAACTACAAATATATGTTTATACTAGTGTATCAAGAGGGATCAATGCTAACAGAAAATCTACCTGAATGGAATATTAGGGTAGGTTCAGTACAACTTCTTTCTTATTAGATATGTTCTGTATGTTTACACATAAATTTTGTAAATGGCTTGAGCATAACAAATATTGATGTTTTAAATATAATAAATGAAATTAATGCTTTAAATAGCGAACATTTAATAGTAAATTCAATTTAATGGTAAAATGAAATAAATAAGAGACACTGGATCTTTCTTTGTGAAAATTAAACGGAATATTATGTACTGTAAAAGTGCGAAATTTTCAATAGAATTCTAAAATATGTCCAGAACATCAGAAGAAAAAAAATTTTGAAAAAAAACAAAGCACAGTTTAACGTGAACATTCAAAGATAAAGGTCTTACTTTCTAAAGCCTTTGAAGAAAAAGTATCTGTTGCACTGAAATAACAATCTTACCCTAATTGGTCCAGAATTATATCTGTCTTAATTTGAAATAAAAATTTATAGAGGTTTTATTCCCTCTATTGCTGCTTGGCTTGTTTCATTCTTTTGCTTTCACTTTTACTTTCTGATACTTTGCTTTTAGGATTAAATATACACAGCAAGTTGACCCTGTTCTGACCTGATTATCTCATCACTGCAAATCCTATATTCAGGGAATTTCAAAAAGTATGGTTTCTAATGCAATCTTGAATTAATTCTGTTGCATGTTTTTCAAGCATATAATTTAAATATATATACTAATGTCATAGATCATTTCATATATATAGCAGTAGTGCTGAGCTTTGGTTGTATAATCACTTCCACACAAAGGTCTTTTTCAGTATTAACTTTAAGCTATATATAACTCTGAAAATCTACCATTTTTTACAGTCTTTAATTTTCCATGTGTGATCTCATCTTATCATGGTCCTTTAACCCTTTTTTCTCTGTGTGCCCTGGTTACATTTTTGTTTTGTTTTTTTCTTGTCTATTTTTATTTTTTGGTTTGCATGACCTAGTTTTTGGCAGCAAGGGGACTACAGAGGTGGCTTCCAAGCTTCCACTACATCTGGCAGAGCCAATCCCTGATGGCTTCATCAATGGATGTGCTGCTGGCCAAGGCTGGACCAACTGGAAATGGTGGTAATGACTCTGTGATAACATATTTAAGATAAAATCAAAACAAAAGTTGTGTTGCAGTTTTATTTCCAGTCAGAGAAGAGAAGAGAAGAGAGAGAACATGTGAGATGAATAACTCTGCAGACACAAAGGTCAGTGGAGAAGCAGGGGCAGGAGTTGCTCCAGGCACTGGAGCTGAGATTCCTCTGTAGGCTGTGGTGAGACCATGGTGAGGCAGCTGAGCCCCTGCAGCCTGTGGGCATCCACAGGGGATGCAGAGATCCACCCTCAGCCCATGGAGATCCAGGGGGATGCAGAGATCCGCCCTCAGCCCATGGGGATTCAGGGGGATGCAGAGATCCACCCACAGCCCATAGGGGAGTTTCCCATGCCAGAGCAGGTGGATGCCTAGAGGAGGCTCTGATCCAGTGGGAGACCCGGCAGAGAGAGGGGTCCCTGCTCCCAGGCTGGAGCAGCCTGTCCTTGGATGATGGCAGCCCATGGAGGAGCTGCTGCCACGCTGCAGCAGCTTTGGGAGGACTGTGTGCCCGTGGGAGGGACTCACATGTCAGCAGTTTAGAGAGAGCTGTTGCTCATTATATGGACTCATATCACAGAAGTTCATGGAGAACTATCTCCTGTGGGATGCACCTCACACTGCAGCCTGGGAGCAACTCTACTCCCTGAGCAGCAGGAGAAGCCTGGGTGATGAATTGACCATAACTGCCATTCCCTGTCTCATTGAACTGCTGG
>JAYDZK010000169.1:100155722-100172528 GCA_034509185.1 Euphonia xanthogaster | reverse complement strand
AGGGTTTCTTTTACTTCTCTTTATCCTGCTCTGATTTTGTTACTTAAAATTTCACTTTATATCTCTAAGTTGAGCCTGTTTTGCTTGTGATGGTACTTAACGAGTGTTCTTTCTCCCAGTCCTTATCTCAACTCAGAAATCCTTTGTTAATTTTTCTTCTACTTTTCCAGCTGCAGAAGGGAGTGAGTGAGCAGATTTCATGGCTGCCTGGCATGCTGCCAGTGTCAACTCATGACAGTTTTGAGCAAATTTTTATGATACTTTTCTGAAGAGAAAATGAAGAATTAATTAAAGCTAAAAAGTTTGAAGTGTTTTCTTCTTTCTTTCTTCTTCTCTTCTTATTTAAATGTTACTTTGTCTGATTAATTTCCCACGGGAATGCATTTTCTAATCTGAGTAAAAGTCTTTCAACTTTTTAAATCATTTTGCCATGACGTTAGATCACATAACCATTTAGGACGTACCTACAAAACAGAAGATATAATTGAAACTCAGCAAAGTATTTTGTTTAGGATCCTTCACAATTTCTTGGCTATGGTTCATTCCCACTTTGTTTTCGTTGACAGTAAACTTCCTTTGTTTAAACAAAAATGGTTGTCTCAAGAGAGGTAATAACCTGTTACAAATCCAAAAAAGATGAGGACTGTGAGGGTACATAGTAAAATTATGTATTTACTTTCTGGCAATAAAAGTGAAGACATTTTGATCCAATATGTCCTGACAACTAAAAGAAAGGTTGCAGCTGCCCAGTCTTGATTGGTTTCTCTAGAAGCAAGGTGGCCCATTGTGATAAGTCTCTACAATGGGCCCTGGAACAATTTTCCAGGCACGAGTATTTGGTACACACTTCTTCCTTGCTATGGATTTGTCCTGAGGTGCATCCCAACTACATTTATCCCTCCCTGCCCTACACCTCACATAAACTCAGGCACTCAGATTGAAAGGGAGATATGACCCATGTTAATAAGTGTCTGGCCTAGTCCAGATGGCCACAACAATGGAATGAATGTTGAAAAGGAATTGTTCTACATATAGAAATAACCATAGGAATGAAAGCGCTGTTTTACTTTTTGCCTATAGAAGCTATTTTCAAAAGTCAAGAAACCATGCAATGAATGAGATCTTACATGCAAGGCATTTATATCATTCTGTAGAGCTGCACCATGTGGACATATTGAATTCCAGAGTAGAGTTAAAAATGAGTTTAAATTCACCAGGTGCATTCCCTCTGAATATATAAGCAATCTCCTTTGCAATTCTGAAAATGCAATGTTCCCAAATGCATTGCTAATGTTGATTGTTTGAGGATTTTCTATGGGAGAAATCTCACATTTATCTTCCTCCTCATTGTTACTCCAGAGTCCACCAAATCCCTAAGAGGGAAAATTGCCAAAGTTTGCAAGCCACAAAGGGACAGGTTTTACTGATAGAGAGCAAAGTGTGCAAAGATCTCATTACCATCCACAATGACTATAGAGGGGCTGTTCAATTAGTCATAGTTTTTAATTACTCCAGCACTCCGATGAACTGCAGCTTCGCCATGGCATGGTGCCGCTCCCTTTATGTTCTGGTGATGGGGCTCAGCAGAGAAACCCCCAGCATCATTAGTCTAAGGCCTGGGAATTTGTAAGCAAAGGATGCCCTGCTGTGTGATGATCACTGAGCACAATGCCTGTAATTCTGAAATACTGTGGATTATTGAAGGCAGTCTTCTGCCCACATGTTATGTAATTAATTGAAAGTATTTGTTTATCTGTGTTTTAAATCCTTATCTCTTAAATGTATCACAATTGCAACACAGTTTATGAATTGAAAAAACACTAGGAAGTATTTTCATGAGATGTATCACAAATTTACAAACAGCAAACAGCTTGGAACTTTTATTTTTAATTTTTGAATAGGTTCGCAACACCCATACCTGTTGTGTCTTCCCAGGACAATTTAGCAGAAGTGAGGTAACAAATCTGCACCCCTGCCCTCTTTGGTTATTAGTACAGGCAGTTTGTCCTTGGTGAGCTACAGCTCACATTTCCCCATTAATATAAACTGTAGTTTTAAATCAATAATTAAAAACCTTGGTTTTTTAAGAAAAAAACTACTACTGACTTTCCAAGAAGCTGAATCATTCTCCTAAGTATTTATAATGGTGCCATCCTGAAGGATTTCTGGCAATATCTAAGATATTTATATGAGGGATTCAATTCAAGTAAAATCAGCTGCTGCTGAATCTGCCCTTGAACTGATGTATAGTGCAGTTAAGTAAATTTATTAAAATGAAGAATATGACTTTTTACCTAATACTGCAGAGCAAAATTTAGTCTTTTTTTTTCAAATGTTCATGAAGGACTAAAATTAAAATAAAGGATATTAAGAATATTTAGAATAGTTTTATAATAATAAAATTAAGAATTAGTGTGTGATGGAGGAACTCTTGAATGACACTAATATAAACAGCTTTTATGATAATTAAAGTTTAATTCTTTTTAATAAGGTTAGTTACTTCTGTGGACTCTTAAAAGTTCAGCATTTCATTTACTAAGTAATAAGCTATCTATTAAAGGCAATTCAAGCATTACTTCACAGACCAGTGTAAACTGAGCTACAGTTTAGCAGTAGGTTAATACAGCAGACAGAGTATTATGTATCCTGTATAGCAGTAATATGGGAAAGAGAAAGAAGCACAGATATAATGGAAAAAATCCAGGAAACTTATGTGGAAGGGAAATATATATGGGGAAAGTATACAACAATATAATTCTCAAATGCATATCCTGAACCAGAATAAAGTATTTTACCACCACACACTGGAGCTGTAGGGCAGTTTGTATTTGTGCTTTTCTACACCAGGTGAGGCTGATTTGATTTGAAATAAATGTTTTGCTTTATTCCTTGACTGTTTCCTAGAGATAGTGAATATATTTATTTTAAGCAAAAGCACAGTAATAAACTGCAAGTATGCCATATGGACATTTTAATTGTTCTCTAAGTGTCACAGCACCCTGTTGTACTACTGGTGTAGTTTTAAGTATAGCAAAACGGCGAACTACAATGATACAGCGCAAAACAATAACAAAACTCACTCAATTTGCAAGGTTTTTTGTTGGCTTCAGGACTCTGGATCCTATATTTTTTAAAGAGGTCTTGGCATATTGCTCCAAAATGCACGTTCAGAAATATTCTAGTGAATGCAGTCCAGTGACAATATTACCTTACTTGAAAATTGTAATTCTGAATTTCTTCAGGAGGTTTTACTGTGAACCATCCCAGCTCTTTCAGCAGTAGCTCAGAGGTTCCCCATGGAGCATTTTGTCCACAGACTTGCACCTAAAATGGAAATGAGACAGGATGCTGTTTTCTAAAGACAAAAGATTCTTCCAGAAGATGACACTCTAGTATTTTTTCAGTGTCTGTGATGACATCCTCAGAAACTTCTAAGTTACTGCAAATTCCCAGTAAGGTAGCTATCACTTACTCACTGTTGTATTCCAAAGATTAAGTAAAATTGTGTGTGAGCATTGAACACATAGCCCTGGTAAAAGCCTTTGTGTGCTGACAGCTGCTTTAATCTGAGGCAGTGCTGATGCCCCTATTCAATCCCTTACAAAGTCCTGGTGGCAGGACTGAAAGCTTGGGAAGCTGGAGGAAGGGGTTTGGTGCCTTCCTCCTCACATGAGCTTTGCTCCGTGGTGGCCATTGCACAAAATGATTCTCCACTCATGGGGTAGAGCTTAGTCTGTGCCCATGCTGCCTCCTCCATTGCTCCTGATGACACTGGGCAAAACAGTGTAGATCTCTTTGCTATCTACAGGGTTAAAAAAACCTGTATGTGGTTGGTTAAAACTGTAAAGAAATAACGAAAAAATTGTAAAGAAATAACAAAAAATAATAATTTTAAAACTGTAAAGAAATAATGAAAAAATTCCATGTTTTTTCGCATCTAAGTTCTGTGAAGTGTATACATTTGTCTTTTGTATTCTTCCCTTTTCAACAGAAGAAAAAAGATTAATATTAATTTAAATTCTTGTTTAAGTAAAGTGCTGTGGATTGTACAAGACAACAAAACATAGATATAGATAAGGAAAATGCACTGTAATGCCACAACAAATAAGTTAAAGGCTGAGAAACTGAAGCACAACTAGAATCTACTCATTCAATTGCAGTTCTAGAAATTATAAAAAGGTAGCAATCAATACAACACATTATTTCAGCAATACTTCACCGCCATGGCTATAGGAAAATCTAGATAAATAAACACTGTCCTTACAAGCTACCTCTCAACCTTAGAACTTGTCATTTATTAAAGTTTAGAAAAAATCATATAAAATGCATGAATATTTTATTCTATTTCCTACATTAAATTTTAGATTAAAAAAAAACCCTATTAAAGAAGGAAATATACTCTCAACTTATTTGCAAGGGTTGAAAAAAGAGGAGAAATGATGGCTTAGATCCTGATAAAACATGTTTCTGGTTCCACTTCACTTGCTAATACAATGGTGCTGTCTAATTCATTCTCAATCTCTTTACGAAATCTAGTGGGTTCTTTTCAGCCGTAATGAGAATTAAAGTATTTAATTGCTTGACAGTAAACCTGAAGATACACCTGGTATTATTCTGTTCAAAGCAAAATAGAGAATTCTGTGGACCTGGATTAGAATAACTGTAGTTTCAGAAAAAAAAATATTACAGTGCATATATTTGCAAGAGCACAGCAATTTAATTGTTGGCTTTCATACCTGATCAAATACTCTATAATACTCTACCACGTGATTACAGATTTCTTCCTATAGTGATAGAATGTATGTTATGGAGCATGAAGACAAACCAGAAGATGTAGCAAATGTCCTGTGACTTTACCCAAACACACAAGGCAGTGAAACAATATCATGTTCTGCAAAAAATCGATGCAAACCTCACTTCGTCATTCTTCCCCAAAAGTTTAGGTCAGTGCTTAACTACAGCTCAAATCAGAAAGCTAAGTTCTGTCCTGGATTAATTTTTTGAAATAACTCTTGGTGAAGAGTTATTTCAAGAGTGAAAAGGAGTGAAAAGGATACGTCCTTTAGTCAGTAGGTTCTGATGGGTATTTTTGGTTTTTAGACTGCAATGCTGATTCAATAACTGTGTAAGAAAATACTTGCCTCTACAGCTGAAGTTTTCTGATAACACAGTTTTTAGTTTTATTGTACAAAGTAAAACTGTTGTGACTTTGGCTCAATGAGAATGTGCTTATGAGCATATATTTATGAATGATATTCTTTCCATTTACTTGCAAAAGTATCTTCACCCACAGATTTATCAACCTCTGCTTATGAAAATGGATCACCTGAGAAGTATATGAATCTGGCACTTAAATATTCTGAATTAACATGCAGAGGTATATTTATTTCTTCTGAAAGTTAAGGGATAAATGTAGCATAAGGACTGCATATTTTTATGTGAAAACATGATCTGTTTTGAACATTCATGATCAAATACAATTAGAATTTTATCTCCATCTTTGTGGTTCAATGCTGCCATATTGTGCTGCTTGATTCTAATGAAGTAATTAAAAGTTTCAGCAGAAAGGATCAAAAGATTTTTTTTTTTGTTCTTTTGGAAAATTAGTAAAAGTCTGTGTGGAGGAAACACCTGTATCTCAGGTATCACAGACTCCCATATGTGCTAAATCCAACTTTATCTTGACTAGAAGAGAAACACAAAGCACAGAAAGCTACATATGGGTAAATAGCTCATGATTTTGAGTACTTTTAGTTATGAAAATATTCTGACAATGTATTGTTCATTAAAATGTTCACAGGTACTCACGTGATTTGGAATGTAATTGATGCTGTACTGCATTTGGGAACTTCAAGCTGCAGAATAGACTCTCAAAACACACAATGATTCTGTTAAACAGGGATAAATGTATTGTCCTTAATATTCCATTTGTTGATTTGCTTTTGCCTTCCATATTCTGACAGGGATAACCTTTCTGTTAGTACTATTTGGCTTAACAGTTTTCAGTAGAAATATCTCTCTGTGCTATGTCCAGAGGCTGAGTAGCATGAGATTTTAGACAATGATATGCCCATTATACCCTAAACAAAAAATGCAAAAAAAGGTTTTAGTTAAAAACTGCAAACAATCCAATATCTTTCCTTTCTGCAAAGCCTTCTTTTTTACTTGCAAGGTGGTACAAAACAAGCCACTTCAACAGGTTTTCAGTAATGCAAAATGCTCTACACTTCCCACTCAATCCTTTTTCAAATTGTTTTTGCAATGCGTTTGTTCATCAGCTCTCAAGTCAACACAATGTTATGTAAATGAGAAAAAATAAATGAATCAACTAAAAAAACCCTTTGGATGCAATAATGACATGTCATGGAGAAAGCCCTTAGAAAAGAAGTTCTTGATATTTTACAGACCTCTCCAAAGGGGTAGGAGTTGATGTTCAAGAAAATTATTCATAAGGAAGAAACCTAAAGGAATAAAAGGCCCAGCAGCACATGTTTAGAGAGATTCTAAAATATTATACAACCAAGAGAGGGAATAAAAGTATTTTAAAACAGCTAAGAATAATTTTTAATAAAAATTACTGATTCTTTGATGTTAAAGGAAGATTTAAAATACTACCTGTGCATAATTTCACTTGCTACAAAAATTTTACAAAAATGCATTCTTTCCCCTGTGCCCTTCCAGCCTCCAAGTAGGACTGAGCCCGCTGTTTCCATTTTCAGAGAAAATATGAGTTTGTCCCTGTAAAATAATTGTTGACATCAGTGTACAACAGGTACACTGTACAAGGTGTACTCTACATAAACAAAAGGTAAGAGCAGAAATGTAGGTTGTTTTAATTGGTTATCCACCACTCCCAGAACACAGTTTTATGCTCCTAAAGCTCTATTTCCAGTTATATATATAGTTGAAAGAACCTAAAAAGTAAAATAATTCTATCACTGGGTGTTGAAAATATTTAAATCCTCCACCATTAATAGTGCATAGATGTTTCTCTATTGACTGGTACCATAAATACTGCAATAATGATCCTGGATTTTAATCTTGCTATTTTTTAACAGTTTTTGTTCTATAACAGTCTGTAGATATCTTTTCTTGGAATACAGAAAAAAAAAAAAACAGCATTCATTTCACTACAAGTTATATTCAACTATAATTAATTATAAAAAGGAGGTAAAAAAGACAAGCCTTAGTTTGTTGTGTTTGCATTTCATTTCATAAAATAAATGGCAAAATGTAAATGAGATGTGTCTAGAAAATTGCAGAGGGAAAAATAACATGGAGGAAAAAGTAACAGAATGAAATTAATAAGGAACTAAAAATTGGATATGAACAGGGAAATATCAACAACCTGTAGAAAATAAAAATAATGAAAGCAAGATTATATTAAAAAAAAAAACAAAAACAAACACAAATCAGAGTTTCAATAGAATAGTGAAAATCCTTTTAACTTGGCCTGGAAGTAAAACAATCTTTGACTTTTTAAGTTGGCTTCTGTCCTGGTGCACCTTAACAATATTTCATTTACCAAAACTGTTCAGCAACTACTATGCTATAAAAAACACTGATGCATATAATCTTTGAAAGTGAGCCCATATTTTACTCAGGAACTTTAATAAAACTTATGGATTTTTGCCACTAGGCAATCCAGTTTGAAGGTTTGGGCACATGCAAGGCTTTGTTTGCATATAAATCATTACTATTTGCAAAGATTTATGGAAACATTAAAACTAAACTTTCAAACACTGAGAACTAACTGCATATATTCACAAAATATTCATAAGTCATAAATTTACATTCCTTACCAAAGAAGAGTGTATTTTAATTTCTTTAGGCATATTGGCTATGTTAATACAGTTGTGACTGCTCACTCGTGGTAGAACTGGTATCTTTCAAACAGATACTGTGCAGCTCTGTTTTGTGAATGGCTGAGACAGATGTTCCTGCAAACGAACAACTGCAGTTCTCACTGAAGTTTTTTGGAGGAAACACTATTCTATTTCACAAACTGAAAGCTTCACTTTTGTTTTCCATTTACACTGAATAAAAGGCATCATACTAAAAGTTAATGTTTCTTGCAGTGGCTCTTATTGTTTAGATTGAAATAATGTAATGATTTAGATATTGCCAAAATGGTTATGGTGTCAGAGCTCCTCCACACAGCTGCAATGACACTGTAGTTATGGTAGCGCACAAAACTTTACCGAGAGGAGTAGTGACATTCTACTTGACACAAAAAAAGAGAAACATCCACGTTCAAAGTAAAAAGACCAGCAGCTCAGAATTATTTTTGTTGTGTCTGTTCTCTGGTGGAACTTGAACAAATCATGAACACCAGAGGTACTCCTCTGGTAAAGAAACACATACACATTTGCTACCACATACTGAAAGGCTAATTTGAAACTCCTGGGATCATTTAGGGGAAGTACTAATAAATCTTAGCTCAAACCTAGCCTAAACTGCCTCTGTACTCAATTTTTTTCAATGCAGAGGAGTCTAATTTAAAGGTTTGGGTTTTTTTTTTCTGACGACCTCCTAAATTTGTGAAAGATTTCATGGTGCATTCAATATAATTGTTGATAGAGAAAGACAGGTGTCTTCATAGGTTAACGGGACACTTCCTAGGCAATTTATCTAAAATGGGTGAGCTGGCTTGCCTCAAGGCTGTCATGAATGAGTGAATTGCAGTCCCAGCACACAATAAGCCTGTAGAAGTGCCTGATTTGCCAGAGGTATTGGAGACAGCCAGCTTATTCTGACTGCAGAAATTTGCCTGCTTTCAAGACCATTTTTAACCGTTCCAGATGTCTTTTGTAATAAGGTGTTTCTTTCTAATGAGCATAATGGAAGACCAGCCTCACTGGACTAAATTTGTTAACACCTGTTTGAGTGAGTCTTTCTACTAACACCAGTTCCTCTAGAAAAAAATCACAGTGTAGTGTAAGTCTTTAAAGCCCCACTGTCTTCTCTTTCCCTGCCCTTCTCTTTCTCTCTCTCTTATGCATAAATAAGTTATTATTAAAGAATACAATTTTCAGCAATTATCTAGACCCCCATGTGAACAGCTAATAAATGATAACAAAAGTAAAATACAAAATGAAAAACATGAAATTAGAAGCATTCATTTCAGGGAAGATCAAGTATTTCACAACTTGACCAAATTGATAAAAATTGCAGTAGACATCAAGCTTTTACTTTAGAATAGGGCAACAATAAATACCTGTAAAAAACATAGAGTAACTAGAGGAAATAACATTATTCCCTTTGATATTTACCTTATGTTTATTAGTAAATGTAAATTAATTTTATATTATTATTAGGCCTCCTTAATAGAAGTTGAAGGATTATGAATCACAATTAAATGTCTTAGAAACTTGCAGGAACACAAATCAAGGCTGGAGGGGACACTGCCCTCTAGCGATGTCATGCGAAGTTAACCAGATCGTACATCAGAAAAATTCCTGGTGGTGCTATAGAGAAATAAACACAATTCTCAAGCAAGAGCTAGTGCATTAAACTTCAACAGACCCTTAAACTGGGAGGCTGATTTTCTGATCCATTAAAAAAATAATCCTATCAATGATATTGTGCTTCAGTAGGAGATAATCTGCTTATAGAGAGGCAGACATATATCTCTAAGCAACTGTAATATTCTCTTAGAAAAAAAGCATTGCTGAACATAATTACACTTATCTTTTCTACAACAAATTCAGGCACACATGAAAGAAAATTAATCAGTCTAAACTAATAACAATTATACATAATTGCTTCACTATTGGCCCTGAACTCTAGCATCTGTGCTGCTGTGCTTTGCTGTTGTTATATTATTACACACAAACAATGCTGAAATGCTCCTTAAGATATACCTGTTAATCTGACTCCACTCCAGGGTAAATCTTCTCTACTACTCTAAAAAGCACAGAGCACTCTTTTATTTTTCACAAAAAAAGACTATCAGGAATCTCAGGTAATGCTATATGGTGCAAGCAAATATTTCTTAATTAAAGAATGTAATCAGATGGATCAAGTACAATATTTCTAATGAATTCAGTATCTGTAAAATAATGCCTTTTTTTTTAGTTTTGATTGCTTCACTACTGGTGAATACAATGGATGCATACAATTGATATGTATTCACCAGTAGTGAAGCAATTAAAACTCAAACCACAATACAGTTCTGAGATCACTCTCTGATGAAATAAGATACAGAATTTATTTGGAATGTTGTACTAGATCAATTGAGAATTCATTCCATGAAAGTAATTCATTTCACTACTGAAAGAGTTAACTCCTGTTATCTGTAACCTGAGAAAGGAGAGGATTTAAGATTAAAATTAACTAGGGAAAAGCAAGGATGTCTAAAATAAAAACAAATATCCTGCACAACAGGATATGTTTTAGATTTTATTTTATGCCTAATAGAAAAAGAGGAACAAATATAAAACAAGACACAAGGAACGAGGGAATAAATATTGATATTGCTGCAGCAATTGACTTGACATCATAATCTCTTGTCAAGCTGCACAGTGTCTCTTGCTCTTGTATTGAAATGCAGCAGCTCCAAATGTCATCCTAATTATACTGGTGGAGCAAAATGTCCTTAGGGAAATACAAAATGGAAATAAACAAACAGTTTTCTCATGCTGTGGGAATGGCAGTAAAACTTCCATATTAGTGTCAAGGAATATAATATTCCACTTGGATTGAAAACATGAGCTATTGTTTATTTATTTGGCTGCTTTTGTCTTTATTATACTTTATAGAAATTTCTGATATGTATAAAGTATAATACTGATATTATACTATATAGATATCTCTGATGATGACGTTTCTCAGAAAAAAAGATATCCTTTTTCAAAAATCTATATTCTAAGCAAAATATATGCCCTAATAAGCTCCAGATGAATTACTAAAAAAAAAAAAAGAAAACATCATTGTAATTATCAGATTTTTTTCCCCTTATTGAATATGAAACCCTGTTTTCATAAGACCAATGTTTTTTTTTCTTCTAACATGATTCTTGTGAATCAGTAACATATGATCAACTCCTTTAAACAGATGAAGAAGAGAGGCCCAGAAAGAAAAATGCTGGAGTTTCTGAAAAGAGCCATTGCTACTCTTACAACAGGAGACATACCCAATGCAATTCTTCCTGGAAAGAGGATACACATAAACAGAGATAAATTTCCTTACAGAAGTCTAGAAGGACACATTTTCAGATGGGGCAGTGCTATAAAACCAAAATCCTTTTCACCTTTAGAGAAAAGAAAATGCAGTAGCTATAAAAATAGAAGCAGTAGTAGTAGTGGTAGTAGTAGTAGTAGTAGCAGCAGCAGCAGCTGTAGCAGTAGTAGCAGTAGTGATAACAGCAGTAACAGTAAAGATTGTGACTTCAGATATTCATTCCCTGGAGTGCCTCTTCCTTGACTGAAAAGAGCTGCAGTGCTGAAGCCCAGTCTGCAGATCAGAAATTTGCTGGAAGGGACAGTGTGATGTTGACAAGCATGCAGAGCAGATTGTCATGTTTTTCTTTGCTAAATTCTTGCAGAGGGAGTTTCTACACCTGGGTGTCACAGATGCTTGTTTTCATACATACAGCCACCGCACAAGCTTTTATCTTTATTCTAGCAGGGCATTTATTTTTGGTTTCCCCAACTAGGGGAACTTGCCGACAGAAAATTATTGTCCTCTCCATAGTATGTACAACCATCATGTTTTATAGAGTAGTTCACATTCACTTTCATCATAAAGCTTTCAAATCACACAGGAAGGAAAGTTGTTCTCAGAAGTGGAAAAATAAAGATATGACAAAAGATGCTATCTCCATATATCAAAATTATTTCCTTAGTGGAAAAGTTGAGAACAATTTTTGTATTCTTTGTAATAAGAGATCAGAGCACATAATATAAGAAAGGTTTTTTACTTGGCTTGAACAACTTCTCCCACTTCTTTCAAGAGTTCCCTAGTGCCTAAACCTATTCAGGTAGTAAAAAGTCAACATGTTCAATACCCCCATTAGTTTTCTGTCCACTAATGAGTGACTCAGGTCCTTCTAACCCCTTCTAAAAATTATATAAATTTGAGACGTTTCTTGCAGCTTCTTTCCTTTCTCAGCTAGCTGACACGAGTATCCTTACATCATTTTCCTCACATTTGCTCAGCACTGGTGATGCCCCACCAGGACTGGACCCCCCAGTACAAGAGAGATATGGATGCACTGGAGAGAGCCCAACAGTGGGTAACAAGGAGAAGGCTGAGGGGGATCTTATTCATGCTTACAAACTGCAAAGACAAAGACATTTGTCTTTAAAGCAGTGTCCAGTCACAGGACCGGAGATACTGGGCACAAACTGAAAGACAATAGGGCCCATCAGAACACCAGGAAACAGCTTTTCACTATGAGGATGAGTTACCACAGGTCTGCAGAGAAGTGGTGGGATCTTGGGCTGTGGAGATATTCAAAAGCCATCAGGACACAGTTCTGGACGTGTCGCCCTGTTCAGGTGATAGAGGTTGACTAGATGACATGACATCCAGAGACAAGATGACTTTTCAGGCTTAGCCATTCAATGATTCTGTGATTTCTGAATAGAAGTCTCAAAAATAACATTAGGAACTGTATGTCTTATTCCATTCCTCAGTTAGAAATGTTATCTATGGTCTAAAATTAATTGGATTTTCAGATATAAATCTAGTCTATAAAGATGTAATATTATTTCCAGAGAAAGGATCAAATATGATATATTATATGCTTAGGAGAAAGAAAATATTTCTTCTGTTCTTTTATTTAAAATAGGAAGAATGTCTTCTACTTGCATTTTTTTAATACCTTATGATATGCAATATTTTGAAAAATTAAAATATATATGTATGTCGGTATATGTTTGAACACTTACACAGTATGTGCATATCATGCAACAGTGGGCCATCTAATTCAAACAGCACATTCTATTTCACTTTACTATTATGCACCTATATAATGATAAAAACTGTCATTTCACATTCTTTCCTATACTTGTTCAGGAATTAAGTTCAGTAGATCCTTTGAAATGAAGAAAGATTATTTTATTTTGGAGGTAATTTGATCTTCTTCTGTATGTTTGTAATGAACAGTATAGATCATTGATATTATGAATCTTGTATTCCCTAGTTTTATGGAGAAACAAAGACAATTTCAACAAGTGCAGCTCATTTTCAACCAAGCCTGCGTCTACAGAACAGTTATAAATCAGGTGTTTTGTGACTGGAAATCCCACAGAATTTTTAAAGAAATTGCAACGTCCAAAAGCATGAGAGCCATCATAAAAAAGTAAAGATTACATCTCAGAAGCTAGCTAACATATCTACTTCTACTAGTTCTCCCACCGTGTATCTTTATTTTAAACATTTTCTGCCTTTTGAACTAGACTAAAATAGCATGTGCCTGTTGCAGTAATGACTGGAACTGACACTGTGTACATCACACTGTGTTCCTGATGGCAGTAGCCTGTAACCCCATGATGTGAGTCAGGTTTATACCTTTATGCTCTTTCACAGGTATAACAGAGTAGCCCTTCTAGCTCCAGTAATGGACTTGTGCATGTCTGGCATCTTGAAAATGCACCATGTTCAAGCTGGCACGCTTGAAATGAGACTTTGCTAATATATCACTGGGTCAGTGAACTTCTGATCCTTGGTATTTCACTTCATCCTAACTGGTATTTGAAGTATGATCAAGAGTTGTGAACAGCTACAATAAAGAGAATAACACTGTGATCTCCTCTTCTATTACTTTTTTTTTGGTATATATTTCCAGAGTATTTTTAAAGTAAAAGTGGAGCAGAAGAGATGAAGTAGACATTTTTTCTTGCAATTATTCCCCCTCAAACAATAACTTTTAGCCCCCAAAATGCTGTAAAGATTTTACACTCTACCTTTGAAAATCTGTAGGGGAAATACAAATGTTGGATTTGCAGATCTAAACCCTCTTTATGGCAAACAAATCCAGCAACCTATTGTTACCAGAATGAGGAGGTCATACCCTCATGTTCCATCTGCTCTTAGTTGCACCCATTCCTTTTGCTAGGGAGCCAATTACACTTACATAACTCAAGAAAAATAAACCAGGAAAAATATAAAAAGCTTTCTTTTTGGTTACAATGGAACTGAAGACTTAAGGAAAAGGATTTCACATTCCAGATGATGAAAGGAGGTGAGGTGCTGAAATGGTGAGCTGTTGAGTCAGGTGCTCCCTGGAGCAGGTCTCTTTAGACTGCAGTATATCATGGCTGTATTATTTTCATGGAAGAATTTAGTTATATATATATATAAATATATAAAACATGAATCACATCCAGGAAAGTGTAACTGAATTCTGTTCATCTTTCAGATCTAAATGCCCAATTTTGAGATGTTGACACTTGCCTCTTCCTATTCAGGAGTCACAATCCTGAGTTTTTTCTGCCATTTGTACCAAAAAACAAAATGTGTCAATCATTCTGACAAAGTGTGTTCTGAAAGAGATCTTTCTTTTCAGTAAAGTATCACTTAAAAAGATGATGTCAAAATTTGTTTCTTTTTTTCTTTTTGAGATATCAGCCAAAATCTACTGGTAGGTACCTCTTCCTCCTGGGTTGTGGAGGAGTCCTTCATTCATCTGAAGTCCTGCTACTTTATGCAGCATAACCAGAAGCCTTTCTGGGCTGGGTCACAGAACAGCCTCTATGCCTGGTTATTAGTATTCACTGTATGTGGATTTTAGTATTTTTTCTGTATGTTGTTGTTTTAAATGTCTCTAATATTTGACAACAGGTAAGTGTAGAGTCAGAGGATCCAAAATGTGGCTTAAAAACTATAGGCATCTTATATATAAGCATTTTTTATAATATGGAGATGTTTGATAAAATTAAAAAAGGAGAGAGAAATAAGTGGGGATAAAAAGAGAAGTCAGAGGAATTTCAGATAGGACTGTTCCTTGTGGGGCTTAAGTAGCAATGACAAATTGATAGCTGGGAAAAGGAGGAAGAAAAAAATCACATCATTGTTTTCATATTTAACACAAAAACAATTAGAGATTTCTTCTCTTTCAAGATAGTGTTTCCTTAAATTTTTCAAGAATTAAAAAATATATATTGTTAGCAACATTGGAATAGGGTAAATAATTATCTGTCATATCTCAAAAAAGTCAAAGTCTGTCTAAGCAAGAATTGAGCTAATGTCCACTTTTTGTTTGGTACTTATAAGCCACTATGTTCCTGAACAGCAGCATTATTTAAAGAGAAAGCCAAGTATAGGATTTTTAGGCCAAATGATAACCAAGAAAACCTTACAGGGTTTCACAACCTTCTTCAATCTTTTGTATTCTCAGCGCCTCCTTGTAAAAGCCCTGCACATCTTCACACACTGCAATCTTAGACACATCAAAGACAGTGAATGGTGTCAGTCTTCCCATCCATAAGCATTTGTCTGACTAACAGATGAATTCAATATGACAAGGGTCAGTGGTTTTTTTTCAGATCCTGTCAACAGCAATTTAAAATCAGTGAAGCTGGTTAACATTTTTATTTCCTGAGGTAGCCAAAATTATGTCTGTCATCTAGAGTGCCTTTAACCTTGAAGTCTGACAAGTGAACCCTGTACTTTTGATGGCCTAATTAGCAACCTGTTCAAAATGCCCAAAGCAACTCTTAGAAGGAAAGGTTAACATAGGGGTTCCTGTCTTTCAGCCTCTTTGGGAAAACTTAAGGAAATCTTTATTTTATCAGGTATTTTTGCATAATCAATTAATCACATGCTTTGACATTGTGATTTAAAATGTTCCCCAAATGGTCTAAAAATTATATTTGGAAATACTAAACAGCAGTTGGTTATGAAATTAGATGAAAGGTCAGGAAGCATTGCCTGAAGTTTTTTTTTTAATGAATTCCTTGACAGTGTTAAAACCATTGACAGGCAGCAGGCAAAGTACTTTGCAGAAACCAAATATAGCCAAACTAGGATCAGGTAAATAGGAACTGGGATGGGCATGCTTAGAAGTTCATCTATTTACTTACTTCTTATATGTAACGAAAAATGATAGAATGGTTTGAGGGAAGGGACCTTAAAGATCATTTTAGTCCAACTCCTTCTCATGGGCAGGGACACTAGAAAGTGTTGCTCAAAGCTTCATCCAAGCTGGCCTTGAACACTTCCAGGTGTGGGGCATCCCCAACTTTTCTGGCATCTTGTTCCAGTGCATCAGCACTTTACCCTCCCAGTAAAGAATTTCCTCCTTATATCTGATCGAAATGTTCTCCCCTTCAGTTTGAAGCCACTCCCCCTTGTCCTGTCCCTGGAAGGTAAAAAGTTCCTTGCTACCTTTCTTGTATGCTCCCTTCAGGTACTGGAAGGCTGCAATTACATCACCCTGATGTCTTATCTTTTCCAGGCTGAAAAATCACAATTCTCTCCACTTCTCTTCACAGGATATGTGCTCCATCCCTAAAATCATCTTAGTGACCTCCTCTGGACTCACTCCAAAAGGTCCACGTCCTTCCTGTGCCGGGACCCCAGAGCTGGGTGCAGCCCTGCAGGTGGGATGTCACCAGAGCAGAGGGGCAGAATCCCCTCCCTCACCTGCTGACCACACTGCTTTGGATGCAGCCCAGGGCACATTTGTCTTTCTGGGCTGCAAGGGCACATGGCTGGGTCATGTCCAGCTTCACATCCACAGGACCCCCAAGTCCTTCTCAGCTGGGCTGCTCTGGATCTGTTCATCCCCCAGTCTGGATTGGTACTGGGAGTTTCTGTGCCCCTGTTGCAGACTGTACTTGGTCTTGTTGAACCTCATGA
>JAYDZK010000169.1:100125398-100139482 GCA_034509185.1 Euphonia xanthogaster | reverse complement strand
CTTCCTGAAGTGTCAGATGTGGTTCTGTTGGAGCAGGGGGGTCCTGTAGAAAAGGATGTATTCTTCCTCCGCAGATCTGTGGAAGTAGAAGCAGCTGCTGTTCCTCTGGAGAATCCAGTGGGAAGCTGTGCTGGTGTTTCAGAATCTTCAGATTATATCTGGGTAGCAATGCTTGGCTCCTCCCTCTGGGTGGAGCATCTGACAATGGGATATTATAGTTCCTATCAGTCATGCAGTGAAATTCAACAGCTTCTTATCAGCAGATGTCCCCTGCCTAGGGAGGAGTGATTGTGATCGCTCAGGGAGAGAGATAAGGAGAATTGCCCACTTGACACAAGACAACTGCCATACAGGTGGTAATAGAATACATCTTGCCTTGCAATCTGGAACAGTACTGTTTACATGTGGCTCAATAGCAAAAAGGTAAAAGACATCAGTAATCTCTACTACCTGAAAGCACATGCTAACAGTAAATAGATTTTCTCATCAAGGAAGTGCTGCTGTTGCAAAATTGATCCTTGACCTCACTGAGGTCATATCAAGCTGTCCAGCCACACTGGCAACTTTCCACACCTTTGCTTTGTTTCCTCACTTTCAGGTTTGTAGTTTGGTGTTACTGGATTAACTGTATTGTATCCTATATATTACAGACTGCATGCTTTCTTTGTCAGTGGCTGCATTTTTGCCTATATTCTTTGGGTTTTTTTCTTGATTTGGTTTGCTTTCGTTTTTGACAGAGTAAAACAGTCTTATTGTGACCACAATCCTAGGCAGAGAGATAGGATAAGTACTTCAGAATTTGTCAAGCACACACACCATGGTTTATGCATGTTCTGTGAAGCCGTGGCCATCTGCATCAA
Source organism: Euphonia xanthogaster (assembly GCA_034509185.1). NCBI lineage: Eukaryota > Metazoa > Chordata > Aves > Passeriformes > Fringillidae > Euphonia > Euphonia xanthogaster. The sequence goes on along the minus strand of JAYDZK010000169.1, from coordinate 100,138,622 downwards.
AAATGGAGCACAACACCTTGCCTGTGAATGTCCCATTGCACATAATCCTCACAAGAGAGTAAAACTCTGCTTTAACTGAAAGGGCACCCACAATCTGGCTGTGAGATTATGGTCAACAGACCATGGATCAGCAAAAGCAGCTGCTTCCCATTCCTGTAGGCTTGTGGGAATACACAGAAAATATAGTTATGGACTGAAATGGGAATGAGAATGGGAATGGGAAGGAAAAGTGGCCATCAAGACTGTGACAGAGGTTCAGGATTTCTTTGCCTAGTTTATGTTCCATAACAAATTTAATAGAACTTATAGTGATGATAGCTAATGTTAAAGAAAATGTCTCTGTGAGAGGAGAAAAAAAAATACTACCAGGGTCATGAGGACTGCACACAGATCTGTGAAATGGGATCACAAAAGATTGGTTGTTAAGCTTTTGGAAAGGAGCCATAAATTGTCATGAAGGATCTTGTCTCTTCAATATGCTATTCTTAAGGGAAAGAGATGAGTCTGAAAAACTATTGCAAGGGTAGATAACTGGTAATAATAAGGAATGTGGAACATGAATGCATATCTTGGACATACAGGGGTTCAGCTGCATATGAAAAGTCAGATTGTGAAAGGAAGTGTGCCTAGGGAATTAGGGCAAGAGCAACAAAATCAGTAGTGGAAAAACACTGCTTTTGGGAAAGGAAAGCTGCTTCTATTTTTCCTGAGAAAAAGGAAAAACTGACTCTTTGAACAATAGTAAATACATGCATAAATTTAAAAATATCTTTCATATGTTAATTTTATATTTTTCTTTGACCTCTAAAAATTTTTCTGTTGACTAGTGTAAGTGTTGAGATGACTTCATGTCTGAGGAGAAAAAAAGAAAAGGACAAAACAGCTGTACCTGCTAACAAATACTATAGATTTGTGCTTCCTTTCAGTCCTGTTTATGTGGCTCAGAGAGAAAAGGTTGATCTTAACATTCTGTACTGTGCAGTAATTGCAGTAGATGAGCAAAGAGAATGAAGCTGAAGGACCTCTCAGCAGATGAGAATAAATAATGCTGGTTATTTATTGTTGGTTTCAATGATCTCTGCCAATGTAAAAGTAAAGGTAAACCCAAGGTTCAGGTAACATTCAAAATGTTTTATAAATTGAATACAGGCAAAATTGCAAAAGTTTTAATAACCTGTTATTAAAAAACACCCTATTTTTCTCTGTGATATTATTTTGTATTCTTCAATTAGAGGAAGGTTTTTGCTTTTAAATAGTTAAAATTAAGCAATTGATTAATCAACGCCTCATTATTACACATCTAATAACAAAAACTGTAAATATGTTTTCCTTCATTGTAATTTGTTGCAGTTATTGAACAGGCAAAATCAACACATACCTGAGTAATTTCAAGAAAGACAATGCTTTAAAAATGGTATTAGGTCATGAGACAGGAAGAAAATAGCATTCAAAGAGAAGATATAATTAGACTATTCAAGTGGATCATTCATCTTTCATGCTTTGTGGGTTTTAAGGTTATAATTGTTTAGTTCTGGCCACAAAAATTCAGCAGTACAAGATGTTCTAACAGGTTAATTGCTTCAAAATGCACTTAAATCTGGTTTCCATGGCTCTCCCACTCACAGTCCAGAAAATATTATAGAGGAGGAGGTGGGCAAAAATTCACTGCCAACTATTTTTTCCAGTCCTGGAAAATTTACTTTGATTTTTTAATTGCTCTTTCATGGTGGTTTGGACTTCTTTTTAGTATTATAAAATCAGATAATAATTTAGGTTAGGAAATATCTCAGGACATCTTCAGCTCAATCTCCTGCTTAAAGCAGGCTCATTTATGAGATTAGACCAGGCTTCTCAGGGGTTTATCTGGCTGCATCTTGAAATTTTCAAGTTAGAGGACTGAAAATCATGTCAGGACAAGATCATACTGTGGTAGATCACTGAATCATAGAATGGTTTTGGTTGGGAAAAATCCCTAAAATTTCCCCTAGTTCCAAACCCCCTGCCATAGGCAAGGACACGTCTCACTAGACCAAATTGCTCAAAGCCCCATTGAATCTTGTCTTGAACATATCCAGGGATTGGGCATTCACAGCTTGTATGGGCAAGCCTCACTACCCTGAGTGTCAAGAATTTCTTCCTTATATGTAATGAAAACCTGCGGTCTTTCAATTTGATGCCATAATCCCTTGTCCTCTTGCTGCACTACTGCTAACATTTCGTGAGAAATCCCTCTCCAGCTCTCCTCCAGACTCCCTTAGGCTACTGGAAGGTGCTATAAGGCCTTCTCCAGGCCTTCTCTTCTCGAGGCTGAGCAGCCCCAACTCTCTCAGCCTGTCTTCACAGCAGTGATGCTCCAGCCCTTTGATCATCTTCAAAGCTCTTCCTGGGACTTGTCCCAATGGGTCTGTGTCCTTCCTCTGTTCAGGTTCCCCAGACCTGGATGCAGAACTTCAGATGGGGTCTCACCAGAGAAGAGCGGTAGAATCACCTCTCTCAACTTGCTGTCCATGCTTCTTTTGCTACAGCCAAAGGCTGGGCTGGCTTTCTGGGCTATGAGTACCCGTTCCCAGCTCAGGTAGAATGTCTTTTCCATCAGCAATTCAATTTCCTTCTCTTTAGGGGCTGCTCTCAATCTATTCTCCACCCAGCCTGCATTCCTACTTGGGATTCCCCTCATCCAGGTGCAGGACATTGCACATGGCCTTGTTTAACTTCATGAGGTTATCTCGGGCTCCACTCTTCAGCTTGTCCAGGTCTCTCTAGATGGCATCCCTTCCCTCCAGTGTGTTACTGCACCATGCAGCTTGGTGGTATCAGTGCCCTCAGTCCTACTGTCCATGTTCCTGACTATGTTAAACAGCTTTTAAGTAATGTCTTGTGACACTGCTATAAAATCTTCCTTGGGCTTTGTGGTGCTGAAAGCCGATCCTTTTTAACTCTTTAGCGATATTTAACACAGTGAGATGCAAACAGTCAGAGAAGAGCTAAAGATTCTCTTTTTACATTTTTTTCTCTGACAGATAAATATGCAATAGATGTTAAAGTTACATTATCAATTATTCACTCCATTTATTTTGCTGAGATTTAAAGTTTGACAGGCCAAAATATGATTTATTCAGCCCAGAAAGTGTGGGTAGAATTAAGTAACCCTAGCAAGAAGGCATTGGGAAACAGCAGCTTCCTCAGAAGCAAATCCTCCAGTACTTCTTTGTAGCTCAATTATCTTTTATTACACTTTTGTGTCCTTTTTGAATACACAGTCTATGAATTAAAAGTCTGATAGGTAGGCATGATAAGAATCCATAGCTTCATATTAAAAGGAACCATACTTTGAAACTATGAAATAGTGCAGATGTGAAGATTTGTGTTTAGATGTGATGGTAGGGATATGGTTTAGTGATAGACTTAACAGTGTTAGATTACTGTTTAAACTTAATGATCTCAAAAGATCTTTTCCAACCTAAATGAGTATGTGATTCTATGTAGTCCTGAGTTCTTTGGAAAATCAAGTTGCGATAATTTCATAGTGGACATCAGGAGATAATGTTTTTGTTCAAAGTTAAAATTTTAATTATTCAACATTGTATAAAGCAAAATTTTCCTGAGGCCTTCTAGAGGCTTTTTCTTCCTAAACCCTTGAGAAGAAGTCTTCCTACACCCTTCTTCTGTCAGAGCAGTCCCATAGAAGCATATATGTTCACACGCATGAGTGTTATATTGATATTTCAGTATAACTTGGGGTTTATATATTATATTTATATATTATTTATATATTATTCAAATCATGCCTATATTACAGGCATGATTTGAATAAGATGCATGCAAAAGATACAAAAAGAAGCATTAAAACAAACTTCATTTAAGGGGAGTTGCAGGAGCATGACTGGTCCACGAGGGAGATGCACAAGGAGCTGAGGGTGACAGGCAGGGCAGGGTCCTGGGCACAGTTCTGCATGATCTGAGCTGTACCAGGATGGTGATGGTGACAAGTTCTACCTACAGTCACAGAGGGCAAGGAAATGAGCCATGTCTTGGGGCCATCCATCAGGCAGGTCCAGAGACTGAAAACAATGTGACCTATAGCACTGATCCAAGATCCATTTTGGAAGATCAGCTGGGACAGCAGAAAGCAGGACTGGGCACAGTCCAGATTATAGTATATGCTTGCTATGTTCAAGCCTATCGTTTCATTAAAGAACAATAAAAGTCCCCGGGAGATGGTCAGGGCCAGTAAGCTTTGGAAGGGCACTCAGGTCCCTGACAAGTGGTTGTCTTGTGAGTGCATATCATATTGGCTGGCTTCTGACTCGAAAATAACTGTCATATCTGGCCATGAGAGAAAGTGGTTTTATTATAATATATCCATATTACTACAGAGTTTTTTGAAAATTTATGAAAACACTGGAATTAAGATGAAGATGAATAGTGATGCTAATTATGACATTTGCTAACTTCAGAATATCAAACCTGTAATTTTTTTTTTTCCTGGAATTGATTTCTTAAGATGATATTTAAATGAAGTCAAGTTTATTTTTCTTCTTTTTCTCCTTTTTTTTTGTCCCCTATTTTTTTTGCAGCCTTCTCTTCCCCACCCCCTCCTCCAGCCTTGTGCTCTGTAGGCAATTAAGTTTTGAAACTGAAAAAAAAAAGCGAAAGGAAATTATAGCCTCTAGGAAACAGCTGTGATCTTCACATCATCTGAAAATACGTGAGAAATGTGTCCAAGACGGAGGCATTTGATTTTGTAAAATCTCTGATTCTTGCTTTTAAAGAAACAGATAAAACTTCTAAGAACTTCACACCTTTATTCTGTTTTATGTGTCCCTTTATATGGGGCTGAGGACTATCAGATGAGAGCAAAGGAACTTCTTTAATCTTCAGTATAAGAAAGAAGATGCAAGAGGGAGGTTTGTGGATTGACCTTCACTGGTTTCCAGGTGTCCACCAACCCACTCTATCACATCCCCTCCTTAAGAGGATGGAGGAGAAAAATGATGAAATATTTGTGGGTCAAGATAAGAACAGGGAGAGCACTTAGCAATTACCGTCATAGGCAAAACAAAATCGACACGGGGAAATCAATTTCTTTCCAATCAAATGGAATAAGTTATAGACAAATAAGAACAATGTTTTAAAAATTGCACCTCACCTCTGCCTTCTTCATAGGCTTAACTTCCCTCTTGACTTTTCTACCTCTTTCTCCAAGCAGCAGTAGGGGCAGGTTGTGGCCATTGCAGTCAGTTCATCTGCTGTTTTTGTTTTTCAACATGTTTTTGCTGGTCCTTTCTTCTCATGTTCTTCCCCTGTTCCAGTATGGAGTCTCTCCCCTCTGAGACAGTCCTTCATGTCTTTCTCCAACATGAGTTCTTCCCATGGGATTCAGTTCTTTGGGAACTGCTCCAGTGCATTTTCTTTCCATGGTGTGCAGTCTTTCAGGAACTGACTGCTCCAGTGCTGAGGCATAACCTGGGTCAGGGAGACACAAGAGGCTTCCCTCAAAAGCTGTCAGACCCCATTGGCTCCTTCCCTTGTCCCTATGTCCCTGAGCCGCTCCCTCCCTATTCCCCCACTGGCCCTCATCTTTGTACTGCCCTGACACCACTGTTCAGCCCCTATCTCTCTACACAGAAACCTGGACTCTCCCCATAAGTCCTGCTTTTTGGACCACGAACATCTCACCATGTGGCTGAATTAAACATCTGTGGATACCATGCCAAGGCCCTCTTTGCTTCCTTACCCTGGAGTTTACTAGGAGCTATCTTGGCTGCAACAGTGGGTCCTGTCAGCAGACCTGCCCTAGCATGGACTCCTTTCCATGGGGCCACAGATCCTGTCAGCAGCGAGTTCCTGTGCAAGCTTTCCATGGGGTAACACCTTCCTTCAGGATACAACCTGCTTCAGCATGGAGTCCTTCATCGTCAGCAGCAGGGCAACCTTTTTTACCATGGGCTGCAGGGAAGCCTCTACTCTGGTACCTGGAGCAGCCTTACCCCTCCTTCCACACTGACCTTGGGGTCTTCAATGTTTTTTATCTCGCATAGACTCTCTTTCTCTCTCAGCTGCTGCATAGCTATTTAATACTTTCTCAAATATGTAATCACACAGACGCTACCAATGTTTCTGACTGGCTCATCTCTGGCCAGCATCAGGTTCATCTTGTACCTGGCTGGAACTCTGTCCAACATGGACACAAGTTATGGCATCTTCTCACTGAAGTCACCTCTGCAGTTTCCCACCTGGAAAAGCTTGCCATGAAAAACATTAAGGGATATTGTCCCAATAAAAATATTAAGACTGGATGACTCTGGAGAACCTTTCATAATTCTAAATAGTGGCAATCAACAAATATTTCACTTTCTCAAACCTCCTCCTAACATTTATGATTTCCTATATTTCTTATTCTCCTGTAGTATCTAGTCTTGTAGTGGAACAAATTTATAAACCTTGTTTACCTATCCTTTTTTTACAGCTTTTCCTGTTTCAAGCTTTTCTCAAATAGACCATCCTAAGTGGCGAAACAAATTCTGTTAGACAAAGAGCAATACCACTGATCATTCTCTACACAGTGCATAAATTGATTTTAAAAAGATGGAACCGTACTCTAGAAAACATTAATACTTTTTTGAATTAGTGATGGAGGAGATCTATCTGGGTGTGCATGAACCGTATCACCTCAGCATCATCTGTAATAATAGATTTTGACTGATGTTATGCATATGGATGAAATAAACAGATGATGTTTCCTAGAAGAAATGATCAAGATGTCAAGAGAAAACAGAGTGAGAGCAGGAGGCCAAATGTAACATGCAGGAACATTAACAGAGTAGTAAAATTCAAATCTTAATGTTTGTGCAAATGATATTTGCAGGAACACCTCAGGAAAAACACATCAGTCTTCACTGCTGGCTAACCTATGGTCAGTACCCAGAATGGTAACACTGAAACAAAATCAGACTTTTCCAAGTTTTTCTTAGCCCTACTCTTAAACACCAAGCAGTGCCTTCTGTTAAAGGACAGATCCTGTAACTGTCTCAACTTAGAGCAGGCAAAGAAGGAAGATAAAACTTGCAGGGTAACTGCATTCAGATCATCTTTCTCTAGAAATATGCTGTAGTTTAGCTGGCTCCAAAGCAGTGGATATCCTGATACTGGCATTCCATAGTCCCACACAGACATGTACACTTACAGAAACATACTACATTAAAATGAAAGGTTGCATATACCATCTCAGACTTGTCAGGATGAAGACTTGCTTTTGCTCATTCTTGTTCTGTAGGATTTCTAAGGCTGTGGCTATAACTTTGTTGACATATTTAAAAACTGATAAATTTAATTATGTTTTTATGATTTTAAAATGTTTTTGATACTAAATGGCATCCCTATAGAGTGTAAAATATGCATGAATGAATCTTCCTCTCCTCCCTGTGATTTATGAAATATCGTTCATCACCAAATATTATTATTTGCCACATAATTGGCATGCCAAATAGACCTAGTTTGGAATTTTATTTTTTTTTTCTGAAAGATTAATTTTGAAGGGAGCATAAAGAATATCAGCCTGGAGAGTTAAGTTATTGAAAAAGCTATAAGCAACTGACAGTGGAACCTTTTATTGCTAAATACCAAGAAGGTCTCATAGGCAGTGTGTGATAAATATGAATCCTTCAGGATATTCAAAGCAAACCTGAGAAACAGATTGACAAGAGTGAGCTTGATAAAGAATAAGTAATAAAACTGATAAAGAGTGAATCAAGCAAAAAGAATTTGATGCCATTTTCCTAACTACCTTTCAATAATAAGTATCAAAAAATGAGGATTTTTTAAATATAATGCTTTAAGAAAACACAATAATACTCTGCTAAAAGACTTGAAATAAAATTTATATATTGAAAAGCAATTATCTGTATATATGTGATGAAAGATTTCAAAAATTCAAGAGAATTTATGGGTTTAAACACTTAATCGAATTTTAGGATTACTTTGAAGAAAGTAATGGAGACAGGACATAAAAATACAAGTTACACAAAATTTTTCCAATGATAAATAAGCTTTCTCAGATTTTAAATTGACTTCCAAAAAATCAAGATAAAATTCCCAGTGGAAAATTTAATAGGGCCATTGCTTTCACTAAAAAATTATAAAGCATTTGACATCCAGGTATTTGAAGACCTAAAACCTCTTAGCACTTGTTTGGCAGTTTTTCATGGATTCTGGGACACGGACTTGTGATTGCAAAGTTCATGTGACATGAGTACGTGTCAGTGCACCCACCTCTGAGCCATACTTGCTTTAGAGCAATAATACTCACCAAAAAAAAAAGTCCTCATATCCTGGTTCATCTAAAATGTCAAGGTTTATTGCAGCTCATCAACAGATTAAGGGGACACTTTCTTAAAGCATCAGTTCTATGGACAAGTGGATTCATAAAAGTTCAAGAGCACATAACAGTTGAAAACCTCTGTGCATATTTCAGATTATTTTCCCTTGTTCAAACAAACCTGCTTGACTCCGTATCCATTTCTTGCTATGTTGATGGTTCCAAACTGTAAGTCTAGTATTTCTCTCTCTCCCAGCATGGAGCCTTCGCCGTTTGTCTAACAGGCATTCTTCTCCTGATATAATTTCCATAATTTCTTTTTTTTGTTCTCTCCTCTCCATCAGTTGTCAGTGAGACACCCCTAATTTACAAAAAAAAACCTGCAAACCGCCCCCCCCACAAAAAACAACCAAAACCAACAAAAAAAACCCACCTATCTGCTTTATCAGAAAAGCATTACTGTTATTATCTACTAAAAGATATATATTTTAGCTACAGAACCACAGAATCATTTAGGTTGGAAAAGATCCCTAAGATCACTGGTTCCAACCTCTGACTGATCATCTCCACATAGTGTCACATCCGGTCATTTCTTGAACACCTCCAGGGATGGTGACCCATCAACTCCCTGGGCAATCTGTTCCAATTCTTGGCAAGCCTTTCAGTGAAGGAATTCTTCCTGGTGACCAAGCCGAGCCTCCCCTGGCACAGCTTGAGGCCATTTACTCTTGTGCCACCACTTGTTGCCCGGGAGAAGAGCCCTGCCTCCACCCAGTTATAACCTCCTTTCAGGGAGTTGCAGAGTGATAAGGTCTCCCCTGAGCCTACTTTTCTCCAGTCTAAACACCCCCAGCTCCCTCAGCTGCTCCTCGTATGACCCATGCTCCACACCCTTCACCAACTCTGCTGGTGGACTTTCTCCAGCACCTCAATGTCTTTCTTGTCATGAGGGGCCCAAAACTGGGCACAGGACTTGAGGTGTTGCCTCACAGTGCCAAGTACAGGAGGGTGATCCTGCTCTGGTCCTGCTGGCCACACTATGCTGATACAGGCCAGGATGCCTTTGGCCTTCTTGGCAACCTGGGCACATGCTTGCTTGTGTTCAAGTGCTGTTGACCACCACCCCCAGGGCCTTTTCCACTGAGCCACTTTGCAGACACTCTTCCCCAAACCTGTAGCACTGCAGGGCTTGTTGAGAGCAATATTCATGGGGGGCTTTTTAAAATTAAACAAGGGCTCTCAGATCTGGTTAAGTACTAGGTGTACAAGGATTTTGTCAGTGTGTCACATTCAAAACACAATATATAGTCTAAAGTATAAAATGATAATTCCCAGTCTGAAATACAAATTATGCATCCTAAATGGTTCTCAAAATCATGCAAATGGAGGCTGCTTTATTTCTTTTTAGCCCTTCCATTCTGAGGAAGGGCTATCTCAGAAATTTTAGTGTTATCTTTCCCCACTTTAAATAAAATTATTATAATTTTTCTGTCCTCAGAAGTAAAATAGAGAAATATTTCTTCTTTCAGGCTCACCTAATCATGCAACTTTTGTTTATTTTATCTCAGTCAAGTCTCTGTACTTTTCTTCAGCTACTGAATTAAATGTGCTGCTGTGGCATAACTGTTCCCTCTTTTAAGTTGTGTTATAATATTTTAATGTTTGATTTTTCAGACCCTAGAAAAAGTTCTTGCTTTTGAGGCCAAAAATGAGCATGTCCATGTTTTAATGATTTAATTTAAATGTAAATGAAAATTTTGTGTATAAAAGTTTTTTACTTCCTAGGCCTGATCAGGTCCAGATAAAAGAAAAAGTGAAAGGGAGTATGTTTATCCTTGGATAAAGAAATCTGCAAAACTAAAAACTAAAGTTTCTAACAATTAGTATATTTATTTAAAATTATTTAAGAAAATGATTAATAAAATAGGTCATAAGGACAAACCTGTTACCAGTTACTATTTCTGTCAAAGTTAGAAATATTTCCAGTTCAGACCATTTGAAATCTATTTGAAGTATTTCTTTAATTCTATAAACATAAGCATTTTATACTCGTAGTGAGCCATTCAAACCACACAGAACTGGTGGGAGGATATGGACTAACTACTTTTGTTATTGTGAATTGGTACATTGTGTCTCAGACTGGCCTGCTTTTTTTGTGCTTCTCAGGCTTTATACTTATGTCAGAAAGCACAATGCTTTTTCCAAAAAGGCCTCTGAATTTGTGTTAAATTATAGAATGAAAAAAAAGTCTTAGTGACAACCACCTAAATACTTTGACCACTCTAATCAAAAACATTAGCTCGATAATGTGAAAACAGACAGAAATGCAAAATTCACACTTTATAACTTTGCAACCTTTTTACTATATACTGATAAAAAGAAATATATAGTGCTATATAAAGTGCTAAAGTACAAACAAAGCATCTGAAGGAATATTGTCCTAGATAACAATTTTCAATATAGCTAGAAGGCTATTTTTTTAAGCTTTGTATATCTGATATTACCAGATGACTAAATATTGATTAGAACACATTCTTTTTTAAATCCTTTTCATATCTGAAATAGTTTTTTCCTGGAGGTTTCTGTTTCCTTAGAATCTGCTTTGAAAATCAGTATTGCAATACTGGTTAGAGTGACATTATAATCTGGAAAATGACTGTCACCTTCTTAATCAATAAATCTACTCTTCAATTCTTATCTGCTTAGTCACAAGAATGAATTTTTAAAACTTCTTTAGCCATGCTGTGCTAACAGACTTTATGTGTGATGGATTGGATTTTTGTCTCCTGGTGTCTATCAGCTGAATTATTTTCTAAGTTTTGCCTCCAAGAACAAGTTCCAGCTGACTGGAGCTTGTTTACCTCCAGCTTACCTTTGCAAGTCCAACTACTTCAAATAATAGGTTTGTGGATGGACTCTGAAAGGATTCTTAAAAATGCCTTTATCACAGAGTACGCAACATTTTCTAATGGAAAAAATTGTGCTGGTTTTAGACTGCCAAAAGATGTAATATGTATCCTTACAAGTTTCACTTTGTGCTTAACTTATTATCCCTGTAGCATTAGGAGCTTTCCTGTCAACCAGAAAAAAGCCTGCTAATAGCCAATGAAAAAAAAATGTAATTGTAATTTCTAACTTAATTTTAAGGTTCAAAAGAGAGTAAATGTCTGCTTAAGTAGTTTAAAAGTCTGAATGGTTAGTTAAACCACTATATTATTATTGTTTTTGTGGCTATTATAATTATTATTATTGTTGCCTTTTTAAGCAAAATGCCCATTCCACTTCAGGTGAGAATTAATGCAGGGAAATTCTAAAATCTCTGACGTAAAATCATAGAATAGCTTGTGTTGTGTTGTACCTTTGAAGGTCACCTAGTCCAGCAATCCTTCAGTGAGCAGGGAGTCCTTCAACTATATCACGTTGCTCAGTCCCGTCAAATCCAACCTTAAATGTTCCAGAGATGGAGAATCTGCTACATTTTGGGGTAACATCCTTGTTGTGAAATTTATTTTTTCTATCCAGTCTAAATCTATCTTTTTTCAGTTTAAAACATTGCCCCTTGTCCTATTGCAACAGGCCTGGTTAAAAAGTCTGTCTCTCTTTCTTATAGGTCCGCTTTAAGTACTGAAAGACCAGAATAAGGTCTCCCCATTGCCTTCTCTTCTCCAGGCTAGACAACCCCAGTTCTCTCAGGCTCTTTTCAAAGGAGATATGCTCCAGCTGGCCCTCCTTTGGACCAGCTCCAACAGGTCCATCTCCTTCCTGTGCTGGGGACTCCAAAGCTGGCAGAGCAGAAGGGCAGAATCCCCTCCCTCACCTGCTGCCCATGGATCTTTGGATGCAGCCCGGGGCACGTTTGGTTTTCCAAGCTGCAAGGGCACATGGCTGGAGTATGAGCACCTGGACATGACCCAGATGGGGTCATGACCCACGGCTGGGTCATGTGCAGCTGCTCATCCCCCAGCTCACCCAGATCCTTCTTGGGAGGGCTGCTCTCATTTCTTTCATCCCCCAGTCTGGGCTGATACCAGGCCTTGCCTTGATCCTGCACTGCACTTTGTTGAACCACATGAAATTCCCATGGTCTACTTTCCAGCTTGTCCAGGCCCTTCTGAATGGCATCCTGTCTCTCAGGAATGTCATCCTGTCCCTCAGGAATGTCAACCTCACAAGTCAGCTTGCTGTCACCTGCAAGTTTGCTGAAGGTGCATTTCATCCCACTGTCTATGTCGTGGATGAGGACATTGAATGGCACTGGTTCCTCTGGAGGACACCACTTGTCACTGATCTCCATGAGGACATTAGGTCATGAGCATTAGGTAGTAACCTCTTGATGTGTCCAACCAACAAATTCCTAATCCTCCAAAAAGTCCACCTACCAAATTTATTTCTATCCAATTTAGAGAAAAGGATGTGGTGGGGGGAACATATCAAAAGCTTTACGGAAGTCCAGATAAATCACATCTGATAAATCACATCTGAAAAATCACACCCTTTGTGATCACCCCATAATAGAAGGCTGCTGGCTTGGCCAGGCAAAACTTGCCCTTAGTGAATCTGTGCTGGATGTCCCAAATATCTCTCTGCTTTCCATATGGCTTAGAGTAGTTTCTAGGAAAATCTGTTCCATGGGAATCAATATCTAAAAAGTATCCAGATTCTTGTGCTAAAACTGAACTTAGTAATTTTTTGTTAGACTGTTTACTGCCTTTTTTGTATAAAGTCAGATGCTAGAGGACCAATAGCTATGCATCAATTTTCATCCACTTTGTGAATTCTAATCCTATATATTGTGGATTCAGTAGAGGACTGCCATTTATTACAGGATTTTAATCCTTCCTTCCTTCCTTCCTTCCTTCCTTCCTTCCTTCCTTCCTTCCTTCCTTCCTTCCTTCCTTCCTTCCTTC
>JAYDZK010000169.1:100064044-100115018 GCA_034509185.1 Euphonia xanthogaster | reverse complement strand
TATTTTTGCATTTCTTATAAGAAAAATATGTATCAGATCTGATGAACACTTTAGAAGCCAAAAAATATTACTGAGAACATCTCTAAGTGTTATGCATGTGGATTTGCTAATAAACTATGCACAAGATAGAGAACAGCCCATTAAATAATTAGAATTAAATTAAATTTTGCTCTATTGCTTCATTCATAATTCCCTGTGCACACTGAATGAGTCTTGTGAAAATAAATGCATGATAATGCTATTAAATACATCATAGCAAATATACATTAGGGACAAAAGAATGCTCAGACATGATGTTCCTTGATATTGACACCTTGTTTATTTATGCAAGGTAAATTGCAGCACTCAAAACATAAATAAAAGTAGCATTGTTAACTTTCTACTCACTATGGTTCTGCCTCTCATTTCTGCATTTTCAATAGTTCTCTTTCCTACAACTAGATTCATAAACAGATTTCTGCAACTTGCAAGGCCCTACTTACCAAGATCCATAAAGGCAAAGCTCAATAAGGAACATCAGGAATTCTGTCTGTCCGCCTCTGTATATTACATACCATGGAATTTACCCTTTTGTTTGTCTAAAGGACATCTGTTGGAAACAAATCCAGATCTCAAGGCATCAAAATATAGTTGGTATCTAACAATTTTCTTGACATTTTATTGCATTTATTATTCTTGTTTTTTAAAAACTCATCATCAGCCTCTCTATTTCAGAATACTCAGAGTTTAAGTTTCTGGTACTTATTTCTTCTTTCCTGATAGACGGTTTAGCCCTTGGTATGTAGTGTTCTTTTATGAGTGAGGATATTTACATTCAGTCATGACGTTATCTCTCAGTCCTTTGATAAAAGGTAGGTAGAGACCACCACAATGTCCATTTTGGTAGATTTATCCCTCAAACATCTTTTTGCTACCTTTATGTTTTTTACCATCCTGAAAATTCTCTCAGGAAGTGAAATTCAGACTGTCCAAATTGCTATACCATGTAGCATAATGAATTTCAGAATTTTTGATGCACAATGTCATTCAATACGCTCTTTCTGTGTTTATTTTCACATTATTTATTTTATTTCTTTTTTTCTGAAGGCAATTTGATTTATAAACTAATTAACAGAAAGAAAACTGTATTATTTTCATATCTGAACTTGCTACTCAATATGAGTTTGCTCATATAGTTACATTGCATAACACTAATTATTAGAATTGTGTTAATTTGAAACAAATATGTAAAATGAGAAGATTTTGATGCTGATGCTAATTTCATTTCTGAATGAGGTTTTAATATCATTTACTGCTAACTTGGCAATAAATATACCTGGACACTTCTAAAAAAAGCAAACAAAGTAGTAATATTTGTGGATGGATTTCTATCAGATGCAATGGGCACAGTTGTTTCAAAGCTAATGAAGAGTCACTGGAAGCAGGAGAAGAAAGTCCAACAGATGGAGAAAATTGCTTTTTATTCTTCTATTTTAAGGTCTGTAGGTTAGAATTTGTTTACTCACTGGAGTATAGAATAAATCTCTGTAAAACTATTATTGGAGCGCTTTGGCACTGAGGTGTAAGAACCAACATTGTGGAGCATTATTCTTGTGATGTTTTTGTATATATAGTCCATTGGTAACATTTCCATTTGTACTGCTGACAGGCCTTAATTGCACTCTTACGAGGACAGCATCATGCAAAATGGGTACTTGTGTTTCTCCCAAATAGTAGCAATAATAATGGAGTGAAAGCCTTCAAGGAACATATATAGGCAAGTTAAAACTGGTAATACAAAAAAATAGAAAGTTTGAAAATGAAAAATGAAATTGTGATTTTATATTTGAGAAAAATTAGAGGGTGGTTTATGCTTTGTTTATTAGGCATAGAGTGTACACTGGTAGCTGATGTTAATACCTGCAATAATGAGAAAAAGTCTATGAAAAAGGTGATAACAACAGTGGTCAGAGGTCATTAGAGGAGTGGGTCTGGAGGGATCAAATTCATCAAACACAATCCAGAGTCCTGAGTGTTCCCCAGTGAGAGACATGGAACCCTTAATTAGAACCCAGCTGCATGAGGATTTGTCTGTCCTATGCCCCAGGACAGAGATGCAGGGTGGTGCCTCAAAGCTGGGGTCAGGATGAAATGAGACGAGCTCTGCGAGCCAGGGTGGTGAGATGTCTGCAGGGTCATCCTCCATCAGGGAACTGTGTTTCAGCTCTGGCCCTTGCTTCTGCATCTGTCCATGCCCTTCATTCATGGCCATGACCTTCCCGATGGACCTGATTATAACTCCGGTTCTGGAGCTAAGCTTCAGTTCTGGATTTAGAGACAGTGACTGAATGTCTGCAGATTGGCAGTGAAATGCTGGGGAAAGAAGCTCAGCAGGGGAAATGGGAAGACAAGGAGTGGGTGTTGTCTGACAGTGTCAATTCTCTAGAGTTGAGTTGTCATTTGAGTTACTCACCCAAGTATTCCTCAGAAACAGTGAGGAAAAAATAGGCACACTAGAGAGATTCATCCTATACAAAAAGAGGCTCTGAAATACAATTCAGATAAATGGTTTATTTGTTTCTGAAGACACCTGGAACACGGAGAGATGAGCAGAAATCTGAGTAAAGTAGTAACAGTCCAGGCAGTACCAATGTGAGTGAGCACTGTCACAGGACCCAGTAAGAAGGCTAGAGCAGAAAACTAAGCTCTTAGACTGAAGTATTGACAGGCTAAGACATAAAGCAGTAAATCAAAAATACATTTTAATTTTATTAACACTATGATCAAGGAAAATAATTTCTGTTCTTCTAAGCAGCAGCATTACATGGAACAGTCTCATTCATCGTACTGCCTTACCAGTAATTAGCATAACCTAATGGACAAAGAATTTTTGGGAAAACGAGTCAAAATGGAAGACAGAATATACTCAAGCTGATAAAAATTAATATTTTCTAGAATTCAGGTAGCAGAAAATAGAAATATTAAAAAAAAATAATTAACTTGAATACTTAACCAGAAACTTTATTTTGTATGGGATATTTTAGAAATGTTAACTACTCTTTGAGTGCAGTGATATAAGTTAGCAGCAAAATAACAGTGCTGCAAGCAAATCTTAAATGAGTATACATCTGAACCTCAGAGAAGAAATTAAGCAAAAAACCCAAATCAAAACACCCGGCCAAGTCTTTGGTTTCAGACCACCAGAAAATAAATACAAATTTATTTAAGTGTGATACTTTCACCCTCAGATCAGAAGCCTAAAGAGCAGGGCAAATGATAGTCATTACCTTGCTTTTATTCATGTCTTCGACAAAAATTCGCTTGAGGTCAATAAAGGAATTTCATATAAGACATAAAAATTAGGTGAAAGCTTATTTTATTGCTTGGCAGTTTGTGTAATAAAAAGGAAGCAATAAGAAGGGGAAAAAAGGATCATTAAAATAAAATGACTGTAAAGTAGTTTTTGGTGTAAGTAGCATGTATGTTTGCCTATAATTCAAATAATGGTGAAAGGAATTTCATCCCTTGTAAAGTGCAGTGATCAAGTATTGTTTAGTAGGGGAGCAAATCATTTTATTGAGCATAAGAGCACCTCTCCTTTTCAATTGCTTAGTTTTGATTACATCCATAAAGTGATTTAGAGTATTGCAAATTCAGTCATTATTCTGGAGATAAACTTGAAGAGTTCCGGGTGCAGTTTTCTATATTCAGTAGGGTTCCTTTTCATAGTTAGAAATATCTTATGTGATCTACCTTGAAGCTTTAGTACTTCTGATGACAATAATTATAGAAATGTTATGTATTGGAAAATCTTGATTCAAATTTATACTGCTGTTTCCATGATAAACTGTTCCATACTGTAAGGCTGAACATTTGCAGAGCCTTGTTGCATCATGAGAACTGTATAAGTGCCCTTCCGTACCATGACTCTGAGTATTAAAAGAGACTGGCTGCACAGTGGTTTGAAAGAAAAGGTTTTAAAACCTGATCTCCACTCAGGAGACTGAGATCAACTTTGAATTCATTAGAAAGATTTCAGGAATAAAAAATAAAATAAATTAAAATTGTTCTCCTTTTATACAGCTGGGGATACTGTTTACTCAATGCAAATTCCTAAGGAAGTAAGGATTTTAGAATGTCTAGACTCATAGAATAACCTAGCATTGAAAAGACCTCTAAGATTATCAAGTCCAATCATAAAACTAACACTGCTAAGCCCACCACTAAACCATATCCCTAAGTGTCACATCTACACATCTTTAAAATGCCTCCAGGGACTGTGTCTTAACCACGTCCCTGGGCAGCCTTTTCCAAAGCCTGAAAAACCATTCAGTGTAGAAATGCTTCCTAATATCCAATTTAAATCTCCCCTGGCACAACTTGTGTCTGTCTACTCTCTTCCTATTGCTCATTACTTTGGAAAAGAGAACTGTTCTTCCATCTCCCTTAGCTGCTTCACATCTGACTTGTGCTCCAGACCCTTCACCAGTGCTGTTTCTGTCCTCTGGACTTCCTCCAACTCCTCATGGCCCCAGACTGAGCACAGGGCTCGAGGTGCAGCCTCACAAATGCTAAGTGCACAGGGACAATATTTTCCCTAGTGCTGTTGGCCACACTATTGCTGATACAGGCCAGGATGCCACCAGCCTTCTTGGCCACCTGGGCACATTCTGGCTCATGTTCAGCTGCTGTTGATCAGCACTTCCAGCTGGGAAGCTTTCCAGACACTCTTCCCCAGCCAGAAACACTGCCGGGGTTCTTGTGACCCAAAGGCAGGATCTGGCATTTTGCCTTGTGGAACCTCATATGATTGGCCTCAGCAAATTGATCCCTCTGGAGACCCTTCCTGCCCTCCAGCAGAACAACATTCCTTACCAACTTGGTGTAGTCTGCAAACTGACTGAGGGTGCACTCAATCCCCATGCAATGTTTCTTGACTCCTATTTACTGCCCACATTACATGTATTGCTGTTAGATGCACTTCAGCTGGGTTATAGATCCCACCACGTTTGTAGGGGAAGAAGCCCTCATTTCTGTGTTACTGTTCTCAGGCATTTTTCCATGGTTGCTAACACAGAAATAAGTTTTTCATCTTTTCCTCCTTCTATCCTCCCTCCTTCTGACATTTCTGTGATTTTGTAATTCTGTAATTGCTCCTCGCAGGCATCTTTTTGTAGAAAGATATAATATTATATGGTCCTTGGATTGCCACCAAGGGTGGTCGTGGAGCCTTACTTCAACAAAGGTGAATCAAAATATGTCAGAAGAACATATGATAAACCTGAAAACTGTAGTGTCATGCAGAGCAGCAATAACGTCTGAGAAAATAATTACAGAAGTTAAAATCAAATCATATCCATAGTAACACTTCATTAGAAGATGAGAGAGGATTGCCAAGAGATTATTCATAATAAAAAGCTGAATTGCATGCACTACTGTATAAAAAACAATGTATCTCTCAAAAACCATTTTTGGTATTTTCCATTCTAAAATACAAAAATGTTACAGATAGTTAAAAAAAAGAGAGAAATGGAACTTCTTTAAATAAGCACTAGGTTAAAAAAAGACAGAAAACTTCAGCTCATTTTCATTAAGCTCTAGTAAGTTCACAAGTCTAACTTTTGACAAATGGTCTCTATCACACTAATGTTTTATCAATTAAACTGTGTCTTCTGGGAGACTGGAAATTGTTTCTAATGATGTGAGGCAGCAGTGTCTCTTCACTCACAATAAAAGTAGCTTTTATTGGCCTTTGCTAATACCAGCGAGATTTCTTTTAGTTAGAAAAGAGAAAAACATTCCATGAATGTTATAGTGGTAAATGCCTGAAAAGCAGACTTCTACAGTTTCTAAACTTTTTAATTTCATTTATACAACCTGATATCATTTTTCCAAATCTTCTTTCATATGCTGTATTTTAAAAACTAATTCAGTTTATATATCTTGTTCCTTTATATACTTCTATTCACTTTTTTTTTAAATTTAAATGTATATAATCAGCAATACCAATTGGATTTAACAAAAAAATAATTAGTCTTGTTTTTCTTTCTTCCAACAAGGTAGACATACAAGATCTTAAAATGCTACCTTAAAGCATCATGAATTACCAACAGTAATGATTTTTGTAAAATCAGTAGTATCAATGAGAAGAAATTGGTAGAAACTTCCCATTCTATCTAATCCAATTGGATGGAGCAGAGACAAAGTCAATAGTTTTGGAGGAGCTTCTACATTGTAATTAGGTTCCACTGATCTCTCTGTTCTAAACTGTCCTGGTTGTGGTCTAGTCTAGCATGAATGGATTTTTAATATATTATAAAGGTAAAAATGAGAGTCAGCTGTTTAGATGTGACCAAAATTTCTTTTCCAATAAATTAGCTGACATATAGTGATACATATAAGATGGTGTTTCCACTTAGTGTTCTGGTTTGCAATCTCATTGTATAGTCCTTCAATACAGGTGACTGCAAAGCAGTTACGGATTAGTTTACATAAATAATTCTGGGTGAGAAAGTGATAAGTCAATTGGGAATAATTGCAAGATCACAGTTGTTTAAACTTGCACAATAAGGGAAGTTAAGCATAATCAAGATAATTTTCCCTAAAATTAACTTCCAAAGGAGTCACTGGAAGAATTTAGGCCTCTTTTACATTTTATTTAGAGTTTCTGCTATTGAACACATAGAACACAAAAATAGTAAAATGTAGGATAATATTGATTTCAGAAATATAAACTGATTCCATCTCACCCCTTCCCAAAATCATTGATCCAAGATTTTGACAGCATCCACAATTCCTAATCCTGTTTTTTATTAATAGATGATTTAATGCTTTAAAGAGATAGAAAAAATGTGAAGTCTATGACTGAAAGCTGAAGCCACTAGGAAACAAAAAAATCCTTAAGATTGAGTCTTTTTTGCGCAAATCTTTGTATTAGCCAGAAATTGCACCCTCTCCTTAATAACTTACAGTTGGTACTGCATATACTCTAATTTCAGTGCTCAATTTGGGTGCCACTGGGACCTTTAGTTCCACTTCCTCTAAATGTAAGCCATGAAATCTAGACTGATAGAGTCAAGAAATTTTTTTCATGTAGATAAGATGAGATAACAAAGTTGAATCTCCTAACTAGGGAAGTTCAAAGTACCTCAGCTAAATAAGTTAAGAAAAGATAATTACAAATTTAATTTTCTTATAGCCAAAAAATAATTACTTTGGATTCTAATATCATATTTGAACATAGTACTAATTAGGAACGTATTCTATTCCAGATTTAATGACAGATAATAAGCTGCAGTTCGACTGTTCAAAACTGCAATAAGCATTTTATGGAATATAACTAGCACTATATACCTGCTCAGAATAACCCATTAATCCCAAAACAGACTTTTTATTTCCTAAATTAATAATACTCACAAAATAGCTCTGTCTTTTGGTCGATCTCTTCCTCTCCACATCTGTCAGTTCCCTTTAATAAATTTTGATCTCATTGGGATTTTTCATTCAAATTTGACAGGTGGGTTAAGATCTCAAAGATACTAAATTTCTATGAAATATTAGGTTTCATGAAGTGTGGTCAATGGCTGGGACTGAGGATGCAAACGAATATCTTCACAAAGGAAATAAAATGGGTGAAAGAGTTATCTGTGTTTTTGGTCTGCCAACCACTCTGTCATCATATTAATATCTCCCAGTCAGCTGCATGACTTTCTACCTTTCTACCTTTTCCTTTAGATAAGCAGGAGATGAAAGAAAATCAAAGGAAACAAAAGGAAAGGTAAGAAAACATAAAGGGAGATGGAAATACTTGTAAATATCTTTTGCTGGGGTTTTTTGTTTGTTTGTTTTTTAAGAAAGACACTAGAAGAACAGCAAGAACAGGAACATGAACATTTTAGAAGATATGTTGAATAACTGGGGGTTTTGGTAAAAGGGAAACAGTAGATTCCTTGGAAGAAAAAAATAGTTTTCTTTCTTTCCATTGTTCACATCCGCTACATGTATTGGTGTATTATCTTATGTGCTCTAGAATACATATACTTTATTTTTGACTGTACTAAATTTTAGATGGAGTTACACTTTTGATACCTCCACAGAATATACTAAAAGGTACATATTTTTCCTCCTTGAGGAATATGCATTGCCCAGTTTTGATTATACATAAACAATTTTTTCTCCTTTTAGGTGGAAGATAGGCCTTCCAAAGTGTAGACAGTAATGAACACAAATAAGATCTTAGCAAGCATCTCATATTTTTGAGCATATCAGTGCACATAATTATAAAAAATGTTGTGGAATGAAAACAGATTAGATTAATTATTCAATAATTTCAATACTTTTTTGTATAATTTTTACTTCAAATAATCATAATGCATTTGTAGTAATTTATGATCTCTGAAAATATATATTTATTCAGAATTATGTATTAGTTTATTACAATGCATCAACATTATTACAATATAGGACTATTTCCACAATATATATAGGTATTTCTAGTTTACATTTGAAAACCCATAACCTTCTAGGTAATTGAATTTATTGAAAAAAGAGCACTGCTTCCTTCAGTAATTGGTTTGTTTGCTGTTGGTGGAAAAACTGCTTCAGACTGGCTTAACACCGCTAAGTTCTCTGATCTCTGGAGATCAAAACCTGAACAAGTGTGACAGCACTTTTTGAACCCAACAGGAATCCTCTAACATTTAATAACAATTGTACCTAAATACAGCACTAAACAAGAAAATTACATATTACAGAATATTGGTTTGTGTGGTTTTCAAATCCGCTGAAATGCTACTTGAATGTAATACACATATTCAAAGTTGATGACACTGCACACAGAACTGGATTCACTTCAATACTAGAGCTTTTCATGTTTTTACTTCTCATTAAACTTACTCTATTTTGTCTTTCCATCTGTCTTTATAATTGTCCTAGTCTTGGACATGAAGGGGTGGAGCTTGGAGCCATGGGGTCTCTTCTAGGTTGTTATTCTGAAATGTGTACCTAAACTATTCTGGCCACTCTAAACTATTCTGGAGGTGGTGAAATGCCTTCATCAACTGTCACATAAAGTCAAATACAATATTTTTCTTATATAACAAAAAAGGTTTTCAAGCTTTCAATTTAAAAAATCTTGATGGAGACACTTAAATTTTGAAAAGTTTTGCCAGTTTAGGAGGTGGTACCTTTTGAACAGGCTGAGATGTATCAGTACATAATTCCAGCAAAGAATAGAGGAATATACAGAAATCATTGATGAATTTAAAAAACAGGAAATGTGGTGAGGAAGCTGTGTGAGGACCAAACGTGATTCAAAGTAGTTTCAGAGCTTTATAAAAAGAAAACCACGTAGGCACTCCTTCCCTTAGGAGTTCTTTTACTTACCGGAACTGCAGTTAAGATTGTTTTATTTTTTTAATTGCTGTTATTATTATGCAGCCATTTCTCTTTGTACACTCCAATCCCAAAAGTCAATACTGGACAAGTCACATATTTTGCAAGCACAGCAAAACATCTAAACTGAAAGAGGTTTCGAGTCAGACCCTTAAACTTGCTCTAACTTCCTAGAGATGTTTAAAATATTAATGTCAGTTTGAATGGATTAATTAGCAGTCATTGGTTAGCGAGGGTAATTGCTATGTCAGATGTATCTAATTTACTGACAGCTGCATTACAATGTTTAAAAAAGAATTTTTCATAAAGTTTGAAAGTCATTTGATGTACTTATATTCAAATACAGGTTTAATTTTCTTGTTATCATAATAATACCAACTTTTCTCCACAAGCTGAAGACAGGAAAACATGGTCAAAAATAATCTTATGTGAACTGAGCAGCCATTTAATTTACATATATATGTATAGGAACAGACAGTATCCTGCAGGGGATACTTTTGACTTTGTACTATAAGGCCAAGAACCTATTTTTTATCATATCCAGTGATTTTACTATTAGTACTATAAAAAATTTCTGCAAAAGAAAAGGCCACAGTAGCCAGGTATTGATCTGGTTTCTTCTACTACTAGCAGTTTACTTTTATAATAAACATTATAAATAAACATTATTTTCTACAGATCTAGAATTTAATATTATTTATGATCTGTCAAAAATTATTCTCTTATTAGTTTCCCTTTATTCAATTCATACTTCATACTGAAGTTCAGGCAGTGAAGATCTAAGGAGTGTTCAGGGCCTTTTCTTTCATTTTTCTCCATTTTGGATATGCCTACAAGAAGCCAACAGACACCACATAGCTTACCCTTGCCAGGCTCTCATAATAAAAGTTAGTTGGCAAAAGAATCATTGATAAAGAAGACAATTGCCATATTAAAACAAAGCTACAAAGAACCAAACTAAAGGACAGAAAAGAGAAAGAATATCTACATTTACAAAATTCAACTGCAGTCAGTAGAGTTTAAAGTCAGGTGAAATGTACAGACATGGGATCTCGGGCTGTCTGATTTTGAAGGGTGCTTGACTTTAGCAGTGTGAGCATGATCATTCTGCATCACTTGGGCAGTTACAATTAATGATACAATACAGATGATGCAATTGTATTTTTCCTAATATCTTTCCATATTTTTATATATTATGAATGACAGTCTTAAGACCAAAAAGAAAAAAAAAGACTAGGCTTTTCAAATATTTTTCAGACCCAAGGTTTGAAATCATGTGTGAACTTTCAATCTACCAGAATGACATTTTTATACTACAGTAAAAGTGATACAAGTTAGATGTGCTAGGAAATATCATGAGGGTATGTGAGTGGGAGAACTGCAAAAGACCTGCTGGGATTGTGTTATAAATATATGAATGAATGGTATCACTCTGGATGTGAGAACTTGCATATTACCCTTAGAGGCAGTGTCAGGAGTGAGCTATCACCAATATAGTACATGTTCCATTGAAAATTGATAGTTCACTTAAAAATAATGCCTGTGTGTTAATATGCTGCATCCAGGGAGATCAAGAAAGTGAGACACTGGAGGAAATGAAGGAGTCAATTTAACATTGGAGTTTATATATTGACACTTCATGATGGCGAATTGTGGAACACAAGAAAAAAACCCAAAACTATGCATGAAATAACTAATCCAATAAATGGATTGTTTTTTCGAAGTAGTTTAACCTGAAGAGTAGACATCATGGTCTAATTGAAACACATTTAAAACCAGATTACTCCAAAAACATCATGGTAATACAACCAAAATTCTGAAGCTAACTCATATTTGAACCTAGAATCATAGAATCATAGAAAGGTTTGGGTTGAAAAATACTTTAAAGATCATCTAGTCCAACCACCCTGCCATGGGCAGGGACACCTTACACTAGACCAGTTTGCTCAAAGCCCCATCCAACCCAGCCTTGAACACTGCCACAGGTGGGACATCCTCAGCTTCTCTGGGAAAGCTGTTCCAGTGCCTCACAATCCTCACAGTTAAGAATGTGTTCCTAATATCTAAACCAAACCTATTCTTTAGTTTGAAGTCACTTCCCCTTGTCCTGTCACTGTAGTTCCTGATGAAGAGCCCCTCTCCAGCTTCCCCATGGGCCCTCTTCAGATAAGGAAAGGCTGCTCTCAATCTCCACAAATCCTAATCTTCTCTGGGTTGAACAAGTCCTGACTTTCTCAGCCTGTCTTTGTAGGGGAGGTGCTCTACTCCCCTTATCAACTTCATGGCCAATCTCTGTGCTTGCTCCAACAGTTCTATGTCCTTCAACCTGAAAATGAAGAGCACAACAGTCTGATTCTGCCCAAATTATCTTGGAAGTAAGGGGAAATTTCAAGACAATCAGATAGAGAAATAGTCAGGTTTGTAATCCCTTAGCAGCAGACAGAAAATTTTTACAGGAGAGAAAATCATTAGTCAATCCTTTTTAAAGAACTGAGAAAGGAAGAGATGGATAAAGCAAATTAAACTATTAAAGTTCTATGATTATATTATTTGGTTATTAATGTAAATTATTCATTTGTGTGATAGTGTTTAATATATCTGATCATTTTGAATGGTTGCATTTTTAAACACATTTTAATATGGGCCAATTTTAATGAAGGTCTTCTGGGAATCTGTACTACTGAAACAATTAAGGGTGTTCCTAATTTTCTTATTTTTCCTTTTGAAATGTTTGTACTATGCTTCAAACATATCTGTGGTTCACACTGAAGATATAGATATTGCCAGACTATCTAATGAAAGACTACTGCACTGTTACAGAGGTAAAAATCCCAGCAGGAAAGCTAATGTTGCCTCTGGTGTCTGAGCCAAATTCAGATTAGCATAATTGAATTCCGCCTACCTAAATTTTTCCTGCAGGGCATAAAGCAGACAGTTCAATCTCCAGAGTCATGTAGGCTACAACCTCTTTGAGAAAAGCAGTAAAGGTGCCAACAAAGCTAGTTATGAGGGAATCTGAAAAAAACCACATATAACTGTTTAGATAAGAGTGGCTTTACATGTCAAGATAATTCATTTATCAAAATGATGACTATGATGCTATTAAAAATGAATTATCTTTGCAAGTCAAACAGAAGGATGTCTGGAGATTGCTAATGGTCACAGATTAATTGTACTGACCTTGAATCGTGTCTCTGTGCTTTGCAATTTTGCTGTTATTTTCATTACTTTTCCATTTCATTCCTAAAACCCAGAAATTTTGATTGGTTTTCCTGAAAGGAGGAATCAACATACTGTGCAGGAGAACACATTTCCTCAGGGAAGCCTGAGGTTCTGCTGCAGTGGGAAGCTGGGTTATGATCCTCTCCAGAAGGGTGTGAGCCTTGAAGCTAAGTATCTGCTTGTAAACTAGCAAAAGGTTTTGGTCTCTGCTCTGGAGGTCAACCACGTGGTCTGTTCAACTCTATAGCCAAGAACATTTCCTAATTCTCCAGTGCAGGTAAACTGTATATCCACACTGCTTATGGGGCATGCCACCTGGGCAGTGCTGTGTGTGGGAATTTTGTAAATTAATTTTGTACATCTCAAGCCAAAACTGAACCCACCATCATTTTAACAGTGGCAAAGAACAAGGAATATAATTTATAGTCATTGACTTTGAGTAATTTGTTACAGCTAGCATAGCCTAAGAGATTAGAGCAAAGAAAGCCATGGGAAAAAAAAAACAAAAACCTACTCAAGTGTTCAGCTTCCCTTTAAAATGAAGTGAGAGAACTCTGGAATTGGAATATTCTTATTCAGATATTATTCTGCTATGTCCAGGTAGATTTTTTATGTCTCTAGAGAGAGAGAGAGAGAGAGAAAGAGAAAGAGACAGAGAAAGTGAGAGTCTGCACTCTTCCTCTCTGGGCAGCCTGTTCCAGTGCTATGCCACCCCCAATGTAAAGAAGTTCTTCCTCATGGTGAGATGGAAATTCCTGTGATTTAGTTTATGGCTCCGTGTACTGTCACTACGTATTGCTGGAAAGAATCTAGCACTATCCTCTTGGCACCCTGCCTTTGAGATATTTATATGCATTAATGAGATCCCCTCTTAGTCTTCCCTTTCCTACACTAAATATGCTAAGGTACCACATTCTCTTCTCATAAGAGAGATCCTCTCGACTTTAATCATCTCTGTGGGTCCTCTTCAATATCTTCTTGTCTCTTTTGTACTCAGGAACCCCCAGCCTGTGCTGGTACTTTGGGTTACTCCTCCTTGGGTGCAGGACCCTACACTTGCCCTTGAATGCCATCAGATTTCTCTCTGCCCAGCTCTCCAGCCTATCCAGGTCCTGCTAAACATGCATCAGCCACTCTTCCAGTTTTGTATCCTAAGCAAACTTGCTGAGCATACACTGTGTTCCTATATCCAATCCCTTGAAGAGCTGAAAAAGACCAAACCCAGAAATAATGCCTGGGGATCTGACTGCAGGCTTCCTACTGGACTTTACTCTGCTGATCATGACTTTCTGAGATCTGCCATCCAGACAGTTCGTGATCCCTCTCACTTTCATTCATCCAACCCACGTTTCCTGAGCCTACCTATGAGAATCTTATGGGAGACACTGCCAAAATCTTTGCAGAAGTCCAGGCAGAAAACACCCACCGCTCTTCCCTTATCAACCCTCTCCACCATGACATTATAGAAAGCTATCAGATTGGTCAAGCATGATTTCCTCTTGATCAATCCAATAATAAATTAAAACTGATCTCTGTTCTCTGGTGACTAGCAACAGCACCTGAGGAAACATCATGAAGATGAGCCAGGGAAGATTAAGGCTGGATCTTAGGAAAAGGTTCTTCACCAAAATGGGGTTGGGCACAGGAACAGGTTGCCGAGTAAAATGGTCATGACACCAAATCTGACAGAGTTCAAGAAGCATTTGGTAAACACTCAAGCACATGCTGTGACTCTTAGGGATAGTACTGTGAAGGGTCAGGAGTTGGATTTCATAGTCCTTATGTGTCCCTTTGAAGTCAAGATATTTTATAAATCTATGATACTATCATTGTCTATTTCCAATTATAAGTTGATCTATAGTAACTCTACTCAAAACAAACATAAAACTGATTTGTACTTGGAAATCCTGCAAGATCAAGAAAGAACCAGTAGGAGATGAAAGCCTATCTTAAGAGTCACTAGATTGATTCAGAAAGCATTGATATATATTGCAGTAAACATAAAAAATATTAATAATTTCTTAATCATTTAATCAAGAGTTTGAGATAATCAGAACATCAAAATTATCACACTTTTTTGTAATTAAATTTTTATCCTTGATACTTATAAATCTAGCACTCATGAAAAAAAAATTCATACTCACATACGTGTCTAAACACTGTAAAAGGAATAGTCAGTACATATAAATTCCAGCTGTTGGGACTGCTCATTTGAAGTTCTCCATCTCCTTTTTCTCTCTTATGTACAATCTTATAAGGACAACTTTAAAACATTACATTGAGATATGGTGTAAAATATCTTAGATACAAATGTCTTGCATTTTAATTATTTCTAAATTATATTTTTTAGATTAATGAAAAAAACCTTACAATTTTATTTTAAATAATTTACTCTAGTATAATATAGAAGCCTTCAAAATAATAAATGCTTAAATAACTCCTATTTTTAAAAACACTGAAATATTTAAACAGAATTTAAGCACAAAAGTAATATAACAAAGTTTCTTGCAAATGTGAAATTCCCGTAAGATGGAGAACATATTAGAAAAAAAAAAATCTTATTTGAAACACACTGTTGGCAAAAAATATTTTGTCTAATTGCAAAAAGAATAATTATTATTGTTTGTCAGTCTTGTCTCCTCTGATTTGTACAAGTGCAAACTTAGGAAAATGCCAGTGAAGTCAATGGGCTTGAACTTTTATAAAACCCTGATATAAAACTGGAATGAGTAAGAGCAGTGTCCCTTGTGAAATATATAAACTTTATAGTCCATGCAAAAGTTATGCTTCAGTGATTACGGTTAAGATGTATTCTTGCAACAGTATGGCAATTTGCAAAGATCATGAACTGGATATTTTATGTTCATATTTATTTCAAGCTTCATTTGTGGCAAAGGATCATTAGGGTGGAGATGATTAAAAAATAGAGGAAAAAGAGGACTACATAGTTTTGCTCATAAAATCATCAGTTAACTTTTACCAGCAGACTTTGTGAAAGTGGATTGTATTCAGTGACATTTCATCAGGAAGGTTCCTTACATCCAAAATAACATTTCTCTCTAAGGGGAAAAAAACAAATGACAGGACAGGTAGGACTCATGTTCAAGCCCCTTAGTGTGTTTTCAACACCTGAGTAGCCATTTCGGGCAAGCAGAGAGCTTTTTCTTTTCAGACCTTTGTTCCACAAAGGACATTTTTTTTTTGGAATTGTCTCACTCTTATAGCATTAGCAGGGATGAGAGGAGAAGACAACTATCAAAGTTGTCAGAAAATGAAGTTCCTGTTTTCCATCTTGCCTCATTGAGGAGAAATGCTCAAGTGAAGAGGTTTTGCTGATAGCAAAGCACTGACTCTAGGCTAACTAGCTGCTCATTAAAATGATACAGTCAATGTTCTCCTGGGCCTTGACGTTAGTATGTATGCTTGTTCAGCTTCATCTCAATAATTCTCTTATCTCATGTTTAGATTTACTTTAAAGGAACAACTTTGCCCACAGTAGCATATGTTTATATTGCCAAGAATACTTCAAACATTGCAAATTAGTACTCCTCAGAAAGCAAAGCAGAATACTGTCTAAAGAATTAATATCTTAAATGTAAGAAGAATGTGAAAAGACCATATTAATGTTTCTTGTAATTTGATCTCTATTGTATCATTTTTAAAATTACTTAATAACAAATTTCAATAGGAGATTTCACAATTCCAATTATCGAAAATAACAGATAAATAGACCCACTACAAGTTCTAAAGTCCATTCTTCCCTATTTTATATATTTCTGTAAAACTTCAAGATAATTCATGGCTACATGGCAAGACAATGGTGTATTGATTTCCTGAAATGTATTCAGTTGTTTGATAAGGTTACTGCTCTGGGGTTGTTTGTAGTCACTATTAATCCTTTAGATTATAAACTTGTTTCTCCTGATTATGCTGTGAAAGTTATGACCTGCAAGACCAGTCTCATTCATGGGTACTTACATTTTTATGGATTCCATAGTATAACACTAGGACATTTTTAGAGATATTCCACCACCCTAGTTCTAAAATCGTGTTTGTCTTAAATCAGTTGAATTAACTGAATTACTCAATGGCAATATAGAGATATATATACAAAGTTAGTGATTTGTGTGTAACCAGTCTGAACTAGTTTCTTTTAATGTTCTTCTGGACTCCATCTTCTGTCCATTCAACACTGATATGAATCAAATTGCTTTGTTAATTAATACTCTAATTTAATCAATTCAAGCTGGTCCAGGCATGCAAATAGGGACAAGAGAGCAGAACATGCTTAATTAGGCACCATATATGTGCTTAGGAAACTTTCTAATGGGAAAAAAAAGTATTGGATAAGTATAAACAGAGTACAAGTAGGAATATTATCCTGATGGTTGAGAAAAGAAAAGCAGGGGATTTGCACAGCAAATCACTTAGAAATTCGGGACTTTTCTTGCTAACCTGGAAACTGTATATTGTTCTGTCATTCCAAGTTTACAGGACTGAGAGTTTCATCACAACTCTAATTTACTGATTTCAATTGAATAGAAATATAAATTATATGGCAGCATCTTCACATACATAAAAATAATTTTAATACTATGAGTTCTTTTCAAAAATTATTCATGTGGTGAATCTGAAGTATATTCAGATATTTATGAAAAAGCATATAGGTTTTAGCATTTCAAAAACATATTTACAGAGCTGATATTTATATCATAATGCAAAATTGTCAATATACCTTGAAGATGGAAAAAGCAAACCAACCAAAAGTGCTTTAGTAGGAAACAGAATGTAGTTTCTTATTTAAGGTTTATATAGTTTAGCATAAGGTACTAAGATTTCAATTATTATTATTATTGTTATTTTTATAGGAAAAGAAGGGACTGAGGTATATGTCTCCAACATCATGCTGAAAAACTGCCTCTACTATATAGCACATATTTTCCAATTGAATAGATAAAGGAAAAATTGCTCCCTATATTTCCCAGCAGGCAAGCATAATCTACATGCATTTACAGCTATTGACAGGCACATGATCTTGCCTGGAAACTGAATTAGACCTAGGGAGTATTGTATGAAGCCCTATCTTTCCCATGCTTTGAACTTCTCTTACTTATTCCAGTCCAATAACAATTTTACCCACGTTTGAATTTAACGTTTCAAACTGTACCCAACAGAATACAGGCACTCCTTATACTGAAACTGTAGATCCCCAGACTCATTTAATGACAAGTTTCTTCTACAGAAAACTTACTAAACGTATATACAGAATTTATGAGTGGGTCAGAAGAGTATTCTCTTTTCTTCCAAATTTGGGAATCCATTTTTAAATCAGAGAAAGATGAATTGTATAGATTTAAAATGTATACAAGCAAGCCAAATGGGAAGATATATCAGCTTCTTTTTCAACACGTGGAATCAATTTTGTTCTACAGTGATGTCTGTTTGTAGCAGAGTAATATCAGTACAGAGATATAAGGCAGGACTGCAGAATAGAACAAAGAACTGAACCAACCTTGTCATTTCAGATTCTTCAGGTTTTTCCTTTGTCCCTTTCACTAAGTTCACTTAGTAATGAACTTTTCACCTTTATCAAATGGCTTTAGACTGTCACCATGGAAAACAGCTTGGCATAAGCCTCACATTTAATGAGAGTATGGGCAGGGATTATTTTGTAAAACTGTTTGAGGGCTGACTATGTTCCAATGAGAAATGTGTCAAAGTAAGGACTTCAGTTTGCTCACTGGAAAACAATAACTTCAAGAGTTTTCTTCTCCTAAAACATTCTTCAGTTTAGTGTTCATCTGTTATCTTGAAATATCTATATATCTCAAGCATTCAAATGGATTTCAATGGGATCTGGGAATAATTTTTGAATGAGATGAGGCCACAGAGCACTGAGCTTCACCTACCTGTGGGCAGAGGACACTTCCTGGCTACCGAGAGAGTATGGGAAAGTACGTGCTAAGATACAGCAAGAGATAAGAGACTAGCATAGCCATGAATAAAAGGAAGTATTTAAGTAAAAAGCATATGGCAAAGGATAATTTTGCTTCATATTTCAAATATATAGCATCTCTCCTTTTTGTAAAATCTGCATCTTAAAAGGACCTCCTCAACCAGAGCTTGATCTGAAATTTCAACAGACTTTTATGGGTTTTCTCTTTCCTTATTTTTTTAATAAAAGCTCTTAAAGCCTGTGGAATCCACAACACCCTGTGTCACTGATTTCTACAATTTAATGATATATAGGATAAAAAAAAAATTTCATATATTTTGGTAAAACTGCTTGAGTTTTTTCTTCTGATGCCTAATGTAGTGTTTTAGGTGAAGTAGCAGAAAAGCAGTAGCCACTCAATTTTTCCAGGTAACTAAATTTTTATCTCTCTTTTCTACATGCCCTCCTTCTTTCACAGAAGTTGTTTTCATCATTTAAGTAGTCTCCCTGTATGTTTATGGTATGGTTTTTTTGAGAACAACCAGTCTGGTTAGGGGCAACAATCAATTTCCTAGAATTTCCTTTGTTTTTTCATTTTTTTTTCTTCTGGGTGCTGTGATAAAGAGTATAATAGAACTGAACAGCATCTTGAAAATAAAGGTAACTATTCAGAAGCTTCCAGTTTAGAAGAAGGAAATAAAACAAGATCAGTAAAGGAGAGTCATTATCACACTGTCTGTTTCATGGACATGAGGACTGGTGACCCTGCCTAAGTGTGTGTCTTGAAAATCCATTTTCTATTGATTAGGTCAGTGCCTGCCTGCTAGTTGCAAGATTTGCTGAGGTATCTTAATAAGACTGTGAGTGAGAAAGACATCACAATTTGCTTGTGTTTGTTCTTATCCCTACTACAAGCAGGGACAAATACTGTCCGCTCCCCTATACTCCTCACCCAAATTTCTCCATGGATACAAACAGAGAGGTCAGCAGCCAACTGACGTTGTCAGTCAGTGGTATAGGCTGAGGGGCCAGGATGGAGCTGTACAGATGTGTTCACAATGGTCAAATTCAAAAGTAATGGAACTAAAGAGATCAGAAGGATGAGCTGACTCAGAAGTACTGCTTGTCACAGAGTGCATCTATTTCTCCTGTTTTCAGAGGACTTTGCTCTGCACAGCTATGCCACATGCCAGGCATGACCTTTTACATCATATAACTATAAACTTGCAGTTATAGTTACACTTGATATACAGTTACACAGTTATATATCACTTGATCCACAGAACATTTATTTTCACATGGGAATTGCCATTCCACCATGGAAGTCAGACTGCATACCTGCTTGAGGAGTATAAGCAATATGAAGTTAATTATTAAAATTTGGGAGCCCAGCCAAGGTGCACAAGACAGCTCATGACCCTAAGTGCCACATCCGTACATGTTTAAGGTACCTCCAGGGCTGGTGGATCACCCACCTGGGCAGCCTGTTCCCTGGGCAGCTTGTTCCAATGCCTGACAACCCTTCCCATGCAGAAGTTATTACTAATATCCAGTCTAAACCTCCCCTGGCTCAGCATGAGGCCATTTCCTCTAATCCCATCACTTGTTATTTGGGAGAAGAGACTGATTCCCACCTGGCAGGCAGTTGTAGAGAGTAAGAAGACCCCCCAGAGCCCCCTTTTTTCAAGGCTAAAGATCTCCAACACCTTGGCTGCTCCTCATGAGATTTGTGCACCAAATACTTCTTCATATAATTTTTAT
Organism: Euphonia xanthogaster; assembly: GCA_034509185.1. NCBI lineage: Eukaryota > Metazoa > Chordata > Aves > Passeriformes > Fringillidae > Euphonia > Euphonia xanthogaster. The sequence continues at coordinate 100,094,728 of JAYDZK010000169.1, read as the reverse complement.
GAGTACTTAGCAAATGCTAATAGTTCGCCATTCCTTTAAGTTGTTGACTTTTCTTTCATCACCTGAACAGTTTCCATTAACACTCTTATAAGACTAGTAAATCTCATCTTCCAACATTTAATAATATTACTCCATCAAACTGATTCTTGTAGTTAAAGAATATGACCCAGCTTCTGTCATTTCCAAACTTTTCTGTCTACCAAAGAGTTTTCAGGTGAGCACTGTTTTATTTGGATTTCTTATGTCTATGAAAATACAAGAACAAGCCGTTTGTTAGAAACCTCTGAATATACTTTGAATTTGAGAAAGGCATAAAATGAAAATAAACTTTGAGTGAAGCCAACACATCAACTCATAAGATTTTCATTTTCAGAGTATTGTTTTTAAAAAAGTCCCCAAATAAACCTAGAGATGATAAAGTAATTTTTTACTAAAAATGAAATATCTGATTTTTTTTTTACTTTTCTTTTAACTCTATCTTCTTGTTTCAGTTTAAAAATGAGGGGACTATTCATACTTTGGCTGACACTGGTTGTTTATGAGAGTGCAAGTAGAATGTTCTTTAAATATGTCAGGTTTAAAGAGCTGCCAGTATAGCTAGTGCTCTCCCAGTTACTAAAATTACATAAAATTTTATGTAACTCTTCCCTTCCTGGACAGCAGATCTGCCATTATAAAGTGTTTTGGGCTAAGTTAAGCATTTCAGGGAAACTTTAATTAAAAATTGCATCGTAGAAAATGAATTCACTGTGTAAAAGTCATCATTTTAAAATTCTCATTATGCTACTGTTTTTTATAGACATCATACATAGGATGTTTATGTCCATATCTTCTGCCACTTTGAAGCTTGCGTCAAAAAGATTTGTCACAGAAAAAGCTTTAATGACATTTATAGTTCTCAGTGTCCTCTAAGAGAAATGAAAACACATCTGTCAGTTCAGACTTTACAAACTTTAATCAGGAACTCATGCGTTTGAGCCACACAACCCAAGTTAAAGAAACTAAAGAATGGACAGTCCACTTTAAGGGAAAGACATGCATTTTTCTCTTCCATAATTTTTCTATCACAGAATCACAGAATCATTTAGGCTTAAAAGGCCCTCCAAGATCATTAGGATCAAGGGTGATCCCCACTTGGCTGTGGTCTTTTTGGCTAGTGGCAGAGAATAAGGTCAGCCCAGAACTGGCTTTTCTCCAGGCTAAACACCCACAGCTCCCTCAGCTGCTTCTCAAGGACTCACCAGAACACCCACCAGCCTTGCTGCCCTTCTCTGAACACCCTCCAGCACCTCCAGGTCTTTCTGGATGTCTATGCAGTACAGTATTAAAAGCTTATGTGGGATACTTAAATAGTAAACTGTACTACATAATTCAGTATAGATGTGTCATCTCAAAGCAAAGCAAATGGATTTTGAAAGTTTTCCCCTATTAATGCCACCAAAAACTTCAGGAAGATTATAACAGTTGGTATGAGAACTCTAAGAAACAGAACATGAAAAAATTTACCAAAATAAGATTATCTATTTTATAACTAATTTTTAAGCTATATATTTTAATTTATTTTAAAGTTTGATTTTTTTTTTATTAAATTAAGTTTATTACTCAACATTCATGTTTACATACAATAGGAAAAAATCCTTTTACTATGGAGCTATAAAACCAGAGTTATGAAGTGTTTTGTCTGTCCATCACAGTGATGAAATAAATCAGCACAATAATTGCTCTAAGTCACCTCTAGCTGAATTTCTAAGATGAGTTTAATGGCTCGTACTACAGACATCATGTCATTATCTATCTCCAGGGATTCAAATTTACATTTTCGCATTCTGCAATACACCACATTCTAGCATTGCTACTTAGAAATGATTTATTCTTCATTTCACCCCCTGAAACTGAGTTACCTCAAGGTGGTGTAACTAGGCTTGGATATATAGCAAGGATTGACTAATCTGTCTGATTGCACTACTGCAGAAAGGATCCCATTGCTCACCTGGCAGCACCCAAATTGCTGCAATTCCAAGCCCAGGGTAAGAACACAACTGGCACCAATTTCCCTTAATATATTGTACCAGGCTTGCAGTGTGTGCCTGTTTGACATCTACTAGTGGCACAACAGAATTCTCCTTGCAGTAGAGGTACAGACAGCTGGATCTGGGTTGAGAGTGAGTACATGCGTCAGAACTGGACAATTTATAAATCCAAGATCAGTGTGAAATGCTAAAACAAACAAAACAAAAAAAAACCCCAAAAACCCAAACAAAAACCCCCAAACAAACAAAAACTTAAAATAACAAACAAACAAAAAAAATCCCCCCAAACTAAAACAAAACCCCAAAACCAAAACCAGCCAAACAAAAAAGTTTGTTTCAGGTGTCCAGGAATCTAAGAAGCTTAGATTAGTAACACAGAGATTAAAAAAAAAAAAAAACAAAAAACAAAAATAACCCAAAAAAAACCTGACACAACACCCATATACACATCTAATCCTGAGCTCTGAGTAAGCCTGTCTGGTCATTTGGGGGAACAGAAAAATAAAAATGGCTGGGAGAGGCATAATTGTGATCATTTTACACTGAATCAAATATTATATGATACCATCTCTGAATCCCATATTCTGGGATATGTTTTTCACATATGCACATAATTTCTCCTGTAGACCTGAAAACAATGACTACAAGAGATTAGGAGGTTGGATTTTGAAAAGGAATTTCTCTGGCAGATACAAAGCATTGTTCCTCTTGTGGAAGCACAGAGAGGTGTTTCAGCAGCTCATAGATCAGGAAACTACAGAGTGCCAGTGCAGGTGTCCAAGCACTGGAACTGCATCAGCTGGACAATTAAATTGTGAGACTGGTCCCTGGCAGGCACTTGGACAGTTCAAGTAGCTCTCCTCGATTCAGTGGTTTAATGTTAGTCTGGAAGCAGCCATCCCCTTTAAAAAGACAAGACTTGACACTTTTCAGGTTGTTGGTCTTTATTGAACTACACAAAGTCTTTCTAATACAGAGAAAACCCTTATTTCTCCTGTTTGGTTATTTGAAAATCAAGTTCTAGCTTTTTTCTCTTCTTTTTTTCCACACAATATTTTTTTTTCTTATCTATAGCTTCTGATGTATTTAAAGAGAGTTCTTCTGTACTTTTGTAATTATGGGATCGTTCAGATCAAGGAATAAATGAAGAATTAATTAATAAATGTATAGTATTGCATGCATTGCAGAAGATAGTCTGCCAAAGCTATCATTCTTGTAGTCACAAATTTATCTTAAAAAAATTCTTATATAAAGTTTCCAAAGAGAATTTCTTATCCTATTGCTTTTGTTTTTTTGAGGGTGGGAAGTAGACAAACAATGTTCTTTTTCAATTTAGATTCCCTTTGATTTTTTATATAGTAATAAAATTTATATTAGTTAATGAGAAAATGAGGAAATTAATTAGCTCATGTTTAAATGTACAGGGTTCCTTTCTTCAGTGTGATAACAAGAGATAGATATTTTGCAGTGTTTAATCAGCAGAGCTAATCAGTATTAGACAACCTAGTGTAAAAATAAATGTTTTGATTTTATATGGATAAAATCTTGGAGAGTTTCAATTTCATTATGTCTATGAATCACTCTTGGAGGTGATTTACTAATAAAATTCTACAAAGAAAAGCCACTTATAAAAAGAAATGATAAACCAAATGAAATCAAATCTGTGTACTCCTTTGACAATCAGAATGTTCTGCAAAAGGTATCAGTGAACAGATAAAGTTTCAAAGCTCAAAAAAACCTCAGAGGCATAACTGAGAGCAAGCCAAGAGATTTCTGATAAGTTTCAGGGTGATTGGTGATTGTGACACTTTTGTTTAAAGATGCGATCCATGCCAGATAAAATAGAAGTTTTATAAAAAATTTCTGCTGCACTACTCTTACAAAAAGCACTTTTTCTGTCCTTGAGTTTTCTTGTAAAAAAAAATTATGTATGAGAAATTATAGTATTGTACAGAGACACAAAAATCATTATGAGCTCTGTTTGAAGCTTTGTGTGCTATATCTTACAGCAGGGACTCATGGGCATCCACTTCTTAATGGAGCACTTATTAAATTACTCGAGGCATGAATGGCTCAGAGAAACAGCAATGGGAGGAAGAAGCTGTTTTTTCCTTGCTGCTTGTCTCTGCAGTAGCTCCTGCTGATGTACAAGTTAATGTACTACCAGCATTTCAAAAATGTACAGAATGTGTAAGTGTGTAAAGGGATTGTGGTATACATACAATATACACATGGAATGTGTACATGGAACATAATTTCTTCATCAACAACAACAAAAATAGGGGAAAAACTGGAATAGATGAGATCTAACAGAAGGAGCATACAGTAATTCAACCGGTAGCCTAAACACCAGTAGAATAGTCATGAAAGAGCTGCATAGTTCCTCTTGCTTAGTATAGAAATGAACATACATTATTCTATTCAAATTGGCTGTTTTAGCACAAACATACTATAACATGAAGAATATTAATTTACTGTGCAAATATGTAATTTCTTTTCACCAACTGCAGCATAATGGGCAAGCTAGTTAAATGATCTGTCTAATAAGACAGGTGTTTGTAATTCTTAAACACATAATTCAATGTGCCCGCGAAATACTTCTTAAAGGACTTTTTTATTGAATTGTAATTCACAGCAAAAAAAGTGTGAACCTTTGAATGCTAAAGGGAAATGGGAATGGGAAGATTGATGTCTTCCTGAAATAAGGATTTGAACAAGGTCAAATGAAAAACCTTTTGAGCTGATTTTATTCCCTCATTGATTTTAAAGGGAGCCTAAAGTGATTATGTGTAGAGTGGGATGACTAAAATTTACAAATAAAAAAACTAGAGAGACAAATTCAAATTTCCACAACTATTTTAGAGACTGTAGATGTGCTGTACTAAACTTTTAGAAAATATGCACAATATCTTTAATATCTGTTCTGACAATTACACTGGAGAAATGAAGTAAATTAAATTCTGAATAGATCACAAAGGCAACCTAAAATATTAATACATAGTGGACAAAAATTGTCAGACTGACAGGAAAAAGGACAGAATTTGTTTTGTAAACAGTGTACACGGCATTCAGAATTGGAATTACATTTACAGATTCTTCTGAGGGTGAGCATAGGAAGACTGCTATACTGAGATACATATATATATGTATAAACATTATATATATATAATTAGATGGGTGAGTAGATGGAGAACAGATATCCACTATTTTTTAGGTAAAAAATTATGACATCAGATATGCTTTGAGTGAATCATGAAACTATTCTTGAGTGGAACATGAAGTCCAGCAATAAATACATGCATCATATTTGAGACACCATATTTTTCATATATAGTTTACAGCACATGGATCTTTAAATTCCCTTTTTTCATTTAAATGAATGCAGCAGTGAGCTTCAGATGCCTTCCCATAGTAATACAGAAGCATGAGCAGAGCAAGGATGCAATTCACCCATGCTCTGCATGTTCTCCCACCCTGAATTCTTGGTACAATTTAGAATTCATATTTATTCAATAGTTTCCAGTTGAGGCTTCAGATCTATTCCAATCACTTACTTCTTTGAACCTGCACCTGCAATTCAGACTAAGACCTTAAGCCTCAAATTATTCATACCAAACCAGTAAAATTAGTCATCTGCAATTTTTTTTTTTCAATGAAAAGCCTCACACAAAAGAGTATAAACTTGGAAGCAGGAAGACATTAAGAGATTACACTTCTGCCTTCAAAGTGTAGAAATTACACTTTGAAATTACATCCAAAGGAGCACAATATAAATAAATACTATTTAAAAGTTGTGAAATTTAAAGATATGATTCAAATTAGACATATTTTTAAAATTTCAGGAGCTGAATTTGAATTAATGTGTGTTCAGCTGGACACTACATTTGCATTAAAATCAAATGGAGGTCTACAAATTTACCCCAAATATTTAAGCTATATCTTTAAAATATGTTACAGGTCATATCCAATTAAAAAAAAAAAAAGTAAGCATAAGTCAGTTTTATATACTATTAAGCATAGTGAGTCTTGACAACTTTTCCAGGAAAAAATAAACAACCAGCTTTATCTTGACAAAAACATTTAGAAGAATAGTTAGATGAAAGGCAAATGATAGATTGCTGAAATTAGGCCTATTTAAACATAGTTGGAAAGCTTCCTTTTATTCAGTGTCCTTACGTACCCTTGTTAGAAAGCAAGACATCGATCCCTGTAGAATTTAGAGTTAATTACATTCTGATAGCTCAGATGCTTCATCTAGATTTTTCCAGACAATTTCATGCTTCAGGACTGAGGGGAACAAAGAAGGAAGGACAAATACAGGAGAGTGTAGATTTCCCAACACACTTTAAGTGTCTATGGTAAGATTTGGTTCAATATAAAAGCAACCAAATAGAAATGTTGATATGCAGTCATCTATGTCTGCATATCATCTATGTCTGCAGTCATCTATGTCTGCAAAGCACATGTGAGTCTACATTGGACTGGCAGATACAACGCAACACCCATGGAAAAAAGGTGCCTCACTAGAGGACATTTCAAATGGAACTTTATACTTTTGAATTGACAACTGAATTGCACTTTGAACCAAAAGTCATGTCCTAGAATGGATATTCAGCTGTTCTCCATCAGAGATATGATTCAGTTTCTTAACTTTTAAGTTTTTTTAGGATCTTTTAACCATGGAAATATTGTTTTCTGCACTGTATGGTTTAGAAACATCATTGAAATAACCTAACAGTCAAAAATATGTTCCTTGTAATTACTTGCAGAAGAGTCTGCATGCCATTTTCTTTCTATAAATCACATAAACCTTTTATTTTATGTGATTACTTGAGGTTCTTTACATTAAAAAGGCAATTGTAAGGTTAATATTGTATTGCCAATGAATTAATTTGGTTTAATAGATTTCTGATTAAATTTGCCATGTTTTTATGCTCTATAACTTTCCCGCCCTCCCAATTTGACTCAGTGGGCAAATGGTTATACTCATAAAAAGGGAAAATATGCTATTGGTTTATTGTTCTTCTTACTAAAACAAGATTAGCTATCAATTAAATTGCGAGAAGTACACAAACATGCTGTAAACCCTTCTTCTGAATAAATATTTATATAAGCAATCCCCAAACCAATTTGTGTGTACAAGGCCAGCTAAGTGAATGCCAAGGACAGCATACAATTTATTTTACAATTAAATGATACACACATATGTGTGAAATATACCTTTTTAAAGTGTGCAATGGAAAATTTTATTTTGCAGATTTATTAATATACTTTCCATTATCCTAAACTCTTTAATACCATCAAGTTAAAAAAGACTGCATTAGAATCACAACAGCTGAAAAGCTTTAGGAGAAGAAAGCACCCAAAAGATAAACCACCACTTTGAAAAGAAAATTAATGCTATTATAACTTGGTGTTTAGGATAAATCGTTCCCCAGCTTTATGTCTCTATTAGATTTAAAGAGATCACATAGACCAATCTTCTGACTTGAAGTTTCCTAAAGTTATTGTAATGAATCTCAGCCTGTAGGTAGAAAATATGATTTTTTTTTTTCAGAAATATGAGAAAAAAAGTTTAAAAAGCATTCCAAAATTTTAGTCCCTGCAGGCTGTAGCAGACACTTCTTTTGCTCTTTTTCATAAAAACTCTCCCTCATTTGTCCTGACTTGAAAATAAATTTGAGTTCTGGACCTGAAAGACAATAGAAAAATTCAAAGATGAGTCTCTCTAGAAATGAGATTGAGGAGTATATTACTTGACTGTGGCAAGTTCCTCACTGAAGCCTTTCCCTCACTTTGGACACAGTCTTTCTAAAGCATTGCCATTTCTACCATTTAATATGTTTCAATCAAGAGCTTAGGAAAGGATTGTTGCTTAGCTAGTACTTAAACAATGCATTAAATACATTTTTCTATTATACTGAAAATAGTTAGAACTTTTCCTGGTTGCCCCTCTTTCAAAATGGGTTTTCTTCACAGTTTAGAAATGCCCAAACTATATAGTTCTTTCTCTTTAATGAGGGCACCTCTCACAGCTGCAATAAAATTCACTGGTTCAGTGGTTACTGAGTGAGTTTAGTTGTTTCTAGATTTGTATTACATAATTTCCTCAAACTGAAATATATTTTTCAAAATTTGTTTTGAATTAAGTCACTAATTTTCAAATTGTTTGAGTGTAGGGTGTAAGTTATCTAGGGTGATGGAAGGTCTTTTTTCAAGTTTTCACACTGTCAGCTGTGAAAGGCCCGGTTACAAAGGCACAAAATGAAACATTCTTCCCACTTGATTAAACTAGTCTGAATGGTAAACTATGAGAAAAAAAAGGTACTGGGTGTTAGAGGCACCCTCATTTTTATTTTAAGACTAGGAAAAAAACCACAATATCAAGTATTTCAGGATTGCAGGAGCTGTGTCTAATTAGCCAGGTGCAGGAATTTACCATTTGTGTGGTAATGGGCAACACAGCTGGAGAAAGTCTGTGGCTCCCCAAGCTGAGCATTCTTTGTACATGAGGCCCACTGTCAGCATACTCATAACTGATTTTGGCAACGTGGATCCTAAATCCTCAGAGCACTGATATTTTCTAGGCCTTAGTCTTCCTCTGCCTTCCCTTATCTTGGTCCTGACACTCCTGCATGAGAGCAAAAAGATTGTCTGTACACTGCTCTGTCTCCCTCCTGCACCAGAAATTTGTCGGCCCTTCAGTTTTTCCAAGTGACAATTACAACAAGCCTAGGTCATCCCAGGACAGAAAAACTGCTCCTGGGTTCAGAAAACATGGCAAACTTACGTGTTTTCCCAAGCAAGATTTGTCCTCCTGTCTTCCAAACTAATCTTATATACGCTGATTTACCTTATACTCAGCCTGATTTTCATACAGGTCCATGCCATGCATAAATGCAGTTTCCCAGGAAGGCACAGGGATCCTAAACATTCTTAGGAATAGGATACTGATATGTGCATTAGGTAATTGAAGAATAGAAGAACAGAGCAGACATTTTATCAAGCTGGTTGGGACAACTTTCTGTTACAGAAACATTTTCAGCCCCACTGCTTACCTTTATTTTAGAAAAAAATAGACCAAGAGCAAAAAAAACCCCCTCCCTATTCCTTAAATACTTTTTATAGACTACAATTATATCTTCATTTCCATCTTCTTTTCCTGGATGCATGTTGTTAAATAAGTATGCATTTTAAAAGTTAAATATAAAATAACAAGATTTAGTAACCCAATCTTTCACTAAAAATCTGTGCTGAGCTGAAGTCTCATAATTAGCTGATCCATTTTAAGAATCCATGTTTGCCAGAGAAGGTATGTTGCACTCTCTTTTCTCATTCCCATCTCACTTCTGTCTTCCTGCCATTCTATTCTTTCCTCTCTCTCTGCTCCCAGGAGCACTTTTCTGGGTATTCTTAGGGTTGTCACAGATTATTAAACCCATAAATTCCTCAAATCACATAGAGGAAATGTACATTAGTAAATGAAGCAAGGTTAGGATTTATGCAGCCAAGCTGGCATGATTTGTCAGCTTCCACATTACTTTTACTAGCCAAAACAAAGTGGTGCATCCAAATCACTTTTCTGAAATGGTCCCTGCCAAATCATCCTTACTAAATCCTAAATTAGACCTGGGAAATATTTGTGTAGTTCTAATTCACATTGCCCAAACCCATGCCAGGGATCTCTCTAAAAATTAACAGTATGGGCAAGCCAATTTATCATTTTGTTCAATTTACTGTTGCAGATATATTCCATTTATTCCTAGTTTGTCTGATTGCAGAGTTCAGTATCTTATCCAATCTGTAGCAGAGAATCATATAAACACCAATGTGCTGAATGAGGCTTAGTTTGGACAAACAGCAAAATGTTAAGTGATTCAGAAGACATCTGAATGATACGCCTTTCCAACATGCATTTTCCAACTGTTTTTGATAAATCTGTTGCCCTAAGCTTTAGCTAATACAATGCAAAATCTTAATGTATGGAGATAGATGTAGTGTTATGAAGCTTTATGACATTACCTGTAATGGATATTTGCTGGGTCTTTATATTGCAGCTTTATATTGCCTAAAATGCTTTTCAAAATCCTTCTAATTCTGCAAACACAAATAGTTTTGATTCTTTTCATGGATATTTCTCAAAACCACATGGTTTCAAACACATCATTCAGAGCTGTGTGCCTGATTCTATATATCTGTCCAGATGTAACCCAGAATTTTTGTATGACCAGTCAAAATAAAGCAATGTTTGTTTGACCAGTTTTTGGATAAGACAGAAAGCTTGCCTTTAAAACCCATTAAGGAGCTGGAAGAATAATTTATTCTGAAATAATTATTTTAATGTTACTGAAATTGTTCTGGATCATATAGCAAATGTGTATAAACACTGTTATTACAGACCTGGAAAGAAGTTTATAATTTTAAATTATACAAATGACCAGAATATAATATTTTTCTTTGAGAAAAATATTTCAATAAAAAAAAATACAATTTGCATTAAGTGCAGAAATTTATTGATTTATTGTAAGATGACCAACATCACTTAAAGTAGTAGGCTAAATTTTTTCTCTTCTGAAGTAAAACCAGACAATTTCTAGACTTTTAATATAAAACTATGCATATATTAAACAAAAAACCAACAAAAAAAAAAAAACTAACAACAAAAAAACCCACAACAAACAGAAAACAATTATGCCCTAAGCCCAGCATAATTATATTTATAATGAAGAAACATTTTCTAGAGGTTAAACTCAGCTCTTCAATTAATTTGTACTGCATTTTGAGTATTTTATTCTGATTGGACCTGTTTTTTTGTCTTATTTTTTGATACTTTTTAAATATGAAAAATACAAATATAAATTCAAATATGCAGAAGTGGATAGTTTATATTCTGCAATTGCCACTTAACGTATACTTGAAAAGCTCAGTAAAATTAATTTTAGATTTGGAAATACTTGAAGACATTTTCATTCATTATTCATCAAATGTAGGAAAATGACACAAGAAATCTTGAAGTATTTTATAGAAACAACACTTGAAAGAACCATGTTTGGACACAAAATGACAGCAGTGTAGAAAAGCCAGACTCAAACTTTGCACATCAAGTCTGTTTATGAGAGTTTGCATGAAGTCTTGAAGCATCATTAAAGAACCACATAAATGGATTTCTAATAGATAATGATTAAGAAAAATGGAAAAGTTATCACTAAAGTTTGAATGGATAAGATTCATCTTCCTTAAAAGCCACCTGAAACTGAAATGGTTCAGCTCTTTGTCTAGGTTCCCTCAAGACAGGGACAGTAAATGGTGCCTTTCAGGTGACAGTTTGGCCCTATCTCCTGCTGTAATCTGGCAGTGAGCTTTGAGATGAAGCACCTTAAGGAGGTGCTGACTTCCCTCTACTGACTGTAGAGGAAGCCTCAATTGTTTTGTGACTTTATAAATGATATATTTTTGTTAGTAGGGTAGGATTGTTCTACTAAACTTTACAGCATAAATTCTCACATCTCAGCTAATCATCCTAGAGTTTTATTACTCATGAAGATAGAGAAACACATCTGGAATTCTTTCAACTAATCTATTTTAGTAGTTTATCTTAGACTTTAAATAATCAGGTGTTTATGTAATAAATAGGCACTCTCAGAAATGCTTCTTTGTCTTCGTTGTCCATTAAAAAAAGAGAAATGGCAAGTTAAATACAGGCATTCACACTTTAAAATTCTAAATTTTTCCTGGCGAGTTCCTCTAAAGGTTCTCCAGCAGAAGTAACTTCATTTTGATGGGGCATATTGGAAATTTGGTATGCATCAAACAAACAAACAAAAAATCTAGTCACACCACAGATATCTATAGTTATCCAATCCAACTTTGTGATGCTAAAGGAAAATTCTCTGGAATTTGGATCTGGCAAGAGAAAAACAGACATCAGATCATGTTAGGATAAAGACTAAAAGACATCATTGTTTATTACAGCTGAAATTATAACAGTATCTGTGTAGTGTGTCTCTGCATTTTCAGGACATTTTATGTAGGAAATTAGCAAATACATTTCTTAAATATATGTAATCAGGGTTAGGTAGTCAGAATTAGGAACATGGAATTCCTGAGCACCAAAACACATCTAACACTAGAATATGTATTAGAAAAGAGATACTTTTCTGAGTGGGCATCTACAAGAAGAATACTTCATCAGCTTTGTGTTTCATTCAGAGGTCCAAAATTATATGACGGCAGGGGAAATCAGATGGCTAAATTTGTTATCACCCTAACTATCTTCATCATTCACTCACAGATGTTATTGCTCAAACACACAGATCTCTGAGTTATTTGTGCAAGAGGTCCTACATTGCTTGCTTAAGTTTTCAGCTTCCTAAATATAAAATAGAGTTATTTCAATTTAATATGTTAAGTTAAACCTATTTCTTTTTGCCATGCTGGGTTAGAAACTTTCTTGCAAAATATCAACATTCTGCTCAGTGGCGGAATCTATCAAAAGGACAGTGTGGGAGACTGTCTGGTAGCTGTAGCTGCCTCAGCTGTCTGATGTTAATCCTCCATCATATGTCTGCTGGAGTCTTTAGTGAGATAAAGCACTGCCAAGGATCAGACAGCCTATTAGTGAAATAGATCTTAATTAAGAGTATTGACTTATTGTGAATTTAGGCCTATAGCTTTTTCTCTTATTCTGCCTTGAAAATCCAAGGACAAAAGTTCTCAGGGGGAATGTTAGCTGACTTAGGTAAAACAAAACACAAGTAGTATTTTTATTTAATTTCCACACAATGTTAGTACTGGTTTCTACCCAGCACCTCCTCTTAAATTGCACTAAGTTACAAGATCTTAAGTAAATTTCCTGAATAGCTTTTCTAAGAAGTTTTTTCTATAAGCTGACCATATTTAATGTTTGTATTAAAGTTACTGAAATTGAAGCTCCAAAAAATGTCAGGCTCACTGTTCCATACACTGTCCTACTACAAGAAGCTTCTAATCTAAATATCAAAGTCAGGATGAGAAAAAACTAAAAGTAATGAGAACTGGCAAGAAAAATGTGGAAAACTCACTTCTTTCCAAGTTCATACTACAAAGCCTGTCTTACAGATTACTGAATTAAATAAATTTATTATTATATATTTAAATATTCATTGAACATCTTTAAAACTTTATGATAGCTGAGGAATTATGAGGAATTATGAATATACCTAACACAACATAACATATAATATAGAGAAACAGAACTTTGATAGCTTTTATGAATAATAAACAGTGTCACAGGAAGAAAAAGAAAGAAGTCTATGTATAGAATACAATATTACATGCTGTTAAAAAAACCAGGGAAGAGTTGTATAAGATGAATTGATAATAGCCCGTTGTGTTCATAGTATTAGAAATATTATTTCCAATACCCATAATTGAGTGTGCATGGTTTTTCATTCTAATGAATTTGCAGTTCACTGAGGAAATGTGAGCAAATGTAGATAAGAAAATTTTACGATTTTATTTTTACAGTATTTCTCCAAGGCTCTTTAAAATTTGATAGATAGCTGAGACAGGTCAGTATGGAAGTTTTTATATGACTTTTGAACACTGAAAGATAAAATTATGATTTTTCTCCATAATATAGCTAACCTTGCCTGTTGTGTAGAAGTACTTTGGCAAAAATTCATATTTGCTACTACACAGTTTCATAAGCACATTTTGACAGCCATGTTGTAGTCACAGATGAATACAGTCTGCCTGCTTTTAATTTGAGCAATATATAATTTATCTTTATGTGTCCTGTCCTAAGTTATCATTTCTTTTATGCATACCACAATAGTTCTGCTTTATTAACTTGCCCTTTATCAGATCTATCCTCTAGGGCAATTGTCTCTAATCAGCCATATGGACCCACACATGAAGGTAGCTGTATGGATGACTAAGGACACAAAGCATGCCCACCACATAACCAGAGGCAAAGGCAGGAGTTTCAGAGAGCATTTCACAAAGGGAAAATTTTAACACCTTCTGCTTTTCCCACTGCACTATGGGATTAGGCTGCTTTGTACCAGAGAGGGGACCAGGTAGCCCATCTATTAATCTTTGCACAACTCCATTAGTGGCACGATGCAGCTCTGAAGCACCCAATATTTTGACCCTCGTTTAGTGAGCAATGTGGGGCTCAAAATCCATAGACTGGTGTCTTCCACAAACAATCATTGGCAAACAAGCCAAATAGTCAATTTTGTGTATTTTGTTTCCTTCAGAAGGTGAAATACAACTTGAAAGATACTTAGCAAGAGAGCAAATTGACTCAGAACAAGAGACAGATGATTTGTCTAGGCCCAAATAATTGTCAGATATGTTCCATATATACAGAGCTGAATTCCTTCTGATAGACTCAGGAAGTACAGGAGAAATGCTATAAACGGGAGATGAGTGAATTTCTGCCTAAGACATTCAAACCTTCATGTCCAATTACCCTTGCACATGTAGCTACAAGATGCAGGAAACATGCCATTACATTACTTTACATCATCTATCATATCTGTAGTTTATAGTGTTGGTTTCCAGAGATCCAGACGCTCACTTTAAGTTCTGTGGAGTAAGCCAAAAGCATCCAGACTTGTTTTTTGGAAGGAGCCCTAACAGTAGGAAAATTATCCTTCTCAATGAGCCAGAACAAACCCAACTCATCAAACATAATTTTGATAATGAACATCACCATTTTACATTCAAATACTCCCAAAATGGTGGCAATTTATTAATGTCACATTAAAAGGCTCAATTCATTATTCTGTTTCAGTAAAGAGGCAGTTAATGAGTGATGCATGCACATGGACAAGCTTCTAATTAGAGTTTCTCTGTGTGTTGAAAGCTTGGTGCTGGGATACTGAGTGACTGCCAGCAGACTATTGACTTTTTTCCCTCTTTACTGAACATGCCTATTTATACAGCTTATTGCTAATGAGATGCTAATTGAGTCTGCCATATCTAAATAAAAAAACCCTTGAGTTTATTGCTGAATCCTCTAAATGGAGCTCCATTTCAGAATATTCTCCCAGTCCATTTTCCTCTACACTCTTTTTGCTTGATTGAAAAATAATTTTGAACAGTAGGAACTGGACGTCAATTTAAAAACCCCAAAACAAACACCACCACATTATTTTTAATATTAGTTTAGAAGAAAACCTAGTAAACTTATGCCTGAGTATTTACATTTAGTTTTACTTAAAACAATGCCAAAATGTACTCAAGTCTGTGGTGAATACTGTGCAAAAATGTATAAATGCAAGTTTCAATGCCCTGGAGATATTCCAATAAAATCATTTTGCATGGAATGCAAGCAGCCTAAATGATTATCACAGAAAAAAAAAAGCACATTAAGAAAAGTAGAATGAAGGCAAGGATTAGAGCAGTTAAATCATTTGGTTAGCTAGTTAAGGTTTGCACAGGAATAAAAGCAAATCTAATGTGAAGATAAAGCCCTGCTTTTATGACCTTCAGCCTATTATTCATCTGGCACTAAATTCAGTTCTGCGCATTCTACACTCTTCTTCTATACAAGGTTTTATACTTTTAGGATAAATTTTGGAGACATTTTTAGCACTGTTTTTGGAAAAAAAAATCTCTACAAATGTTTGATGTTTTTCAGGTATCAGTGGCTGAAAAATTGATTGTCTTTGGGATAAAATACTTTCTAGGCATACCAACTAAAAAAAACCTGCAAAACCCTTCATTGCATCATTCATCATCATTCTTTTGTAGTGGCAGCAGTTCACTGTGATTTGCCTTGTGATTTTGTTTGACTGTTGCTGCATGGTTTGTGAATTCTCCTAGGCTATGCGAGTAATGGCTAATCACAAAGACTTGGCAAGGAGCTGAGGACAATGTCAGGTGAAAAGTCTATAGTGGCCTAATAAGAATTGCACCTCCAAAACAGGCTGGATAAGCTCCTCCATAAACAAACATCAGAAGAGAATAATCAGATCACTGTCCCTGCTGTGAAAGACACTAAGATGCATCAAAAAGAGACTGTCTCTGGAAAGCCATCAAAGCCAGAGGGATGTTGCCTAAGGAGTTGTAGGACTTGGAGTCCAGTGGAGAGAGAATGTGCAGATTGTATAAACTTCTGAGCTGTCTTAAGGGAACTGGTAGAACGTGAAATGTTTGGGGAAAGGACCAAAAAGGAAAAAGAGATTGGTCTGTATACTCATCTGGAAAGCTCTGCACCTGTTCACTACAGTCTATATTTTATACTTTTATTTAATCTTTTTTCTATCTTGGAGTTGACTGAATTTCCTATCTGAGGCTCATGTACTGTGCTAGAGAACTCACAGCCGAATAAGCTAAGTCCTAGGAGAAGAGTTTTATTTAATAAGCTCCTGGAGTGGAAAGTTGATGCATGAGGGGCCCAGCTCTGGATGAAAGCAACTAGGGAAGACTGGGATCTGGGAGCCAGGAACTGGCTTGACCATATAAGCCTCACCATCGGAAGAGATCTATGTGAGCATGTACATGTATATGACTGTGTGTCTCTGTGTGTGTGTGTGCGTGTGTGTGTGTGTGTGTGTGTGTGTGTGTGTGTACATGCTAGTGTATTCCACTAGCAAGCTTCAACCCTGCCCTGCAGGGGGGAAGGAACAGGATCAAGCCATTGGTGCTGTTCACTGTGTTTGTGCGTGTGTGGCAGCACAGGAGTGGCTCTGTGTGCTATTTGTAGCGTGTGCGCTTGTGGAGGGGATGTGCTCACCCTCACTGCTGGCTGGAGGTGAGAGTATGAAAATTCAGTGGCCCTGAAAATATGGGCTGTGACAGGTGGAAAGAGCCTGGGCCCAAATTTATCTGTCTCAAAATATTTTACTAGAAATCTCAGTCTCTGAGCCAGATAAGCTAGAGAGCCCTCATCACTGGAGATGTTTAGATTAAAGAAATATCTGTCAAGAATGGTATAGATGCAATTGATCTTACTTGGGGCAGAATGGACAAGCTAAATGAAGTCACTTCCAGCTTTATGATCTCATTAATCTCCATCATTTGGACCATTATTCACACTCTTGGAAGTAAAAATGGCCATTGACAGAGCTGGACCTGCTCTGTCTGAAAACAAGGAGGTTAAAGGGTGAGCTTGTGTCCTGGAGGAGACCCAAAAGGTAAGCTGCAGCTACCTGAAGAGCAGGTACAGACCAGAGTGTCACTCTTGTCAGTAAATAAATGATGAGAAGAATAAAGGGAATGAAAAAAAATGTGTATCGGATGGTTCAGATTAGACATTTAGGAAAATATTCAGCATTAGAAAAGCAGTGTAGACTGAAGCAGGGCTGCCAGAGCAATTGAAGGAAACTTTCATCCTTTGAGTGGTATTTAAAGCTCAGCAGGATAAATTTGCAGGTGCCCTGATCTATTATTGTCAATGGTCCTGCTTCATGTGGGAGCTGAACTGTATGACCTGCATCAATGCCTTACAACCAGCAGTTCTGTGGTTCTGTGACCTTTGACAGCTGCTTTGAATGGCACTGTTTGGGAGGGGCTTGTTCCAGCAGTTTGTTAGCAGGGTGGATGCAGGCAGTCATGCATTAGCTGGGTAACTGATATGAGTGTGACTGGAGTTTTAGTACTTCTGTGTGATCACTGCTGAACTTCTCCGTTTCATCTTCAAGAAAACCTCTTTTACAGCATGATACTTCTTCACAGCTGTTATATCTGAATCAGCAACACTGAGTTTTCCTTAGGATACTATTATCAAAGGGAACAGCCTATACTGTGGACAGCCCATGCCTTGTAATGAGTGATCAACTTAATATTTTGTATTGAAATGAAGCTTTTAATAGGACTTCTTGCAAATGTGTTTGTGCAAAGGAAGTCCATGGAAGTTCAAAGCAGTTTAAAGAACAAAAGACCAGTTAAGAGTCTTCAGGTATTAAAATAAATAAAATATATATTTTTTTAATAAATCATCTTTCTCCGCTGCTTATGGGCTTCATCAGATAACACGCAGATATGTAGAATGAAATAAGCTCTCTTCACAGGCAGTAGAGAGACATGAGCCCTGTGAGGGTCTCATTTACACACTCTAAAGTTAATATGTAAAAAGATAGGAATTGTATCATTATTTTAATTTTCCATAAAAGATCACTAAGGAAATAGCTTAGATGTATTTGTTCATATTGTAGGTGTCTCTGTATGCATAGATGCAAAATGAACTAGAAGTCTTTGAAGCATTACAAAGCAGACAAAACCAGCATAATGTATGCAATAAAAAGCAGCTTATGATGGGCTTCAGAATCCTGCCATTTTAAGAGATGAGCTTGTAAAAAAAAAAAAAAAAAGCTTCCTGGCAATTTTCCCCACTCCTTTATAGCTGAGAGGTACTAGACAAGTTTCACAGATGATTTTTGTTACTCACTGGTGCTTCTGAGTTTCCTAATCCATGATGCATGAAGCTTTCTTTAGCTGATGATGAGAGCTAAAAAATGGCAGGGATTTCCCCAGGCTTTGGTTTTGTTTTGTTGTTTTGTTTTTTTTTTTGGTCTGTGGACATTTTTGGACAGCAAAATGATGCAATTCTACTATTTCAAATCCATTTTACCAGGCCATATACCTGCTTGAAACAGAAGGAAAGCCTAGTCTGATCTCCAAAGAGCTGCCTGTTGAACTGAGATGACTATTTAAGGAGGATAGCAAGTAAATAAGTGTTCCAGAGCTTCAATAGCAGTTATGTACAGCATCCCAAATGAGCCTTTCAGAGCATCTCGCATAACATTTTCCCTCTACCATCATCACAAACCCATCAGTCAAAAAAAGGAAAGGGTTGCTAGCTTGAAGATTTGGACAACATTAGGTGCAGTGAAACTGAATCTCCTCTCAACATGTCTAGAAGCTGAAGTTTAAATGTATGGAGAATTTTGATACCAAAAGCTTAAACTTGTACTGTTACTGTTTCAATGTTTCTTTGTTTATGTAACAGGCTGGCACATACTTTGAACTAGTCATCTGCTCTGAATAGAGACAGATGGCAATTCATCACACCTATCTTAGACATATACATTTGGACAGGATGAAAGACCTTCTGGAAATGCTTAACTCTTTAATGGATCTAACTCCTATTTATGTTCTTAATTCTAACCTTGGAAGTTGTCATTGAAATTGTGCCTGATATAATGATATATCTACACCATAAAATGCAACATGGTTTAATGCGGTACGCCTTTCTGATGTGGATAGATCATAATATGTAGTGTTTTTCCATGGAAACAAAATATTTCAGGACAAAAAATACACAACCTTTGGAAATTATTCCTTCAAAGATAATATTACTTCTTGATGCATGATAGCACATTAGTATAATCCATCATTTCTCTGTGATGTGCATACTTGTCAGCTGGACCATATGTTAAGGAACTTTACTCCATGCCTCCCAGTGCTTCTGAACCTTACAGAAGCCCATAAAATGTTTTATTTGAAGCTATAGGGTTGGCTTACCACACGTGTCACTGAAAATAATAAGGACTTAGGTATTTCAATTTCTTTTGAAAAAGTTGTTTTATAGTGGAGTCATCTGACTACATATACCATCTGCTGGACCTAATACTGTGGCACATTATCTATGCAATTAGATACACCCTTGGAAATAAGAAAGATAGGCTTAACAACAGGTGAGATAAATTGCCCCAAAAGTTACATCCAGACATCTAAATTTAGTCAAAATAAAACCCACACTCATACCTTTAAAAGCAGTAGCCAAATACATTTTAAATTTAAAATGGCAGAAATGGCATCAAAAGATAGTAAGAAATCCTATGTTGAATTATTTCTTGTACGTGCCTCCCTATCTTTATTTGAACAGGAAAAAGACCTATAATTGGCTATAAGGCATAGTATGATGTCATTTCCAGAATGATAGAACAGGAAGGCAAGGAAAGCAAGGTGAATCATGTTGCATGACATACACATTATAAAAGATACCTCCAGTTTTGAAAGTAGTAATGCAGCTGCGGAAGGTGCTGATGCATCTGAATTGCTGTACATTTTTTCATAATTTACTATCTAAACTAATATATTGGCACTGAAAGAGGAAGAAAAAGGGATTATCAGGATGGTCAGGAAGAACAAACACCTGTGTGAGAGAGGATAAAAAACCCACGTGAAGGTGGTGATGTCTTGAGAGGCTACCTAGAAAAGAGGCTAGATAGTATTAAAGGAATAAAGTAGGTATTTGTTAGAAGGCCTTCAAAGGATATACCCTTGGCACTACAAGAACCTGGCTGAGGCTCCACTCAAGATGGATGACAGATCACATGTTTTCACACTTTTATAAGTTTTGGTTCATTTACATATTGGGGTTAATTGTCCAATTACAGCTTCAGGTTATGCAGTCCCATCCTCCCAGTTTGCTGTCCTCAATTTGCTCTTATTTACAATTTTTGGGCCTGAAGCTGCAACGGTGTCCTTGGTTCTTGGCTGGAAAAGGATTATTTTGTCTGACTAAACTGTAAGGAGAACTTGCTAACACTTTATTTGAAGTTCAGAGTTATGGACTAATGCAGTACAGAATCTGGATAATATGAAAGCTAAAACTTAAGGCATCAGTGGAAGAGAATGCTAATGCCCACACCAGGAGGATTTCTCTCAGCAATACACAGCATCTCTGCATTACACCACAAGTTGAAAGGGCCAAGGTGTTACTAAATCTCTCAGCTTCCACCAGCACTTCTGTCTCAGAGATTGCCACAGCACACATGAACAACATCTCACATTCCAGTTGGTTTGCAGAGCATATATGGAATCAAAATGAACTGCAGGGATTGTTACAACCCCTGTTACCTCCTCCTCTGGGATGCCCTCAGTCTGGCCATGTAAATAGATGTCACTTTTAGGTTGAATAAACTATTCTTTTTGTTTGCTTGGATGGCTGGGGAGGAGAAAAATAGTGGATCATTGTAAAGATCCTGATGACTTTGACAGCAGCTACTAATCTATGTGTCCTTGGCTACAATGAGAGGAAATACATTTCAGCTCATTTACACCAAAATATTTGATGCTTTAAATAAGAAAGAAGCAAACAAACAAACAAACACCATAAAACAGACAAGAGAGCAACAAAGCAAGCTTTTCTATAGACTATGACAAAGCTAATATATTTTAAGCATAACATTGCAAACTTAAATGTTGCAACTATAAGAAGTATGATAGTAAAAATTATTTTGGAAAGGAACTGGATGTATTAAGCAGTCAGCCTTAAAAGAGACTTCTAATAGATAAGCTTATCAGCTTGTGCTGTTATCTAAGCCTTCCTCTTCTTTCTACTGGGAATACCTGCAAAGACTGAGATAATGTGCTTGGTACATAGCTAATTTTTATCTGCTGAAAACACACTACTTCTTAGGGGTCAGCACTTCATATAACAGGTTATGCATATATAGGATATGTGTGCTTGTAAACATATATAGATATTTAAAATATGTTTTTCATACATCTTCGTGTGTTTTTAGACACAGCAAATAAACATATAATAGCTAATCAAGTATAATTTAATATTATTTAATTGGTGTATTTATATTCCTAACTTTTTGTTCACCTTGTTTTTTCAAAGCTAGTGGCTCCACATCTGTTTACCAGGATGTCTCATGGTAAAAGACATTTCTCCAAATAGGTTTTCTGCACAAAATGCTCTCTCAATTGTTTTATGATTTAAACATGAACTATCTTGAAATACAGTGCCATTATTTGCAGTATAAAATTGCTTTTAGAAGAATTAAAGATTAGCATTATTACAGTCAATGCTATGTTGCATTTACTTCATTATTTTAGGACAGTTTCTTACATATTTGATGTGAGTTCCAAGGAATCAAATATTCCTCTCTTTTTTCTTTTTTAAAATTATTCATTATTTAAAAGCCTTATTATCTGGGTGCTCATTTTGATAATCCTGTAGAGGAGCTTTATTTGTAGAGGCTGAATATGTCACATTATCTGAAAATAAGGCCCGTTCTAAGATCAGTCCTTTTATTACATGGTGGTATTCTGAAAGCACACATTGTCATAAAGTCTTTGAAAATTTAGTGTTCTATTTAACATGCTTATTTTAATTTAGTATCCATATTGGTATTTTTCTGCAAAGCTCAAAGATTTTCACAACACAGTGAAAGGGATACTCACATTGTCCATTTAATGCAGCTGTAGGTGTCTACCTCACAGTGGTAGAACAGCAGAATCAGAATAGCAGGTTTTATGCCTCAAGCACTTAGAACACAATAAAAGAATTTTCCACACTTATATGTTCAGAGAACTTTTGACAATGTTTTCAGATTACAATTTCAGCTGGAATCAATGAACTATGAGTTATGACAAACAAAATAGTATTTTAACTAGCAAGCAGGAGACAATAAATATTTACATCAGTTAGACTTTCAGTTATTTATGTTGTAGAGATTGCAGTAATATGTGGATTGTTTCAGAATATCTTTTATCTTCACCTCCGACTAACCATATATATTAGTTTTCTTTTTATTGGTTACATAATTGCATAAAATACTTCTATTTTTATTTCACATCTGAACTTCGTTAAGTTCTGGGTGGCATTTTAGAAACTCTTAGAAAACATGAATAATTTTAAATATACTGAAATGATCTTGACTACAGAAATTGACCTGAAAGGAGTTTAGTTCACATGAAAAGACAGTTTTCAGTCATTGATTGGTGCATAAAGAAAGACAAAGCTAATTAAATGCCCAAGTTGTAAAATGAAGTTTAACACTTATTTAGTAAAGCATGTAAATGAGATTACTATGAAATGTGATGAGTAAAACTCTCTTCAAAATCACTTACATTTGTAATTTGATTAGCAAATTCTAAACACACATAAATATACCAGAGTATATTTTTATGTTCAATATTAATTCATAGAAGACAAAAGTCATCAGCATTTAAAACATGATCTCTGACATAAAATTAAAAAAATCAAAGGAAAACCAACTATTATTACATTTGGTTTCATATAATGAAGTTGATATTGTCTTTATTTGCATATCATAACACCCATTCTTTCACTGTTCTCAGGCTCTATAAACTGTTTTGAGTTTATTTAGTGCATCGTTCAGTCTGACAGATGTCTTGTTTTTTCAGACCACAGCTGTACACGACCAACAACAGCACCACTGTCTGTAGACCTGGAGAGCTCAAACACATAGTACAATGGACAATTCATGTGAATGTCAAATAAAGGGTATTTAAAGTAATATAGAATATTAATCTGCTAATTGCATTTGCATATCTGTAGGCTTTAAGGGTGAATTATTCTCATTTTAGCAAATAATTCAATCAAAAGTGTCTGTAATTGTAAAAAATTAACAACTGTTTAACAGCATGAGCTAGTGTGTTAAAAGTTGTAAGCTTTCTACACAGCCCTTGTAAATATATCCAGCTCTTTTTTATACAGCTCCAGCTGATATAAGTTGGACTACCCTGAATTAAAGGAAGGAGAATTTATCTTACCTATAATCTAGGTATTCCAGCCTTGTGCATGAGTTGTTGTACTGAAGAAAGTTACCTCATAAGGTAAATAACTAGAATTCTGCCTTTGAAGTTAATTTGTCAGGAAACAAAAAAAAACCCTCTTAATAGCTCTTGAGAATGCAGGTCATATTTTTTGTACATTTATTAAAACAACATTAAGTAATTTAAAAATAGAAATTACAATTTTTAAAATTTATTTTGTATGGTCCTAGCACTGAGAATCAGAGTGATGAAGCAGGATCCATTTCACTAGCTTTGTGCAAATATAAAATGCATATGTATAAATTAAAGTTCGACTTTAATAAGCTTCTAAAATGTGTTTGATTCTGTAATTTGTAGAGTTTTTAAACAATGTTTTTCATACTGACAATGTTTTTCATATTAGCATCATAAGTTTAATTTTTTTTTCTTTCTTGTAGAGAGATAAACAACCTTAAGGGATGATTCACCTAATAATTTTTGCTTCATAACCCTAGTAATAAAAGTTGTTGCCTTTTTAGGTCATTTGGTTTAAAAAAGACTGTCTAGGTGCAAAAGAGATGCATCATCATTGTAAATCTTAATCACAACTCACTCTTTGTATGATGTATAAGGAAAGTTGAGTATTTCACAAAGTAAGACAACTCCAAGACTGGAAAGTGGAAGCTGCCATTGAAAGAACAAATGTAAATTACACTTCCTGGGGGAAATTGGATATTTTCTATCACTTGAGGATTCTACTCTTAAATTTTTTTTTGTTTAGAATACTTGAAATGGGGTTCATGTTAGTCAAAACATGGGGGTACTTCCAGGGGCTTCCACTATTATGAGTAGCATCTCTCCCTGTTAAACCTTGGAGTCCTGCATTCTGTTTTCTGCTTCTCCTGGTATCAACAACAATTATTCATCGTCTACTTCACCAGTAAAGATATAATTTATTAAGGGCTATAGCTTTTCCAGTCCTTTTTGCTTTAATGTATTCTAACAGTATAGAGTAATCCAGTCTCAGCTAAACTCAAAAAAAAAAAATAAAGTACCCATTAGGAACTGGAATGCACAAGAACAATGCAGAATATATAACATTGAAAATGTATTTATATTGAAAAAGAGATGCTTACAGTTCCCAAGCCTAAAGTAACACACAGATAAAGCCACACTGGTAGGAAATATAAACTCTAATCTCAGCCCAGACGAACTAAAATAAGTATTGGAAGCTCTATTTCCCCATATTTAGGTTAAATCCCTCACCAATGAGCTATTTCTGTGTTTTAATGAGGTTTAAATGATATCTGTGCTCTGAGAACTGCTGCTCCACAGGTAGTATCAACTTTCTGACACTGAGCACATTGGTGCCATTACGATTCTACCTAGAAGCATAAATTTAAGCTACATCTATTCTATTAAGTTACAAAGTGTCAGGGACCATTCCAATTTTCAGTGTCATCCCTAATAAAGTTGGGGCTTGGGCCAATTCCTACTTCTAACAACCATTTTTTTGAAGTTTTCCTCTTTCAAAGTCTGAGAGATTTTAACAGCGGGATTTAGGCCATTAAGTACCTAAGTCCAATTATCAGCAGCAGCAGTAGACTTGTACATACTGTACACTGCAATTTAATGGTTAATGCTGCAGCTAAGGTGACTGGGGAGCTTTAGAAAACAAAATTAAAATAATTATGGAATTAAGCATCTTCACAAACAGGTTAGAGTTTCAGGAATGAGCACATCCAGACTCGTGTCATCTAAGTCTCATTTTCTTCAGAGAGACTCCTGAAATTAAGATAAAAGTAAGCTCCTCAAGTACTATTTTTTTTCCTCCACTAAAATAGGAAACTACATTTTTGAGGTTAAACATTGAAGTCTCCCTTTAGAAAATTGAATGAATTTGTGATATTCTATTTCACAACAGTGAGCTCCCTGTTAACCTTCTTATGTGGATTGCAAGTCTGAAAAGATTAATATAATCTTATATACCATTTCCATTCATGGCTTATCATTGAGCATTATGAGTAGATTTTTTTTTTTGCATTTGTCTGCAGGGTATTATGCCATCATTCAATCTATAGCTTTAAGGCTATTCTCACCTGTCTTCTTTTTAGCCATATATTTTGTATGTTTCTAGAACATTTTTTCTACTACCTCAGGAAATCAGGTTGTTGTTTCTCTACTATCTTTATGTTCTATCAAGAAGCTAAATATGTTGTTATAAAGAAAGTGAACTCATATATATAAAAAAATTAGTGCATCACACTGACATTCTGTTTAAAACACAAAGTTCATAATCCAGCATTTCCTGCAGGGGCAAAAATCACTTGCAAGCAAATATTAGCACAAGACACAGAGGATCCCTAGGAGCTGGAAATTCTGTTGAGCTTGTAGCTGCTTTTTCAGTGTTCTTGAACTCATCTGTCATAAGAACTATACAGTCTCAGATTTCATTATTATTATTTTCTCATTTGTTCATTTCCATGCCATTTGGCACAGGATGGAATTTAAAAATACTGAAAACATTTACATTTGTGTTCATTTTGTGAGGGTTCCTATTTCAGCAATTTCATATTTCGCTTTATAAACAAGAAAGCTGGCATAAATTTGATCTATAATTTTGTGCTAAGCGTGGGCTGTTTTACTTTACAAAGAATAAGAGTTTTGAAGAAAAATTTAAGCCCTGTGATCTTTGCTTTGAATATTATCTAATTATTGAAAAATACAAATATTTGGGTGAGGTTTTGCGATGTTTTTATACATATATTTTAAGCAGCAAAACATTACTTGGAAAAGTTCTGTCTATAACTTTATTCTTATTAAGACTTTCTTCATGACACTGAAATAGTTTGTGTTTAATTCCTTTTAAAATTTGCCCTGTGCTGCTGAGATGGTTTACGTGTTGATCAGACCTTGTTATTAAAAAGGTGAAGGCTGAACAAAAAAGTCAGGGTTCTACTGCACTTAAATTTAAATTACAGATTCCTTAGATGTGAAAAATGTAAGAGACTCATAGACAACAATAAAGGACTCCAGAAATTTTAAGGAACAAAACCTCATATGAATTATAATTCATTTTGGTACCGCTGAACTTCCATTTAAAATTACAGCCCAAATCTCTTCCATACATCACCTCCACTTACAGAAAGGTATGAGAGGAACAAGAAAACCAAGCAGTCTCTGGGAGGAAATCAGCCACTGCTTATAAAACATACATCTGGAAAGAAGCTTGTTCTCTTTCCAAGTTCCAGGGTAAGTATATCAATGATCATTTTTCATGAATTAATGTTTCCTACTTGTTGCTGAGCCAGTAGTGGCTTTCAGCTTAAAAAAACCCAAATTCCCTTTTCCCTTTTTGTCATATATCTCATTTCAGATGCAAATACATGTATAAAGAATAGACCTAAAATAATGAAAACACAAAAAACATGCTACAGCTGTCACAAGGCCTTCTGGCAGCAGTCAGGCATTCTTGCAATCAGTAATTCTATATTTGTCTTTTGCAAAAAATGTAATCATTTATATTTTAAAAATTCTTCCCAAAGCATAACTAATCACTGTGTATAGAAAAAAACCCCAACAAATACTGGTTTTGATGATCTCAAAAATTTTGCATAGATATTTTAAGTTTCTATAGAGTTCCTACCAAAAACATAACAAGTAAAGGATTTCTGTTTAATGTGCTTTTAAAATGATTTTTCTGTGTGTGTGTACACACGCATATATAAATATGTATATGTACATTTATATCTATATAGAACTGGTTATCAGGGTTTTTTATATTGTTTATAACACTCATTTCCTCTGGTTTTCATATCCGGTTGGAGTTCTGTAAAAAGTTTACTCTCTTCTATGTTATGCTATCAAATGCTAATGTAATTCATGATATGAAGCCAGTTTTTCTTAAAAAATTGTTTTCTAAAGTTTCACTACACTTCAAGAGATGGACATCACATCTAATTTTAACTTCTAATAAGTAAGAGAAACCTGTAGAGATTAGGCAGACACTCTGAGGCATGAAAACAGACTGACAGTGTTTTCTGAAAAAATCTTGGCCTGTGATTAATGACCCCATTGCACACGAATGCTTGTTTTGTTCAGATACATGATATATCTAAAGTTTAATACTGAATTACAAAAAATAGTGTTTACTTCCAGGAGACCTTTGGGAGCAATAGCAACTTTCAAAGGCATCCCTGAATGATTTTGTTGTCATCTATAATAACTGTTATTACTGGTTTATTTGTCAAGTTAATGCAAGTTGTTGTAAATATTATTTCAGTCTTACATGCCTAAACTCATTTCTGACATAAATACTTTTAACAGTAGCATTCTATACTCGGCTTTTTATCTCATAATGTAATGGTAAGATAAGACTAAGTTATTCAAAACTTCTGAGGTCATATTCTGTCTTCAACCTAGACCTGAAAGAGAAGGACATATACCACAGAAAATAAATCTCCCTGCACATTCTTGGTTGTTCCTTGGTAAACATAAGTTTGTGTAGAGTATCTACCTCAGAGAAGTGACAGCAGGACAAGGCACCTTGGTAAAGAGAATACACAAACCTTTTATCTACAGATGGAAGGTGCATTACACCTCTGTACCATGATGAAACACTACAGTGCAGTGCAAACACAGAAAATGAGTTCTTTGAAAGATTTTGTTGCTTGTAATCTCCACATTTATTATATAGAAATCAGTATTTCCTGAATTCTTTTCTTATGGTTCAGTTAGAACTCAGATGGTGATATAACTTTGAGAATAAATGTAAAAGTCCAACTTTGATGCAGGTGGAATTCTTGGCCTTGATAATGAATAAAACTACCAGTTTCCATCTAGGATTTTTATTAGTCAAATATGTATTTAAACTTTTTATAGCTATTACGGGAACAACCCTCATGTCCTTCTGCATGTGTAGAGCTAATTGAAACTGAACTTCAGGCACTGGAAATGAAAGTGCAATGACTTTCCTAGATTATGTGAGTAAAATGCTTATATTCTGTTACTCTATATAAGTTTATTTTTTTACATGGCAAAAAAAAAACCTTTCCGTGAGACATTTTAACTTAGATCAGAGAAAAATAAACCCTTTTATATGGCATAGTTGAAGGAAGAGTCTGCTTATAATCTAGTGAGGCTAATAGTGTTCTATGTGGTCTGGTAATTGTTTTCATTTTGATAGGATGGCTTTTAACAAAAAGAGCAGTCAGTGAATTAATATATAAAATCTATGTTATCTTTAGTGAGATGATTATGAATGACTTTTAGCTGTTGTAGAATTGTATTTGAGTATGTACAGTAGTCTTGGTTTGAAAAGACAGGTGTCTGCTAAGGAAATCAGGAGCCTCCCCAGAAATGGAAAATGCAAACCCCCTCCCTCAGAATTGTTATGAATTTGAAATGAAAGGGAGCTCTCAGGCAAGGATATAGGAGCAGGAATAACAGTTCTTTATTAGGGAAGAAAATAAAAATAAAATAAACAATGCAGTAATACAAAACAACACCAACAGAGTCAGAATATGACCTGACACCCTGTTGGTCAGGGTTTTGGTAGCAGTCCAATTGGAATGGTGGCTGCAGTCTTCCTGGAGTGGCAGATGTGGTTCTGTTGAAGCAGTGATCCTGTAGAAGGGTGGAGTTTTCCTCTGAAGATCCAATGGAAAAGGCAGCTGTTCTCTGGGAATCCAGTGGAAAGGCTGCTCTGGTGTCCCAAATCTTAGATTATATCCAGTTAGGAATGCTTGGCTCCTCCCCCATCTCACAGTGGGATGCTGTAATTTTATCAGTCATGCAGTGACATTCAGCAGCCCATTAACAGCAGATGTCTCCCCAGAGGGAGGATTGATTTGTGGAAGAGATAAAGAAAACTGCCCAATTAACAGAAAATAAGTGCCACACCTCTGACAGATGACGAATAGAATACACACATTGCCTTGCAATCTAAGACAACAGTCTGAATGCTACTGTTTGCAACAGGCTCAAAGAGGTGAGAACACCATTTTGAAATATCTGTTCACATGTTGAAATTTATGTATTTTTAAATGTAAAACGATACCTTTAGCAGTACTAAAATATGCCCCAAACAAATAGAAAAATGCTCAGAATGGCCCAGAGCATTCTCTTGAGCATTCATCTGAGGTACAGGAAAATCAGAATCAAGGTCTTGCTCAGTGTTTTGCCTCTGGCCTTGAAAATCTCCTATCACTGCTCTGCACTCTCCAAGTTATTGCATTTTTGTTTCATTTCTGCTACTTCCTAGCAGTGACATTGGCTGTTCTGGAACTTCATTATTCACTATCCTGGGTTTAAAACTACAATGTGTGAAGGCCTTGTTTTATCCTTTTACCTGAATCAGGCATATAAAAAAATTAAGGAAAATAATGGTTTTAAGTGAGTTAAGCACTGAATGAATAATCAAGTTAGGATGGATTTGTCTGTTTCTCAAAAACTTGTAAACACAGAAAAACCCCAAATCTCTGAAAGTATTGATAACACAAGACTGATTTCAAAACTAGTACTCTTCAAGGACTGAATGTCCTTTTTCTTCTAAAAGTTTCTCAGTTCTAATAAAAAAATATAAGAGGAAGAGAAACTGAGTCAGATGATGGTAGTGCTTGTCAATAGGGAAGGGAAATGACTAAAAAATACACCTCCCCCCAAAAAATCCCCACCAACCAAATACCAAAGCATTATGTTTTCATTTGTAAGAATTAATCACTTTTTTCATATTTTTTTTACATCCTTACCTACCAAAAAATTTACATCTCATTTGTCACTGAAGTAGTTTTCATCTCTTCCAAACTGCAAAGGTGTTTTCCAAGACAGCCTCAAGTTCTAATCTTAATATGCTCTTTGTTACTTTTGTTTCAACAATCTTTATAATTTTGGTGGTTTATGTATATGAAATAAACAGGGCAGGAGATCTTTCTCCTTGCAATGCCTTTATTAAAAGTGATCAGCTCAAGGTGGGAGGCCCGACGGGTCCGTGGTTTTGCCGTCGTCGCTCCCTGGAGTGGCTCGGAGGAGGAGGAAAGTGCAGCTCTGTCCCCTAGGAGGCAGAGCTGGGGGTCCCCTCCTCACGGAAGCAATGGGTTATACCCCGTGTTCTACTTTCGAGTTTGCTCTCCCGGATCCTGGCCCTAGCTGAAGTCCTCCGTGCTTAGGGCGAGGGACAGCTAAAGTTCTCAGCATCTCTGCAGGC
>JAYDZK010000169.1:100018794-100053937 GCA_034509185.1 Euphonia xanthogaster | reverse complement strand
TTCCAGTACTGTGTTTTTGGAGTGGTTTTTTTTTTTTTTGTTTGGACTTTTTGGTTTGGTTTTTTTTTTTGTTTTTTTTTTTTTTTTTTTTTTTTTTTTTTTTTTGGGGGGTTTTTTTTTTTTTTTTTTTTTTTTTTTTTTTTTGTAAGATATTATACTGCCTTTTTTTTTTTCCTCTAATGACTTAGATGAATGACTAGGGAATGTGACAGAAGTAGAAGATATACCCTTTCTTTGTGTCTTTAGAAGATTATAGTGCAGGTGTGGAGGATAAAGATTAGGTTGCTTTTAGGTCTGGAAATTCTGAATGTTACAGCTAACACCTGTGACAAATTTAATGTGGCAACAGAGAACACTGTGACCAGACAAATTTTCATGTGTCCCAACTATTTTACAACCCAGAACTTCTCCATCACTGGGTGACATTTCACAGCCTGTTGGCTTGTTAGAGTCACTAGGCTACGTGCAGTTCTCTAAAATAAAAATCATTGAGCACCCTCAGAAAAGGGAGTATCCCCTGACTGAGAAAGACAGTGGCAAAGTTACTCATTTCTTTGGTGGAATATCCATCAAGCATGGATATTCACACAGCAGTTGATTAAACCTTTATCAGTTTTCTCTAAAAACAGTTAATCTTTAGTAAATGTTGACAGACGAACTAAGGATGTGAAATTAATCTCATCTTACCAAAGATGCTGGAAATATATCACAGCATTCCATAAAAGGCCCTGATTCTGTTTGTCAGCTAAAAAGGGAATCTAGAACAACAGGCTTTGATTGCATAGAAACACATTGCAGAAAGCTCATATTACACAAGATTAATCCAAACTTTGCTGATGATTATTCCATTCCACAGCATCAATAAATATAAATATTCTGAAATAATTTAAATAATCTGAATAAACATAAACAATCTGAAACTTCTGTGCAAATTAAAGACTTATGTAGACAATCACTCTGAGATAAACATGGAAATTTGCTGTTAGAGAATTGAGGGACCATTACAAATGTTTCTTAATAAATAATCCATTTCCATATTTTCTCAATAAACACTGATAAAAGTTGATAAAGTTGTTCTTACCAAGAAATTCCAATTAAATTATCTGTATTGACATTGACTGGATTGTCCATTACATAACAGAAGAAAAACTAACTGAGCAGATCACAGTATTAGAAAATATAGTGAAGTGTGCTGTTGTTTCAGACTGAGTCCTAGATATGAGCATCAGCTAACAAATTTGAAGAATTAACACTTATTTGACAGATGACAAGCTGTGTATTTGAAAACTTTATTTCCTCTTCAAATACATTCTTATAACCTCCTCATTTATCTTCAAAAGCTTTTTTTATCCCCTCAAGACTAATTTGTTTAATAATAATAAATTATTTGATTATCAGTAGTAATTCTTCTTATAATTTTTCTCAATGAGATGTTGATTTAAAGCAGTTCAAATGTGTTAAAATTTTCCCTAAGCAGGAAAAAAAAGTATTTGCTATGAATTATCTTCGCTTGTTAAAGAACTTTTCCAATATCTGTAGCATAATAAATTTGCTATGATGTATGACCTGCTATTCTAACTCTCCTCAGTTTCAAGGTCACAGAAGAACATACAGTTCCTTGTAGTCTTCATAAGGTGACACAGATTTTCCTTTTAAATGTAGTCTTGGTGTAATTATACGTTTCTTCAAGGGGGTAAAAAAAGAGCACGCATAACAGAAACATTGCTTCAGAATGGGCTATGAACTATGTCAGTGTAGAAATAACCCTCCATTTACTGAACATAAAATCTTTGAACAGATCTAGCTAAGTGTACAATGGCTCTAAGATAAAATACAAGTACTTTTTTCAAACTCAAAATTTATTCTACCAATCAAATCCATTTGAACATAGAATGCAGATGTGGATGAGATATAGCAGAAATTCCCTGCTTTTGGATTACCCTACACAAAAAAAGTCAGAGAATACAGAGCAATGAGAGGCTATCTGCTAGAGGCAAACATTCAATTTGCACTACTCTGTCAGTCCATTTCAGCTAAAAAAACCCTGACATTTAGTTAGCTCTCTTTCTGAATGCTCCAACAGGTACAGATGGGATTGAGCAAAAAGCACTTTCTCTAATGCTGAAGATGTACTGTCTAAAACTTTCAAGTAGGGAACTGACATTTGATTAATTTGGTACCAAATATCACTACAAGCAGTGTAAAATGAAACTGTGATATATTATGAAAAGAGCCACTCGATGGCATAAGCAGAAGAGCTTATTTGTCAGAGCTGCGCTACACTCTTACATCAGGTAGGACTTGACCCAAGGGCTCTACAAAAGCAGAAAATAGAACTTTCTTGTTCTTACCTTTTATGCAATAATATTACTTGTTATTGACAGAATATAATAATAAAAATTATGTAAATTACATAAAATTCTATTAAGTACATCAATAAAGAAAGAAAGAAAGAAAGCATTTTATACTACCACTAGGTCACAGGTACAGAGAAAAGAAAGTGTTAGAAAATATTTATTCTGTCTCATGTTAGAGAGAAAAATATATATGGCTATATAAAGTCTTTGGTTGCCAATATCACTAGTGATGCTTTCAAAAATTCACTGAATTTATTCAGTCAATTTGAAGTTGGAAAGAACTAGGATTCACTGAAAGTTTTCTGCTGTTTGGCTGGAAAGAGAGCACAGCTGCTTTGATCACAGATGATGGTACCATGACTCTACTTGGCAGAAATTCTTCTTTTGCCCCATCCAAAGTTGATGGAAGCAAAACACCCAATGGATCAGGGTAAAAGTCAGATGCTATTGTACACACATGAGTATTACACTTTAAACACACAGGTATTTTATGAAAGGTTTTGTGACAAGGCAGTATTTACACCTCTGTCTATATCCCCCAAACCAATCAACAAATACTTAGCAAGCTCATTTAGTTAGATAAATAAAATAAAATTCATAATGTCTTCAACATATTGATAAGCTGCTGACAACAGAAGTTTAGAAGAAAAATAAAAAATATTATTCTATTAATTAATGATCATCAATATTCATTCAGTAAACAGAATGAAAACAATGAAACAAAATGAACAATAAAAAAAATATTTTATACAGAACAAGAATGAGAAAGATTTTTGCACCACTCTACTTGAAATAATCTATCTTATATCATAATCTCTAAAGAGAAACATTCCAGACTAAAATGCATATTTTCATCTGCATGATTTCAGGAAAATTCATCACAAAATAAAAAAAGTTCTAAGGAGTTCACCATTTAAATTAATAATTTATAACCACAATAGAAATTAATTTCGTCTCAGAATGAAAACCTGCGACTAAACAGCAAAATGACAGAGAAGATAGAAATAGTGAGTGATAATCCTAACTGAATTCATTGTGAAAAGCTTAAGTTGGTCTTTAAAATAATACATATTCATTAAAATCAAAAACCAAAAAGAATGTAGAAATGTGAAGTAATTCTTTTGTTTTAATTATTTGTCCAAATTGGTTACCCATCCTGCTCTGGGCAAGCCACTATTTTCCTGCCAGTAAAAGGAAAAGATTACAGCTACTATGTTTCATTTTTATCAACCCCATAAAGATATTTCAGATTCAAACGTTTAATACAGACACTTCTGTTCAATCTTACAATTAAAACTCCTTTTAAAAACCCTGAGTACATGGCAGCAAAAGTTTAAAGGCTCAGTCTTGCAGACCTTGCTGAATAATGCAGAGGCTGCTGTAGCCCCTTTGAAGTCAGCATGACCACCTGAATGAGTAATAGCCCTGGAACAACTCCTAAAGACTAATTCCGTTGGCTTTTCTTAGTTACATGAATCAAAAAACAGTTTCACCTGCAAGGTATTAAGAGTGACTCAGTCATTAGTGAGAAGAATTTCAAACGTTTTGTTCAAAGAAATGGACAGTCAGCCTGCAGAACTGTGAACTATTATTAACAATTATTGTTCTCTCTTGGAAAGTACTCCCATCCCATTGCTACAAAACAAAATGAGGCTGGTAGAAAAGCTAACAGACATCTGATAATATCTCAAATCTTCTTTTGCTTTAAGGAAAGCCATTTCATCTTTGCTGGTGAACAGCATAAGATCTGTTTTCAGTACAAAGATATAAAGTGTGAAGAAAGGGCAACCATTAACTCCTATTGAATCACTGAGATTAAATTTTTTCAGCCTTGTAAGATAGCAGTGACTTCATCTTTCAGTAACATCTGTAACCGTGAACAAATTCATTCTATAAAAATGAAGTATTTTAAGCAAACATTTCACTGACCTCGTCAGATCAGAGAGATTCCCAGTGTTGAAAGCAGAATATTTCTAAAAATATATATGTCCTTCTTAAGGAAGAAAACTCCCACATCACCCAAAGTACACAAAACAAGGACCTAAATACCAGTAAATGTTTGGGTACAAAGGGAAATACTTTGGGAAAGGGAACTTTTCAAAAGAAAAATACAGCAGTAGATAAATTTCTTTCCTCAGATACAGAAACTAACAAGGTCTTGTGAAACTGTTCACAAAGGTAAGTATGGGAAGTCCCAAGGAGATTTACCACTTTGTTAACCTGTTAGGGTTTCCAAGAGGAAAATTCAACAGCTTTTGCCAGTTCAACAGAAAAAAATTCTGTTCTCTGTGAGGAAGGACAGTAGTGTTACTGAGATAGAAAGTGGCGTAGGTATTTTGGGCCTCTGCATAGTTATGTCTGCTATCAGAAGATATTTAAGAGACAAAAAATTAGTTGTCCAAATTCAATCAATGATGTAAACTTAATTTTGAATCAAGTAAAAGAGAATTCTCTGAGGAACACCTAGTGGAGTTTTGTTGCTTGTATGAATTTTCCAGCTAATAGATATTTAAGTCTGCAGCTGAGACCAAAGTTGGCACTCCCAGAAAAAAGCAATTCTATCCAATCTGATAAAGTGTTGATGACAGTGCTAAGGAATTGTTAAAAATCAAACTCATGAAGAGAAGTGGAGTGTAAAAATATTTAACTGAAATATAATGGGGAAATAAAAATCAATGCAGACAAACGTTGAAGAATATACTGTCCTGTAGAAGGAATTGTTGAGAAGAAGAGGAAATAAGGTAATAACTTTATAGCTTAGAGAAGGTAAATCACTAAGATGAGAACCCTTAGAGAAACCACAAATGAAGAGTCCCTTATGATTATTCTTAACTGTACCTATATATATCTAAGCTGTAGAATATGTCATGTTAGGAATTAGCTGTAGGGCAAAAGAACCTAAAAAACAAGCATGGATGTATAATAAAATCTATTACAGAAGAAAAAGAAAATATTATTTAATCTGCTAGTCGTAATGCAAAAGACAATGAAATACAAGAGTCATATGCTGCTACTTAGAGTAATAAAATAAGATTCAGTTTCTTTCACATAAGAGAGAGAAAATAGCCAAGGATTATTCCAAATCTGAGAGTACAGATGTAGAAGCAAAAAATCACTGAAACAACATGGATGTTCTTCAAATGTAGATGAGAAATATACTCTGGATGAATAAGAATATTGTCTTTAGATATTGCAATAGACTTCTAAGATATCAAGTAGCAAGGTGTCAAGTCCTTGTTAATATATAAATTAAAGGAAATCAAATATGACAAAAATTATAGAATTGTAATGAATATGTCATGATAGAGAAGACAGTGTTGTAGAATCCTGTTTCAAACAGAAAGCCAAGAAGAATGGATTGAGGGAGAAAGTCCAAGACATGAGCATAAGTTTTCTATCACACTGAGAAAAAGAAACATTAAAATATTCTTTTTTTACATATTTCATTAAGAAAAGGGAGGGGACCACAGACCAGAAATACATCCATGTTCTAATCTTTCTCATTGCAAAAAGATGAAGTGCAAGAAGAACAGAACATGTATGAGAGTTATCCACCACTGGCTTACTTTAGCTGAAGTGTAAGTCAAAGGATGTCATCAAAAAATATCAACAGGACACTAAATAGCTTTAGGAAACAATGCAGAAAATCACTGTAAATAAGAGCCTTAAACAAGGGTTTCACAGCCAGTCAGTTTAGAAGGGAGGACAAATATATGCTTCAGCAAACAAACACACCATGAACCCAGCCCTGCTTCCCAAGCTCCACGCAAACTCCCTGCCCTAAGGTGCCATATGTTACAGAACAGAACATTCTCAGCTACAGCCAGCAGGAACCATAAACCAGCTGGTTTAATCAGTTTCCTGGCATCAATGGGGACACAACTGCACAGCTGTATAATGTGATGAATGAAAAACACCAATTAGGAAGGAGTAAAATGATACATCTCCCAGGTACCTGCCAGATTTGCCAGCAGAATAAACTAATAAAAGAAATTTGCAGGTCTCTTTGGCATCTATTACATATGTCTCACAATAAATATTGCAAACGATCAGTTTACTATTGACTAAACATTTACTGAAAACCAAAGCCCTCTCAGCACTCTTGCAAACTATTGTTAGTGTAATACAGGCTTTTTTCCCTCTTTTATGAGATGAAATGCAAGACATTCATTTTATTCCCTTTAAATTTAAGAAGACAGTGGGCATGTATGTACAGTTGGCAATAACCACTATTCACAGGTAATGTGATAGCATTGCATCTTGGATTATCCAATGATATTTAACTCCAGTTCCTAGGTCTCAGTCATTCCCCTCTGTAACTATCATTCTCTGCATGTCTCTATGCTCAGCTTAATTTGATTAAATGGCAAGTGCTGATTTATTTAATTTATTCCTTTACCAAGAGAAAGTAGTCAATCCCTTTTATATTTCCAATATACATTAATCTAGGGCTTTTAAATTTAATTTTTTTTTATTTGGTTCTTCAGTTTTAAGCTACAAAACTCTAATAATTTGTTTCCTGACATAAAACACTATCAAATGATCAGCTGGAGTTTGACAGAGTTAATCAATCAAGCCAAACCACATTCCTAGACATACAAAATATTATCATAAAACCTAGCCTTCCTGTAATGAACAAAATTTTGCAAAGGTATTTTATAACAGCATTGTAACATAAACTTTTGAACACTTGTAGCCTGGAATATTGCATCAATCCCACTCAAGTCAAAACTGAATGCATATATTACATATGAAATGTGCAAAAATACACCAAATACACCAAAAAAATCCTTAAGCAAAATATGGAATTCCATTATCAAAGCAAAAGTATTCAATATTCACTGAAGGAAAAGAAAAAAATTGCCTCCAACTTGTAGAAATAAAAGAGTTCCAGCTTTATTGCATCTTGTCTATAGAAAAATAGTAATTCAGTGCATCAATAGCGCCATCATATCTGAGGTATTTGAAGTTTGGTAGAATGCAGATATTTGTATATATTATATTTAACTTATTTGAAGTGGTTTCACAGAGGGCACATCTATAGGCATAAATAACAGCTCATCTGAGAGCCTGAAATAAGATAGTTAATAATCAATACTCTATAATAAATTATTTTTTTTATCACTGTCACTTGAATTAACTTTGAGAAGTCCCTTGAGAATCAGAAGGTACATTCAGGGAACACAAAAAGCAGATGGACACAAGGGATATCGTCAGTGAATACAAAACTGCAGCAGACCTGAAAGCTTAGGTTATAAGGAATTATTTTAATGAGTTAGCTTTCAAACTAAGAAGTTTTGGTAAATTGGTTATATTGATAAGGTGAAATACCCAAGTTTACACATTCAAATATAATCTTAACCTAAGACTGTGCTATAAATCTGAAAATAAAATTTAAAAAAGATAAAAGGATATTTTTATAATTAAAGATCTGTTTTGAAGTGTAATGAGAAAAAGGGGAATGAAAGTGTGGAACAATGTCACACCCATGGTCCATGCAAAACAAGACAATGGAGACCAACGTACTTCTCTGGGAAAAGAAAATACATTTTGAGTAACCTCTTCTGTGACTTGGAACACAAGGTCATTTTAAACGTTTTAGGAACCCAATTGTGTTTGAAAACATCGTCTTGATGTTTTGTGGCCTTCTTTGTTGGCAAGTTCTAGAAAATTCCAACTTATTGTTGGAATTTTCAAAAGACCCAAGATAAAATGATGAGTCTGTATAATATTTTGAAGGATATAGAGACAGTTTGTATCATCAGCTACTGGAAAGGCAAAATTCCCTCAAAATAAAAATTGAAATAGAGAAGCTGACAGGACCATGAGCAGTGAATGAAATCAAGAGACAAGCGCACTTTGAAAGCGAAAGCAGTATTTGGAATGGACTAGAAACTGCATTAGGAGAAGAAAAGGTGAGTATAAATTTCTGTAGCAACTGGAGTATGGGCAGGAAACAAGGAAAGAAAATTATGCTCCTGTCCCCAAAGGTAGAAGCTTGAGCAAGCTTGGAATCTCAATTACACTCTCAGCCCTTGAGATGCTCCTTCAGATCAGTATTGAAGAGATAAACCATTCTGCTTGAGAGAAACGGGCAAAAGTTGTCTTTTCATGACCTAAGAGTCCAGAGAAAAGTCATTGCCTTTGTGGTTTACTTTAAAAAAAATTCTGTTTAAAAGAGGTATGAGGGTTCACCATCAAATTTTAGTTCAAAATCTCACTCCTTTCTAATTTTTTACTTAGATTTTCATATTCTTGCTAAAAATATACAAGCAGACAGCAGTAGTGATGATTAAGGATGCCCACTGGGAACAGGCACGAATGAACACTAACTCATTCCACACAGGCCCTCGAAGAACTCACAGACAGCACTAACTTTTGGTCACTGCTTTCCCAGAGGACTATCCAAGTGATTATCAAGAAGTGAAAAACTTCATAGACGTTTCCTTTCCTTTTCAAATTTATTGATTTGACTCTTTTCAGAAACAGCAAATTATTCCTTAAATTTGGATTTAAGTAGTATGAACGGATGGGAAAGAGTCTGTGGTACAAATCATCAGTAGTCAAATGTCATAGAGTTCACCTCACCCATTCAGAACATTCTCAGGACTGAAGAGCTGCACCCTGGCACACAATTCCCTCTGTGCATGCAGCTGGGGGATTTGGATGGAGCTGAGGACACAGTGTGGTGCCCTGGTACTTTATCACGTGCCCGACCTTCTAACCCAAATCTCAAAATGTAGAAGGGAAGATTTACATATGAAACAGAATTAACAAACTGTGAGAAGCAAGAGATATGCGACTTCCTTAGAGTAGTCAGAACTGCCAAGGCATTACTCCAAAAATTGGAAGGTTAAGAAATGGCCAGTCCTCCTATTCTGCCCCATCCATCTCTTTCCCCATCTTCCCTATCCAATTCCTGTGTTATACACACACAGGTTCTGTTTTTTTTGTTTTGTTTTTTTTTTTTCTTTTGAGCTGTGTTGAAGAATGAAGTAAGCAAACCAACCTGAAGAAACAGCTAATTTAATTCTTCTGAGTTGTGTTTCAATAACCTTTCACAGAGAAACAAAGCACAATGCAGAAGGAGGAGACATAAAACATCTGGGGAGAAAACAAAGGCAAATTACTTATAATTTTTGGGCTGTGAATTTTTGATCACCTTTTAAAATTTTTGCAAAGCACTTTCAAATTAACATGTCATTAGATTCATTACCTTAATAGAAAAAAAAAAAATTCCTTTTAAATTATTTCAGTCACTATGTCAATCCTCAGCTCAGAGTTCTAAAGGTTAGCCCTTCACATACATGTAAGAAGACAGACATATTTTAGGAATTTATACACACATATTTTAGGAATCTATATAAATTTGTCCAAATCTCTATAATCTATATTCTATATCTATAGATTATCTGTATCTATATCTTTCTGTTGTGGTCAAGAATAGGGGTGAGATCTCAGGCAATAAACAGCATAGTTTGAAACAGTTAAAAAATTCAGTTAGGTTTTGTACATCATGTAAATCCAAAGTAAAAGAAAGTCTGTTTTTTGGTGCACAAATAAATTAATTCATATAATTACTCTGTAATAATACTATTATTATTGCTATAGGGGAATATGAGTCCCCCTATAATTGCTATACGGGAATATGAGTTGCAAAATCTAGCAACTATGGAGTTAATAATGTCCTATAAATACTATCCTAATTATACTACAAGTTAAAGCAACATGTAATACCTGTTTTAACTGCCAATTGGTCTGTAAAACTAGCCCAAATATGAAGACCCTCCTCTTTATATGCATAGATATAAGCTCATTATAACAATGTGCATAATGTTTAATAGTTCAGCATATACATCTAAACAACTAGAGCAAATCAAATTATTAATATCAATCAGATTATACACAAATTTAGCCTCTTTATGGTGTCTAGAAGATTTTACATTATTTCAATTGAATAACAAATACTTTTCATAAACAAATTTAGAATAATTTCTTCCTCATAAATTATTGCTAGCAGTAGTTCAACTATTCAGTAAAGAAAATGCCAAGTCACAGTATGAGTTTCTACTCAGGCACATAAGACATGATAGCCACAGCTTTTAGGCCTAAACCCTGTAATACAGTGGGGAGACCTAATTTTATTTCTGGCCATCTTAGTCCTTGACCAGCTGTTGCAAACCTTGTATCATGAATCCTTTCATCAGGCTTGCTTCAGCCAAACAGGATCTGCTTGCAAAGGAATGATCTATTGTCTACCTCTCAAGGTATTGTGCCCCACTTCTGCTATTTTCTCCAGGGAAAACCAAATGTCACAACTTTTCTCTTTTACATCTATCCAACAACAGAACAATAAATGCATGGTTCAGCCACTCCTGGGCTAGATTTTCCTAATTCCTGAGGCTCGATTTTCCTCCACCCAAACACACACAACATTCACAAAAAATTTGCAAAAGCTTTTCAGATGATAGGCTACTGGTAACCTGAGCTCTGTCTCAAACATCCCATCCAGCCACTGTTTCTTAGTGCTGCTACTTACTGGGTTCAATTACTTCTGAAGTTTCTGTTCCTTGTAATTTATGTTTATGGTTTGAAAAGCAGTCATAAAACACAGGTCTGGATATAGACTTAGCCAAATATCAGTATTTATAAAAGTACAAATTTCCAATCAGAAAGAAGCAATTATAAGCAAATTCATAAGTAACAGTTTAAGTGTAGCCAAAGGGGTTAAATATTTATATTAATATGCAATTATATAAATCTCATATGATTCTATTCCAAACTATATTTTTCTGAATCAGGGTGTTTCATCAGTAGTTTTTTCACTAAAACTATTTACAACAGTTTGGCTTTTATTTTTTGTTTT
Organism: Euphonia xanthogaster; assembly: GCA_034509185.1. NCBI lineage: Eukaryota > Metazoa > Chordata > Aves > Passeriformes > Fringillidae > Euphonia > Euphonia xanthogaster. The sequence continues at coordinate 100,042,714 of JAYDZK010000169.1, read as the reverse complement.
TTATTATTCTTTATAAGTTACAGCTATTGAAGGCCTATGCTGAAAATTTGAACTCCAATGTAATTTGTTTTTCAGGATGACTGATATGGGGATAGATTTTGGGATCTGCCTCTTGAAACATGATTGTGAAATGCCAAATAGAACTACACAGAATAAGAGAAGAAGGAAGGATTTTGGAACAGTAGTTTGGCATTTAGATGGCTTGCATAAACTAAAAACAGAATGTGGAATAATGTTAATTTTTTAATATATCTGTTAGTCATTGCATCTCAATTTAATGACAATATTTTGAACTGCTACATGAGCACTGTCCAGGAGGGTTGAAAATCTGGCTGCCTAGCAGCTATATTACAGATTTAATTAACTCACGTTGAGAACTGCTGCAAATCAGCTGTGCAACCATTCCCTTGCTATTGATGATGACAACCTTATGGAGGCCAAGCTGCAAATCCTCCTCACAGGCTGCAGTGCAGTTACCATTATCCTATTGATCAATTTTGTCTCAGATGCTATGTGGCAAAAACATGGTAATCAGGATGACAGGCTTAAAAGATGTAAGCTATCCACAGAGCTAGTGAAGAAAATGAAGCTAAAGGCATTTAGTGTCACTGAGTACATTTTTTGAAAGAAAATACAGGCTTTTTTATAAAGCAGAGTGCCAAACACAAAATGTGGCTAATCATAAAATCTCAGTGAAAGAGCTGAGTTTAAAGGAAAGTGGAGTAGCAAATAAATACTGAAAACAAGCATCCAGGAAAATTCAGCACTTGTAGATACAGCAAGAACAGATGTGTACTCCTTCTGGTCTCTGTATGGCAGTGGCAGCCTTTTACACTTTTACTGCACATTGTTAATGATGTCACAAAAATGGAGCCACAGAAAAAAAGTACAAAACAAAAAGGAATTGTTACTAAACAGTTTTGAGGCAATGAAAAAATGCTAAGAAATGGTGCTTAGGGAAAAGCATCATAGTGAATTGCCACTGAAGGGAGATGCAAAAATTTGACCTTAGAAAGTTTCAGTTTGGCTCTGCTCATATTCATAAATATTCCCATGGATGAAGAGTTGAGAGGCAGAACGGCTCCCCTAGGCTAATATGCTGTCCTTGAGGTAGAGTTTCATCAGCATGGAAGAACTGAGTTAATAATAATGCCACACTGGGGAAAACACATACTTTGATTCATATCTTTTTAACAATTGTTAGATATTTGAGAAAGACCTAGCAGTTGCTGAAACAAAATATAAGCACTGGCACAGGGACAATTAGCAAGTGTGCTGCAATTAATTTAGAAGTGGTAGGAAGGGGTAACTCTAATTAACAGCTCTGGAGGAGGTGAGAAGAATTATTTGTGGAGCATTTGCAGAAATCAACAATTAAATACAAACAAATGAGTCTAAGAAAACATGTAGTTTAGCAAAAAATTATGAAACAGGAGCTTAAATAGGGTATAACTGTTTTGCAGAATACTGACTAGAAAGGGCTTTGATAGTTACTACAGATAATTCCCCAAGGCCTTTAGCAAATTGTATAGCTGAGAAAAAAAAAAAATTAATACAGAGGCTACTAATGCTTGCCTGCTATACCAAAAAAAAAAAAAAAAAATCAACAAAAAAAATTGCGTTTAAATGAGAGTGCTGTAATTTCCTAACTCATGCTGTAAAATATTGTGCTATGCCCAGCCTTCATAGTAAGCCAATTCCATGAGTCCAGTGGGCCTAGTTAAAATAGTCTGTTGTGACAAAATCACACCAGGCACAAAATTTGCAATTTAAGGTTGAAAAGCCTAACAGCCAGCACTCCAGACCAAAGGCACTGTAATCGATATGTAAAGTCATATCAACAGTCTGGGAATATGAACCCTTTACTTATTTGTGAGAGTGTTATCTTCTTCATTCCCATCACTATTACCTTCCTAATATTGTCTTCCACTATTACCTTTGACATCTTTAGTCATAGGCTTGCCAAGTTTGTCAAGAGGGCTTTAAAATAACATTGCCAGGGGAGAGCAAACTCAATCCATTCCACTCCTATCAGTCTGATGCCAGTGCCAGAGCCTGGAGTGGTATGGCAAGTGGGCAGGAGAGCACCTGAAGAGAATCACAAAGGATTTCCAGCCATTCCAGCCAGTAAATCAACTTTTCTGGGGGCCAAGCCCAAATGCTTCTATGCAAATGAACAGAGTATGGTGAATAAACAGGAGGAGTTAGACACCTATGCTCACCTGCAGGACTGTGACATTATTGGCCTCCCAGATGTGGTGAGATGGCTACTGTGACTGGAATGTCGGAATGGAAGGACCCTGGCCCTTTGGGAGGAGAGATGAAGCAGCCATGCTGCCCTGTACATCAACAGCCAGCTGGAGAGAATGGAGCTCCTCCTGGGCATGGATGAGAACCTGACAGATAGCTTGTGGGTCAGGATTAAAGGCAGGTCAGGGAATAGTGATATTACAGAGGGGTCTTTTACAGGCTGCCCAGCCAGGAAGATTGAGAAGGTGAAGCCTCTTTAGATGGAACAGACTCACGATCACAAGACCCTGTCCTCATGGGGTCTTCAACCACCCCAATATCTGTTGGAGGGACAGCACAGCAGGGCACAGGCTAGCAAAGAGGATCCTGGCACAAACTGCTGACATCTTCCTTCTGACTGAGAGGCAATGAGAAGAGGCTGGACCACGTTTTCATCACCAAGGAGGGGCTGGTGGCAACTGTGAAACTCAAGGGCAGCTGGGGTTGCAGTGACAATGAAGTGGTGGAGAGTGAGGTCCTTAGGGCAGTGAGGATTGTACACAGCAAGATTGCTACTCTGCTTCAGGAAAAGCAGGCTTTGGCCTCTTTGGGGATCTTCTTGGTATACTAGTATCCAAATTAAAAAAAAAAAAAAAAAGATAAAGAAATTACTGCTCATTGAAGTTATGAATACCAAGAATTTCTTTGAGAAAAGAAGTCTATCAGGATATACAGCAGTGTTTGCAGAACTGAAAGCCTTGAGATTTCAACTCAGTCTGAGCTATATTCAACTTTAGCACATAAAGCTTATGTGCTGCTAGATCTGTCTGTAAAAATTAATGTTTATGGTAACTAAAGCTTAACATAACTTTTTAATTAAATACTTGTCTTCTCAATATTATTCTACTTTCATTTAATTGTCACTGCTTAAGGAAAGCAGCAAAATCTTCAGGTCAAAGCATTTCCTTTCATTTAAGAGCTTGCACTTTCTTTAAAAACCTCCTTTCTTTGCTGGTGATTTTGGTGCAGCTGCTCCCTCTCAGTTTTCTTGACAACTCAGTGTTGTTGCTTGGGAAGGCAAGAGATATCAAAGCTGCTTAAATTGTAGTAGTTCACCTTCTTTTGAACCATAAAGAACCAATCACAGTTGGAAATGGCATACCTGACTACTGGCATACCAAAAAATACACCTGAAAACCAACACCACTGTGGTAAGTTACATTTTCAGAAAATTGGTAAAGACATTGCAAAATGATTGCCTAATCAGCAGTATTGCCTGCCAAGCCTGAAAGAAACCCATTAGTCTGTTCTGTCTCTGCTGCAATTTACACAGGTCTGGTATCTTTCTCCTTTCTGAGCAACCACATGGCTACAGGAATCATTATGAATATTACAACAGGATTAACTCACTTAGAATGCCTGCAGCAATTGTGACATTTACACTTAGAAGACTCAGAAGACTTCCGAGCACTCTTGAATGTGTAATGGAAGCAGAAGGTCAGCAGCACAAAAATCATTCCCATTTCCTACTACTCTCTGTTTGAGGTTTCATATTTACATTATTTTAAATGAGAGTACTTGTGTAAAACATGATTTAAAAGGTACATTACAAAAGACAATTGATCTTAAATCAGCCATAACTGAGCATGATGTAGGGACATTTGCATTGATGTAAAGTAAATGAAGGTAGACATTAGAAGGGTCAATGTAAGCATTGATTAGACTTCCTTAAGACACATTTTTCCAGGTTTATGTTTATTTTTAGATTATTTTTTTAACTATTCTTCAACTGAAGGAGGTTCTACACCTTTGGGTACATATACGTGTGATCTGGTTGTTTTATACCTAGCCTTAGTTCATCCAACTTAAACTTCAGGCCATAAAACCTGGATTTATTCACTATTCAAGCCATTGTCTGCCCTCAGGGGAAAAACAAAAACCCCATGACAAGTAGAATAGAACAGAACAGAATTTTTCAGCAGAAAGGGACTCAAGGAACATCCAGCCCAACTGCCCAACCACTTGTTGGGCTGACCAAAAGTTAAAGCATGTTATTAAGGTCATTTTATAAATGCCTCTTAAACATTGACAGGCTTAGGGCACCCACCACCTCTACAGGAAGCCTGTTCCAGTGCTTTACCATCCTCTTTGTAGAGAAAGGCTTCCTAATGTCCAGTCTAAACCTGCCCTGATGCAACCTTGAGCCATTGCCATGTGTCCTATCACTGGATACCACGGAGAAATGCTCAGCTCTTCCCTCTCCAATTCCCCTCCTCAGGAAACTGCAGAGCAATCAGGTCACCCCTCAGCCTCCTTTTTCAAGGCTACGCAGAGTCCTCACCCACTTCCCATAATACATCCTTTCTACTCCAGCTTTCTTGCTTTCTTGCCCTACTCTGGACACATCTGAGAACCTTATCACCCTTAAATTGTGGTGTCCAGAATGTGACACAGGATTCAAGGTGAAGCTTCAGTAACACTGAATACAACAGGAAAATCATATCTGTTAATAAGCTGGTGATGCTGTTTGGTGCATCCCAGGATGTGATTTGCCCTCCCAGCTGCCAGGGACACACTTTTCATACTGAGCTTGTTGTTGACCAGCAGCTCCAGATCCCTTTCTGCAAGGCTGCTCTCCAGCCACTCCACTTCCAGCTTATACTTGTTCCCAACATTGCTGTTTTTCAGATGCAGAATTTGGCATGTTTTTTGTTGTATATCTTCCTACAAAATGTAAACCTTTCTGGTTGGAAAAACTTTATTTTATTTCAAATATATCCATGGCATAATATAGGGGAGATTACTGCATTAAGCCATCTATACTACCCATTATCACGAAGGTGTGTGAGGAAGAAGTTCCTAACACATAAATGTAGGACACACTGTAGTCATCCCTGACACTAATACATCTTGCTGATGTACAAGTCGTAGACAAGGATGTATCCACAATCTGGTTAGATTTGTCCCATTACAAGGAATGAAGGAGTAAAGCAGGATTATTTTTTTTTTTTTAATAGCGATGATAATGCAAATTACTATTCACTTTTTGTACACAGCTAACAAAGCAAAACCTTGAAACCCAAAAGCCTCCTACGGCAATACTCACAGGAGGAGCCCAAAGTGATTAAGAAGATTTCTTCAAAATTCAAACCAAGTTATAAAATGCACCCTTGGGTACAGAAGAAGCAGAGTCAATTTCCCAGGCTAAATATCAAGATTGAAAATGTGAGATTTATCATTTATCTCTGTCTAAAAGATTCACTCTCAAACACTTCCATCCAATCACATAAAAATGTGGATTACACTGTCAATTTCACTACTGCATGTTTAATACACCTGTAAAGATAGTAATCTCTGTGACAGCAGAGCTGAGGAACCCTTAGAGGAATTTAAGAGGAAACAATGCAGAGAAGATGATTACAGAAAGCTGTCTGTGGGAAAGAAACTGAAAAGGAGATTTATGTTTTATAAATTTGCACTTGCTACCTAATTGCAAGAGACATTCAGGAACAAATCTCTTCTGGGGAAAGAATGTGACTTTAGTACAAATTCAAGTTTGCCATCAATACTTCTGGTAGACTTTTCTGTCCAGAAAAACTGTAAACAATTGTTTCTTAGATAGATTCTGTGTACCATTGAATCACAGAATGATTTGGATGGGACTCTAAGGATCATCTAGTTCCAAACCCCCTGCCATGGGCAGGGACAGCTTTCAGTAGAACTGGATGCTCAAAGCCCCATCTGAGTTGGCCTTGAACACTTTTTTGTATTTCTATTTTTAACTAGATGATCAAGTAATTAGAGTTTTACACAACATTATTTGTGTCACCAGTAAATCCCAGGGTAAAACTGTGCCATACTAATTATCTTTTAAAAGACATTGTTGCAAAACATTCAAAAAAATCACAATTAAAAGCAATTAAATTAAAATTATAAGTAAATATGAATTTGTTATCCCAAAATCCATAACACATGAGAGTAAAAGAATCATTTGACAAATCTCATCACAGAATATTTTAGGTAGAAAACCTGTATGTGAAAATATGTTAGGAACTTATGCAATCACTGATCAGTTATGTTCTTGGTGTAGGTTAGAAAATATTTTAAAGCTTTATAATTAAATCATTCACCAGTGTAAAAAAGGTAATGAATAAATAAGAGAAGCATGGATTTGAATATTCTTTGTTATTTTGCATGATAAAATTGTGAGATCTGAAAATTCATCAACTGCAACTATTTATTCACAGTCTGACTGTTTCAAAATAGAAGGTGAAGTTTATCAAAAAGAACACTAGGTCTTAACTCAGAAAATTATTTCAGGCTTAAAAGGTGATACAGTAAAGACTGACAGAAACCTCCAGGCATTACTTCATGAATTGCTTATATTTAACTAAGTTTTTGTAAAAAGTTAAAAATAAAAACACTAGAATGGAAATTGGCCTTTAGACAAATGGTGTAGTACAAGTATATCCCAGGGCAAAGTTTGCTGGATGATGCATGCATTATACAGAAATTCTCCGGCACCCTCGCAACCAGTGCCTATTTTAGTCCTCCTCTAGCATGAGTTGAAATACCGATAACATTTTGAAATGGCCTTACATGAAGGCAAAAAAGGAATGTTTAAGAAAAGTGCAAGGGACATTGAACATCAGTAGGACCATCAGGAACCTATTGGACATTAATATGAATAGGAACTACTATAAAATCTTTGTCCCTTTATGCAACACAACGTATTTGAAAACTGTTGAAAAAATGTCATACATTAGTACGTTGCTTATATACTAACATCTCTTCAGACACTTATAAATAAACAGAGTAAACTACCTTAATTGTGCAGAATTTTCAGCATATTCTCCCAGCATATTTCTGGTTAAAGGAATAAACATGCACTCTTATACTATTTCCATTGAAAGGATAGCAGAGATGCCATTCTAAGTGATAATATATCATCAGTGAAACATTAGTCTTCTAGGAAAACTAATATAAGCATCAAAGTCTCTTGGTAAAACAGAAGAAATCTTTCCATAGGCTAAGTAAGCATTACAAAGAAAATAATGTCTCCAAAAAGTTATGTTAAAAAAATAGGTTTGATATTTATATGGATTTGATTGGAAAACAAAAACAATCATTTACTGCTGAGGGAGATTAATGTTTTACTCTTAGTAAACTGGTTGTTTGTCTCCAGTGCAAGAAAACAAGAAGATAAAATGTTCTTTTTTTTTCTTTTTTTTCCTTTTTTTAAAGCATCCCTTGAAACACTCTAATGTTATGTGTGTGTTATAAATACCATGCATTTCCTCTCTTCTGCTACTGTAAGCACTGTCTCCTATCTAGTAATTGACCTGCTAAAAGTGGCAAAACCCCTGAGCATCAGAGTGGTTCTTGCACTCTTCTGTCACTCACAGAAAAAGGACAGATTTTAAATCTCCAAGAATTTATTATTGTTACTTTTTTATAGATTTGCTTGTATAACCAGATTCAGAGATATAAACAGTGGGTTTTGCCTTATTAAGAATAAATATTTTTAATTATATTTTTCCCCTGTCAAACTTGACTGGAAATCACTACTTTTGATGAGAAGTTGATGACAAATGCTATTATATCCTCATGCTGTTATGGTTAAATTTGAGTCCTGCTTCAAAAGGAGAAATTTACTACTTTAGACAGTCATAAAGTATGTCCATAAAGAAACATTAAAAAAAGCCTTCAGCTAGTTCATCAGGTTCATTTAATAAAACTTGGGACATGATGACCAAATCACTTGGATGATGTTGACATCATAGATTTTGCGAGATCATGCACAATCCAAGAACTTAAAGTTTCATTTGAGTTCCCTTAGTACTTAAATTCAGACTTTTTCAAATACCCAGGAGCATTCAGTCCTGTGTGGGCTGGCGGTTCAACGGATCCTTTGCATTAAGGACTTTCCTGGATTCACAAATCACAGGTTTTCAATGGGATTCTCATGGGTATACAGCATTATGAAAGCTGCCTGTCAAAGCAAGATGTACCTAAATCCCTGTGGCACCAGTGATTGAAAGAGCAGTTGCTGCACCATTAAATACAGGTTGGAACCAAGAGCTGGAGGACTAAGGTGACTAAGGTTTACTCCCAACTGTGTCTGAGACTTTCTAATCTGCTCCTCACACCTTCCAAAAGCACCCTAAATCCTAGTTTATAGACTTAAGGGAAAAGTAGAGACAGGCTTCTCTGCACCACTTCTACTGAAGCTGTTTCCCTCTGATTAAAATAACAGAAATGTTAATAGATCAAGGAAATAGGAGAATGTGTTCCTCAAGTCTGTTATGAGATCACTATAGTGGTTTAGGAATGGTGCTCCCCAATTCAATACCCCACCAAGACTCTCAAACCACATGCTGCTCTCACTCACTCCCCCTTCCCCTTCTTGCTGTGGCAGGAATTGGGAGCACAAGAGGTAAAGATCATGGATTGAGACAAGAACAGCAATGGAATTAGAAACAGCAATGCAATTAGAAAACAACCAATGACAGCCACAATATTAATAACTAAAGGAAGGAATTATTCACATGCAAAAATGCTCACGGCAGAGCATGCAACAGACATTACCCACTGCCCCCAGACACTTTTCCTTGGCTGAAAGAAGCCCCTGATCCTTGAAAGAGAGAGTCCCTTTCCTCCACACCTGGTAGTGACCATGAGGTGGTACTGAAAAACTATCAGGTTCCAGCCAAAGCTTCTCAGGGTACTGCAAAAAATCAACCCTGTCCTGGCCAGAACCAAGACAATCACTTAATAGAAACAGAGAGAACTGAAGTTGGTCTCTTCTTCTCAGGCTGTTTTCACTTAGCTATAAGAAATTATGTAGTTTATTGGAATAAGTATTGAAAGAATAAAAGAAGGCAAGAATCATTGAACCCAGACCCCTTGTACTGCAGGAAGTGCAACATAAAGATAATTACCAATGATAGAATCATAGAATGGCCTGCGAAGAGGGACACCTTTCACTAGACCAGGTTGATCTTGAACATTTCCAGGGATAGGTCATCCTCAGCTTCTCTGGGCAGCCTGTTCCACTGCATCATCTCTCAGTAAAGAGGTTTTCCCTAATATCTAATCTAATCCTACTCTCTTTCAGTTTGAAGCCATTCGCCTGTCCTGCCACTGCACGCTCCTGTGAATTGTCTCTCTCCATCTTCCTTGTAGGCTGTCTTCAGGTATTGGAAGGCTGCAATTAGGTCACCCCAAAGCCTTGTCTTGCCCAGGATGAGCACACACAATTCTCTCAGTCTTTTCTTCAGAAGAGATGGGGTCCTTCCCTCTGACCACCTTAGTGGCCTCCTCTGGATTTGCTTCAACAAGTCCATGTCCTTCCTGAGCTGGGGACCCCAGAGCTGGACTCAGTAGTCCAGGTGGGGTCTCACTGCCAGTCAAAATCCTAACCAAGTTTGGACAGTACAGTAATTAAACTTTTAGGTTTCCCCTTGAACATCACTTCAAAAGAAAAAAATCAGCACCAGCTGGGCTGTGTGTGTCTGTAGGAACAGAACAGAAAAGTTTGAATCAAAGTCACTTATTTCTTCTGATGTGGATAAATCATTTGATACCACCAAGCAGATCAGAAAAATTCCCATACTCTCACTGCTGGCAGGAATCTATTCAGACTGCAATAAAAAGATTATAAATTTATGTGGTATATTCCTCTTCAATAAGATTTTGGACATTTCATTCTCTGTGAATTATGAAGTTCAGGCAAAAACCCAGTTATGCTAGAGCAAAGTCCTCTTAATTAGATGTACATTGGTAAAAATAGTTGCTGCCCGTGTGGTACTAAACCACAATACATTAGCTCTTGTACTGGCATTTCAAGCAATGTTTATGCATACAAAAATTTAGAAATAAAAAATACTATCCTCAAGTAGGTAAACATGAAAGAAAATCCCTTATATATAATAGTATTTAAACAATGTGTGGAACTACCATTTCCATATGGATTTCTTGAAATGCCTCATGTCTTTTCATGTAATATTCCACTCTGTTTACAATTATTTATTCATCAATGAATACATCCTCTGTGTGTGGTTCTGCCTAGTGAATTGGTTGGAACCAAACTAATAATTTTCTATTTATTTAAAACTGAAAGAAACCTGCCATCTGGTTTGTCCTGTGAATTGATAATCCTAAGTCCTTACATAGAAATTATTTAGGCATTTTATGTGGGAGGTGTGGATAGGACAGGTGGTTAACATTTAGCCAATGCACAGGATATGGATTGAAGTTCTTATTTGCTAATCTGATTGAGAAAAATGGTATATATCAGTGTAACAAGAATAGAAGCACACTTTTGGACAAGAAAGATAGCACTATTCAGTAGTAAAGGGTATCATTTTTGTGTGCTTGCAAACTTTGCTTTCTGGTCGTCATTTACTTGGCAACGGATAGGGCTGTGCACAACATGCACAGTTCTATAATTCTATAGAAACCCCATATGAAGTTTCATTCCAACTCCAAATGAGGCATTGATCATTTCAGCAGGAGGCAGATATGAGGAATACAGGTGTCTTGGCTAGCAATCTGCCTTCTTGGAATGCTAAACTATGATACCATTCTTAGTGAACCTTAATAGCAGAAGCCATTAATTCCACAGAAGTAGGTTTTCCTCTGGGACCTGAAAACCTCTAACTAAAAAGAGAACCTTGCCACATGGCATATAGAGTGACTGTTTTATAGACCCCTTACAATTAAGGGAAAAAGGTAGATAATACTAATTATGTCTCATGCTGAAATAAAGCTTTTCAGAGAGCAAAGTAATGACAGAGCATGAGCTGCATTTTGTTATACCCAAGAGTGATTCAAAAATCAAAAATAGAGATTAATTAGACCAAAGTTTTACGTAAAAGTAATGAAAATAAATAAGGTGCTGACTAAGAATACCTAATCACAGGGTAAATTTAACTACTTTTTACACATGCTTTTACTGTACTTTTACTTTAGCACATGAACAAGAGGTGGCAACTAACACATGAGTTTCAAACTTTTATTTTGAAATACAAATAATAAATTCTCTTATCCGTGGTTCCTTGTCTGCTTTCCACCACATTATGATTTTTCTGCTCAGATTTGTTTGAAGGACAAGAAGCATGTGGCAGAAAATTTCCTGTAAGGTTTGCTCTTGGACAGAACAAGCCTTTGCACAAATATCTGTGAACTGAATCAACACAAAATTCTCTTGTGCACTTGAAACTGAATTTTGCATATTTGATACAAAAAAGAACAGGGAATGCTAATGTTCTAGACCAAAGTCTGATCACCATAAATTTCACATAAGAATCTGCAAATAAGACTTCCAGTTCTTATGTCTTAAGAAAGAATGTGTTCACTAAGGATCTGAACTGGTAACACAAGGGTTGGATAAACAAATTTGCTTTCTTTAAACAACTTCAGATTAATACTGGCATAACTTTAGGGGAGGGAAAGATTTCTATGTACTCTGCACTTAGTATTTGCTCAACTCTTAAGATAAAGCAAAAGCATTTAAAAAATGGTTATTTTCTTTAATGCTCAAATAAGTTAACTCATTTATATCCATTAAATTTGATATGGACAGAAATATAATTATATAATATAATATTTCATTGCAATCCTTTTCACTCTAGAATTTAATGTTTGAAGACTTGAATGGAAAAATTAAAATACTGTGCCCTTTTTACCATATTTTCACCATTTTGACACAAATACTGAAAAGTTTTTCACAAATTTCCAATTAGAAACTCCCTAGCACGGAACCTGAATGATTTTGAAGAAACATAAAAGGTTTTCCCTTTAACTGGTATTCCTTCAGAAACATGCTCTGACTATCCGCATATCTGCAGATATCCATAAATACATATTTGCAAAAAAAACCCCAAATTTATACTACGGTTAAACTGAAACACAAAGTTATCCATTTGGCTGATAATTTGCCTCAAATGTATTCATAGTCGGGACTGCATCAATGACTGCTGGTAGAATGGACAAAAATGGACCTGTGTAAGCCAAACTGACTGCCAAAAAAAAAAAAATGGACCTGTGTAAGCCAAACTCACTTTGTGAAAGTAATTATTCTTATTTTTTTCCTAATTATACTCTACTGAAATAAGAATTAAGCATTATTGTCACTGAGATATTGCATGGAAATGTTAATGGAGCAGATCCTTGAAGTATTTTAAATTTTTATTTAAGCACATTAAAAGAAAGAACAACCACTTATTCTGAAAAGTTAAATAATTTAAAAGTCAATATGATAGCTATCTTCACTGAACATCAGACATTAACACTTCTCAACATGAGAAGCAGCAGCTCACAAATCTCTTTGCAACTGAAATCACAGACATTCCTCCATTTTATAATCTAAAGGCTCTCATTTGCAAGAACAAGAGGTGGCAACTAAGAAAAGATGTCAGCATGTGCATCTTTATTTTAACCTTGGGTGCTGGATGTTTTTGTCAGATACAAAGTACAAGGTACTTGATTAGGCACATCACCTCTTGGGAAATCCCACAGCAATTCATACAGTTGTTTCTGCCTTAAACAGCACAAGATCCCTTTGTTGTATTATTAAAATTATAAATAAAGACAGTGTTGGTGACATTCTATAGTAAGTCTCAAAACAGTGAAAACGGGCCTTTCTGAACTGAGACAGAAAACTATTTTAAATTCTCACTGATGTGTAAATTATTCCTGTTACACAGAAGTTAATCTTGGTCTAAATTCTTCACTGCTGGTAATACTTGGGAGTACCAAAAAGTCTTGTAATTTTCAAAATGTTTACTTAATAAATATAGTTTTTTCATAAAATTAAATCAGAGTAGTTAGTGGCTTGGTTTTATTTTTTTCTAGTATATTTTAAAAGAAAAATTAACATAGTGGCAGTCTGTCATTAATCTTTTGTAGTGGCTAAGCTCCTCTGCTGAAGTAACAGACAATGTCTATAAAGTTTTATACTTCAAACTTTTCATGCAGTGACATATGGTTAATATATCACAGCTATAATTTAATTTATAAATAGCTTATATATCTATTCTCTTATTGCACTGTGAGGTGATTATGTCTTTGCTGCTATTTACTTTCTAAATTAAAATCAGAGTATTTCACATCAAGCCTCTCCCACACAAAATGGAGAGTTCTCTGCTCCAAGGATCAGCATGTACATTGCAAGAAATATCAGTGTAGAGAAAAGATATAACATTTTCTTGAAGTTCTCTTTGCTTTCTACTATCCAATATTCACTTAATGAGGGTAGGCAATGCTACTTTTCAGGGTAAAAACAATCAATGTAATAATAGTGATGAAGACTATAATGACATTAATAATAGTTCCTCCAAATGCAGCTGTCTGTATGAAGTTTTATTTTACATTCTTCTGAAGATTTTGGGATTGGAAACTTGCAGCAATGAACATCAGACATGAGAGTAAATTTAACTTTGTAAACATTTTTTCTTTTAAATTGTGTTATAAATATATTCACTTTCAGTGCACATCATAGCTAAGGGTTACAACTATTAAAATAATTTGATCTCGTTCTTATTTTTATGGTTTTCTTTTTTCTTTCATTGTATGTCTTCAAGTGCAACAGAGCCTGGAAAAATCATCTTACAAACCTTAAGCAGTTCTGCCAGTGGCTTGAGAACATACATAGTTTTAACTGTCCATGTGAATAGCACAGTTATCTCTAACAGGACAATGAAAGCCCTTACATATACCCATGGAGATATGTATTTTCAGAGGTGAAAGCCAATTAAAGGAAGGTGCAAATAGACTGTGACATAGAATGTCTGGAGGTCACAACCCATGTGAACAGTTCACAAAACAGGTGATCCATGCATAGGCATGTTTTTTAAAAAATTCATTTTATAAAACTCATTTTAGAAATTATATCCCTAATTCTTAGTTCAGAACAAGCACTATATATTCATGGAAAAGGTAAAAGGCAAGAATGTTCTTCCTAGGGCGTTAATCTTTATAGGATGCTGTGCTGGTTATTACATTAAGGCAGAACATATCTTTTCAAACAGCCTGTTATACAGTGCATGCATAATGCCTGAGATTATAGACAGAGTCAAAGATTAAAAAATGTACTAACACAGTTTCATTATACTGAACATCAAAATAGTAGCAGCAAAAATAAACAGCTGGGGAAGAAGGAATGCCAAAGTTATTAAGCCCAAAGTGGCAAACACTAGATTTAGAGATTAAGCTTTTAAAAAAGAGATGGCAATAAAATGTATCATTACTACTCAGCTGTGTTAGCAGTTGTCATCAGTCCTCTGTTCAGAAGCTGGACTGGCCTCAGATTCCCCAGGAAAAAAACACAAATTTAATGTAAGGTTCTGTGCCACATGGGTTTGTGAATAATACCATTAATTCCAATTAATTCCATTAATTCCAAACTCTTCATAGAATCATTACCACAATTCCCATGCAGGATTCATAAGAATGAAACTCTACTTGGTGTCTCCAGAGTGTTTGTGGAAAAAGTGAGCCTGCCTGGAGTCAGGACCTTTCACAATGGCAAGACTTTCTCATTAACTGCAGTTGTGTTTGTTGAAGTAATGCATTACTTCAGACAGCAGTTACAATTTTTAACAAAAATGCGCTAATATCACCCCAGTTGTGTTCCTTATGTGATTTTATAAGGATCCAAGAAGGAATAGAGAGCAAAAGGCAATTTAAAAAATTTTAGTAGTTTACTTAATCCCCTGGGGGACTTGGTTGAATTTTTTTGTCCTTGTCAAAATTCTCTGAAGCAAAGTTACACTGATCCAAAGAGAAAGGACTTAACTCATGCATGTGGTGTAAGGCCCCAGTCAATTCACTAAGGAGGTTTTGAAAGGGGCTACAATGGTTTTTATACTCTGGGTAAAAGTGTAGTAGAGAAATACTGACCAGGTATTCTCAGGAGGTCAAAACAAGACAAAAGTTTACTGTCAAACTGTAGAAAAATTAGGGAATTTTGGCAAAAGATTTAGTAAAGCATCCAATCAGCACTAATTACCTCAGCACTAATTTGGCCCGTTCAATTTAGCAAGCTTTAAACCCATTTTATGTTGTTACTCAAAATGTTCCAAGAAGAGGGAATCAGAAGAGAGAAAGACAGGCAGACAGAAAAGATACAGAAAAGCACACATACAGCTACCAGCCCCTGGGTTCCAGTGGTGTTCAGATAGCAGCTCCAAGAGGAAGGTAGGGTCAGGACACATGCTGTCCACATGCTCAGCCTTAAATACCCCTTGGCCCACATGGGCATCTCTCCTAGGTGGGAATTCCCATCACTTGGCCACTCAGGAGCTGGGTTAGGTGAGAGTGGAGCCCTGCCCCTGTGTGCCATGTCTGCAGCTCTGCCAGGCTGGGGTGCTGACTCTAGGATGGGGGTGTAGGGCATTTCACTGTCCCGCCAGGGCAAGGCCCAACCTGCATCTCCCACACCCCAAAATGTCGAGACATCAAGACTTCCAAACTCTGACACATGGTTTATCACCAGGTTACATATATACACATTACTAACTATCAAGAATATTTTAAAGACAATGAAAAAAAAGTCTATTTCTTTTGTACAAGAGAGCATAAATTCTGTATCATGGAAACCACTGCAAAATATTCTTTTCTTCAAGGAAAGAGAGTAGAAGATTAAGAATAAACACCATTTCTGGAGTCAATTCTCCAATTAATTTCCACTTTGAGTGTTGACCTTGTCAAAGTTTTTTCTCTGTAAACATGATGGTTTTGCATTATTATTTTTCAACCTGGACTATCTATAATTACTTTTACAACTGAAAAATTAATTTCAAGTAATATATGTTGCTTTGCCTGCTTTTTGCATAATGAATGGTTTAAAACCAAATCCTACCTATTTTCTTTTACTTTGCTTTTGTAGTTTGTTAGTATTAGCTGAAGAGCTGCATAAATAATTTCACACTATGGTTTATAATTAAAGTATTTATTCTGACTGTTGTTTAACTGTTCTATATTCCTTTTTGCAATTTCTATAGTTTGGTTGTAAAACTAAGTGAAATAGCTTATGAGTAAATGAACATTTTTAAATCGGAGAATGATGAAAACCAAAGCCAAATAATGCACCAGTTGGATGGCTTTTCTTGCTAAATTTTATGAAATGTTTTGATTTTCTATTTCTTCATGAATTCCCAGTAGCCTTACAAAGGCTTCAAAACAAACAAGTAAGTAACACTACCTGCACATGAGGGAAAAAAATCAGTGGTTTTTTTTTTTTTTTTCTTTTCAAAGCATGAAAGCAATTCTGTGGAAACTTAATCTATAGTCAGATTTATTATATATGTATATGTAAAATGTTGACATTTTACTTATAGAATAAGACCACAAAAATGTCTAGTGTTTCTCTCATGTTAGATATATTTGTAATAAAAAACACAAAGATATTATAAAAGGTTTTATAATGCTCAAAATCTCCTAAGCTAAAGCAACTCTTCTTAGAGAAAAGGTTAGATAAAACCAACCATAATTTACAGAATTCAATATTATATATCAGTTAGCATAGACCTCTTTATGGATATTAGTCTGTTAGCCCTTCCAGACATACTTCTATATATGTTCCTATGAATAACCAACACCATGTCACTTATCTTTTATCATCAATAGACAAAAAAATGAAATAAAAATATTTAATCTAAAGTCAACACTATTCAACTATTTATATTTTCTAAGTCTGTGTTTTACAGCTTCTTATTTAATATTTTATGTATTTATTTTTTATCCAGACATGAATTTGCCTAAAACCAAAAAAAATCTATAAACTAGAGGAAAAACATGGATTTGAACCAAGACTCATCTAAATCTCAGGCAAACCCTGGACAATCTCACAGCCAGTCATGGTATATATGAGAAACCTAGCAATGCCTACCAGCATTATTGGACAGTCCCAAGAGGTGCAGTAATCACACGGCAGATCCGAGTTCTGATTTTGCAGTGTGTGTCTATTTCTTATCGAGAGCACAATAGTGATTCATTCACATTACTTCATTCTATCCCATATACTCGGAGATAGATATTTTAATTCTTATCTATCCAAATAGTTAAAGTGTGCCTATGTGACTCAGGCAGAAAGTTCACAAGTCTCCAGTTCTTAAAACAGGATCTCTCAGAACCTCAAGGTGCACAGATCCTGCCCTTTGCCATTTTTATGAGGAAGAGAGATGTCTGCCCTTCAAAGAGAAACCCTTGCTGTGATTTTTAGGATAACCTTATCAGCCTCAGGATACATTTAAGCACAGATTCATAACCTGACCACACTTGAGCTGCTCTACTTGTTTCTGATGGAGTGGGTTTCTGTACAGGATCCAAAGTCCATTGAGCGTGACTTTGAAAGCTTATATTACATTTTTTCTTTTTGAAATCCCCAGGATGAACATATTATAGAAGTAAGATTTATTTTTAAGCTTTTCCACTTTGTTATTTAGTGCACTGTTATCTTTCAGTAGCACAGTACAGTAACCACTCTGGGTTTTATGTGCTTAGCTAAATTTCTACCTCCATACTGTTATTTATGTGTCATGCTTAATCAACTGTGTTTCCTTCCCACCAGTACCTTGGTTTAGTGGATTTGTTTAGGCATTAGATTATTTAGCATTCCATCAAGTATGACACCAACATAGCAGAACCTTGTGTGGTCTCCTAATGTAATGTTAACACGTTCTGTGAGGGCTCTTACAAGCTCTTGAGTTGACTCTGAAGCTATGTTTTTTCTCCAGAAGGAGAAGTGCATTTTTTTTCTTTCTATTCCCTTTAAATTAATTTAAATGCTCTGCAGAGGGATCTGAACAGGCTGGAAGAGCCAAGGCTAATCATGTAAGGTTCAAGTAGGCCAAGTGCTGAGTTCTGTGCTTGGGTCAAAACAACCCCTGCAGTGCTACAGGCTGAAGAAAAGTGGCTGGAAAGCTGCACATCAGAGAAGGACTTCAGGGTGCTGGTCAACAGCAGCTGAATGTGAGCCAGGGTATGTTCAGGTGTCCAAGAAGGCCAGTGGCATCCTGGCTTGTATCAGCAATGGTGGGGCAGCAGGACCAGGGCAGTGATTATCACCCTGTACTCGGCACTGGTGAGGCTGCACCTTGCGTGCTGTGTCCAGTTCTGGGCCCCTCTCTGCAAGAAAAACTTTGAGGTGCTGGAGCAAGTTCAGAGAAGGGCAACAGCGCTGGCAAAAGGTCTGGGGCACAAGTCTGATAAGGAGCAGCTGGGGCAGCTGACAGTGTTTATCCTGGAGAAAAGGAGGCTCAGGGGAGACCTTATCACTCTCTAAAACTGGCGGAAGGGAGGTTGTAACCAGATGGGGGTCAGTCTCTTCTCTCAAGTGAAAAGTGATAGGACAAGTGTAAATGTCCTCAAGTTGTGGCGGGGTAGATGGAATATTAGGAAAAAATTTATCATGGAAATGGCTGTCAGGCATTGGACCAGGCTGCCAAGGTGAGCGGTTGAGTCATCATGCCCAGAGGTATTTAAAAGACCTGCAGATGTGGCATTTGAGGACATAGTTTAGTTGTGGACTTGGCAGTGCTGGGTTAATTTTTTGGACTTGATGATCTTACCGGTCTTTTCCAACATAAAAAAATTTATGATTTTGTGATTCTGTTTGTCAAACTTTTTCAGAAAAATTTTCATACTTTCGAAATAAAGATTGATTTAGGTTGTTCTACATTTCGTATTTGTCTTTTAGGTGTTAGAATAATCTTGTAATCTTCTCAAGCTTATTTCTAAGAAGAAGGTAATACTCTAAAGTCAGTCTGAAAAGGAAAAGCAACAATTGCAAGTATATTCAGACCTTTTCTTGTCATTAGGGAAAAAAAAAAAAGAAACCTTTGAAAAATCCAGAGTCAGAAAGGAGGACTACCAAATGAGAGATGAGATAGGACGAATCTTTCAGGAGTGCTGTCCTTGCATCCAAGAAGTCCAAGGTCTACAGTTGACTGGCAGGTTATCAGATCTGGACATATCCTATAATTTCAGCAGATTTTTACACTGGACAGTAATACAGAGATATAATTTGCTTCTGTTAATATGCAATATCATAGTTACAGTCACAGCTAAAAAATATCTCAGAGGTAGATGGATTTGATGGGTGCAACAATAAAGCATTGTGATGTCTAGTTTGTAAGATGTCAAAGTAAACTTTATAGAAAGCAAGCAATATGACAGAGAATCAATAAAATAAATGTACTGGTGCTTAGCAGGAGCTAAACAGCAGTATTCCATTTTTGCCTTCCAAACGTCAGGTCACCTTGAGCAAGGCATCCTATGAGGCTGGGCTTTTTCAGCTGCCTAGGAATGGTACTTCAGTCTCTTACACCTATGACAAAGATGACTTTTTCAAAAGAAGTCATTATCTCTTTGGGAAATCCAAAAGAGGTCACCAGAGTTACAAAACTTGTCAGAATACAGCAAGTCTCATGCAGCATCTAAATTGTTCAGCTATTTTAAATAGGTGTTGCACTTTAATATCTAAGATCTTCTCCAGATATATTTATTCATCCTGAAAACTGACGATTTTATAAAGTCAAGCAGATGTTTTTTGAACATATACCCATTCAGCACAGAAACACATTTATCCTGAAGACTTTCTTCCAAGAAGTGATTGATAGGAAAAAGGAGGAGGTCTAGTTCTTAGACTTATAAAAATGATTGTATCATTACAGTCCCAATCTCCCATTTTGAAACCTAAGCACACCAAAAGGAGTGCTTATTTATACCAATATTACAGAGGAACACACTGTTCTTTCCCATTCCTGAGGAATACACATGTATGAAAAACTGTACTAAAGAAGTGAGAAAGTATAGAGCAAAAACATAGCAATTTCAGAAGCCAGAACAATAGATAATATAAGAAATCTCTACTGTGGTATGCTGTCGATAAGGTTGCTTTCTCCTTCTGCTACAACAGTGTTTGTTGAGATAGCTGGCTCTATCAGTCTCCAACTTTGTTAAACCCCAAACATTATTTACTTTTAGAATTGGAGACATCCAGTAGAGCTCATGGTTTTCATGACATCTGTTCAAAGCAGACTAAAATTAAATATTGATATTAATGAGCAATATGATGGAAGAGTGAGTATAGTTGTTGAAATTTAAGAGTAAAACAGGATTAGAATTAAAATTATCTTGCCAAACAGGAATAATGGCCTGGGAAAATAATGGTGAAATTAATCACTGACAAGTATATATTTAAGTTAGGCAATGTGAAATGGGAAGACCTGGATAGGAAGCAGAAGTAGGAAAAAACTGAGAACTATTGTGCTTCAGAGTCTACACTGCAGTAGCAGAATGTTATGGTGGAAAAATAAAGGTCACACTCAGGTGGATGAATTGGTGTTTCACATGTAAGACACCTAAAATAGAGTTTGTACTCTCTCTCTCTCTCTCCCCCCTCTCCTCCTCCCTTCCTCTCCCCCATGAAAGAGTTATTTCTGTTGACCTCATTCACTATTTTGTATTGGGCTTGCAATTTAAGTATCTTTAGAGTACTTGAAAATGGATCTTTTCAGGTGCTGGTTTAACCTACTTCTCAGCTGCTGCAGGCTGAAGTTTTTCAATGAATCTCTGACACACATTCATACAGATTAGACATTAGCATTGGCAGCTAACAGTTTGGAATAGAATTTGATAAGAAGAGAGGGCAGACTATAAAGTAATGAAAAGCAGGACAATCTGACCAGCTGCTGGCTTGCACTGAGATGAACTCTGCTAAAGCCATTCTCTCTAGTCATTCAGGCTTGTACTTCCCTTTCCTTATCTTTGGCCCTTCCACTAAAAATCCCATAATATGTTTTGTACAACTCCACATGCCCTCTTAAATATCCCATAATATGAGGATACTTTCCCATGAGACCCATGAACATCTTGTTTCACTTGTCTTATCAGCTACAAACTTAAGGCTGAATGTCATCAAGGCTGTCTATGAATGAATGTGTTCCTCAATAGTCCAGAATTCAGCAACACAAAACGTTTACAGCTTTCTTATTATCTGTTATCTCCAGCCATTAGAATTTTATTTTTTATTTTTCTTTACTCTTTTTTGTTTTTTTTTTTCTCTTTTTTTAAATGTTGACTCCTCTCTAAGCAGAAATCCTTACAAATTTGATATAACAGTTGTTTCCTATTCCCTGGTAAGGATGTGATTCTGAATTTATTGAGGTAGACAGATCCTCCTTGATTAGATGGGACTTTGACTCATTTCTGCAGTAACTGTCTGTCAAGTTCCCTTTTAGTTACAACCTTGAAGGAGACCAAAATTTGTCTAAGAGTGAGAATATAAATCTAATTGCATTTTCTTTGAGCAAAGGATAGAATAGATAACTTCCTGAACGACCTTTCTACTAAATTAGTGCATGATTGAATTTATTTATTTATTTTACAGTCTAGACTTTAGACATCTGCTGAGAAATGACTGCTTTTTACTGCATCATGAACACTGCAATGAGGATCTCTCTCCAAAACAGCAGGTGTTCTTCCTTCTTGCCTTCCTCTTTTTCTTTTCTATTTCATATAGCACAAATAATATTGAATAAAGCCTATGCAGTGCTGTTGTCTGATATAATGTCCATTTCAATCTGTATATGTTACTAATGCATATATACTAACCACACAAACACATTCTGCATTCCATTAAGGTTTCAGCCTATCTGACATATTCCAGTGCTAGATTTTCCTTCAGTGGGTGGAAATGTTTATGCATGTGCAGGCACAGAGAGCTGGTAACAACCTCATGGAGGACTGAATAGTGTCTGCTTGCATCATATAATCCCTGCCAGCAGACTCAATTTGCCTATGTGCAGCAATTGATGACATAGCCATGCTGTTCCTAAGCCCAGAGATAATGTTTTCTTTATATAGAACTCTATCAGGAAAACATATCAGATGACTGATTTAGTGATGCTTTACTAGTGTGCCTCAGCAAGATAGTCTCATTAAAGCCTTTAAACATTTTATTATATGTGTGTATATATATATGACACAGTACCAATGAAGTCATCTATGCTTTTAATATGGAAGGATCTCTTGTTTGCTATTTATTACAGGAGAGACCCCTTTCCCAATAAGTAACAAAACAGCAACACCCTCTTTTGGAGGTTAAAAGAGTTTAGCCACATGAATTTAACAATCAGAAGAAAAAAAGGTAACTAGTTTTTTGTTTCTATTAGTACAGATGTAATTATGACTTGTGCTCAGTACTGTCTCCATCTCCAGGTTCACATAGCAATGTTAGCAGTCTGAGCAATGACTGATAAATGTACACAACCATTTTCACCTTAGGCTCATGCTGGAAAGCAGCATGCAAATCAAAAAAACAAAAACCCAAAAAACTATGAGCCCTGTCAGATAACAAGGTGATGATGAGCCAGCAATGAGCTATTGCAGCCATAAAAGCCATCAGCATCCTGGTTGCATTAGGCAGAGTGTTGCCAGCAGTCCAAGAGACATGATTCTTCCCCTCTACTCAGCTCTGGTAACATACTTGTGGAGTACTGTGCTCAGTTCTTGGTCTTCCAGTTCAGTAGTGACACAAACTCCTGGAGTATGTCCAGCAAAGTGCCATGGAGGTGACCAAGGGATTGAAGCATCTGACATATGATAGAGCTGATAGAGCTGGGATTGTTCAGCCAGGAGAAGAGAAGGCTCAATGTGCATAGATACCTAAGGAGGAAGATAAGAAGATGGGAGTCAGGCTCTCAGTAGTACGCAGTGACAGGACAAATGGCAGTGCACAGAAACCAGAATACACAAAATTCTATTTAAACACACAAAAAAAAAGTATTAATGAGGTGGTGGTCTGACACTGGAACAAGTTACCCAGAGAGTTTCAGTGTCTATTCTTAGGAATAATCAATGCCCATGAACAACTTGCTGTAGCTGACCCTACTCTAAACAGCAGGGTTTAATTAGATGATCTCCAGAGTCTTTTCAAGCCTTGACTGTTCTCTGAGTGTCATGTACAAATACAGGCACAAGCATGCACTTTTTACATATTCTTCATATCAATAATCAAATATTATAATACTGATCTCTCAGTGTGACTATAATGTTGCTAAACTTTAGAAATCTATTTTATATTATTTTTTTATTAAGTGCATGTAGTATTTGTCTACACAGTGTTCTGATGAACAGGCATACACCAGGACAGAATTTTCCAATAGTAAGAGCTTCAAGTACTTTCAAGTAAACAAAACTCATTGTCTGCTTTCAGGGTGGATAGAGGACACTGCTGGTGTCCTAGATTTACCTTGCAACTCTCAAATCTCCACAAAAACACACAATTAGTATAGTCCACTGGAAAAAAAAAAAAGGCAGATTCATTTTATTATAACAAAGCAATTAAATCAGATACCGTTGTTCAGTCTCAGAAATGGCCCCTAACACAAATCAGAGAGAGCAGCAAGCACAAATAAACACCATCCTCTCTCTCTCCTGCACTGTTATTTTTCTCACTTCAAAGACTAGGGAAAATGGAATAAATCAGAGTCTGATGTTCAGCTGATGACACTCTGCTAGAATTTTCCTCTGCCTCCTAAGCCAGAGACTCTTTAATTTTTGTTAGGCAAGATATTGCCACAATAGAGTAGTAGTTTACTAGACATATTTCTTAATCTTGTAGGAAAGAGTAGTTATTCTGTTGTACTCAGAATGTAACATCATTTATCTGAATTTCTCTTAG
>JAYDZK010000169.1:99991640-100018694 GCA_034509185.1 Euphonia xanthogaster | reverse complement strand
AATGGCAAAGAAGAGCTGACTGACAGACTTTGGGAGGGGCCAGGGCTGGCTGATGCAACCCCCAGGGGTATAAAAGACTGAGCACCAATCTTGAAGTCAAACCAGCCATGTGGAATGCATGAGGGGCAGTTACCAGTGGTGCAAATTTTTCCTTATATAATCCTTTTGTTGTATTTTTGTCAAGATTTAATAAACCTCTTTAAATTTTCAAAGTGAGCAGTTTTTTCTCACACAACTCTACCTACCTTTTTGAATTATGTATCAGAAGAGTGAATTCTTATTCCCTTCTGTGTAATGGGTTTGTCTGAGAGCCTGTGGAAGCAAAATGTGTCCCTTGACCATGTTACATTCTTGAAGAGAGCTTTTTGGAGTGCCTATAGTCAGAGAGTTAATAAAAACACAAAATTGAACAGATTAATGTTCAAAGCATTTGATACTGTTTAATGATGGAGTGCCCTAGCTGTGAAAATACTAATTTCGGTTACTTAAGGGACTAAAATGTTCACTTTACAGATGTACCTGATAGATTTTCTGTCTGTGACCATCAAATTGTGAATTTATACAATGATTCTCATCACAACTTCATTCCTCATTTCAAAGACAGTTTCTTTTTATAATTCACCCTCCTTTCCTCCTTTTCAGAAGTAACAAAACAACAGACATGGTTTCTTTGCTAGCAGTATAGTTTCTAGAAAACTAACTGGCCTGATTCACACATTGTGTTATAGCCATCTTTACTCCAAGCCCTGAGTACTCCTTCATATACCTGTGAACAGAGTAACAATGAGAGGTGCTTTAAAGTCATGTTAAGAGAGACATCACCAAGACTAGTTACCTTAAGTGGAAATTGTAAAACCCATCTGTCCTTTACTTGAACCTTTGAATGGGTCTAAATGCCTGCAAACTGTTCTTTTTAGAAGCAGGAAAAAGAATGGCAAGTGTGCTCTAAAGAGAAGGAGAAAGGACCTGGAATGTGTTCAGCCAACATGCTGCTGCTCTCTCAGCAGCAGAATAACCTATTGGAAAGAAGAAATGTCTCCTGGTCACTCTGCACTTTTAAAGCAAATATTTCTTCTTAGGATTCAAAGCAGTACTTTTGCACATTACTGCCAATCAACAATATGGTACTTTTAAATTTGTCATTCCCCTAATGAAAGGTAGTCCTAGAATTTACTTCATTATGCTTTTGATGAAGGCACTTTCATAAAGCATGCTGTATGATAATTACAACTGAACAAAGTGTTCCCCAGGTAAATAGTCTACAATTAGTGCAAATTATCCCATGCATCTATTTTATTTTAGGATTGGTTGGTTTGGTTGCTCAACACGTAAAGGCATTCTGAATAATTACCAATGCAATCTGCAAGATGCACTATAATTTGCTACTAGGTACGGAGTGTTTATTTATACTGATAATGTCTGATCTTCTAAGGAAATTCTGTCATGGCATCATAATCAGTCTTGGTGTTGACAGAAAAGAGTTCTGCTCTGCAATATTTAGGAGATAAAAGAGAGCTACATTAACCCTATAATATACTACCTTTATAGTCTGATTAAAGCCAAATAATCTGAACATATCAGTGCATATATGAGAAATTAGCTCAGTCAATGACATATTTCTACATATTACACCACATCATAAATGGTAAAGTGTGTTTACTTGTGAAAAACTCAAATTATGAAGTCCAAAACATTTAGTACATTTAATATATCCTAAAAAAAGTAGAACTGATTGAATAAATTTAAACAGACTTATTTAACTACTTTGTTTTATATAAACATTTTGATATTGTTCATTTATTTTCACAGATAGGTGGATAAGTTCTCCAACTCTAACAACTGTGATTTCACTGACTTGCAGGGAATGTGAGGTGCACCACTTAAATGTTTCAGAAAGGTTTTTTTAATTATTATTATTATTTTTTATTTGTAAAAAACATGGGTTAAAATTCCAAAACTGTTATTTGAAAGTTGTAGCATTTCCTTTCCAATGGCTTGAAGACTGCAAAATTTAATCCTGTTGTTATGAATGTAATCTGCCATTGGGGTATAAAGTAGTTTATGGCCATTACACTGGGTTAAGAGTGTAAATTTGGTACATAAAGCAAATCTAAGGAAATAAGCGCATTCTAGAAAAAGTATGTGTAATAATCCAATTTATAGGACATGCTCTATGAAAATTTAGGTAGAAATATAGCCCTGCATAAGTTACATTATTTGATAAATTTTTCTCTTCCTTTGAAAAAAATACAATGCCACATTTATATCTCTACTTCCATTTCTACTTGTATTTAACATTCTCCAATTTTGTTTTAAAAAATTAATGTTATCTGACTATCTGACTTCTTTAATTTTCCCTTCCCTTTCTGGCCAACATTTGATGTTTCAGTACAAGAGCGTGTAATATACTCATAGTAGAATTGTGAGTATATGAAACAATTCATGTCATGTAAATGTGTTTTGTATTTTTGGTACACAGTGATAAAATCTCCTTTTTTGTTTCAGTTTAGAATATCTATGAAGTGGATCTGGTTGTCTCCAATGCTTTGGTTCACATCACACAATGACTCTTGAGTGCCATAATCTGGATGAAATCACAAGGAACTGAACCCATGGCATTTGGCCCACAGGAATGGCCTAGAATTAGTCTGAATCAAACACCTTCTAAAATATCTGCAGAGAAGTCACTGAGGTCACAGCAGCAACTAATCACTCAATAAATCCACTCCTATTTGTCTACACCATTTTCAAATTGATATCTAGTGGATCCCCGTTGAATGATTAGTACTTTTAACTGTAACTTAAATATAAATAGAAACTGTTGATTTAATTAAGTTATATACACACAGGGAAGTGCCTGACTGCAACAAGCAGCAGCATGAGTTCTTACAAATACCTTGGCTGTAACTTGAGAACATTTAAGTATAAATAAGAAGTATAAATGCTTGAACAATTTGCTATTGCAGTGCTGTAGCATGCAGCATTGCTCTTTCACTGCTGTAGCATGAAGGTATTTCTTAGGTTCAGCTGCAAAGCTTCTACATAGCAGCATTATCACCTCGTTCCTCAGGAAGCCTTCCCACAGCTTTCTCAGAGTGCAGCTCTGCTGAATCTGCTGGATTCTGACCACCTTGAGGACCACCTCAGATGAATGCTGAGCCTCCTGAGGCTGAGATGGCAGCACCTGCACAAACCATGGAGTGTGAGAAAGGTATAGTTTCTCTTTCCTACTCTATATTTTTTCTGAGCTTATGACAGGGTTATTAGGCATTAAGTGGAAACAAGGAGGAGAAAGTGAGTGAAAACATGTAATAAAAATATTGACTAATTGTGGCAAGCTGAGAGACTGGGAAATGTGATGGGAAGAAAGGAGAATCTACTAAAGAAAAAGAGGAAGCTGAAATTAAAAAAAAAAAAATATATTTAGGCCTTCTTTTCAAAATTGCAATAAATAATATCCTATGAATTGGCCCCATCTCCAAAAATATTCCCTTTCTATTTTTCCTTCATCTGAAGAAAATTTTTACATTTCAGTGTAAACTCTGTCTCATGTTATCAGAGCATTTAAACATTTACAGTTGTTGGAACTTCCAAAGGGACCATTCTAACCTATTTCTATATGAATTAATCTTTCATTATGTGAGGCACAGGGTTTTTTGAAATTTTTTTTTATATTACAGAATATGAAAGTCATAGATGTGTTAGGCCAAAACAAAAGATACAGTAGAATACATCCATGGGTAAATAATGTATTTAGTTTTACACTGAAATTCATCTTCTCTTAAAGTAAAATTCTGGTTTTAATCCTTCCAGAGGCTCTTGTGGTTCCTTTGACAATTCCTAACTAAAAAATAATTAAGCTATTTCTTCATCTCTTACTACTTATCTTATAAAAAATTTCTAATATTTAGTAATCCTTTTTTTGAGGGACAGTTACCAAAAGTGAATGCTAAATAAGTAGTTTGAAAGTACATCTAAAGGTAAAATACCCTTCCAGGTTTTATCTAGTTTCCCAATTTATCCATAGAAGCACACATGCACACACTGAAAGTCCATGTTCCATGCATTACCTCACGTGGCTTCTTTATCCTTCTTGAAGTCATTGCTATTCAAAGCAATGGTAAACCTCTCATGCTACAAATAGGACCTTTTCCCTACTTCTTTTTGCATGATCTTGTATTTTCTTGAATTAAAGCACAAATCTTAAGGCAGTTTCCTCCTCCACCTGTTTTTGTGATATTTAAAAAAGCTGTTCCTATGACCTGGTCATAAAGATACCAAACTAAAAAAAATGTAAAAAAATATAAAGATACCAAACTAAAAAAAAAAAAAAAAAAAAAAAGGCAAAAAAAAGGAAAAAAAAAAGAAAGATCCATTGGAATTATACAGGAACTAGCATTCGTAAAGGAAGTTTTCCTGATTATGTTTTCTTCCTAGTTGACTGCTTCTATTCAGCAATCCCTTTTTTCACCTGCCCAGATTTTTTTTCTTTGTTTTATATTTGGTCTTTGTCTAGATTCCTGCTATAAATTTTGAATACCCTTTATTTTTTGACAGTGTGAATATTTCATTTTCATGGGAAAACAAGAAAGCTAAAGCTCTTCCATCCTATATCCTGTTCTTTCATTAAAATTGATTAACAATTTACAATTCACAAAACAAAGATTTTTTTTTTTAAGGAGTTGGACTGTATTTTTCATACACTGACAAAAACACTGAAGAACAGGTGATTGGTTTCTGCTTAGCCAGATGACATTTTTCAGATACATGTATAAAGCATATAGGAATATTAAGTCAGCCTCAATGACTCTTAGAGAATAATAAAAAGGACTAAGTTTCAAGGATCCAGTTCTTAGTAATATTTGATTTATAATGCTTTCCTCTAACCTCTCTTTTGTATCTAGCCTTGGCTCTCAAAAAAGAATAAGGATTCTTAAGTCCTTGGATTACTAGAAGGTAAATTTTTGTTCTATATGGGGATTTTTAAAATAAGCAAAG
Source organism: Euphonia xanthogaster (assembly GCA_034509185.1). Classification (NCBI taxonomy): domain Eukaryota; kingdom Metazoa; phylum Chordata; class Aves; order Passeriformes; family Fringillidae; genus Euphonia; species Euphonia xanthogaster. The sequence goes on along the minus strand of JAYDZK010000169.1, from coordinate 100,013,696 downwards.
GAATAGAAATATTGCATGATCTTTGATTAAACTGCACAATATACCAACAGATGAAAAATAAAAATAATTTTATACTTTTGGCAGGAAATTTATTTGTATGCAATGAATCCCATTTATGCATGAAGCACTCTGTTCTATAAGCTAAGATTTTAGATTGTGTTTCAAAGCAAAACCTCCTGATTGGGTTTGTTCTGTTCCTGGCCCCTAAATATGCTTAAGTTGTATGATAAAGTAAGTATTATCAAAATGAAAAGGGTTTTATTTCACCTTTGTTTCAAGGTGAAATAAAAGATATTAGTCAGGATCACAACATTATGAAGTACTGTACAAGAAGACAAAAAATTGTAGAATAAACACAAAAATATGAACACAAAGAACTGTACTTAGAAGTTTGTAATTTCTGCTATCACAGTGGAAGCTCAGGGGTGAACATATATTTAGTTTAAATTTGTCTAATTTATACATAAATTCTGTCTGGAAATGAAATCATCAATAAATTAAATAAAAATAATAACAATAAAAAAGATGCTACTATTCAAATCTAGACCTGGACAAAAAGTGCATTCAAATTACAATGACATTCATCAAGATAGGGAATAGTCAGTGTCATTTGCAAGTACTTGATGGTTTTTACTTTTAACTTTAGCCCAGAGGTTCTGGCGCTTGTGTTATGGATTAATAAAGCATGTTCTGGAAATTACTATAACCCCTTCATAGCTTTATATACACTGCAGTACAGATGTACACTATTGACTGTAATTCTATATCAATATATTTGAGCTGAAAGGAAAATTACAGTTTTGCAAACAGGTTGGAACTAATTAGAACATAGGTTAAATTTTGCCTTATCTATTTTCAAAGCTATTAGAACTACTACGCTATTAAAATATTAGAAAATTCAAACTGATATAATAAACTTTAAAACTTTATTTCAGGTAAAAAATTGCCCTTATGAAAACATGGCATCTAATTTTTACTTTTTCATTAAAGCACTGTGTTTTTACATTGGAGGCAAATTGATTGTTCTAGTCAGTCAAATCCTAATCCAGTGAGGTATCACATTTAGATTTTCAGATTTGTTTCATAAGCTTTTGACCAAAATACACAAAAGACACATAGTTTTTAGAAGGCTCCCAATTTCAGGAAGTCTGTCCCAGTGATATAAATGTATTGTAGAATTTCCGTATGGTTGCACAGCTGTACAGTAGTCATAATATCATAAATGTAATTATTTGTGTAAAAGTGCTACTGGAAAAATAATAGATGAAATAATACCATAAACTTTTAAGAAACACCTTTTAAAATGTCACTATCATTACAGTCCCAGGCAGCTCTTCAGATTTATGTCTAAAGACTAATTTTTTCTGATTGTCTAGATTTAATCCTTGACACATTTACTGATGCAAGGCAGACACAGGCAGACACTGCATTAATCAGTGTTAGGCCCAGCAAGCCCAGTTGCTCATGTCATGTTCTTTAGGCCTCTAAGGTAAGAAAATACCCGACTTTGTTTTTCAAGCAGCCCAAACTCAGTATCCTGGGAAACTTACTGCATATTCTTTAGACAATTTGCAGCCCCAGCCCATGATGTTCAAATGAATGTAAAGACCTACACAACAAGACCACCAGTCAGGAGAACAGAACATGACCATGATGATGGTAATTATGTAGGAAACCAGATTTTTCATCTCTAGCCTTGAGATTAAGTGGACCAGCATAAATTGCATTGCATTAAAAACAGTTAATTTTTTTTACCTCTCATAACAGGATGGTCCCATCCAATGTATGGGATGAAAATGATCTCTGGCTCGTGGTAGGCTCTTAATCTATATTCATGCTACCTTGTCCAAGACAAAACTACAACAGGGTTCCTGCCGTGAAATTAATGATCTAGTCAGTCATGTCAGTGCTCAGCCTTGCTCCCTCATCCTTTTGACTTCTTCTCTGTAAGTGTAGCCAATAAGACACAAGGTAATTTGTCTCAGTCGTACACACACACCTGTAGCTCAAAGAAAACAGTAAAGCTTTTTACCTGCTCAGACCACTAGAACAGCTTTCAGATGTCTGGATGAACCAAAATGATACCAGGTCAGGCAATAGTAATTTGAAACACAGAATAATTATTTCAGGTGTCTGGAAAGGAATAGAAATAGTTGAAATCAGAATTTTATTTAGTGGTGTGTGTTGTCTTCTGAACTATCCATTCATCTTCTGCAACTACTTTCAAGCTAATTAAATTCTCTGCACTTTGCATTCTCCTTTCAGAAGTTCTTCCCAGTGGCCAGGTCAGCTTCTACTTCTTGCTTGTCTAGAATTGAAATATTTTGAATTTTTTTATGTACAGCCAGAATGATGCCTTCAAGTCACCTTGTTCCTGAATTACAGTCAGATAGACATGTTTTCAAGAGTTGACAAGTGAACGTCATGAAATCTCTGAAAAATATTTAATTTAGCATCAGTAACAAAATTCCACTATAAAATATTGTTTAATAGCAATCACACAGCTAAAAGCCTCCAGATACATTTTGTTTTTCTTAAGTCTATACTTCAATCTAAGTTAAATTGGATAAAATGCCTTCCCAGGATTCAAGAATACCCATACAGAGCAGGATCTTTCTAGAACTTTCTCACTCTATTTCTTTCTCTGAATACAACAATGCAGGGATTATTTCACCTCCATGGACAGGATTCATCAGGATAAATATAGACATTGATGTCTGAACTACTTGTCTAGACTTCTGATAATGTCAACGGAAAGAAATAAACACTCTTTGCTTGTGATTCATTTCACACTAAAATAAATGTCTAAAAGAAGTCAGATGAATCATGTTCCCAAACAACCTCTTTCTCTCCATTACTTATGAAAGGAGATCAGTTCAACTAGCTCAGATAAAGCGAGCTACATCTGCTCTAATGAATCTCACTGTAAATATTTTCTGGGTTGGTACACTGCCAGTCAACCCAGTCAATCCAGCCAATTCAGTTCTCCGCATTGTAGGAGGTACAGCAGAAAGAAATAAAAACCATCTGTATAAGGGGCAACTGTTACCTGTGTCTGATAGTGTCTCAACCTCTGTATCCCAAAAGGTGTCATATGCTTCATTTTCAACCAGGTAGTGCTACAATTACTGCAGAGAGCTATAGTACCATTAAAGGAGACTCGAAGACCATTCCTCTGCCAGTCATTCTTCAGATCTTTTCTTCTGTATTCTTTTTGGGGTTCTGACACCACAATTCAAAAGCTGGTGTGAGTTCTACAATTTCCTGATTATTTTGTTTGGAGGAGGTAAAAAATAAACATTTGCAACCACTGAAAATGAGAAACAATACAAACTTATTTTTACAAGGCCCTCAAAGCCAAATTTGCAGGCGATAACTAAAGCTGTGTACAGTTTCCTAATATTTTTTACTAGTTTTCACAACTGCAATATTAATAGTGTCATAGTGAAATTCCAGTCGTAATTTTCTAAGAAAGCCTGATGCTAAATTTCTGTGGTTGGGATTTTAGCCCTGGTTTTCAGTCATGTAAATAGACTTTCCTTGATACATTTATTTTATTCTTCTGTAACAACAACAACAACAAAAAATTGAGAGCACCTAGCTCGTATTTGTCTTAAACTGTGTCATTGTAGCTTAATATCAACTTGTCAGATAAGTAATCGCTATTCTTTAGAAGGACTGCCATCATTTCTCAGGTATTGTTTAGCACTTTTGGGGCTAGTTTTCAGAAGTGATGTGTTTCTGTACTTGGAGCAGCCAGTCTTTTGTGTGAATGTGTGCTACAAAAGCCACATCATAGTACTGAGAGGGAGCTGAAACAGAAAGTTGATATACAGAGGTAAGCAGCTATCTTTGTACTGAAATTCCTGTGATTTTCCAGAAAGATTTTTACATCCTAAGAGAAACCTTTCCAATGACTAATGCAACTAGTTTAATAAGCTTTTGAGAAGTAAAATCAGCTCTTTAAAATTTGTCCATAAATCATTAAGCACTTTATGTAGCCTACAAAAACGCCTGTGATTATTTTAATTAACCTTTCTGTGAGAGCACATAGAAGTGGATGGAGTAAATAGTTAATATTAATAATTTCTCAAAAACATATTCTGATCAATATTAGGCTGATTTATATATTATTAGTACCTTGTGAGGAGAATGGGAAAAAATTTTCGTTGACATCAACAGGTGTTTTTTCACTTGGCCAAGTTTTTCACATGAGAGAGTACAACACTGGAGTCAGTCAAGCCACTCAACCCAAGTTAATGATGTTCTTAAGTACTTTGCTTTTTCAGAGTGCCTGTGATAACTACAGTGCAGCCTCAGTCCTTAGTTAGCAAGAATAACCCATTGATTTTTGGTCTTTCTCATAATAATAGCGATAATAACATGCACACAGCAGAAACAAGTTGTAAATTGAGGCGAAAGTTTTCTGTACGACCTCAATTATGATATTCATTCTCCCTTATCTCATAGTCATTTTAATTAGCAGGGTAACTGCACAATTGCACTCTCTGAGGCTAGGAAAGCTGAATCTCAGGAAAATAGATAAAATATTATGTATGCAGAATCTGAAGCCATGAGAAGTTCTAAAATACACTCTACCACCTACTTCATGTCTCCTCCATCTGAATGGTCTCAGGAGGATGGCTGTATTCAATAGCTGCAACAACCAAACAGCCCCTTTCTTTCCCTTTGTACCCAATATCTGTTTTACTAGCATATATATAGATATTCTCTCCTCCTGGTAACTTTCTGAGAAATTACAAATCCAAAGAAGTTCAGGCACTTTCTCTCATTATTTTAGAGCTTGTCCAAACAAATTCCCTTTTCTTATCTACCCTAATGGCTGTGACTCACAGCTTAACATTACTCTTTTTCCCTTCAAATATAATATCAATACAAGCAGTTCCTGTTTCTATCCGCTTGTTCTTCTCTTTCTAGTTCTCATGTCAAACATCACTTTTCCTTGGCATGTCTTTCTACACTTCTATTGCAAATCTCTGGGGTCCTGTAACCAATTGAAAATCTATTTCCTTCAAGTAGTGATTCAATTTTCTAAGTCTGCCTCTAATATACCTCTGACAATGTTCTCATTATGTTTTTTTTTAATCCTGCTGATGGCCATCTGCCATAGTTGTAATTATGAATTCAAATATGTCTTTCAATTTTTAAGAGGTCCAGAAATAAAACCTCTATTTAGTCCAGAAACCATCTTCTCAGTGATGAGTTTCAGGCATGACAGTTCCTGAAATTGAACCCGAAGTAAATTAGAAAACATAGATCTATTAGAAGGCCATATTTCTTGCTGCAAACTGTCAAAACCTGTTAACATACAGAAATCACTCACTGCAAGTTTTAAGGCTTGTTCTTTTTAAAAGTGCAAAAATATATTTTATATTTATTGTACCACTCCTAAGGGTAATATTTTTAAGCATTTTTTTCTCATCCTCTAGGCATAAGGACTGCTGGTGTTACTGTAGTCAGGGGTGATGGGATGATATAAAGTGGTTACCATCAGATTGTGTGTTTTTCAGAAACAAAACTTCAGTTGTTCATATTCTCATTTACCATTTATCTCTCTCACAGGCTTTCCCTTGTCCTAATTTTATTTTTTATTCTTTTCCTCTGCCTTTATTTTTTTCTTATCCTCCTGAACAATGTTCTTTCCTCCTTAAATTTCTTAATCTAATTTCTTAACATTCATCTTGGCTGACAATTACAATCAATTTCAAGTCATTATACACTACATTCTGCTTTTTTTTTTCCATATCAGTATCCTAATAAGCTATGAAATCATGCATGTGAATCCTCTTGGAGACCAGAGATATCATTAAGATATGCAATTAGACACTGCAATATTATGTATGTTAATTGGTTTCAACCATGTTGAGAGGGAATTGTCCAGTTCTCAGAATAACAATATATTGGTGACTTAAAATAACATACAAAGAGCATTTTGGTGAATTATAGTAATACTGCAAGAACAGCAAAGACTTAGAGAAGCTGAATTAACACAAATTAAAATATTTTCGCATGGAAGATGGGTGAATGTTTGATGGTAACTAGAATATATAATTATCATTGCTATAAAATAAAGCAAAGACAGTAGAAGTGCATTCAGACTGGAAAACAAATATACAACACTAAGACTATCTAGCTAAAAAACTGAGTACATAAGGAATTTAGCTTAAACCTAAATAAGAAATACTGTGGTGGTTGATGTATTTCTTCATACCATTTGGTGGTTTAGGAACTCCACTGCAGGAGAGCTTTCATATGAGTAGGTCAGCATTTATGCCATAAGCCCCAGATAATTTTACTCATGAAAAAGAAACAGGTAGTAAGATGGCCGACAGATAAAACAACCATAAACATCTGAGTTTCTTGTGCGACTTCTTTTCGAAGCACAGAATTAACATAAGCCATGTGCTGTTCTACCTCTTCTCTCTTTCCAGAGAAGGGAACTAGCTGACGCAACAAGATACTATTCCACTCTCCCAAGAACGTAGAAAGAGATCCCCAAGATATTTGCTAGTGAGTAACGTAATAGAAATCACCTCTAGCTACTCAGATTTTTAAAATTGTTCCATACTTCAGGCACACAAAGGATTGTTGATGCACATAACTTAATCTGTTGACCCTGATGAACTTAAGCTACTTCACATTCTTCTGAATTAATTTTAAACACTAAAAAGATCATAAAATTGAAAGAAAAGTTACAACTGGGAGAATAAACTACAAAAATATAAATCTGGTTTAATTTAATTCAATTTTTGCTCTTCAGCTGTTTCTCTACTTTGGATATTCTATTAGGAAAGAAACCTATATATTCATATTCAGTAATGCCTACTGAATTTTGCCCCCTTCCTTCCACATCAAACCCTTCCATCCTATTCAGCCTAGGTTCACTGCCAAAAGTGAGTCCCATGAGCCATTCAGTAAAAAAGGAATTGCCTTCCTGGTGAGTTTTGTTTTATTTTCCTTACTAGCACCATCTTATTAATTGTAATAAGCTTATTGCAGCTTTTGGGATTTCTGAGTCGGTTACAACGGCTTTTAAGGAATTTATTGTCGGATGTGACAAATGTCTTAGCTCACTACTTGGTCTTGACAGAAATCATGCATAACATCCATAATGCTGTTGAGACAGGCAGTGTGTACAGTGCTTTTCCTGCCTCCACCTTTTGTCAGTTTTAGGGTTCTCTTCTTGCATTTACAACCCACAGCTTCTAATCTCAACTGTTATCTGCAGTAATATATGAATTATTATTGTTAGATAACCTATAGAGTGTGGTTTGTAACTTTTAGATTTAATGAATACACAGAGCATAACAGGAATTTGTATGATAATAGATTTTAATTAAATTTTAACTATAGGAAGAGGAAAATAATAAATTTATGGTAAATAGATATTTTTATTTTATTTTTCACTATAGATGTGCATTTGCTTTATTTTCATGTCTGCTTTTAGTCATGGCCTTTTTTAATCTACTTGAGTAGTCAAGTTGAAACAATTTTGTTTTACCTGATTTTGAGAAGTCACACTGTTGGTGGTGCTTTGCCTTTTCCTTGGGAAGTACTAAATCACCTATGAACATGCAGACACTCAGTCTCCTTGTCTGAAATATCTAATAACTGGTAGAAGAAGAATGCTTCTGCATGAAATTGGAGAGCTATTTGCCTGACTGCTTTTTCCTGTTCGAGGAAAGTTAGTGAGAAAAGTGTCTTGGCATATTTCAGAAGGATATTTATCTTTTGAAAATAACTATTGATTTTTAGTTTGTAATTTGAAACTAATTAAATAGATCTGAGTTTCTGAGTCAAGTCCTCTTAGGTTAATAGGAAAAAGGATGTTTCATTGACTAAGCTGCTAAGTGTGGCTTGGGAAAATGTATTATTTTCTTTGTTCTAGTAAACATTGCATTTATGACCTTGGAAATTCAGAACTAGAGCTGTAAAGTAATGTAGTCACTTAAGAATGCAGTTAGGAGTTAGGAATGGTGATTTGTTCATTTTTTGCACCACTGAAGAGCAGTTAAGGCTCAATCTAACTGTTATTAGGAATTAATCTCCATGCTGTAACTCACCTGCAGAGGTGTCTAAACAAGGAAAGCAGTCAAAACTTTGGCAGTAGAATATTCTGTTCTGATTCAGCTTTGTCCTTGCCAATTCTCACTCTTCCAGACTATTCCCAAATGCACTTGGAGCATTCAAAGGAGTAGGTAATAATTTTCTAAAGGCAATTTGGATGAAAATATAATGTTTGGAGGCAAAAAGACTAAGGCAGCAGAGAACATGCCCTAACACCCTCCAGCCCTAACGTTAATTTACTATCAGACAGATGTAGCCCTTTCTTCCTGAAGATATACTCGAGTAGGCAAATGTTTCCAAAAAGGAAAATAATGCAAAAATAACATGTTAATGAAACTTGCTGGCTTCCAGATCAGAATGGCTTCTCATCTGGTCCTCTTGGCAGGAGAGCAGAGCAAGCTACAATCTGTACACCACATCCATGTAACCCTGTTCCAGGCATAAGTAATTCTACATGAGGGTAACTGAACTTCTCCAGCTGGCAGGAATGTGACACTGTACCTTCAAGGCCTATGGAGTTACTGAAATAGATGTGTGTGACACACATCAAATTATTCAATACTTCTGAATATGTGCCATCTTGTTTGAAAGAAAACGTTTAAAAATTGCATCAATTTTATTTAATTCAGTGTTTACCTAACCTAACATTTCCCACACTGATAACTTTTTATGTCTTTCAGCCAGTGTCTACTAGAGCTGATATATTAAGTGTTCACATGTTTCAAATTAAAACAAATGTAGCAAAGCATCAGCTTTGCATTTGATCTTTCAGAAACATTTTCAAAATGAACTTTCTCTCTTCAGAGGACACAACTGCCAAGATTCCTTCTCCTGCATTTAAGTCCAAAGTGGCACTTTCCAGCTTTTTCAAAGAATAAAATACAATCAGCTTTAAAAATAAGGTAATTTTCCTCTCATGGAAAAATCACTGTCTACTGATCATAATTTAAGGTGACAAATTAAATAAATATTCCCAAGACAGTTGAATCAAAGCTTCTTATTTATGTAATTTACCTTGATTAAGAATGAAATTAACTTATCTGAAGTAAAAATGTAGTTCAAAGTCCAATATAATTTGAAAGGTAGCAGATTATATTAGACAAGCTCTAAAACCGACTTCAGTCACAGAGTTGATCAAAGTCCTTCATGAAAACAGTACCCATGAATTTGTTTGTCTTTTTCTCCATTAGAGTGCTCCTAACTCCTGTTTTATTGGCCTTCTTCAATACGTTCCAAGTGAGCGACAGCCCAGTGATAATGTGATTAAGCAGTTCTAAAACTTTATGAGCCAGTGGAATTCCAGCTACTGAAAAACACAGCTTTTGGAGAATGTTTCAAAGAAACTCAATAATACTATAATGTGTCTTGGGGGCCATAACAAATAAACAGTGTTGGAAAATGTCCATAGACACAGGCTCAGCCTCCTTAAAATCTGTCAGTAGAAAACTGTAGTCCTATATTCTGGCTAGTAATATTTATTTGAAAAGAGTAAGACTAAATAACATTTTCTTTAATAATAATTTTAGCAGTAATTCAAATATACATACAGCGCCATCATGCATTATATAAAAATAAAATACATGTTAAACTGCTTATTTTTATTGAGATTGTACTGGTTATTTCAAAACTAATGGCATACAGGTTTATTATGATGGCAGTGATTCCTTAACATCTAAAAAATCTGAGCTTACCTAAAGTATAACATTTGGAAGGTAAAACTTTTTTTCTTGTCTTCAGGAACTTGATGAGGAGATGAATATAGACATCCAGTCCTGGTCACCAACTCAATTGAGCAAAACCCCACAAAAGGAGAATAGAACTTAATGCTGAACTCATACAAAGCTTTTTGAAGCGTGTAGTGACTCCTGATATTCCTTATCAAAGCCAAATGGTATGTTTAGGACTCAGGTTTCAGGAAATTTTTCAGGCTTATCAAACTTTATAGAACAGAAATTCTCGGTGGTTGTGTCTCTGTGGAGCACTGAAGCTGCATCAGAGCTGTTTTCAACTGGTGTCAGAAGGAAGAAGATACAAACCACGATGTAGTATAGTAATTTCTAGTTGATGAGTTTATTTTTGAATGTAGAAATTGAAGTCAGCTATACGGTAACCAGGGAATCAGGAATTTCATCGTGCACAGATAATGCTCTTTCCACAGATAATCTTGCTCTATATGTCTGTCTACTCGTATGAGCCAGATATAAGTTTTAATTGTCATTTTGATGTTACTTAGAACATCAAAAATGCCAATTTCCCATAGCTGTGAGTAACTTTGACTCCAAATATTATTGCATGTTCTTTGTAAAGTTTCAGTCAGTAGTAGGACAATATGTTCTCTGACACAAAACAAGTCACACTATAATTTTATAAGCTTTTGGAAAACAAGGGGATATTGAAAAAAAAATTGTTTGTTTTTTTTTGCTATGGGAAAATATGAAATCACATTTTTTAAATCATACTCTTGAAAGAAAGAATATTTAATTTAGAAGGGTCTGGCTGGAAAATTACAGCATAATCACAACATTTATGAAATCCAGCAAATGTGATCACCCTTTGGGGTAGCATCCTTTGGCTCCTTTCCAATGTGGCTCGCTGGTTTGTATCTTCTCAAAAGATAAAATCAGCACAAAATATCCAAAACTTCAATGATAGAGTTATTTTTCCATCATGAAATATTAACTGAAAGTCTTCTTGTGCCACCACCATGTACTCCCAAAACAGCTACCTACCCCTGAAAACTATGCCAGTAGACACTCTATCAGGGCAGAAAGCAGGCAGGCAGCTGGTGGGGCCAGGTGAGTGTGCATGCAACTGCTCTTTCTCCCCAGATGAAGCAGCCACATCCAGACGGTGTCTGCAGACCCCAGGCTGCTCCGGGGTGTTGGCTGAGCGTGGTGTCTGGGCTGGCATGAGATACTGTGGGCAAACCATCCTCCAGTGCTCAGAGCCATGCCATAGCCATCTAGTTGACTAGTACAGACACAGCTTTGGGGCAGAAAAAACCAAAGTAAAGTGAAGAGTAACAAATAAGAACAGAGAGAAGAGAGGTGTTCCACCTTATCCAGTCCCTGACATAAGGTATTTAATTCACTGATGAACTGCATATGGTGCACATAAAAATCTTCTATTACATTGAAATTATTGGAGTGGGGTCACCCTGCCCTTGATGACAAATTAAATATCTCTCTATATATATTCCAAGAAGGGTCATGTAGACCCGAACTTTCCTTCTCCTGGCTTAGATCAGGATCCTTGTTTAGCAGGGCTGGTGCCAACTGTCTGGCTCACTACTGCACAACGAACCCAGTCAGACACATCCTCAAATCCTTGGTCTTTGAAAACTACATATTGTGAGGAAAGTAATTGTTGAAGAACAACTGGCTTTCAGACAAAAAAAAGAAGTTTTTCTCTCATGGGTATCCTAAAATTATTAATGGGAAGTCAGCTTTGTCCAGGATTCAAAATTATTTACATGTTGCTTAATCCCTTCTGTTCAAGACTAGACCAAAAAAAACCAAATTACTCAATTATGTACTCAATATACAAATTCTAAGCTAAGTATTTTTTTCCATAATGGGAAGCTTCTCTTTAATAGTCTCAATTTTTCTATTGTTTTGCAGATCCATCCTATGCAGAAATAAGTAAAAAAAAATAATCAATTTTCTCATTTCCCTCTCTCTATATAAAATCTGCTCATTAGGAAGGTTATGGATGATTAATTTGATGATTCTGAAGTTCTACAAAATAGAATGGTGTAAATGAACATAAGGAAGTAGTTTTGTCCTCCTTTGATGTAAATACATTTTATTGTGAAAACTATCTTTTAAGAGCTACAGTCTTTGAACATGTGAATGACTTTTCCTAGTTTTGAAAAGATTTCACAATAATTTTAACAATGCCTTTACATCTTAAAAGTAATAAATTTCCCAGTACATCTCTGGATAAGTCATTTTTGAGTTAAACTGATATAACTGGAGGATGATTTTTTGATTTTCTATTTCTATGACATTCATTTTGACCTTTCACATTCACACTGAATATTTCCTTCTCGGTCATGAAGTACACTTGCAAAAACTAGCAATCATTCTTCTCATTACCAGTTCAAACTAGGGACATTTTCTGAAAGCATCTAGCTGGAGGCTAATGTTAGTTCAATTACTATATTGGAATACATTTCAATTGCAGGATGGAATGCAACCAATCTTAGACCAATTTTCACTGGATAGGTTTTTTTTGCCAGTAAACTTTGAAAAAGTCTTCAAAATTTAGAAGTCAATAACAACAAGAAAGCTTTTGTGACATGAGATGTTTCTCAAGGTATCTCAATGGCTGTTTTATTCATTTACACAACAGAGTAATTTTTACTACATCAAAGCTGTCTTTTGCAATCTATATTCAATCTGTAGAGAGTTCATATGCCATGATAATACACACTGGGATAACATTTTCTTTTGTTTTTCTTTATTATCTTTTGTAGGGAAAAAAATGCATGTGTTGTTTTCAAAACTTTATTACAAGGAAAAAAATATCTCCTAAAGCTATTTTTGCACCAATGGAAAAAACCATAAGCCCTAAAAGAAGATGTATTTTTCAAGATATAGTATATTTTTTCTAAATCTTGTTCCAGTTCATTGGCCTTCAGTCATTTATCTTTCAATGTCACTTGTACTCCCTCAGAGTCACTATTACAGGAATTCATTATAAATAAAGGATACTCCATGGGCTTTTCTGCTACTTAGTGCAATGCTTAGTATAATGATTTTGGATAAAATTTGCTTTATATGTGACTTGATAATTTACTTAAGTTAGTGTAAGGAAAATACTTCATGTACATTAAGGACCTGAAGGTAACACAAAGGTAACACTCTTCAGTTATCCCTTTTTAACCCATTTAGAACATGATGTCCCTTACTAAAACAGTTTAGAAAATATGTGATATGAAAAATCTGCATGTGTTTGCTGATTTTAAGACCTGAAAGAATTTCATTAACTATGACTGGAAAGTAATAATGGGAACTACCAGTGGAGATTCACAGCTGGAGGTATTCCCACATGGGTTTGACAATTCAGTTGGTCAGGCTTTGGCTTGAGACTTGTGATTATTTTCTTTGTCATAGTCTTTCAGTATGACCTTATAAAGGCTATTTATCCCCACTCTGTTCCTTAGTTTCTACTCTGTTTTGTCTATTAAGCTTGTCAGTTTTGGAGGCTTTTACAATACCTTTGGGAACTTGATATATTCCCACAGTACTGTTAATAGTAACAGATAATAGTTCTGAAAGAAAGTAGGGAAAGATTTATGAATGACATTGAGTGGTCTGTGGTTTCATGTTCGGTGGGAAAGATGTGGAGAGAGGAACCCACAATGGAGCAGGCTTGCTGGCAGGACTTGTGACCAGAGGACCCATGCTGGAGCAGCAGCTCCTGAAGGACTGCACCCCACAGGAGGGACCTGGAGCAGGGGAAGAGTGTGAGGGGTCCTCCCTAGAGGGAAAAGGAGCAACAGAGACAATGTGTGATGAACTGATGGCAACCCCCATTCCCTGTCCCCCTGTGCCCCTCTGAGGGAGCAGGGAGAGAAATCAGGAATGGAGTTGAGACCAAGGAAGAGGGAAGTGAGGGGAAGGTGAGTTTAAGATTTGAGTTTACTGTAATGATTGGCAATAAATTCAATTTCCCCAAGTGGAGTCTGTTTGGCCCATGACAGTCACTGGTGAATGATCTCTCCCTGCCCTTAACTCAGCCTAAAACACATCAGCTTTAGTTATATTTTTGCTCCTCAGCCCAGCTGAGGGGGACAGTGATAAAACAGCTTTGGAGGGCCACCTGTCATCCAGCCAGGGTCAAACCAACACAAGTGTGTTTTCTTTATTAACACTATTTTTAATGTTAATTTTTCCAAAAAAGAAAAATATATTTTTCAAGTTGGATCACTTCCTTATAATTTTTTATTGCAGTAGGCAAATTAAAATGTATCAAGATGTCATCTAAATGCACTTTTCTTAAAACAGCATGCCTATTTCAAAAATCATGCATATATGTCTTCATATACCACTGAAATACATTATCCCTCTGTCTTATTTGGGTAGATGCTTAACTGTCCTAGAAGGAGCATGCAGCATTTTAAAAAAAAAGGTAATGAATAATTTTGTCAGCATAATTTCAAGGAGTATTTGAGATGAGCAGCTAGTAGTAGATTATTATTTTGTCAAAAGATTTTGGCTAGCACAATCTTAATTCCAAAATGACATGTTACAACAACAAAAATTAGACCTTTCACCCTTTCTTTTCTTATAGATTATTCAAACCTAACTAATTAACTTTATTTTTCCTTCATCTTCTCAATCACCTGTAAGAGTAGGCTCACTACATATGCCTACTCACAAGTACTGACAAAAGTTTGAAAGCATATTTCAGGCATGCCAGAATTAAATTTACTGGTTTTCTTCTCAAATCTATTTTTTCCCTTTGGAACATTAGCTGCAGCAGTTTTGGTAGCTTCTGTTCATTTATTTATTTATTTAAAATTACTGCCTTATATTTATTGTCTGCTTTTTATCACAGACTGCAAAAGTTATGCTTTGACTGTTAGTCCAACCATTAAAAGCAAGATTCAGGCAAAAACCTTTAGACAGAGTGGTTACCTGAGGTAAGAAAATGTTAAAAATGAAGGTGAAATTATAATTCCCTTCAATCCAGTGTCAAAGTTCTCATGTAGAGTGTTGAATTAAAGATTATCCTGAAAGTGAAAATATAATACCCCCAAATGTCATTTTGCTGTGTAAAGACAATACCACTGTAGATTAAAGGCAAACCTCACTTATCCTTCAAATACCTAATGAAAACACATTTCAGTGACAGAAAAGCAATTTCTGCAAATCAGTACTGTATAACATTATAAGCTCTTCATTTAGTAGTATGTGTGCTAAACTGCAGAAAATAATGGTTATATAAAAGTACAGGCTAATAAAAGTCAGTGCCTTTGCCTCTAACTTATGACAATGAGGGTTATAAGTCTTTTTAAACATAAAAAGTTTCAGTTTTATGATTTCCCTGCAAGCTGGTTGATAAAAGACTTGCATCAAGGCTTGCCTTCCACCTGTTACACATAACCTCAAAATCTTCCCACATGGAGAGATGAGCCATAATTTCTTCAGCCCTTCCAATGGCTTGGTAAAGTCAACCATCTTTCCTGAACTGCTGTCAAAATTCCTTAATATCTAAGACTTTAGCCTACAAGGGGTGACACAGAAACAACATGTTTTATGTTTGAGAAATGAGAGAGAAAATATTTTAGCAATAACCTTATGAGTATGAGAATTGAAAGTTATGTTTACGTATTTCATTTTCTTTTCTACAGTGCTCAAAAATGCTGCTCACCAGATGCTTATGTAGTGAATTCCCATCAAAACTTGTGACTGATGAAGCTATGTATGAAGGGACTATCATGACAGTGTGGTATGATCTAATTACAAGAGGTGTCTCTATCTGAATTAAAGTTCAAACAGCACCATATACCAGAGGCAACAGTACAGATTTTATTTAACAGTAAATGTGAGGTAGAGAGATAGAAGTATGAGGAGAGGGGGTATGGGAGAAAATAAAAAGTGAGAAAGAGAGAGATTAAATACAAAAATTTCACCACCATATGAATCCGTGCAGCTTCCCATGGGTCCTTTTTTACCCTGGTCTTCAGAGGTGGGGGTCCCAGTGTGTTCTTCTGGATGCACCACTTCTATACAGTCCAAGTCCTGGATATCCATGGGATGTAGATGACATTCCCACAACTTGGACTGGCATGTGCATCCTTTCCCACAGTTTGCCACTGCAAATTTTGTGTCCGGATCAGTCTTATTTTAAGATCACTCAGTCTGCACAGTGGAATTTTTCCAGTGTGCTAATTCCAAATCTTTACCTTCATCAGGCCTGAAATTAATGCCTTCCTGTTTTGCCATCTATACTTATCTCAAGTTCCTGTTATGGTGTCTTAGATAAAAATAAAAATATTGCTTACCAAAAAGTTCTTATTGTAGGTGGAAAACAAAGATGAGTTTAAGATAAGTTTAAAGTGTATATCTTATGCAAATGACAGAAAAAAGTATGGAGAAAAATGCAGAAAAAATAATCTGCAGAAAATTCTACTTCTCCATGTGAGGAAGCAGCTGACATTTTTAGTAAAGTGCTTGAAGGAGTAAAGTTTTAATATACAGCAATGTATTTTGAAAAAGTTTTCAGTTTAATAAGAAGTTCTCATGCTGCCTTTGAAAAATCCCCCACTTTACAGAGTAGAACCTTGCTGCTTAAACAGAATGAGTTTGCACGCTGTCATGTCTGTACAAATGACATTAATAAGTTGGGCTAGCTAGAAGAGCAAGTGTTTCGCTCATCTAGGTTTAGAACTTTGAGTTTCTCTCAGCATTTATCTCTCATGCTATAAATATCTGAATAGAAAATATATTTAAGATAATAATCATGATAGTTGTGTCCACTAACAGGAAAAGAAATAATGTGGCACTGAAATACAGGAACTTTTTCCTAAATGAGAGAAAAACATCTTTCTTATTTAAGAGCTGACACAGGTTAGCCAGGGAATTTCCGGAGTCTTTATCCTTGGGATTTTTCAAAATTAAACTGAACATAATACTGGGCAGCAAGTTATAGCTGATCCTATTTTCAGGAGAAGGATCAGACTAGAGGAAGTTTGGTGCTTTTCAATCTCAGCTGCTGTGTACTCCAACAAAGTGGCTTTGGCTATGATGACATGTAAAATCCCTAGAAAAGGTGGCATTTTTGGAGGTTTAGCCAAAAGAAGTATCCAGTTTGACTATCCTAAAAAATACCCTCTGTTGCTGAGTTAGAATTATAGAATATGTGGGAATGTACACACTGCTGAAGAATGCCCCTGAAGTTTCTTTCTGGACCACTCCAAGTGTTGACAGTAGTAAATGAAAGGCTTGCATCTTCCTCCTGGCCAAGGGTGAAATTGTCAGAAGAGAGAGAAGAACCATTATATCCAGCTCCTGTAGCAGGATTCCTTATTGCAAAGCAGTACTAGCCAAGTATCAAGGCAGCCTGGTTTTCACCTATTTTCATCCTGTGCCAAACAATGAAGACTAAAAGCATCACTAAAGCTCCTCAGCAAGTTTGGGTTTTGGTGTTGTTGTTTCGGTTTTTTGTTGTTTTGTTTGTTTGTTTTTATAGAGAGTTAGAAGAGTAACACATAATTGTCCATGTTAACTGCAGTAACAATAGAGTTGAACTGTATCTTTGTCTATTTTTGCATTTCTTGAGGGTGAGGGATCCCAATTTGAACTTCCAGGAATCTAAACTTTTTTTCTATTCAATTAGATTAGTAATGCACTCACCTTGTGACTGCCACTTACAGAGCCTCAAAGCTGTGCATGTGTCTTTGCACATTGTACTGCTCTGCTGGAAGAACAGCAGTTCACATGTGCTGAAAGCTTTGCCATTCCAGTCCTTGTTTTTAGTGATCCCATTTAACCATTCTGACTTAGCAGATCAAAGCCAGCATCTTCTAACCTTTTGGGCCACAAAAGAGTTTCACTCTCCTCATGCAAGTTCTCAAAACCATGGCAAAGGCATGCTCAAAGGCACCTATTCATCCCATTTCATCTATTTTTCAAAACTTTGCCTATCCCAAGTTTAAGACATTGAGGCTGGAGAGTTTCCTTACTTTCATCTGGTGAGTATTCCACCTTTTAGCCTGACCTCACTGACAGAGTTTCCCTTGAAGTCAGCCAACTCAAGTCTTTTTTTGGGCTTCACCTAGTTTTCTTAAATGTATCACCTGCGCAGACACACACACATGAATAAATGGGAGAAGAGGAGGTAGGACCACACATGGTTCTGAGTGGTTCATATAGGAAAAACTTTGCTGGGAATGAGAGTTTTATGACTTTCAGGGGCATGTCCTTCAATTTATTTTGAAAAGTAGAGGTTCCTGCTTTAAACCTAATGTTCATGAACTTTCCTTTTGTAAAATGGTGTTTATTAATTGAATTTTTGTACTCTTACACTATATTACAGGGATAAAATATTTAAAAAAATAATGTCACAATATAAATCATTAAGAGGCTCTTACTGAAAAATGTACACTAACAGTTTAGTCTTGGTATACATTTCAACAATTTTCCCCAAAGTCCAACATATGATAAAATCCATTGACAAGATTGATCTCCTACAAATCTTAAGCAAAGAAAACAGAGGAAATCCCACAGAAAGGAAATAAAATCTACAGATATATATATATCTTTTCAGGAATTAAAATAAAGGAACATCTATCAGGCTTGGCATAATCCTTTTGTACAAACTGAACACGGAATTAAAATAAAATTATAATTTTTTATCTCACACCAGATAATAAAAAATTTCGATCTGAAGTAACATTTACAAAAGGATATATGTACTTTGAAACTATTTTTCTGCTGAAGATAAGCAGAAGGACTGCAGTCTGTAATACAGTCAAAAGCAAAGGTGTTTTTACTATAAGACTTGTACATGGACAACAATTTCGGCACTCTAAATGTCTAATTTTCTTGTAGAAATCTGTCTGTCTTTCTGATTAATTTTTCTGCCCATATTAGCTGACTAAAAGACATTTTAGAGCACAAGAAAGAAATATGCAACTCCAAAAACATTAAGGAAATTATTTTATTTTTGGGCAGTTAGGGACAGTCATATCTAGCAAACGAGAAAATACAGTTGCAAATTAATTAAAGATATTTTAAAATATCAGTGACATCTATGTACCAGTACAGTGTTTATTTTTCCTTTGTTTACATGCTCTTTGCTTTAATATTAGCTTATTTCTTTGTGGAAAAATGAAGCAGAAGAAAGCTCCTTTTTTTGGTATAAACCTAAGAAAGTGAGAATTGCATATGTGAAAAGGGTGGGGTGGGAGTAGAGACGGGTAGAGAAGGGGAATCAAGGAAAGGAGCGTAACTGAGTAAATCAGTTACTGAAGTGGAGTTTTGGGAAATCTGATCCTATTCCCAATTCTTCTGCAAGTCCACTTGGTAACTTAAAGCAAATTACTTCACTCTGAGCTTTGGTTTCTTTAACTAGAAACTGCAGATGCTGTCTTGCAGTCATGTGTTGAGATTTATGGTAAAAGTATTACTATATTATTAATAACCTTTTCTCAGAAGACCCCTATTGCAGCCATGTGCTAGTTGGTGTCAGTTGGCTGACTGATGGGTTCTAGGTATTACCATTGACAGCAGAGCACAGAGATACCCAAACAACAACGTGAAAGAAATATCCCTTGTCAAAATTATAAATAATTGCTGCAAAATATTTAGTAATACTTGGTGCAAAATATGCTTTGAAAATAAGCTGCCTTAACACAAATGAATAACACAGAAAAACAATTGAACATTTGTTTCAGCCTTAGAAATCAGAGACAGATGGGGCAAACATGACCACCATCAGATGCTGAAAAACTGCAGAATTCCCCAAACCCTCGTAATGAGTTTCCCATGCAGTACAATTACAAGATTCTTTTTTAAAGAAAAAGCAAAAATCTAAACATATTTTTTTATCCATTATCTCAATTCTCCTCACACACATTATATTCCGACTAAGATATAATTCAGGTAGTGTTGACAGTTTTGACACAATTCATTCATAGAGCACTCCAAATTGCATATAAAATAGACTCATTGCCTGGAAGCTGCCTCAAGAGATTATATAATTATTCCTCTAGTCCATGGCAGGATCTGTACACAACAGATGTTTGCTGAACCTGTTCTTAAAGACATTCCATGATGAAGAGTTTAAAGGCTCATGTGCACTTCAGTGATCCTTTGCTGTAAGAAGAAACTGTTTATGCAGAACTTACGTGACAAAAAGTGGGGATGTCAAGTCAAAATGGGAACACAAGGTTAATAAATGGAGAAAAAGGTAAGAAAAAATTTAATTTAACAATTAATTTTGTGTAATTCTTAGGTAAACTTGCCTGACCATGTAAAGTATTAACTAAATATATGCACAACCAGCACATGCAGAAGAGCATATTTGTATTTATTCATTTACAATGGACCATTTTCACTAAAAAGAAACAAGAACAAATTTAATTTAAAAATCTGCTTGTATTTTCCCCTAAGGGAAGAAGCCATTTTTACATTAGACATGGAAAATATATATTAAAATAATTATTTTTACTGTAAATGTCATGCCTCTCAGTACATTTTAATTTCATTAATTCCAAATCACTCTGACTCTTCTTAAGAGTCTTAATGTATGCTAAAATATTTGTTTTAGCAAGAATCAAGCCTCCATAATCTTGTTAACCCCATCAATTCTGTTGCAACTCCAACAGACTTCATGGAAGATACCTTCTACTTGCCTAGACTTGCAGCTGCAGCATGATCCCAAAAGATCTGCCTGATTTCCCTCAGGTCAAGCAAAATGTATGACCTGTATGTCTTCTCTGTAATTGCTCTAGTGCTCATCAGAGAGAATTACATGATGCTCTGAACCAGCCAATATAGCAAGCACTCAGAGCTCACATGTCCCTGCATTTTGTTCCTTTTACCCATGGATATCCACTTAGCTTGCATGTTTCTTGAGCACCAGAGTTCAGGAGCTTTTTTAGGTGTCTCATTCTCTTAGTCTGCATCATCTTCCTGAAGCTAAGAGGGTGTTGCAAAGCCTGGGCTACTCAAGGGGCTTTTGCAGATGCTGCTCAAATGCACTTAACTGGGCCCAGTTGATTAGAAGTGAGATAAAAAGACAGTGGCTTGCTGTGCTTTGTAGTGTTTCCCAGAGCCTGCAGGGTACCCTGTGGCACCCACCTGCCCTGCAGTACCCACCATGGTTTACCCTCTCCTCCCATCATCCTTCAGTCAATTATAGGTGAGCATTGATTCTTCAAGTCATAGAATAGTATCAGAATGAGCATTGGGTTGGAAGGGACTTTTAAAGACCATCTTGTTCTTACCCCCAGCTGTGGAAAGAGCATCAGGCCACTCAGAGTCTCATCTGGTGTTTTTATACTGGTGGAACACAGGAGGGAAAATGTTTGTCAGTTGTGGGCAGAAGGTACTGTGCATAGAGAGTATCAGATGAACCTGGGACAGAAAACAGCCTCTACATGTTGCAATTACTTGTGGGAGAGAATTTAGATTGCTTTTCAAGTGCTTGTGTACTTTTATCTTGTTCCTGTTCAACTCTCTTCTGTAGTCTTTTTTTTTGTTAAATATTACTTCTATGACCATTCAGTTAAGCCCAAAGTTATGTGTGTGAGTGGGATGTTGCTCATAAATATTTAAAGATCTAATTGTTTGCTAGAAATGAATTCCTTTCCAGCTACAACACTAAACAAAGTGAAGCTGTCAGAATGTGAAATCCTCCTACACTGTGTAATACTGTTCTGCCATGGCCATTATTGTACCTTGTCATCCTATATCATACTGATTCTTTCAAAACCCAAGATTTATGTGATTTCATGTGGCATAAGATGCTATATATGTTAGCAATTTTAAAATATGTTTTTTAGACAATTTTATAGAACATGTCTCTACAAGGACTTCAAAGGGAAAAAATGAAAAAAAAGTATGTTTTGCTAAACATAACATCCTTCCAAAGCCCAAAACCAGCATATTAAAAAGCATAGAGAGGATTTATATAACCCACACTTCTTGTTATATATTGTTTCTTGAAATTAAAGTAATTATGCTGTTACCGTCAGCAATTAAAATGAACATAAAATTGTTTAGAAGCCAGTGGAAGCTCTCCAGGTGCAAAAATTAATGGGTTCTGAAATATATTTACCTGTCATAAATGCTTTTAGCACAAGAATGAATTAAAGGCACACTTATTCTAAAATTAAAAACAGACAAAAAAACTGACACCTTGCCCTCCTCCAGTTGCAAGTTTATATATGAGAAATACAATAATCCTGTGTCAAATATTTTACAAAACTACAAAAAAAAAAATAGGCATTGT
>JAYDZK010000169.1:99977490-99987830 GCA_034509185.1 Euphonia xanthogaster | reverse complement strand
GCAATTGTCTAATGCTAATAACTGAACAGCAGAGGTCTGACCTGACCTATCTGAAAAGTCTGTGTGGATTTTGTCACCAAAGATCTTTAACTGGAAGAGTATTTGCTATGGATAGTCCTGTCTTGGGGTAGGAGGTAGAAAGATGATTCACCAAAAGCCCCATCAAGCTCTCTTTTATGAGAGAAAAGGGAAGGAGCAAGTTGCATCATCTGACATTAGCAACTTTAAAAATATGAGGAGCAAAATAAAAAGACATTAAAAACTCTTTCAAAATAAATACTTCTAAGAAGGATTTTTAGTGCAGACAGCCCTATAGACCTTAAAGGGAAGGACAGGCTCATGAAAATAATTTTTAAAAAAGAATCAGCAAAAAATTTGATCGTAATGGAATGGTTAGATAGATTGACTGTCATGAATTTAAATTAAAACATGA
This sequence comes from Euphonia xanthogaster, assembly GCA_034509185.1. Taxonomy (NCBI): domain Eukaryota; kingdom Metazoa; phylum Chordata; class Aves; order Passeriformes; family Fringillidae; genus Euphonia; species Euphonia xanthogaster. Next base: position 99,987,397 of record JAYDZK010000169.1, on the reverse strand, counting down.
TAAAGTGCTATAAGGAGAAACTCTCACTGGAAAGTGTACTAAATCTCACCTGCTTTATCCATGCATAAACAGATTTGACCTCATCTCTTGCGTTTCTTACAAGGCTGATATAAAACTTAGAAGTGTGACAGCATCTAGGTTATGAAAAAATAGAAAAATAATAAAAGTGTGGGAAGACAGCTTCTCTCAAGGATGCATATTCACAGCTCTGAACATAGAAAGACATTGCTAGTTGAGCATGGCCTTTTATTTTTAACTTCAGAATGAAGCAAAGAAACAGGAAAAGGTATTTTGTGTTTGATGAACACATTTATTTCCCACTTAGGACTCTTACAATTATCAGCAAACCTAAAACTATGATAATGTGTATAAAACTTTCTTTGTTGAGAGAATTTCCTAGTAACCTCCATGGTGTTTTCACAAAATCTTTGTATTTACTTTTAGCAAACCTATATCACAATTGTGTTTTTTTTTGTTTCCCCTCCACAGAAAGGCAAATCTTTACTCATTGGATATATATTTAAAGCCTTGCAGAAAAGAACAATTAGGACTTGTTTGTGGGAGAATTGCTTCACATCTGCTGGGTCAGACCTGTCAGCCAGAGAAAGCAATCACATCTGCTTTAACTCTGCTGGGGTTGCGCTGTTACACATTCAGGATTTGCTTCATTCCCGCTGAAGAGGTATAGTGGAGAAACTACCTTTGAAATAAGTTATAAAGTTTCTGTAACTTTCTAGCTACTCTTTTCCTTCATTATTAATCTGCTTTTCCTGTCCTTTGGATCTCAGCTGGAATCTGAAGGACAAACACACAACCTAACCTTTAAGAAAATGCTGCAAAGAATAGTGCCCAATAAATCATTGGCTGGTGTGACATAATATTTGGTAGGAAGCTGGAGAAAGTTCTACATAATGCACTTAGAGATAATCCTTCCTTGATAAAGTCTGTACCACCTACTATGCCATTTTTATCCTTAACTTCATGGATTCCCTCATAACTTATAACTATTAAAAAAAAGAGATAGGCAACTGAGTCTTTCAAAAAGTCTAGGATGCATATTAATCTCCATGCAAGACATTTTATGATTATTTATTTAAAATTAGGTAGAGAACCTAGAAAAATAATGGTTTGTCGCTTCTGAAAGAACAGTCTTGTCAAGGAGAAATTTCACATTTCTTAAAGATGCCAACTGTTGCAGAACACATTCTGGAGCTGACCTGGATGTGGAGCCAGAGAGGAAGATAAAGATAATGCTCTGTCATCCAGTTACCCAGTTTTGTGCACAGAAGCCTATAAGGAGGTGGCTTGTTTGCCCAGAGGAAAAACAGAAACTATACTTCATTGAAGATTCATTTCTCCTTTATCTTACACTATTTACCTTTCCTGCTCTATATACACTGAAAGTGCCTTGTTGTCCAGCCAAACTCTTCACATCTCCTGTCTGGGATTTTTATGACCCACGGCTGATGTTGTCCCAAAAGCAAGTTCAGCAGAAAAATTTATTACACAAACTTCCATCAGTTGGTGGCATGTAAGGGTACTTATGTTCTTTTTTGTGGGCACCTTTATCCATTGCAATGTCTTCTAAATGAGGCCACACTCCATAAAGCTAATCTGAAAGTATGATTTTTTTTTTTTCTTACAGAACCTCTAGAAGGTGCTAGTACCTTCTACGTAATATCTGCTGGCAGCTGATTCTCTTGCCAGTGAAGTGGATTTTGGCCTCTGTATATTTTTTTACCTTGGGGCAGGGTAGAAACTGGTCATGAAGCTCTAAAGTAGAATTTTTTCATAGGAACATGTTTTTTTTAACAAACATCTTTGTTTTAAAACTTTTTTCAAGGAAACAGCATAGACAGAGCATTCTAATTTGCATTTATCTTTTTTTCTCATAATATAAAGCCTCATACAGAAGCAGCTAAGAAGTCTTTGACAGAAGAAGGCCCCAAGGCCCATTTCACAGCACTGTAATATATAAATTGTCCTCTGGTCACATCGTAATATTTCCATATTTTAAGGGATATTTCATCACTACCTGTTATAGCTGCAAGACTCTAATGTAATGATATACATAGTTTATTTTTGAAACATACGCTGAATATTGATTTACAACATTTTTTGGGGTTACTGACATATTCAGAGATCAGTTGTCCTAATACACTGCAAATAGTATTCTCAACATTTGTAAATAGATACATTCAAAACCACCTATCTGGAAATTGCTTGCTATATGCAGTGCTATTTGTCAATATGACCTTTGGAAATTATTTACAAATAATTATTTTCCTGTTTTCACCTGGGAAAGATTAAATATGTTTGCTTTTTTAGTTCATATTTTTGCATTGTAAGTAATTTGTAATGGACACTTCTTAATATGCAGGCCTCCTAATTTTAAGAAAACATAGCTGCACTGGCTTCTAAAAGACTAGCTTGCAGTTCACCACAGTGAGGACTCAGACTTGAACAATGCTCTTTTCATTACCAATGTGCTTCATTACTTGGTTTTAGAGGGCTTTATTTTTTCTTTTTTCTTTTCCTCCCGTGTAGTTTTCTGAACACATCAGAAAAAAGTGCTGTGGTTACCAAAGAATTGCATCCTTCTCTAGGTATAGTACAGCTGGGGGGTGTCCCAGTCACAAATGCTGCAGGAGTTCTGCTGGCAGGCTGCTGCAGCGCACTGGCTGTTCTGAATGCTTTTCTTCTACCTCAGTTGTTTATCAGGAGAATCATTTGTCCTAAGTTTACTGTCAGTGTTTCACAAATTCACTCATTTCAGCTGAAAGGGGCAGCTCCTTCATTCTCTGCAGCACCTGAAATTTCAGACTGTTCATTTTTCTTGCTCTGCTGCCTCTTATGTAAATCCTTCTATGGTGAATATGTTTTTAGTTAAACTATAATTGGCCTCTGTTCAGTTGCAATGCACTTCTTGAATAGAACTGAGAAAGCTTTTTCAGGCTGGAGCATCCATCCATACATCATTCTCTATTTGGCCTTCAATTACCTGTTTGTTTTTATTCTGTTAGCTTGTCCAAGTGCTTTGTGCTACTGCACACTCCACAAACCTTTTATTTTTCTGCACTACTTGCATTTATGCAAACTCTTATCCTTCAACTAATTGGTTGTGTCCTAAATGTTATGAATTGCTTTTCCTCTCTTGTCTGTCTCCTCTGACATAACGGTCTTTAAGCTCTAATTAACCTAGAGGTAGGGCATTTTTCATCGGTTTTCTCCATACCTTCACAATTTTGCATTTGCATACCGTTATTACAACTTTATACTTTTAAATTTTCTTCTGCAGAGATTTTGATGTCTTGCCCCCTTTATCATCATGTTTTCTTTGTGCTTCTCTATGAATTTTCTTTGTGTTTATTCCCCTTGTGCTTTGCATACAGATATAACTTTTTTCTGCTTTGTCCTGTGTCAGCAGCTTTCAGAGAAATTACTGTGAGAGCTGCACATTCTTATTCAGGATCTATTAATTTATGCTGAATTATTTGCTCTTTTTAACACTAGTCAATCATTTTCTATATATTGTCCACATATAGGAGTAATTTTATTTCCCTGGATTCTTGCTTATTGTTTTCAAAAAGCTGTCTATTGCACACACATATCATATTTTGGACAAAAAGCGTTTTTACTATTCTTCTGTGCAGCACCAGCCATCTCTCCACACAGTTTGCTGACACAGGAGATACTTTTGATTGTTGTTTGCTATGCTTTCCTCAGACTAGGCAGATAAGACATGCAAACTCACAGTATGTTGCAGAAAGTGTGGTTCATATTCCTTCACTCACACTCAGAAGTTTTCTATATTCCAATTAAATTCAAAGGAAAATTTTCTGATTAAAATCAGAATTCTAATCCAAATGAGAATTTTCTAATTCAAATGAAATTCACATGAGGAAGGTAGGAGGGAGAACATGTAAAGATCTCCACAAAACAGAGAAACAGGCAAAATCAGAGGCCTAGAAAGCAATAATTTAAAAATTACCCCATTATCCTTCAATACATAGGACTGAAGACACTAAAGTGTAAGTAAATGACATTCTGGCACAAAAAGTCTAAGAGACTGGTAGGAAAACTCACAGCATCCCTGGATACTGGATTTCTTACCTTTCTGGGAAGAAAAGCATCTGCCAAGGCCATGAATGCCTCAGGGCAGAGCATTGGTTAGGCAGTGGGAAAGGCAGCAGTGACAAACAAATCAAAAATTGAACAAGATTAACATCTGCTTCAATTTCTTGAATTTGAATGGCAGTGGGTCTTCCTGCAGATTTGGACCTGTCTTGGACACAACAGAAAGAATGGAGATCCTTAAATTTTCTTTTAAACAAGTGAAAAATGCGGCAATATTTGGACCCAGTTTTATCTCTCCATGCTTGCATTCCCTGTCTTTGAACTAAACACTGTTTGCAGCTGGTACACTGCCAGTGTTTCTTTTAGAAAGATTATATCTCTTTGTCAGGAGCTTAGCGGACTGTAAGCTAGTCACAAAATTTAATGGTTTATATTAAAAAAAAATATAGAAAAAGAAAGAGACATATGAGTTTCCTTCTAAAAGTTTATTTTTTCCTATCAGGAATAAGTGAGAAAGAGGGCAAAAGAAATTTGGACGACTTCAGAAATGTTCCTTTGCTTTGTTTTTCCATTACTTTTGTAATGCAGCCAGCATACTATTTTTATGACTTTAACAGCACTCTATCATCTTTAAAGGCAAGCAAATAACAGCTGAAGTTGGTCAATGGAGGTTTAGCTGTTAAAAGGAGAAATAGCTGTGTGCTATATGTGGAAGCAGTGCCCCTTATTTTAAAACACACAGAACCCTCTGGATCAGAGGTGCCAGATGCAAACCCAGGTGGCAGTGAACTTGAAAGCTTATTCTCATTAATAGCTTTGCCAGTACCACAGGGATCTTAAGTATCATAGATCACATTAAAGGCCTTGCTGAATTGCAGTGCCTGTTCCAGCTCCCAGAGACATCATTCTATTCAGTGAAAAGAGAAGATCTAAGCCAACTTCATTCAAGTTGTGTTGCTATTTTCAGATGTGGAGGTGACACACTTACACTGTGATGCAAGTTTGAGGACTAAGCAATACCTTTATACAGGTGAATAAATTATTCAGGATCCCAAGCAGTGTTCAGGTATCAATTATCTTTACTAAAAAATTGGAGAACAGAGATACAGACAGTCAAAAGGTGATAATGAATATGCTACAGGCATATTTCTACAGAAGGCCACACTTTCATATAATATTTCTATATTCTTTTTCAAGTGGGGGTCCAAACAAGGGAGGACAGAATTGCCTAGAAGCATCACAGTAAACTATTCAACTCCTCTAAAAGTCATCACTTACACTGTCTTCCTCTGTGAGGTTAATGAAGATTTTCCAAGGTAGTCAAAATGGATTTCTGCATCTGGAATTTGACAGCATTTGGAGTGTCAGAAAAGAGCTGACTTTGAAAGAAGGATGAAAATAAAACTTACTTCCTGTTTTTTTAACCTGCTTTATGCAACACCTTCATATTACAGTCCCCACCATAGAATTCCCCTAAACCTGTTGTGTAGAATTTTACTCTCCTACTTTGTTTAAGCTGTTTGTATTTACCTTTGAACCCTTACAGATTTTAAATGCACGTGAAGATTCATACACATTATTTGCACAAAAAGTTATTTAATAGTAATAAGTAGAAGAGTACCTTTTTGAATGAAAAGGACAAGACGACCTTGATCTGTTCTTTTCTTGTGCAGGCTCTAATTTTGTGAAAACAATTTTGTTCCTGCATTTTAGGTTACTTTAAGATGTTTGACAAATCATAAGGCAAGATGACTAAGTCAGTTAAACTGCAGGCAGAAATAATTGTGGGTAGGAGTGGCAACAGCTGCCCCTGAAAGAAAAAAGTAAAAACAAAAAAAAAAAGTGGTTTACTTGAAAAGTTTTAAAACTCCTGGTGCTTTTCTCATGTCTTTAGAATATTCTGACAGTCTTAAAGAATAATTTCTTTTCTTCAAAGAAATCATGTTTCAAATAATATAAAATATTATTTGAAACATGATTTCTTTGAAGAAAAGAAATTATTCTTTTTCTTAATGAGAAATTAATTAAACCATGTGGAAAAGTTTTCTAATTATTCCAACTAAAAAGAGCCAAATCCTAAAATGTTTTTTAGCTGCTGGGGTTCTGCCATTACTGTAGTTTCAGAATGTTTTTAAAGTATTCTTGTAAACTAAAAGGAAGTCCTATTAAGCCCTCTGAATCTCAAAAGAACCTGAGAGCACTGAGTGATCACTACAGTGTTATCCCTCACAGAGCCAATGGCAAGTGGTCAGTGGCTGGGGATGTGCAGGGTACCACAGAGACCAATCCTGACTCCTGCTTGCTTTGACATTGTGGTCAGTGATTTCGTTAATAACTGAAGTGACAAATTTTAGAGAGGATTTATTAACTGGGGGGAAAGTGGTTCAACAATATGTCTGAAATTCCATTCTGTATGACATGGATGGACATGGAGACTGGGCCAACAGGAGCCTCATGAGGTTCAATAAGGAGGTGCTCTCACTTTTACACCTAGGGCAGGATAGCTCCACACAACAGCACAGGCTGAGGGGAGCATCCTGCTCACACTGCTGTGGACACTATGTTGAATTCAAGGCAACAAAAGCGCATTCTCATACCATAACACTAACTTCCTACAGAACTGCATTAGAAAAAGGAAGCAGACTGAAAGAAGTTATCAGCCTGTTCTGCTTCCATTAAGGATGAGTGTGGAGGAACTGGAGAGGGTCCACAGGAAGGTACTGTGTATGGAATCTAGACCATGAGGAAAGAGGCTGAGGAAGCTTAGGTCACATATTCTGGTGACAAAAGGGACTAAGGACCTCGTAATAACAACCTACATCTACTTGAAAGGAATGACAGAGATGATGAAGTGGCAGATGCAACAGCAAACCAAAACCACGCGCTGCTGTTTATGACATTCAGATTGAATTTCAGGAAAAACTTCACCACGAGCATGGTGTGGCACTTTGACTTAGAAGAACCAGGCATGTTTCCAAGATGCACCTGAACAAAGTCATGACTGATGTAGTGTTCATGTGAATTCTACTTCAAGAGCAAGGCTAGACTAGATGACTTGCAGAGGTCCTTTTTAACCAACAAGATTATGTAAAATGAGATGTTTTACTGTTATAGAGGAAGAGCCGCACTATAATAGCTCTAAAAAGCTCTTTTATTACTGATGTTGAGCTATATGTATTCAAACACCATAACCATTGGAAAATATAATTTAAACATTTATCAAAATTCATACATAGAGTAGAAGCTATCATTTTTGATACTTGTCCAAGAAGTGTTATCCCACTACTTAGTGACTGTGGATTTTCAAGAAGTGAATGAAATAAAGCATTTCTGACAATGTTCTTCTGAAAATTTTTCAGCAAAGCTTCAAGAACATGTTTTTCTAATGGCACTTTGAGGCTTGGTTCCTGCTTGAGGCTTGATTGCATGATAAATGACAGCTTGACAGAGATGCATAGCTACTAGTGTTTTTGAAAGCTTCATTTAGTTCTCATTATATACTGGGTACATCACTTTGGTTTTATTGGACTTTTCAGGAAAGGGCTACACCATCATTCTTTAATTTTAAATAGAAATAGAAAGCTGTAAATCTCTATATGGAATGACAGCTTATAAAAATGTGTTCACTTCAATTCACTTGGCAAACACACATTTCAAAGTTGAAAAAGTAAGAGAAGCAGCAGGTCAAGCCACTAGCAGTTTTGATGATTTTTCATCCTGGAGAGGTAGAGAGAGAGGTTTTAATCCCTAATAAAATGGTTTAGCACATTTGTGCAGCTTTATTACCATAAGTTTTTATGGGTAGCCTCAATAAGAAAGTCTTATTTAAGCTCATATAATTTCATGTTGTAAGAAACAAAGCCCATTCCTTTCACAACTGGTATATAATATGAAATGCAAATGGAACAACAAAAAAATGCCATTGCTACTCTGACCTAAGCCCATTGGTTGTAATTTGAAGGCTTAAAAGGTTAGTTCAATTGAAGTAAGAAAATTGCAGACGTTAGTCAAAGATACAATTTAATGTAACTTTATTTATTTAAATAAAATACACAAAGTTCTTTTCCCCAAGCACAACATGAATAGAGGCAAGCAGCTCTACAGCTCTTAATTATCCACATCTGCATCTCAAACTGCTGCCTAGATACAAAGCCCCATCTCTTTGTGTTGTTCTGGCCCATTTGCAGATTTCCATGTCCAGTGGCTGCATATCCCCCATTTTCAGCTGACAAATTAATCCCTCCTTAAGAGAGACAAAGTTTTATTGCCCTGCATGACAGTGCTTCAGAGCTCCTTCTTCCCTTCTTCTGCTACCACCACAGGCTTTCATGGCATAAAGCAGCTTCATTATTTCTGTTTTTTTAAGCCTCTAATGAATATGTTGGCATGCTGGAAGAGGCTGCCCAGGGCAATGGTTAAGTCACCATCCCTGGAGGTATTTCAGAGATGTGCAGATGTGATACTTAGGGACATGGTTTAGGGGTGGGCTTGACAGTGCTGAATTAATGTAATGTAATGTATTATTGAATCTTTTCCAACTGAAACAATTCTATGATTCTATGTAATTTCCTCTTAGAATACCTATCATCATATATTGCTATTATTACAATTGCCCTTTAATTTTGATCAACTTTCTGATAATACCTTATTTTGATCTCCTGATGTAATATTCTTTTTTATTGCAAATAATAATTTACTTTGTATGTTTCCTTAGATTTAAGAACTCTGCTGGGAAAATAAAAATATAATCATGAGTGTCCTAAGTTGGAAACTTGGTTTTATAGAAGTTGCAAAACAATTCCAGAATAAATTATTCTTTTTTTGGATGTGAACAATCCTCAGTTAACTAAATAGACCTCAGCAGCACAGCTTTTTTAATGCAATACATGCACATCCAAAGAAATCACTAAAATTAATTATAAGATTTTGTTTTATATTGTTCAGATCCTTTAAGCTGTTTTGTTAGCAGTAGAGAACAGGGGAAGATAACAGGTAGTTATTAACTAAAAACAATGTCCTAACTTTGTGACCTATTTAGAGTAGTGATTGATTGTGTTTGGAAGGAGCATATGAGGAAAGAAAAAACTCATCCTTTAGTAACATAGTGCAGAAAAAATAAAGAAGTGGTTCTTCCTCCATCCTTAAACCAAGACCAAAGGGAACAGTCAACCCTACCTTAGACCTTTGTCATCTCTCTCTCTTCTAGAATGGCTGGAAACCATCACATTATTCATTAATCTGATCATTTGATCTGAATTTCTCAAAGTCAAGTTAGTTAATGGCATAAAGCAGTTTATGTCAACTTGGAAACTGATAAATATTTGAGGGATTTGGGAATCTCTGTAAATTTCATAATACATAAACCCACTGAAGCATGTCTAGGTAGCTTCAAAAATGCAAGTTTACAGAGATTCATGTAAATATCTCATTGTAAAATGTAGCTTCTATGCAAAGAATAAAAAAAAATATAATTTCTTTTGATTTTTCTTAAAGAAACCAGTAGGAAAAGAAAATAAAACTTATCAAAAGAGGAAACTCAGATGATATTTCAATGATATTTTATCTCAAGTATCTTCATAAATTAGTCTTGACAGATGTAAAACAGGCACTGAAATGAAAGAAATAATGAAACATGATACAATTACTTTCATCTCTTTCTATTGTCATAATAGTTCCATTGTTTTAAATTACCTATATCATGGAATCATAGATTCAGAATCATAGAATCCAAGAATCAGAATGGCCTGAGTTGGTGTCCTGGTTCAGGGCAAATTTGGGAGAGAACCCCCCCCAAAGGGCTTCTCTAGGAAAGTAGATTTAATCGGCCCCT
>JAYDZK010000169.1:99948426-99973121 GCA_034509185.1 Euphonia xanthogaster | reverse complement strand
TTTGGGTTTTTTTTTGGGTTTTTTTTTTTTTTGGTTCTTGGGGTTTTTGTTTTGTTTGTTTGTTTGTTTGTTTCTTAGATTGCTTCCATAAATAGTTTAAAATCCCTTTGGGGGCCAGAGACTTATGCAGTAATTAGGGACTTGCATATTACTATGTGAAAAACACAAGACTGAAGCTGAAGATTAAAGTCCAAAGCACTGAGTCAAATCTTGTGCTAGTGTTATTTACTGTTTTCTATAGAAATGCTCCTGTTAAGAGCAAGACAGAATGTTCCGATGTGATTTGTATAATTTTCCTCAAAGCCATTCAAAAATTGTTCCTCCAAACTTATCAATCAAGTTAACAGTCTCCCACTGATGCTATCATATAAAATGTTCCAAAGATTTTATCCTTTCATCCCAAGCAAAAGTTCGTCCTTGGTAACACATAGTGGAAGATTTTATTTGCTGTGCCTGTGCTAGTGAAAGTGGAAGCTGTGACACATAGAAGGAAAACTCATTTTTTATTTTTATTTATGTACAGACAAATTAAGATTCCCTACACTTTCTGGGAATGTGTCATGGAATAGGGGGTAAGAGTCCTGAAACATGTTTATGATGGTCTGTTCCAGAAGTAAGGACAGCAAAGGGAAACCAAACTACTCCCACACATCCTGCTGTTGATTCCACAGGGAAACAACTGTGAAACAAAGAGCATCTGCTAACCCTGAGCAGCAGGCCAGCTAGGGAGAGTCTTGTCATCATTTATTTAAAACCAAACAAGAAAATGTCATGGATGCAAACTTCGTTTTGGTAAGAGGCTTAAGAAAACTGACAGTTTTGTGTGACCTTGGTCTAATCAAACCATGCATAGAAAAGTCAGCATTGCATAAGCTTTCACAAGTGTTTAACAAAAAGGACATGTGAATACCAAAAAGAATGAAGAATTGTCAAGCAAGCACAAGGCAGTATTTTACAAGACTAAGGGTTTGAAAGCATAGTGCAGACGTAGACTGAACATTTGCATAGTTTTCTTCCTGGCAAAACCTTGAGCTTGCTTAGCATAAAAGTCTAAAATGATCTTACAGTTCTCTGTTATTAATTAATGGGCATTCAAACAGGATTTTTCCTTCCAACATAGATGGATAAAGCATACTTTAAAGAATTAATAGGTAAATCTCTCCTATCCTATTCTATATATTTATTCCTAACTTGTGACCCTGACCTAGGACATGCACTGGCACATATGCATACTTTACCTTTTTGTCTCCTTGCCATATAAGAATTCTGCCCCTTCCCAATTTGAAAGCATGCTGTGATGTCTCAGTGAGGTGCGTATTGTTTGTGAAGAATGCGATATTAACATGCTCATCTTCAGGAATACTAACTAGTTGAAGTGTGCCCTGTAGATTAAAGCATAGCATGCAGATTGCTTCCACCCTGGCAGAAGCTATGGGGGACATCCGAGGATACTATTACATGGACTAAACCCTTGTCTAGGGTAGGATGAAAGTGCATTTGGAAGACCTATGCCTAACAAATTGCAGCTATGTCAACAATAGCTAGTAAAATGCTAATGTCTAAGACAGCAGCTAAGGACCATGAGATGTATGTTACCTTTTCTGTTATGTGAATGCTATCCTTTTCCGGGAAATTTAATTAAAACACTATTTGGGGAATTAAGGGACAGCTTTTCTTTGTTTCAATTCTTTGCTTATGATTATAGCTGTTCAACACTTCAAGTGATGCAGAACGAATGTTAATGGTGAATTGCTGGAGTGTGATAATTGATTTCTTTATTAATAAAGGAGATTTAATGCTTCACAAAAAGCCTGCTTTAGCTCACCACTAGAAATTTTGCCTTAAGAGCCATCTACAAAGTACAGTTCTTCACCTTGAAGGCTGTTTATTTCTCTTACTAAGCATAACTGCCTTTGCACAACTGCTCATCATGTGTGGGATGAGATATTTGGGAACTGCTAAGTGCTTAACACTGACATTAACTTCCCTTGGAATCATGCTCAGCACTTCTAAGAGCCAGCTCTGTGGAGAATGAATCTCTTCTGCCATTAAACTTGTGGATGATTAGAGCACAAGGAGACCCACAGCAGGCTCATGAGGAAGAAAAGCAGGGGCAGGAGTGTCTCGGTGTGAATGTGGATGCAATAAGGCTGCGTGATGGGTTTTGCGCAGACAGAGTGCGGCATACAGCAGCACCAGAGCCCCAGCTGTGCTCACACCCAGCACAGCCAGCAGCCACTGGGACTGAAGGGGTGCAACCCACAGAATAGATATCCCACATATCTACCAGATCGTATATCTGGTCAAAACATAAAAGGAGTAACAAGCACATACAGAAAAAGCACAGTCACAATCTCCAAAAAGAAGAGAGGGTTTGCTCCACCATGACCTCTCAGTCTGCAGAACAGCAGACCTGCCTTTTCATAGGATTATCTACTGCATCCTACCTTCATTGGACAAAACCACTTGTTTTCTGATTTACCCTTCATCACATTTTTGCTCTGCAGACTCAGGAATTGCAAATTTTCCCTTCATCACATTTTTCCTCTGCAAACTCAGCACATACAGCATCACCTTTACTATGTCTTGTTGTAATGCATTAGAAATATAAAGAGCTCTGTTCATGTCTGTGTGTCAAAAGGGCAAGTTAGTACTGAAGAGCAAATCTGGAGAAAACGCTGTCCTTTTATTCCAGCATAAGAAGTTGCCACACTTCGTGCAGTACCAGGACTGAAAATATGCCAATGGAAAAAAAAAACAGGAAAAAGGTTCCATGCCTTTCAATCAAAAAAGGGGGAAAAAAAGGGATAGTATTTGAAATTCTCATGTTTTCAGATTCCACCAAAGCAACCTTCTTTGTTTAAATGTGTACTTCCCAGATGTTATTGATGTGAGCAAAGCTTTCATTCTGAGACACGTTATCACTGCCCCAGATGCGCTGTGTGCACACACTCCAAGGCTGTTTGTTTAAATCACCTCCAGCTAACAAGAGGTGATATGAGACTAATCTGGGAAGTCTGTGAGAATTGCCTGAGGGCAATTATGAATGCTATTTAAGTAACAGTTTTTCTAGAATACACTGAAGGACTTCCATAAGGATGCCACAGAGCTACTCCAGAGGCAGATGTAGGATGCCAAAATGTTTTTAATATGTGTTACAATATGAAATATTTATTCCCTGCTTACTACTTGTGTGAGAATTATTAAATCTCATTTTAGAATTACTAATGACTCATGTCTAACAGACACAAAAATGTTAAGAACCAAAGCTCCAGCTGCTGCAATTCAACATATTCTGAATAAATGGAGCCTCAAGTGCCATCTAGCGTAGACCTGACTATACAGTTCTGGCGTGAGTGCACTCTTCTCATGTTACCTAACTCTCTAGCATGTCTAATAGAAGAGGTGCATTGCTGATTTTGGTTTCTACAGACACGTAAAAATATAGTTAGCATTCCAGAAACCTTAATTATCCTCAAATTCAATTATCATTAAATAGAAATTTGAGAAAGATGTTGTTTTTAGTTAGATGTTCAAACTGGGAAGAGAAAACAGCCTTAATACCCATGTATGTTTTTTGTTGGTCAGGGAGCAGAGTTCATAGCACAGGCAGGGATATTAATTTATTTCAGTTGAACCCCAAAGCTTGACACAAAACTGGAGAGTCTCATTTCTTGTGAGTATCTGTTCTAGGCACTCAAATATCCAGTATTCTAAGTGAAAGCAGCAACTTCTTCTTCCCAGTAGCACTCATTCAGGTCTTTTTCTCTAGCCATGAGGAATTTGTTAGCTTTAAAACTTCTTCATAATTTGTTAAATGTGACTAAAGTTGTTCCACATGTTCAAAGAAATACTAAGGAAAGTTTAGCAGGCAGTACAATTGGAAAAAAAAAAAAAAAGAGTGAAAATAAGTCAATCAAATAATTTCATTTAAGAAGAAATGACCACTCAGATAAAATAAGAAGACAATAAACAAAAGTCGGCTCTGAGTGCACTGCACCAGAATTGTAGCCTAGAACTACAAATCAAACAAAATCAAATGTTATCAGTGCCTTTATACTGTACATAGTACCAGGAATTATTTTTTTAAAAGAGTGGCAGAAACCTTCTTTGAGAAAAGACTTTGATATCTAGGTATTTTACTTATACCATCTGATATTCATAATCTTCTATCCATTGAGATTAGCCTGGGCACTTTGAAATTACATTTTACCCCTGAAATATCTAGAGCTTATAGCTTGCTTTCTCTTCCTTTTACAAATGATTGTACAACATATTGTAAATACATTTATAACACTACAGATAACTTAAATTGCATACATATAGAGATGATTATGAATGATGAGAATATTTGCTGAGAATATTTACTGTTTATTATTTAGTTTCAGCAGGTACAGACATGTTTTTTCTACAATACAAAAATTATTTTCCATAAAATCTGCTAGGCATAGAATATATTTCTCAATCAACTGATTTTTTTTTTTAAATTAGAGAAGCAGACAGGGAATGAAAGTTGAACAGGGAACAAGAAAAATACTACCTGCTCAGCCGGCATACCAAATTCCAAGACGGCCTATCTTGCCATTTGCATGCATTCATGCCCTTATCAGAAGGCTATCTTTGACCTTCACCAGACACACAAGCAAGGCAGAAAGCCTACAAGGCAGAAGGAAACACAAGGATCTAACTGTTGATTCCAAGAATCTTAGTTTTGCAGACCTTCAAATTTACACAACGTTTTTTGATGATTTCTCCTATATCTTATTACAAAACAAAAAGAAAATCAGCAATTTAAAATGATAGCTTATTATTTGAAGTGCCCCCCAAAATAAAGTAGAAAGAAATACAGGAGAAGAAATATCTGTTCAAATGGTATAAAAGTGTTTTGCTTCAACCCCCTGGTTCATCAGGCAGTATATGCAGATGCCAAAGTCCAGCTCACTTCAGTAAGAGTGCTGTACTTGGAAATATAGCAGAACACAGCACTCCTTTTTTTCTTTTCTTTTCTTTTCTTTCTTTTCTTTTCTTTTTTTCTTTTCTTCTTTTCTTTCCTTTTCTTCTTTTCCTTTCTTTTTTTTTCTTTTCTTTTTTCTAATTAGATTTCTTCCATTTTTATTAGTTAAATATATGTAAAAAATCAGAAACTCTTCTAGATTTTCTTGCTGCGCCATCATTTCTCACTAGAGATTGAATAGAAAGCTCTAACTCAACCAACTTTGCGGCCAAAGCTAGATTCTAATAAACTCAGTAGGATGCTGCTAAGGTTTCTAAAGAGAATTGGGACATATTCACAGGTAGAATGATTATGGTACTATAGCATGTATTCATTCTACCAGTAGTCTACGACTGGATTCCAAAACAAAACTACAAAGTGGTAACAAATAGGGATTTTCTGCAGCAGCTGGATAGATTGCATGCAACTTGCTTATAATTCTTCAGATGTCTAAAGCTGCCCTTATTACTTGTAGTGGAGAGAGCTGGCAAATTAAAAATAATAGTGATTAAAAAAACGGTCATGGGGTGATATCATTCTTTTTTTTATTATAAAAATAAAAAAAGGAAACAAGTTCATTTTACATAAAGCTTTAATTTTGTTCCCGCAAACATGGTTATTCTGCTAAAGAGAAAATAAAGCACAATAAGTTAAAAGTTTTCCTTGTAATTTTTGCTGTGGTTTCTTTATTGCCATTTTCATGTCTGATTTGGAGAGCTAATGATTTGAAACCAACTACTTATTAACACTCCCCCTTTACACAGCTCCTGAAGTCCTCTACCATCATGTTCCATAGCCCATTCCCCATGGAATGAGCAGGCATGGCTGCTCTCTGAAGCAGCTCATTGCTCATTTTCTATGCAAGTAAAGAAACTAATTTTCACCTTATTTAAGTGAAGTCATACATTTCTGCCCTCGTCTATTTCTGTAACTGCAGGTGTCCAAATGCTATTTGGTTATTACTGTTTTATGTGGATGGTTAAAATTAATAGTAATAGCTTAATTATCATCAATACAAATTGTATAATATTTTTATATATGCACATACATATCGATCCATATGTGCTTTTCACCAGCTAGATTAATGATGTTTTCTGAGCTGCATAAAAGAGTACAATATGGTATTTTATTCTGTGCAGAACGTCCTTTGCTTTTAAAGCAGGCCCAAGAGTCTTGCTTGATTTCCCATCTCTGTGCACTCTGTTATTACAAAGACTTATGAATTGATCATTTCTTCTTGAATCACCCGTACATACCATCTCTTATTACAGCAGCAGTGCATGTTTTTTATGCTTAAGGCTCATTACAATGTGCTGCTTGTCCTCACACCATTCCTCTTCCTTATACTGTCTTGTATGCACACTGTTATTCACTAATATTAATATTCCACTCCAGAACTAGAAACTGATAGAGTAAAAACATCATCAGTGGAACACATTGCCAACCAGAACAAGCAGATGTCCCTATGAAGAGTAGAGTTTATTTAAAAATAAAATCTATTATAGTTAAAGGGGAAATTAAAACAAAATAAACACAACTAAACAGACAGAAAATACTGTACTGAAAGAATATAATCACATTCCCAGACAAAATCATTGCAGACACAACTTTTTCAGCTTCAGTGGAATTGCAACTACTAGCGAAAGGGATCAATTTCAAATATTGTCTATATTTCTACATTTAGTCTTTATTTAAAATTTCAGAATTAGGAGGTCAGAACAAAAATTATAATGTATTGATTATCTGGGTAAATTCTACTGATTGTCATTATTTCATTACTTAGGCTTCTTTATGTTGCTTGGTGGGGTTTTTGTTTTGGTTTTTTGTTTGTTTTGTTTTGTTTTTTGTTTGTTTTTTGTTTGTTTGTTTTTGGTTTTGTTTTTTTCCCTGTCAGGTTCTGAGTGTTTCTAAGGGGGAAGGAGACGCATTGTGTTTGGTTTTGGGTTTGGGGGTTTCTGTTTGGTTGTTTTTTTAATTGGCTTTTATGTGTGTGGTTAAAACTATCCCAGCTCAGAGTTTATTATGTTTGTATCAAATTAAATTGGTTCTGAAAAACCAATTTAAGGGGATCTGAAAAAATTCAATGTAAATATTCAAGACCATACATATAATTCCATTTTTTTACAGGAACACACAATAAGCTGAGTTGGAAGGGACCCAAAGGATCATCAAATCCAGCTCCTGGTCCTGCACAGGACACCCCAGGAGCCACAGCACCTACCTGAGAACATTGTCCAAATGCTTTTTGGACTCTAGCTGGTTCTGTGACCACTCCCTT
Organism: Euphonia xanthogaster; assembly: GCA_034509185.1. Classification (NCBI taxonomy): domain Eukaryota; kingdom Metazoa; phylum Chordata; class Aves; order Passeriformes; family Fringillidae; genus Euphonia; species Euphonia xanthogaster. Next base: position 99,965,850 of record JAYDZK010000169.1, on the reverse strand, counting down.
GGGAAAACTGTTCTGATGTCTGACGGCCCTCTGGGTGAACAATATCCAACCCAACCTTCCCCTGACACAACTTCAGGCCATTGCCTCAAGTCATGTCACTGTCACTACAGAGAAGAGATCAGTGTCCGCCCTTCTTCTTCCCCTCAGGAGGAGCTGTATTTTTGCCTTACAAAGCCATTGCATTCATATCTTCTGGAGACTTCCTAGACCATAGTGTGCTTTTTTGTCTTAATCACTTGAAGCTGTAGCCACATGCTCCCTTTTCTTCAGGGAGCCACCCAGGAAATTGCAATCTGATGATGGAAAGGACAGGACAGGAGACATTTTCAACATCATGGTCAGCTTAAACCAAGCCTTACACTGAAAATCCACTAAAATGCTGCTTCTGAGTTTCTAAAAGTAATGACTAAAAATTACATTTAAATTTAGAAAGCAGAGAGATAATGTTTTGACTGTCAACATACACAAGTCTATGGGGACACAGAAAGATGCGTGGTGAAAACACATTTACAGATACTTTTAAAGAAGTGTATCAGAATCAAGAAATTCTAATACATAATTTTGATAGTTTAAGTTCAAACTTAAGTCTAATTCATTGGATAGTTCATTAAATATAGGCTTTGAATCAAGATTATATACTGAACAAAATATTCATCGTCCAGGTATTTATTAAAAATAAATACACTAGATGCTGTTTTTTTCTAGCCATTGGTTGATGACTTTTTGTGTCTCATTACTATGTATTCTACCGTTAATGTGGTTTTACTCATTTCGTGCAGTAGTTGCAATTCAAAATTCCCTGAGGATACCTGTGAAGAAATACCACTTAGCTTTCACTCAGCTGAATATTTACATGAGTGAAGAGAGACCATGGTGGTTTGCCTTTATAGTTAGATTAATGTGAGTTGGAGGAGGGGAAGGGACATGGGGGTTTTTAACGCTTACATTGCATAACTAGCTATGCTATACCCTGTTTCACACTGCATTAACCTTAAAATGGTGATTTCAGATGACTAAATTGGTGGAGTTTTTAATTTTTTTCCTTAATTTCCAAAGTTTCCTTTCATAGTTCTTACGCAGTGCTCAGCCTTGGTCAGACCTCATGCCATGTCCAGAAGATTTCCTGCCAGCTTTCAGCAGGAGATGTACATTCACCTACACACAGTACTATATATACTTTGCATTAAATTAAATATCTTTATGAAAGAAGAGAGACTCTCTTAAGGGTGCTGTGAAATACTGCAGAAACATTTTGTGGTTTAGGTCAGCATATCCACAAGCTCCTAATTAAGCACATGTACGTTTCACTGCAACATAAATGTGAAAGCATGTGTGTAAGTAAACATCTAATTAGGAACTAATTATCAACACTATGCTCATATTTTTATTATTTTTCTTATTATCATCAACAGTGTTAAACATGTTAACAATAAGCATTATTTTATATGTTAATAGGGTAGTACTGGAACTCCTGTTTCCTCTCCTCCTCCTTTTCCCCAGCATCAGGGACTCACAGTGGGACTAATTTCACCAAATTTGTACCTTAGTCATAAGTTTCTTTTGTAATTAACACAAGGTAAAACAGATCTCTACATCACAATTCATCAGATGTGTGGAAACTGAAGAATCTTACTCATTTTAGGAGGACTTGCACCCTCTGTATATTTAAGGTCACATTTGAGCCTTTTGATTCTCACTACCCTATGTTTGCACAGCATACTTCCAGGTTAAGTTAAAATGGGGATATTTCAGTAGCTTGACTGAATATGAGTTATGATTATGGACCCCTAATACAAATTACCTATAGTCCTCAAATCTCCCAAACTGATGTAAAAAATAATCCCTCTTGAATTGCCAATCCCCAGAAAAATCACTTACTGCCTAGAATATCTTTGTAGGGTGGAATTTCTAAAAAATAAAAGCATAAATGTCAAGCATGCAGGCATAAGAAGTTTTGACTGTTAGATTTAAATATAACTTTGAGAGAAGCATTAATCAATAAAGTTTAGTGACCCAGCTCCCATATTTAAAGCTCAGTTTGCATTTTCCAGGGTAGTCCAAGAGGGTACAAAACAACGTGTTCATCAAGGTGAAGTAACACAGCACAGTCTTTGCAAATGGTCATTGGACATTTTCTGAGGAAAAGGGGTCAGTTTTTTACTCTCTATATTGGCATATAATTATTTTACCAGTGTTTAGTATGATTTGTTTCTAAATTCAATACCAGCTTTTCTCACAGTACTTATTATCACATACAGACAAGGCATTAGATTTTTTGAATAGGAAAATTTACATGCCATTGTTCATGAGCATGCAAATAAAGTTGCAGGTTTCTAGTAGGATCAGGGTCAGTTAGTAGAGAACAAAGTTACAATGAGGAGAGTGAATGTCCTTAGTTAAACAGCCTGAATTTTGTTAGAGTTGTGTGCACTGTTGATCTCTAGTGGCTTTTTCCATTTCCACTATCTATTGCAGCTACAGAAATTGCAGCAAAACTTTTTTATTTCTGGAGGAGGATGGTGAGAATTTTGGCTTTAGCTCCCTTGAAATGTGAGAGGAATATGTAAAACCTGACTCTTTCACAAATAGAAAGAACTTTAAAAAGACATAAATGTCATTATCACATAAACAAAAGCATCTTATCTGAAGGTCAATCTTTTCTGTGTACTCTAATGCAGGCAGGAAATGTTAATGAAAGACTATGAGTACTAGCAGTGGCACAAGGGAGGGCAGCAGTTCTAAAATAGATGTAAAATAGCATGTAGATATTAATGCCTGTCCATGGTGTCAGAAGAACACTATGTTGCTCACATTAAACACACAAATTTCAGTTTCAAAATGCAGCCAAATCTACTCATGAAATCAATGATAAACTGCTTTGCAAACATTTGATCAATTCTGCAAACATTTGCTTTGATCATAATGAAAATCACAAAACTCCAGGGGATCTACCTACATTTTCCTAGGATACATCATATTATGCCTCCTGTGCTTTGAAGTTCTGAAGAAATGTTGCTTCCCTCTCATCGTGGGTATGAGAAGGAGCTCAGGGAGGTGAGAGACTCTAACAGAGCAGCTCTAGCAGCACACACAGGCTGCTCTGCCTCGTCATCCTTATCTGCTCTTACACAGAAGAGAAATGAAGTTGGCCTTTTTTATCAAGCCCAGTGGCCTGGGACTGAGAAATAGCACAGGGCCACAGACAGTGCAGGCTGAAGTGGCTTTCCAGAAGGGCCCATTAGAGAACACGCTGACATTTTTTGGAGATTATGAGAAATGCACGAACTGTGAACAGTAAATGTCGACAGAGTCATTATAGAGGAGCTTCTACATTGTCTTAGGAGAGATAAGCAAGGAAGTCTTTGCTTTTATTGTTCCTTGACCTCCAGATTAGTGGTCTTCTAAACAGGCATGCCAGATACAAATTATACATTTATTTAACTGGGGAAGAAAAGAAAAACAAAACAAACAAAAAACCCAACAAACCTTCAAAGATTCTCATCCAACTATATGAGAACTTCCACTAATATGTATAAACACATCATTTGGAAATTTTTGTTCATTTATGAAGGTAACAGATTGTGAATTTTAAGCAGACCATATATCAGCCCAAAGTCATTCTAGGAAAATCACATCTTCATTCAGTTTAGGAGTTGCTCCCAAAGTAATTTCTGAGTTTAAGATTCTGTATGAAAAATGATATGCAACTTTTATAGCAGAAAATACATCCATTTTAACTATGCTGGGAAAATATTAGGAGCACTGTGATGATTAAACTAAATTTGTATTCATTTTTTTAACTGTGAACACACTAAAAATCTTGATAAGTGAATACTAAGGTACATAATAGAGATTTTTTTTCCCAAAAAAGATATTAAATTTACTGTAATATTGTCTCACATAGAACAGTAGTATTTAAAATATCATTAAAGGGTCAAATGCGAAGGGCCACCAAGGATAAGCTGCATGCTAACCTAACCTTAACTCTGCCATTTAGGCAAATTGTTTGTATTACTAAGTAATAGATTTTAAATGTTACTTGTGACCTAATGCCATTCTCAAAAGTCACTTCATTAGGAAACATAAGATTAATAAGAAACTAATGATGTGTGGATTTGTAACTCAGTTGTTAAGCTGTATTGCTCAGGAGTTTTAACTACATCATTGTCAGCCAACAAAGTACTTTAAGTTCAAGTTGAACTTCAGCTTCAACTGGATGGTGAAGTTATTTACACACATGCTTTTTCTTATTGGCTGCAGCTTTCATCCCATATAAAATCATTGATAAAATGATTTTGTGTGGGACACATTCTTCCCCAAGCCAAGGCAAAACCAATAAACTTCAGAGCTAAACTTGCTTTACTGGGAAAACTTATTGTCTGACAGTTGGTACAAACTCAGTTAAAATTTACATTGAAGGAAATATGTCACAGAAGGTGCAAAATCTCACAAAAACAAAATGTCAAATCACATGAGCAGGTGTGTTCAAATTTGCAGAAAGGCAGGAAGAAGCAGTGGCAGAGCACTCTGTCTGGATAAATGCCAAATCCTTGCTGTTATGCATAGAAAAGTTTAGAACTGTAAATTGAATGTATGTTGAAGGAAGAAGCCATTCTACAGTGAGTCAACCAGTTCTACCAGAAAAAAACACCCCAGTAAAATTTTAAAATCATCATTATTGCCACTAGAGCACAAAAGGAACAGTTGTGAGTAGACCCTGGCTGGATGCCAGGCACCCACAAAAGCCTCTCTATTACGCCCCTCCATAGCTGGACAGGGAGAGAAAATATAGCGAAGGGTTCATGAGTGAGATAGGGACCAGGAGGGAGCACTCTTTGAATACTATCACAGGCAAAATAGACTCAAATTAGAGATAGTAATTGGATATGTTACTAACAAAATCAAAGCAGGATTATAAGAAGTAAAATAACATCTTAAAACCACCTTCCCGCCACCCCTTCCTCCTTCCTAGTTCTACTGCCTACCGCTGTGTGATGCAGGTAGACAGGAGTGGAGGTTTTGGTCATTTCATGACAAGATGTTCCTGCCACTGCTCAGGGAAAGGAGTCCTTGTCCTGCCCCAGTGTGGGGTCCCTCCCACAGGAGACAGCTCTCCATGAACTTCTCCAGTGTGACTCTATCCCACAGCAACAGTTCTCCACAAACTGCTACAACATGGGTCACTCTCCCACATGACACAGTCCCCCACAGGGTCACAAGTCCTACTGGAAAACCTGGTCCAGCGTGGGCTCCTCTCTCCACAGGTCTGAAGGTCCCTGCCCAGAGCCTGCTCCAGCACAGGCCTCCCACAGGGTCACAGCCTCCTCTCAGACATTCACCTGCTCCAGCCTGGCTCTCCTCCATGGGCTGCAGAGGTGCAGCTGCCTCACCATGGGCTGCACCACAGGTTGCAGGTGGTCTCTGCTCCAGCACATGGAATGCTTCCTGCCCCTCCTTCTGCACTGACCTGGGTATCTGCAGGGTGTTCCTTGCACATATTCTCACCCTTTTCTTTGGCCACAATTGCATCTGCCCAATAACTTTTTTTTTCCTTTTTCTTAGTCATGTTGTCATGAAGGTGTTGCCACCATTTCTGATTGGCCCAGCCTCAGCCACTGGTAGGTCCATCTTGGAGATATCTGGCATTCACTCCACTGTACATGGGGGAAGCTTCTGGCAGCTTCTCACACAAGCCACCCCTGCAGCACCCCACTATCAAAACCTGGCCATGCAACCCCAATACATCCATCAAAAGATTTAAATCAAATTTGGATTTAAACAGCAGTGTAGTACCCACAGATTTCCTCTCATCCTTACTTAGCAATGCACCAAAGCGATTTTACCTTTTTTTTTTTGCAATTTACCTCTGCTTTTGTCATATATGTATGAAGCTACTAAGGCTGAATTCTGAAGGACAAAGATGACTCGTGAATAGCATTTGCTTTAAGTATGAAGAAGATATGTCCTGAGCATAGGACATAACAACAGAGGAAGAATGTAATAATGTTATGTTTTGTGATGCTGGAGGTGCATGTGGAAGCATAGGTAATGAAGAACAAAGACACTTTATTAGATGAATTATACTCTCATGCTGCTGTGTCACTTGAATTACATGCTTCCGCTTTGTGCTACCATCAGTCTGAGGTTTGCAGTATGTTCTAAGTTTGTATAACTGTAAACTTTAAACAATGGAATTTACAAGTCAATTACCTTCAGAGGAAAGAATTTATAAAATCTGGGAAAGACACATTTTTCTGGGTTATTGCTCTTCTCTTCCAAACACACAGCCTAGGGAAATGATATGCAAAACCTTTACAGTTAATGAAACAATATCATTTCCAACTTTGGTAATACCAAAGCTGGAAATGAAAATCAGTAATGCCAGAAAGTTCCAAAGCCACAGTTTCTTCCACAGTTTATAGTTAGCATCCTTATCTGTCTGTGGAATTCTTGTTTTAGTTTCTGTGTTAACTATTCACTCTCCTAATGTCCTCTTGTTTATTAATAAAATCAAAGAGATACCATGCAGACAGTTTTTAGTGCCCTTGAAATGCTAAAACCGCTCAGTTTTCAGAAAATTTCACTGCAAATTCTTCAGTAGTCATAATCTTAAAGTTTGAGGTAATTTAAGTAGAATTTATGCAAAGAGTTTTTGAGTGAGGTTATAATATGAGAAAACTATTACCTGTATTTTGCACACCTATACACAGTAACACTTTACTGCATTTGCATGAAAGGTGACAATCTACAGGGAAGTTCAGACTGAATTACTCCTTTTGCAAGGAGCAGGAAGAAAAATAAGAAAGTATGTGAGAAGGTATATAGGGAATACCTGGTATGAGCCTCCTGCACTCCTCAATGTCAGTGCTGCAGGCAGTAAGATGCTGAAACCATGTTCAGCTCTGCTGAAAGAATTGGCAAGAGTGGCAGATCCTCACTGTGCAGTGAGGTGGATCTAGATAATCTGATAATAGTTCTTCCCTCATTGGCAAAATTTTCTCCATACAAAAAGCAAGAAAGTGAAAAGAAATAAAGGGAGAAAACACAAGATAGTGGGAATAATAGTCAGAATGGAGTGCTCAGTTCAGAAGAGTGAGTGGGACACTAAACACTCCAAGACAGACATATCAGAGCATAACTTCCACCACTTTTTAGCAAATCCCTATGGTCACACATGCCACGTCCTTCTTTAGTGCAATGAACTATATATTCACTTTTGGGTCATTTCCCCCTCTGAACTAGTTACCATTCCAAAGACTGACAGAGGATGGCTCCAGAGGTAAATTAATGCCATGCAACCACTCCACCTGGCAATTAAAAGGCAATTGAAACTGCTTCGGGTGCAGCCAAGTAATGCTCACACATCTGCAGGCCATGGGGCGATCAGTCAGGATGCATTTGACCTCAGAAGGGAGAGGCACTCTCCACTTGGCCAGGCCTCCACATGCAGTGTGCCAGCCCTGACAGAGCCTGCTTGAACTTCCCTGACAAGAGTTTCATCTCCTGGCTGATTTGGCCAGGACTGAATGAAAACTCTGACTGCAAAGGCAATCAAGCCAGCTGTGAACATCTCTGCTGTAATAATCCTCTTTATAAGCAGAAAAATAGTCTCTAAAAGTAATAAGACAACCAGTAGCATTTGAAAACTTCTATAAATAATGCATACAAATAATATCCCATAAATGTAAATTACATTGCTTCTTGGGGTGAAACTGGAGTTGATTTTACTCATTGCTTTATCACCTGCTAACTCCAATGTTTATGAGCAATTTTGAATGTCAAAATGTAAAGTATACAACATTTATTATATTATTCATTAAATGACATTCACAGACATCTGCTTCTGATTTTTGATTCAAGAAGGTGGGTTCTGTCAATGTGAGTTTACTTTAATACCTATGAGATTAATATTCAATGTATTTGGGTGTTTTTGTCATTTTATTATTCTGTGGTTCTGCCAGCCCTGAAGTCTGGCTTCTGTTACAAAATATGAGTGCAGAGGTGTACAAAAATTTCATAATGAGTTTTAGTGAAAATACAGACAGGGCTCATACTAACACCAAACTTGCACTCAAGGCACAAATACTATGTATGAATATATTAATTGTCTCCAAATTTTCCATCATGCATCTGTTTTTATCATTAATGCTGCCAGTGGTCTAACAACCTTTTTCAAGAATGCTCTGGGATACTTTCAGCCCTTCCTGGCTAATCACTTCTAGGCACTAATGATACAAATTTGCTTGATTGCTTCTCTTCTTTTAAGAGGCCATTGCCTCACCATATTATCTATGTTTAGGTGCTGAGAAAGAACTAGGGATTCTAGTTTTGGTATGATTAGCTTAGCTGAATTTTGAGTTAACTTTCTAACATTATAAGTGACACTACAGTTAAGCAACAGGTTTTTTCCAGCATTCATGGTCAGCAGGTTCAAGAAGGGGATTCTGCCCCTCTGCTCTGGTGGGACCCCACCTGGATTGCTGCACCCAGCCCTGGGGAAGGCACAGCACAGGAAGGATATGGATTGTTAGACCGAGTCCAGAGCAGACCACCAAGGTGGTTAGGGATGGCACACCTCTCCTATGAGGAAATGCTAAGAGAATTGGTATTGTTCAGTCTGGAAAAGTGAAAGCTTTGGGGTGACCTAATTGCAGCCTGCCAGTACTTGAAGGGAGCCCACAAGAAACATGAAGAGAGTGTTTACAGGGACGTGTAGTGACAGAACAAGTGGAAGTGGCTTTAATTTAAACTGGAAGGGAGTAAGTTTAGAGTAGATATTCAGAAGAAATTGTCTACAGTGCAGGCATTGAGACAGTGGAACAGGTAACCCAGGGAAGTTGTGGATGCCCCATCCCTGTTAGTGTTTATAGCCAGGCTGGATGGGGCATTGATCCATCTGGTCCAGTGAAAGGTGTCCCTGATCATGTCAGTGGGAGTGGAAGTAGCTGGTCTTTAAGGTCCCTTTCAATCCATGCCATTCTATGAATCTGTGGTCTCTCAGTTACTGAGGTAAAAATGAAAAGCAGGTATCTGAAACTGATCCATAACTCTACTGAACTATTTACTAGGAGCAAAGGTGGCAGTATAATTTCATTAATAGCTACCAATTTCTACAGAAGAAATTACAAAAATATTAAATAGATTCTCTTAATTTTAATTTATTCTAATTTATAAAAATAATTCAACTTAGTTACTGTATTTTATGATCTGTTATATAAGTGTATATATATCAATTGAATCACATCCTCATCAAGAACTTTAACTCTTAAAATGTATCACACAGCTTCTACAAAAAAATGTACTATTATGCATGCAATGCAAGCCACATACTGTTGAATTAATTTCCTACAATAAAGACCCTCAAGCCTGAAGCCTAAAAAAATAATCCAACATAAAAACATAGGACAGAATAAAGAGCCAGCTGGTATCAGTTATTCAATTTGACTCTTGCTATGAATACATCTGTGAGAGACAGACCTTGTTTTGAAAACTCATCTGTACCTCTTGTATATAAATATTACTGGTGTTGGCTGATAAAACAAATGTTAATTAAAACAGATGAATAAAAAAACACCAACAAAACAAAGATAAAGAGAATCTATTGTGCTAAATGCAAACGGATGCTTCTGGGACGAAATCTCAGACACTTCAAGAAGGTATTCTTTAAAATAAATATATAAATTCAAAAACAGTCAATGAAGAAAGCTAGCTTTGAAGCTCATTAGAAGAATATATCTGCCTATATCTCTATCTACCTAGACTTCTATGAGGCCTTCAACATAGCCCAACAAGGCATTCTTATCTCCTAACTGGAGACACGGATGTGAAAGGTGGAACAGATGTATAAGGAGTTGGCTGGGTGAACACAGCAAGAGAGTTGTGGTTGCTGTCTCCATGTCCAGGGTGAGGTCGGCGTCAATTGGTTTCCCTCAAGGCTCTGGCTTGTGAGTGGTGTTAGTGGTGTTCTGTTATGTCATTCTTTATCAATGACAAAAATAGTGAGATCAAGTGGGCCCTGGGCAAGTTTGCAGATGACACAAAGCTGAGTGGTGAAGTTGAAACAACAGAAAGAAGTGATGAGATCCAAAGGGATCTGGACAAACTTGAGATGTGGGCCTACAAGAAACTCACTGTGTTTAACAAGTCCAAGTGCAAGTTCTTGCACCTGGGTCCAGGCATGTGTCCCAACCCAATCATGAATACAGACTGGGAAAAAAAGTCATTGAAAACAGCCTTGTGAGGAAGAACTTGGGTGTTCTGGCTGGTGAACAGGTGGACATGAGCCAGGAGTGTGTGTCTGCTACCCAGAGAACCAACTGTGTCCTGGGATGAATCCAAAGCAGCATGGCCAGCAGGCTGAGGGAGAGGGTTCTGCTCCTCTGCTCTGCTCTGCTCTGCTCTGCTCTGCTCTGCTCTGCTCTGCTCTGCTCTGCTCTGCTCTGCTCTGGTGAGACCTCACCTGAAGTGCTACATCCAGCACTGGGGTCCTCAGAACAAGAAATACATGGATCAGTTGGAGCAAGTTCAGAGAAAGGCCACAAAGTTAATCAGAGGACTGGAGCACCTCTCCTATGAAGACAGGCAGAGAGTTGGAGTTGTTCAGCCTAGAGAAGGCTCAGGGTAACGTCATTATGTACTTCCAGTGCTTAAAGGGGACTTACCAAAAAGAGGGAAAACAACATTTTTACACAGGCAGGTATAAAGAGCAGAGAGAGATTGGTTAGATATTAGGAAGAAATTCTTTATTGTCAGGATGAAGAGTCACTGGCACAGGTCACCCAGAGAAGTTATGGATGAACTGTTCAAGGCCAGGCTAGACAGGGCTTTTAGCAACTGTGTGTAGTTGGTGACATCCCTGCCTATGGCAGGGGAATTAGAACCAAATAATCTTTAAGATCCCAACCCAAGCCATTCTATGACTCTATGATCCCTCAAGGCTGGAATTTCTCACCTACCTTTAGCTATTCAGTAGTGAGGAGACTCACTTAGAAAGATGAGTCAGGGTCCATCTGCAGCCAATGCAGGGAAAGGGCACCCACACAGTAAATGTCATCTGTGCCTGTTTAGTTGTGCCCTGAGAGAAGCTTTCTCTCCAAAGTCTGTAACACGGCCTAGATTATTGGCTTAGGCTAATGCCTAATCCTTGAATGACCATAAACACTTAAGGCAGGTTACATCCTAGGTGCTAAAACTTAGTCAGGTAGGACATCGCTTAGGAATCACCTACCTCTCTCTATCTGTTATGCAGGGAATGGGATCTATTGTACTAGGTCAAGTGCTTCCTTTGGCACCTAACACAGTGTTTCAAGTCAGGAAGCTAAAACTCAATATTTTTAGAGCTGCAAATCTATATTCAAATGCATGATGGTTGTGCTGCATTTATTATGTTTTGCTGAGGATAGCTTCATTTCAATTTCACTGATAATTCCAGTAAGACTCTTACCTTCTGAAGCTGTCAAAAACTAAATTCGATTGGATTTTTCTCTTAGAGTTTTCCTTTCAAGTTTCCTTGTTGTAGGCTTAGATTAAAAGAAAATAATTCAAAAATATATCCCAGACATCTGTGACATACTATCTGATTTATCAACTTTTTAAGTGTATAATTATAAACTAGCTCATCCAGGACTGTGTTCCTCACAAAATCTCCTTAAATACAATTCCAGCACAGAATATAACCTATCCTATGATCAGCATACTCTCTCCTTTGTAGGTCTATATTAAGTCAAGCATGTTTACTTCTCTCTGTCCCTTCTTCTTTCTTCTATTCAACATTCAGTATTTCTTTTTCTAATCACCCAGCAAAAGATGTACACTCATTTGGTGCTTCAATTTACCACTGTACATGATCAGGGCGCAAACTGTCTGATTAAATGTAGACATCTACACTTTAACGAATCACTTCAAGTTCTTTTTCTGGTCAAGAACAAGTAATAGGTATGGTTAGTACATGATTGCTCTCAATATGTCTATTTCTCTCCTTTGTTGTCATGAGGATTTAGGGTGACAAGCTCAAAGGCAGACAACATCTATGTAGATCAGTGTATTTCCCAAAATGGACCTTACACACAGAATCTCTTGAGAGGAAAGAAAGGTTTAATATGTTACTCAATGTCATATAAAATTCAAAAGATTCTTTATCCTGCTGGCATGGGTTAGCTTCAACCAGCACCTCAGCCCCACCAGCCACCTGGTCATCTGTATAATTCTAAACTCTTCCAGTCACTCGACTATCAGACACACCAATTGGGGGTGATTTCTTTATTTCTTAATACATAACAAACAAATAGACTGCTGCTCTAAAAAGTCAACAAATGTACTAATCTTTTCCTTTCCAGAAAAATAAACAGCAAATTTGTATTCTCTTGCATCCCTGGTCACACTCTTTTCCTCCTTGCATTTTAGATTCTTTAGAAAGGACGATGAGGAAGAAAAATACATGGAGAGAGAAAAGAGCATGAAAAAACAGACCTAAATACAGAAAATACCAAAATGAAGTGCTGATCTTTTTACATAAAGAACTGCCATATTTTGTCCAGGTCAGTTTTGATTTCAGCTTTTCTTACTGCATTTAATCTTCAGTTAAAGCCAGCTCCCCAGATAATTTTTTAATGATTGATGTAAAAAATTAATTAAAAAGCACAAGGGTGAAGTAAGACAGATGAACTGATTGAATGTTACACCCATTATCATTAGGAGCTACACTAAAACACTTAAAATCTCATGTGAATATTGTTCTAGATTTTGGTTTGATTCTCACTTTGTGGCTAAAAAGTTCATGCCCTTTTACTAATTATGCTGCATCCTCAACTAGATGAGGATTGAATAGCTGTACAAGTGAACTGTAAATAAACCCAGATTGATCATGAATTATTCTAACAGTAATCTGTGCAATAATCCATATGTCCACTATACAGAGCATTTTAAATTTATATGTTTTAATGATATATAATGAATTCAGTAGATAATCTTTCCTCTAAAGCAATAATTTGGAAAATATAATACGATTTTTTTTGTCAATCTATCAAACTATGTATTGTATTTTCTTATTAAATTGACATATGACAGTTTCAGGCATCAAACAAGGACTGCATACTTTGATTTTCTACAGGTAAATGTGAAAGAAACCCAAGTATCATCTAATCTCTGTTATCTGGTTATTCTTCTATCAATGGCTAAAAGCATTGTGGACACAATGTCTTGGAAGAAGAAATCAAGCATAGACTTTTCATTGTTTCATCTGAAAATACGTTACACAGTCACAGAAATATTATCATTTCCACGTACATCATGTTATTTTAAAATCTCAGGCAGTCCAACATTGATGTCAGATTTATTGCTTTACTGTGGTTATTACTCCTCTTTTACTCTTGTGTATGTTTATTCTCTAAAGGCAACAGAGAAGTTCAGAACTAAAGGTGAAGCCCCTCCCACCCCACAGTATTGAAAAATATGTTTAAAATCACATTCCACACATACATACTTTGATGTTTTAAGCCTTTTACTTAAATAATCCAGTTGCTTTCTTTTTGAGTCTACATATTGAGCCATTAACATAAAGTTAATTAAAAAAGAAGATTTGTCATGAAGGAAGGGCATCAGTACCTATTTAGAGCATCAGCACCTGTAGAATTTATTAAATTCCTTCAGTAGTAAGAAATCAATGGCATCCAAAGTCACTTTTATCTTAAAAAAAAAAAAAAAAAAAAAAGAAAACTACACCAACCTTTTTTTCAGTAGTGAAAACTTGCACATTTCCACATTAGTCTTACTTTTATACAACTTATACATGTGGCACTCCAGTTTAGACTCATTATATTCTCAAACTCTTCATGGAAGAATATCAACTCGCATATCAATGTTAAAACAACTAAAATGTATAGAAATCCATGGAGAACATTACAGAATCTAAAAGAGGAAGACTGTTTGTTCCTGCTCACCAGTAAAATATTGTGGAGATTTTTCTTTTTTTATTTTTTATTTTATGTTTCTTCAATTTGTGCCTTTTAAATGATTTTCTGTATTATTGTAGTGGTCTGTACAGATTAGTAAATAGAGCAATAAGTTAATCACAATTCAGATTTTAATAATTGAGATATTGATTATTATTATATAAAGCCTATTGTGCCACTGAAGAGAAATTAATTTTAGAGATAATGTAAATATTTGGACACCTTTTTTTTATTTATTTTATAAGTAGTATAGTATATATATATAAGTAGTATAAATGTCGTCTACTTAATAATAAGTAGGCAACATTTCAGTCTCAGTGAAAGAGACTCTTGCCATAAGTTTCCATACTGACACATGTATTAGGATAAGTAGTAGTCAATGACATAGCTCCAGGCTCATTTTGGTATTTCTGCTCATTAGTTTAGCTCAAAGATAAAAAAGGCAAGAAAATAAATATGGGGTTCTATACCAACCCATAACTGCACTACAATAAGACTGTTTATAGGTTTCTTAGTGTTATAAAATCAAAGCAAGAGAATGAATGTGGTCTAAGGGTCACAAAACACATTTTGAATAAAATCAAATCTCTAATTAGGCTGTGATTTATTTTTGCTTGAGTTGTGATTTAACGCAGACCATTCAGCCAAATATGAAGAACATGATGAATGGCACAATTTGGGCATATATAAATCAGATAGCACTCAGTACCTCTATGATGTAAATTCAAATAGATTTTCCTCTGCAAATTCTTAATCTACATTAATTCCTATGAGATGGGCCTAGATGATTCATTTTGGATGTGAATTTGGACACAATTTGTCCTGGATTTTTGGACTGATATCTGTGTCGGAGAATGGGCTGACTTTTCATGGTAATTCTGAACTTTCCACTTTTACATTCTCTTTGTTTATTCCTTTGTTGCTGTACAACTCTACTTACCAAATGATGCTATTAGGAATGATGTTTTAACATCAGTTTTAACATTTTTGACTGTCCACTGTGCCTTTGAGACACAGTAGTTCTTTTCTTTTTGTTGTTTTCTTTCCTCCCCACTCCAGTCTGTGAACTACAGGAGGTTTGATTGCTGTGTCTTGAGAAATTCTTTTATCATCTTTTTTATTTTGTCTGAACCTGAACAAAGGGCTTTTATAATATACTCCTTATATAATAAATTTAAGACATATTAAGGAAAACTTAAAATTCTACTGCTTGTTATGTCTACTGACTCTCTTCCCTCCTACCTACCAGTTTTTATTCTTTCATCAATGTAATTTTCTTGTCAACTCAGCCTGTGGGATCTGTAGTAAGTAGATTTAACATTGTTGTAGTATTCTAGCTTGTTTACCTCATCTATTGATATTTTCTCTGTGTTACTTTTAGGATGAAGTCAACCTTTAGTAGAATTCTGTTGTTATGATTAAAAGAAGACACAAGAAGACTGATTCTCAGATAGTTTAAACTGTTGATAACAAAAAAGTCTCTAAGAGCCTTGTTTTGGACAAAGAGATCAGAATATGTCTGAAGAATCTGGCTGAAAGAATTATTTCAAGAAAGGCATGAAGACTCTTCAAAGAGTAGAAATGATGCATTCCTTTTGTTAGCTGTTTTTCTTTTTTTGTGTTGCAAAGTGAAAGGAAATTTATCTATATATAACTTAAAGTGGTTTAGAAATAGCATTAAAATCAAATACCTGTTTCTTCTTAGACACAGATGGTAACATTTTCAAAGTGTTAAGTGGATCTTCATCTCTACAACCTGAACTGGGTGAGCCTCAGGTAAATAAATTCAGCCCTGACTTCTTGAAGAATTATTCCCCTTTGTTGCCTAGCCCAAAATATTTAATAATAAGATATTTAGGGGTTTTTTTTCTGTCTATTGTATACCATTTCAATCTTGACAACATGCGGCATTATGTGGAAAAGTTTTTGTAGGGAGCTTTTGAGTGAGTACTGGCTTCTATGACAAAACACAAGAAGCCATCCCCATGTTGGACAGAGCCAGTTCCAGATGGCTCCAAAATTAACCTGCCAGTGGCCAATTCTGAGTCCACCAGCAACGTGGTAACATATTCAAGAAGGTTAAAAATGGTTGTGCAGCAGCTGTGAGAGGAAGGACTGAGGAAATGTGTGAGGAAACCATCCTGAACACGCCAGGGACAAAGAGCAAGGAGTGTGCAGGTGCCAGAGCAGATTCCCCTGCAGAATGAGGTTCAGACCATGGTGAGGCAGCTGTCCTGTGAAGGACCCCACATTTGAACAAGTGGATATTCCCTGAACAGAGCTGTAGAGACAGGAGAATCCTTGCAGAAGCAGGTTCTGACAGGACCTGTGGCTCATGGGGGGCCCATGCTTGAACAGTTTATTCCTGAAGGACTGCATCCTGAGGAAAGGATCCATTCTGGAGTAGTTCTGGAAGAACTGAAGCCCATGGAAAAGACCCATGCTGGAGTGCTCATTAAGTGGCTCATAAAGTATCTCCCAAGGGGAGGACTCCACACTGGAGAAGGGGAGGTTATGAAAATGAACTGCAACCCCTATTGGCCTGCACTACTTATGGGGAGGAGGTAGAAAAATTAGAACTGCTGAGCCAGGGAAAAACCCTGGAGGGGAAGGGGGAAGGTGGCTCCAGATTTAATTTCTCACTATACTACTCTTTTGCAATTTTTTGGCAATAAATTAAATTCCCCAAGTTCAAGTCTGGGTTTGCCTGTGATGGTAATTGGAAAGAAACCTCCCTGCCTTTATCCCAAGTAATGAGCTTTTCCATAGCTTTTCCCTTCTGACCATTTTTTTTGATAAAGGGGAAGTGATAGAGCATCTTGGTAGGTGTCTGGCAGTTAATCAAGTTCAATACACCACAGATGGAAATACAGTACCTTTCTCATTCCCAAATATCCCACATGGCTAAGAGTGAACTGCCACATCTCACATTTGCTGAGTACAATAAGAATACAATTTGGGGCTCCTAAGATAAATGACAAATATATGTCCCCACTGTAGACACAACCACTTTCTAAAACAAAGTCAGTCCAGATTTGCAATTGTTTTTATTTCTTGTAAAGGTAAAAATCAAATTCTCACATACCTATTCTTTCACTATTTTTACAAGATTACAAGATTTACAAGATTTGGGGCATGGATGTTAGTATTAGTACCTTAAATGCTTTCACAACCCTCTGAGAAGCCTGAAAAAAGTGTGTGCTATGTAGCACCAAATCTCTCTGGCACACAAACAATTTAAACTGCACTCAGAACACATTGGAAAAGCAGGCCACATTTCTGCCTGTCTAAGAGGAAGATATCTCTGAAGTACAGGGGAGTTCAAGGAGGAAATTTACTCAGAAGCCTATATTTTAGCAATTTTATTTTACAGCAATCTTAGCATCCTTATGAGATGAGATATAATGAGGGCGCGTTTGTCTTAAACAAAAAACATGGGTTGAGAATCTGATATTACAAGGTGGTAACTGGGAAA